>JAVJGG010000039.1:18286414-18432942 GCA_035590195.1 Aviceda cuculoides
TGTGTTATCAACGTTATTCTCATAGTGAACCCAAAACATAGCACTATAACAGCTACTAGGAAGAAAATTAACTCTATCCCAGCTGAAACCAGGACATACGGTCAGACTTTTTAAAGGAATTTGTTTCTCTATACATTTTCAGATTTGGTAAAACCTAAGGAAGCAGTAAAAGTTAATCTGAATGATGAAGTATCATAAAAATTTCTCACATTGAACAGCTTGCTGATCCACTGTAATCATGGCAGAGCTAGGATTCATTTCTACTTCAGACCTGGTTGAATTGATTCGTATTCTCTGGTTATGAACTTCAGGAGTCTTGAAATTATTTTGAGTTTTATAGCTGAGAATGTTCAATGGCTTACCTGAAGCACACCTTACCTACGCTGCAACATACTTACTTTTGTCAGAAGTGAACCTGAAGACAGGCTCTGTGGCGAATCTGCAGAATTTTTTACTTCCAAGTTAGAACTGCAAGGTCTCTGCTGCAAAGTTTGAAGGCTTGGTTTAAAAACCTGCTAACCATAATACCTGGGTTTTCAGTGCATGCTCAATTACATGTATGACAGCTTATATTTTCAAGTGTTACAATTTACAAATTTGAGGAGAGGGGAACTGTTTTATTTGAGCATCAGAAAGCAACAGAAGCACTTGAATTTCTGCATTGATAAAACAACCCTTAGCACTGCTTAAAGTTGTCAGCTCTGTAGCTAGGTTACCCTCTCCAGATGTGACTGTTACAGAGCAGGAAAATGCACGTTGTGTTCCCAATTGGTATATAAATGCCTATGGCATGTGTATGTAGGAGTTAAAGTTACAGTCTGTTCTGCTGGAAAATACCCTCTTTTTGCACATGATTAAAGTAGCCATGAACAGCAAGTTGGACTTTTTCCCTCCTCTTTGAGGTTGTTAACACTTCTCAGTGTATGTCTTTTGCTTTCAGTTCAACCAGAAGTTTTATCCTGTCCCTGAGAAATTATTTTTTTTAAGAACATTCCTTAATAAAATCCCAGGCATGTCTTGCAACATCTCATCTGGGATCAGCTGATCCGAAACTGTTAGAAAATTTCAGCTGATTTTGGTCTGAGTTATACTAATGCATGCCAGATACTTAGAAACTAATGCCCAAAGCAAAAAAACCCAAGCAAACCCTAACACAATATTCAGACATATTGTGCTTGTTCAGATTTTTTTTTTTTTTTTTAATGCTCAGTGTTGGTTTTGTTTGGTTTGGTTCGTTTTGTTTTTTTTTTTTAAACACAATACTCTGCATTTCTTGTTTCTCAATGTTAAGACTTTTTTTAGGGTGACATGCACTTATTTAGGGCTGGGTACTGAACTATTTGGATTCTTCAGCTTTGGATTCTCATTTTATAAACACTACAATTGTACAACCCCATAAGACTAGATTCAGTATGGCAGTCGTCACTGTGTTGCTCTAGAGACAGGCTTCCTGTTTTCTTTTCCCTTTCGTATTACCCTTTAAATGAGATGTTGCATTTCAGAGGATGAATGTGGTAAATGTTTATTTGTTTATTCCCCTAGTTGTTAATAAAATAAAGATGATGAGGGAAGCCTGTGCGTTTCTCAGTGAAGACTTGCCTTTTTTTTTTCTTTTTTTTCCTTTTTTTTTTCTGCTGTATTAGTTGGAGTGTAGTTTTGGTTTTAATACTGTGTCAGAATGCTGTTATATCTACTTTTTCTATCTTTTACCTGTCTTTCAATAAAGCAAGACAAGGGTGTGGTTATCATGAGGATGTACTTGTGAAATAGTGTAATAAATGAGGTCTTAATGGGAAGTTGGAAATGCTCATGATTTATGGCTTTCTACAACACTCATTAGGCATACACATCAATGCGTAACATCCCATAAATTATATTACATGCTGTAAAAAACCATAAATTGTCATTTTTAGTATGAGTTATTACCATTAAAGACTTTTACTCCCTGCTGCAAGTGTGAGTTTCTATGGCTTCCTCAACAATTCCCTGACTTAATGATTTCAGCAACTGCAGGAAGGAGACCAGGAGATACAGTTGGCTGATTAGGTAGCACAATTGCCTTAAAGCTGTTAAGTCAGAGGTTAAACTACTTTATAGAGAAAATATGATCTACTTGCCTGGTAACATCCTTAACATTGAGCATTTCCGAATATCAGTCAGACCAACTGTGTTATTTTCTTCACTGTTGTTAATATCTGCCTACTGAAAACCAGAAATGCTTTTAAAATAATGATACCAGTTTGTACTGAACAGTCAGTTGCAGTAGAATGAAGATAAGCTAAATCCTGTGGAGCAATTCAGTCTGTCCTGTTGATCTGCCCATCACAGAATTTGCAGCAGTACCTCAGAGGAGGTACTGCTAACATTACTACAGTATACTGTAATAAACCGTAATGTTTTTAAGCCATCAAAACACTGGGTGTGTGTCTTACTCCATATTACAAGCCAACTTGAACAGAGCTAAATAAGGTGAGGGAATTGCAGGTAGTACTATCTCTTTTTTGAATGCAGTGCTGCTGTAGTATTTGGCTTCAGGGAAGGTATTGTGTTCTTCCAATTTGTAGTGGTTATCATTTCCATTTTTACATAGAGGTTCATGCAGGAGGCAGACAAGCAATGATGTATCAAAGTTTGCTTCTAATTTTAGACACTTGTGGGGATACTTTTGTTTGAAAAATGAGTACTACCTTTCAGGCTGCTGGCTATCAAGTGTCATTATGAAAACTATACACCGCAGCTTGCAAATGCAATGCAAACCCAAAATAATTTATGATGGCTCTTCCAAGAAATGCCTCCCGACAAGTCTGTTCTTTTCCCTGGAACACTTGTGTGTACCATGGCTTTTAGGGAGATTTTTCTTTGCCACGCCTTCATTAAACCTTAGTTTAGTAAGTATCTTCCTCATCCAACCTCTTCCAGCTCAGGGTACTGGAGAGAAAGACATGTCTCTAAAAAGCATCTTGGTAATCCTGTTTTAGGTATGATGAAAAGGATAATTCTAATAAAAATAAATTTAAACATTTTGCTAGCCATTTTTGTTGCATTATGAGAGCAGAGTTTTTTGTATTCCTCCAACCCCCCACCCCTTGCCCTGCCAACTAGAGCGTATTTCTGGCTAAATCATGCCCTCTAGTGAGTCAGTTCGGTGGGATTAAAATTGCAAAGCTTTGTCGTAACTGAGGTGGATTTTTTCCCCCTTTTCTTTCTTTGTAGCTTGGAGAATTAATCTAGTATAGTTCATATGAATAGCTAATTTATACTTTTTGCTAGGTGAGAGAAAGGTCAGTGGTTTAGTATTTGTAATGTATTCCTAAAGCTGCCACACTTTAATATCGGATCATGCAGGAAAATGAAGCAGTGCTATTCTTACTTTGTAATCCTTATGTAGCAGTAATTTAAGAGCTGTCAGTTGCATGAATGACCTCGATAGCAATACTAAGCTATAAAAGAGGAGGCCAATTATAATCGAATACTTGTTTATTTTTTAAAATAGATCTGTGGTGTATGTAATTGATTTACATGGAAAAGAGCCAGAAAGCATCAAGAAATTAAAAAAAAAAAAAAAAAAAAGTTACTCGAAGTAAATACATAAACTGAAACGTAACTGTTGACTTAAATTCAGGAATACCTCCTAAAGTGAGGAGAGATGAACTGCTTTTTGTTGACTATTGATTGCAACCATTGTTTGAATTCAGCTTGAGGATTGTAATATATTGTGGCTTGGTAACGTCAGGATAGGTCATCTGATGTTTTAAAATGTTAATACAGTTTATATATTCAATTATGTTTCAAATTTTATAATAATGGAAACAGTATTTGCAAAATGTATGTTTGGCATTGTCCAGTTCATTCAGATTAATCGCAAAAGCAGATCTTGTGCCATAATGTTATCTCTTGCCTTCATACTGAATCAACAAGACTTTTATGATATAATACTGTGTGACACAGCCCAAATAGGAATTGTGAGTGAATGGAAAGAAGTGCTTTGTGTTCAGTTTGTATTTCATAAAATAGGCATCTTTTGTGAAGAACTTTGGGGGTCTAATCTTACTGAATTATTTTGTCACTATTAAGAAATGGAATTTATTCATATGCTGAATTTTTTTATGCTTCCAAACCCAGCTTTCATGATATTGCTCAACTCTTACATTAAAAGGTTATGTAAGAAAATAGTTTCATTGTTATGGAAACGAGATCTTAAATTACTTTTGATGCTGTACTTGATTTGCATTGAGTAATTTTTTTATTCTGCTTTGAAATGAAAAACTACAATTTTGAAATTTTTTGAATGAAATGTAAGTTCAGTTTGGCTGAGAAACTTTGCTTGTCATGTACTTTAATGTTTCAAAACAGTATTTTTTTAAAAAAGTCAATGCTTTGGCATTTTGAAAGCAGAACATTTTTACTTCTTCCTGGTGATTTTTTTTTGGGGGTGGTGGGGAGGGATCATATCTTGCAAAACATTTAGACTCTTAGAATATTTTTAACTAGTTCAATAACTGATCTTTTTCTCTTTAACATGTCTTATGCATAAGAATTCACATGTCAAATGATATTAAATGACTTTGCTGCTGCCAGCTAGATCTCGTCAAGTCCGGGTTTTAATGTGATCTTTTCTTTGAGAAATGTTTTAGTGATGCTGTGTGAAATCTTTGCCTTAGTAATGGTGTAGAAAGTAGTATTCTTGGGTAAAGCAAAACCTTACAAAGCTTTCAACAAAGCCTTCCATCTACAGAAGAGGCTAAGCAGCATCTGCTGTGGTTACATGTACGTGTTTCAAGATGCTGTGATTTAGTGTGGCTGACCTGCCTGTGAAACTAGTAAAGCTGTAATAACATGTTGCTGTAGCTGTTCAGATAAGACATTGAGATTAAGACAGTCATTTCTGTGGCTAGAGTTATGTTGTGAGCAACTTTAGACCCATGCTGTTTAGGTGTGCTAGACTGTCCAGTGCCTGGTGTGGTGGTAATCTGTGACCCTCTTGTATAGGGCAACGGTTGAACTCTTAAATTTTTAAACAAAAGGTATGTCTCTGTTACAGAGAAATAGAGATGAATGGATGGAGAAATACATAGAGTAATTTTTCTTTTTTTTCTTTCTTTCTTTTTTTCTTAGGCTGCATGCCTGAATGTCAGTGTAAACTCTGAAATCAACCTTTCACTCATACTGAGAGAGAAGAAAATGTTCTGTCAAATGCTTTGGTGTCTGCTATTATATAAGAATTTGGGCTTGTGACCTGCAACTTGCATATTGACTTTGGGTGCCACTGGGGCTCTCATTAGCTAAGGATCTTGTGCTGAAGGATTTTACATATTTGATTCTGGCTGTCAAGTTTGGTTTGTGTAATGAAGAAGATAGAGTACTTGTTTTAGAACAACTTTTTTTTAAAGCCAGCTTTTTTTACATGAAAATCCTGCTTTTACCTACTGTTTATCTACTGACTGAGCTGATGGTTATCCAACAACCTGGTTACAGGTTACACCAACAACCTGACTGTAGACTTTTTGCACAATAGTTTCTTTTACCTTTCTCCTGAGATGATTGGAGAAGCAGAATTAGAAATATAGAATATGCAATCTAATAGTTGAATGTAAGGATACTATAATGATATCTGACTGCAATTAGGATTTGAAGACAAGCAAGTGCAGAACTTTCTCTTCTGAGACAGAGCCTCTGTATATCCTAGATGAATTGCTGCGTCATGTCATACAAACTTAGTAGCCAGTGGGAGATGAACACTAACAGTTTACAAGGCCATCTGTAACTAGTAAATGTGTGACAACTGAAAGAGTCATGTGGCTAATGTGCACCAGATTATTCCAAGTTAACATTAGGCCAAGTTTAGGAACAAAAAGAATACCTGTGTTAATCACCAAAAAAGCTTAGGCAGTTTATACTAGGAAGTTTTACATGCAAGCAAAGGACCGAAATGTTAAGTAGGTTATTTTGAGTGATAACTTCTTGCTTTGGGGACCATGCTCAAGGGACTTTATTATACTGTCCTAGGCAGAACTTCTGCTTTCTTTCCTGCTTCCTATTCACTGTGATTCCAACTGTGTCAGCATGCTCAAGGTCTGTTTTTCAGTAACAGATGCGTTCTTCCACTTTTGCACAAAGTAACTGCAGCTGATACTTAATCATGAATATCTCTAAGAAGATATTTTAAAATTAAAGTGATATAAATTACTTCAAAATTATAACACACTTGAAATATACACACTGCATTTATTTGTTGTGTATTGATGAATTGTTTATGGAGCACATATATACATACCCTTTTTGTTCGAAAATGAATGGGTAGAAGAATTTGGAAACATTGGCTGAAAAAGTTCTTTCCATTTCTAGCTTGCCTCTCCCTAGCTATTAGTCAGCTGTGCATATAAGAGCTCTGTCTGAATGAAAATAAATCAGTTGTGCTAGTTGTTAAAACTAGCTTGATTTTTGTCTTCCAGTTGCAAGGATATTACAAGGCTTTCTCCTTCCCGTGGTTAAAAACATCTTTCTGATTTCTCACCTAAGTTATTTACAGCCACTGTTTATCTGTCTGACTTAAGACCTCATAAGGTCTTTTACCAAGTACCCAAAACTAAAGTATATAATAAAAAAACAATATTTGTTCTTCAGAAGAATTCTTAAAAGCCCAATGAGAAGTCATCTATGGCAAGAAGTGTGGTAATATCTTGAGCTGGAAGAGGAGAGCTCTGTTTCAGTAACAAATCCATTCTTATTTTTCTCTTCCCTGTCAGATGTTTAAAAGTAATTTCCAATCACTAGAAGGAGTTTTTTTATTTTATTTTATTTTATTTATTTTTCAGTGTCTTTTTGTGGTAGTTGCTATCCACTATTTCAGAACAGGCTACGTTATATGTCAGTATTAGAATATTGTTGACCCATGCTAGCAAATCCCACCAGGTGAGTAATAGCTGCTACTGTGGAACATTTTACTAGAAAAGGTCTGCTAGTGTATACACATTATGGACTTTGGAAGACATCACAGTCTGCTTAACTAAAATTTTATATGTCTGTAACAGGGTCAGTAATCATTCTACTTAAGCAAATAAAATGGTGTTTTTGCAGAAATAACTTAAAATTAACATAAATGACAGGAGCGTATTCTATGAAAGTTGATTAATTGTCTTGTGCCTGTAAAAGAAATTGCTGCCTTATTAGCTGTTAAATCATACTCAATTTATGTAGGTCTCCTTGAACTCAGACAGTGGCAAGTAAAACATTTTAGTGAAAAAATTACAATGTCCAAATTCATTGCTGACTAAAAGCAGAAGTTAGATCAAAGTAAGATTTGGTCCAGATTCCTTCATCTGGGCCAGATTTGGTGTCAACATTTTGTAAATACTTTATACGGTAGATATATGAAATCAGTTTTTCAGTATAACAGTGTGTAAAAGTAGGGACATGGAGAAGGAAATTTCATTCACAGCCAGTTGCAGATGATACGTCCTGAAGCAATTATGGCTTTTGTCTTTGCCAATTGGCTTATAATTTGCTTCTGTATGAAAGCAGTTGATACCAGGTTTTCAAACTGGTATTCAGCCATTTTAAATGTCTGAAATGAAGAACTAAATCTTATTTCATGTTTAAACTTCACTCTCATTCTGCCTTCAAGATCAAAGGTTGATTACAGATATAGATTTTTGTCCTTTTGTCCTTCCTCAACTGGAAGTGCTTGCTGCAAAGGATTCTTCCAAGTTTGAGGTATTCCAGTTGTCATTCCGCTCCTCCAGAAGAGACTGCAGTAAGGGCAGCGTGTCATTACTACTTGCTGTGGAACAAGTATTTTCATCTGGTAGCTCAGTGGAAACTAGAAACTGATGATCTTGTGCAGGTGTACATTTTTTAGGTTACATGACAAAAAATGCAGCCCGGTGTGAAAACTTGGCTGCTAAATTTATGAAATGGTGAACTGTTTCATCTATACATAACCTTGGCCGTTTGTCAGATGACTCTGTATTGCTCCCAGTTGTCTTTTCTTCTACTAATTAGCATACTAACATGTCCTGCTGAAATCTGTTGTCCTTCTCCACTCCCAGCTGTTAAACCCATGCTGCTTCATGAATGGGAGTAAGCCACCCTGATAGCTTGGTGTACTCAGAGAGTGGTGGTGGTGGAAAAGACTGCCTGTACTAGCCATCTCTCTTCCTATTTTCTTTTTCTTTTTCCCCTCATTTTTTCTTCTCCCCTGGAGATCTGGAAAGTTAAAATGCCGTGGGATATAGGTAGGGATATTGGTATACATCTTGTGAACTAGCACATGTAAATTCTGAAATGAAATGCAGCAGAGGAAAGTTACTCCTGCCACGTGCTCCCAGACGTGGTTGCACTGAAATTGTAAAATGTCTGTAAGAGATCTTTCTTTTTCTTGGCATCTTCTTTACAAAAGTACCTTTTTGGTTTTTTGGTTTATGATAGGTATGTTCTTGATGAAGACTTCTTGTTCATTTTCTTTTAATATATTATTATTGTTGTTAATGAAACAAATTCTTAATTTTTTCTTTTTAATCTTTAAAATCTTTTAAATCTTTAAAAATCTTAAAACCACCTGAATGATTGCTGACATTTTCTAAATACCTGTGGTTGTAATAATTCCTAGGCTATATATTTGTGGAATTTTTATTAGCAAATGTTGTGACTAGTATAACTTCAAGGATTAACAGTGTACAAAAAAGCTGTGAAGCTGTACAATTACTGGAGCACTTCATGACTCTGCCAATCAGCAAGTAATTAAAAAAAAAATGGTCGTGGACATGCTTCAAGGGAATAACAAGGTTGACAAGACTGCATTGTTTGCCTTCAGCAAGGTAATTTGCTAACAAAATGCTGTGTGTCAGACCTCTGATTCTTCTTTTGACCTCTGAGTAGAAGGTTTGAGAGAATCAAAATAAATCTCAGAACAGCAGTTAAGAGATTAAAAAAAGTAGATAGTTTATGTGAGCCAATATGCCAAATGCTGAAAGTAACAATGATGACTGGGAAGAGAAACAAAAAAACACTGGACATGCTTTAGGCATTCTGGAAATACTATTGACAGAATAGTTCCCACTGGCCAGACATAATCAGCTTTTTGAATATGGTAGGAGAAAAAGTGGTGAAACTTACTTAGTCATTCTGAATAAATACTCGATAATGTATTCAGTGAAAGTAATTTTTTCTTGACAATGTTTAATGGCATATTATAATTACCTGAAATGTATTTCTTTTAAATGATTAGTAGAATAATATTGAAGAATGATTTTTGGGGTGTAAGTGGCTTGTAAATATTTAATACTGAGAAATCAATTTTTACATACTGGTGGTGTGACACTGTTTGTAGAATTTGCATAACTACTTTATGGTTGCCTACTTTAGCAAAAGTGAAAAATAGGTTAGTAATAGTTTTAAAAAAAAAGAAAAGAAGAAAATACACATTTCCATCAGCATTCCAGCCCAGCCAGCAGAATTTTATGCACAAATGTTCTGAAGAGTGGGAGCAGATGTAGAAAGTAGATCAGCCAGAATCAAATCTTATTAATGAACATGTAAAATTCACCCCATTGGCGAACCGATAGTGAAACATTTTATCACTCTCACTTCTACAGGCTGTAACCTGTAAAGCAGCCTGTATCTGGAAAGTAGATTGAATTGTGGGGGTTTCCCCCCCGCCCCCCCCATTTGTGTGCATATTCTTTATTTTTGTTTCCACATTTAGAGATAGGGTATCTTTTGAATTATTATAAAGATAGGTGTTTATTAATTCACTGAAAAGCTACTCTGTCTGTCTTTAAACATCCTGATCTGAGTCTAATAGTTACTATCTTAGGCTTTGCACACACAGAACTAATTCTTAACTCTCCAGTCCTTCCTTGCACTGCTGCAGTGCTTCAGGAGAAAGCAATGCTTTAAATAACCACAAACATTTTTGCTGACACTACGCAGAATAATTCTATGTAAATGTCAAGTGACTGTCATCTCTTGTGTGTATAGTTCTGCAATGGGTCGGATTTACTTGGAGAAAACTTGCATTCTACTCGGTCAGTTTACTAATCTAAGTAAGTCTTTTAGAATTGGATGTCTTACTACTTATCTTTCCCACTTGGTTGTTTCTTTGTCAGCATCATGTGTGGTTTCTCATATCAAAACAATTATATTAATGCCAGTTTGTAAAGGTCATTGTATGCCGGATCAAAAATATAGCTGTCCTAAACAAATTGGGGAAGGAAGGAGGAGCAGTAGGTCTTACTGGACCGCCATGCTATGGGAGTAGATGTCAAGATATACTGATTGTTTCTGTACAGCCACTTTGAAGGGTTTCTCTTCCACAAAATCGATAACAACTGTTCATCGATCTTAACAAATTAAAATGACAGCTAAAAGTTTTAAGAGGCGGTGATTTATGCTTTAAAATTATATCCAAATTAATTAGTCTTCTGTATTTCTACATAATAGAAGGATATTAAAGAAAAAAAGACAACCCCCTTTCTTTAAGAAAAAGTCAGCTTATTCAGCTTTATCTGATCAGCTTTACCTGATTCAGTTTTGTGAATTTGGAAATGTTACTGCATTTAGCATTTGCTAATTTGTTGAGTGTAGAATTTTATCACTTGTTCATCTCTCCTGGGGTTTTTTTGTGCAACAATGGTTAGCTGTACTTTAAACTATTGAGTTAATATGTGGTAACTTGATACATTTTGTACTGGTTTGCAGTAATTAAAATGAATTAATTGAGCTGCTCTCATGTTTGTGCAAAGTACAATAGTGTGTTAGTACTTAATAGCTTTACCACTCAGTGTTCATGATTCTACAGCTGTAACTGGACTTTTACAGACACAGTTTAAGAATTTATTTTAATTATTTTTCCTTTTAATAGCCTAACATTTTAGCAACATTTTTGGTTGAGCACAATTTCTCCTGCTCCCTGGCACTTTTTAATGGTACACAAGCAAGTACGTATGTATATGCTTTATACATATGAAATCACTACGTTTTTTTCTTGTGAAAGAGCAGTGTCATACATGCATTTTGGGTACTAATGTAAGTAAGTATGGTCACAGTGTACTCTGTGTTTTCCTTGACTGACTCCTTTGAGTAAAGCTTTTCTCATAGGAACCAGCTTAGTGAAAAGATGCAGGTTTAACTCATCATTACATCTGGTTGTGAATTTTTTTCAGAGTTTTTCTCTTCTTTAGTTATGTGTTCCAGCCCGCTGATTATCTCTGTGGTGTCTACTGAACACACTGCAGTATGTCAGTGTCTGTCTCAAACTGGGACGGTCCCAAACTGGCCACAGTACTCCAGATGTGGTTTCATGGGTGCTGAATAGGGAGAGTAATCACTTCTTTCTACTTGGTAGCCACACTTCTGCTAATACAGCCTGGGATGGATTTGGCCTTCTTCACTGCAAGGGCACTGGTGACTCATGTTCAGCTTGTCTACCAGGACCGTCAAGTGTCTTTAAAGCTGTTCTTGAGCCAGTTTTTGTGCCAGATGTAGGGCTCTGCATTTGCCTTTTTTGAACTTTATGAGGTTCTTGTCAGCCCATTTCTACAGCCTGTCAACTTTCCTCTGAATAACAGTTCTGCCCTCCAGTGTATTGGCCACTGCCATGAATTTGAGAGTGCACTCTGTTGTATTATCCAGGTTGTTAACAAAGCTGTTGAACAGTTTCAGCCTGGATATTGATCCCTGAGGGATGCCACTTGTATTTGATTGGCAGTGGGACTTCGTACTGCTGATTAAAACCCTTTGATTCTACCAATCTGGACAATTTTTCATCCCCATCATAGTCCACTTACCCAGTCCATATCTCACAAATTTGGCTATAGGAATACTATGGGTAATTCTGTCAGAAGTGTTTCTGACACATTATTATCAAAATGGTGTGACAATATGCTACAGTGTTTAACAAAAATAATTATATTTTGAGGATAAATACTTAAAATTTTAGAACACAGTTATTTTTCCCAGGAAAGCAGCTTAAAGTTCCTACGTAGAAAGCTTGGCTTTCTCAGCAAAGAAAAAGCTTGGGTTTTGTATAATTATATCTCTGTAAGGGGGAAAAAAGGTCTTTGAAGTCTCTGTGGGAATCAATCTCCATAAAAAATTTAATAAGTATACCACCTTGCTGTTTTAATTGTGTGGGATCAAATGAAAAAATGCAGAATGCTTGGTAGCTCAACAAGTTCTAAGGTATATCTTTCTATATTAGTGAACTTGAAGCTGTTCATCAAATTCAGAAAAAAAAGGAACAATGAAATGTTAAATGTTTTTGAGGATCCAGCTGTGGTTTGTAAGCTATTTCTGAACTTTTAAATTGAACATGGAAAATAAGCAGTGGGGCAATTTTTGGAACAATTAAACAGGGCAGTGGCATGACTATAGTTTTATTCCAATGTATTTTTCACATTTTAAGTTACAAGTGACACAGCAAGAGACTTTAATGATAGGACCAAAAGTTTTTATGTTTTTTCTGTGAACTGAGGTAGTTACAGTTAGGAGAATACATAGTGTTCATTCATTCATTTACTTATTTTTAAATTATGTCAATCAATAGACTTTTTTTTTTCTTTTCTTAGAAATCAGTTGAAAAAAATATTGTGGCCATGTTAGTTTAATACAATACTCAGCTATGTAAAAAGGATGCTGCTTAGTAAAACATGGTGAATCTATTCTCCTTCACAGAAGAAGAAAAAAAAGTGTACCAAGAAGCGTGTAAGAGAATTTAGTAGGGCAGAAAGGGAAAAAACAGGAAAATGTAGATGTAGTGTTGGTCAAGTGTAGGTAAGAGTTTGAGACAACGTAGCAATGAGTTGTTAATATTTAATCTTTTTCTCCAATAGATGCAAAAAGGATTAAGTTCCTTATGTCGTTAGTATGTCTGTCTTTCTGCAAGCCAACTCTTCATTGCAGTTGGACACAGCCTCCTTTTTTCAGCATAGTCCTGCAGACACAGCTGTTAACTTTACATAGAGTTTCAAGTCTTGAAAAGAGGGTACCAAAGGTTACTCTTTTAGTACAGTAATGTTCCTCAGAGATATTTAATTACTGGGTGTGGAGGTTTCCAGAATTTTTCTTAATATCATACCTGGAGTTTATTTCCAACAACTGTTGCTCATCTGGTTTCAAGTCTTTGCCTTGTATCAGTTTCTCTCTCACTTTTTACGACTTCTAATTACTAGAAATGCTCAGTGTGCATTTCATCCAAGAAGACTTTTCACTGTTACCAGCTTGATTAGAACTTGGTTTATGCAAGTTAAAAAGGAATTTGCAGATTAATATTGGGAGGTATAGTAGTAGTCTATCAGATGTAATCTTTTCTCATAATTTTATGAGAAACTCATATGAAAGTTTTATAAAACTCATTTATTTTTTGACCTTTCAAGAGGAAAAAGTAGAAATGTTGCTGGTTTGTATATAGTGTACCAATGCTGTTGAACTGAAAGATAGCCAAAATGAAGTTGCATCTTGGCTGAAATAATCTTGACCTTACTGCTGTATTCCATTACCTGTAAGTCTTGCAAGTATATGTCATCCTTTATGATTTTTTTTTTTTTCCTAGCTGCAACAAAGTTTCCACACGCCTTTCTTTATAGCATAGTTGAAAATTAAGGGTATTTTTTTATAAAAAGAAAAAGAAGGTGGGGGGTAGGTGGATCAAAAGTTTTAAAAAACTCTTTTTGCATATAGCATAGTGCTATTTATACTTCAGTTCAGGCTGAACTCTGGAATTTCTATTCTGTCCTGTGTTTTCATTACTTGGTATTTTTGACAGGTCTCTGAAATAATAGTTACTAGTATTAAGTTCAGCTGAGCACTTCTTTAAACTAAAAGCGATGAATATATTTTAAGTAGCAATAGGGCAGTATTTTCAAGAATGATTTTCAAAGAATGATTTTTGCAATAGTACGTTGTTAAGAAGAGGTATCTTGGCAAACTTCTACTTCTCAAGAGATAGTGTTTTTAGCCAAGAAAACACAGAAGGTTTGGGGTTTTTTTCTTTTTTTTTTTCTTTTTTTTTCCTGAAATACATTCATGCAAGAGCAATAAAGGTGGTCTAATGTGTGTGGTAAGCATCTAATGGCAAACTGTCTGGAATTTATCCTAGCAAAATATCAGTTCCTCACTCAAAAAATTATTGGGAATCAACAGTGATACAGGAAGGTAAGTCTAATCAATGACCACGGTGAAAATTTGTCTGGGAAATAAGATTTCCTGTGTATTGCTAATTCTTCTAAGCATACTGACTTAGAGGCTAGGAGCAACATGTTGTACAGTTTCTGATTTTGTTCTTGTGAATGACCTTAGATGAAGAGTAGTGTTTCTCTACTACTTTTTCTTTTTCTGGGGATTTTAATAATTTACTGTAATTCATTATTTCAGAAATAAACTGTAATTTTAACATTGTCATGTTATAAATAGAGGTAAACTACGGTTTTGAAGATAAATGACTAAATGAAGACTTGGTGTTTATACTCTTACTGTTTTGGGATTTTTAAAAATTATTATTCTTTTTGCTTCTTACTCTTTTTTCCCCCCAAAAGCTGTTACTGGTGCACAATGTGAAAACTCACTAGATTGGAATCCACATTTCTTTTGGTTTGTTGTTGTTTGTTTGTCCTGCCCCACCCCCCACCCCCAAATATACCCTAGTGAAAATAAATCTCATTACACTGAACAACTGACAAATACAAACAGTTCTAAAAGGAAGAGCGTATTTAAGCATCAAGTCTTTTTATATGCCTATCAATGTGAGTCACATCTGTTTAAATGTGTGAAGCGCATCAAAAACTTTCATTAGTGCTTCAGGTCTCACAGTATAATCCTTTTCTGATTAAATGCCCATTGTCTAATGCTGATGAAGTAGAAAGAATGCACTTCGAGCCACAGAAAGGTCACTCGAATGTAGTGCATTCCTCATCAGATACTAAATCTGTGTCCATAGGGTATGAATTAATGGTTTCTCAACAGCTCACGCCACTTCAGGTGCATTCTAACCTTCTGTTGGTGCCGTAGATACTGCTGAGAAATGGTTGGCAGTGCGGGTGACTCCAGTACAGGGCCCCCATGCAAAACTCAGCAGTCTATTCCAGCCCTGCTCGTTCAGCTTACTGCTTCCACAAACACTGAAACAAGGCTTTTAACTGGTGTGCTGCAGCATCGACCTGTAGGGAAAAAGTTAAATGTCAGCATTCATTTCAACATGTGTGCGTTGATGTTGTACATCCTGTATATGTGTAAATATTAATTTCTCATTGGTAAATAATTTCCATTTTCTCATTAGAATTTCTCTGAATGAAAAGCCTTTTTTCTGAAAGGTTGCAGTAGTGGTGTCTGGGCCCTTGTTCACATCAAAGTCTTATACATGTGAATTCAAAGCATTTATCTCAAGAAAAACACTTTGTAGGACTGGCGTCTTTATTTGGAACACAATTTTGAATATTTTCTGATTAATTAAAGTTGCAAAGATAACAGGCAATTTTCATCTTGTTGCTGAAGATGAAGCCAAAGCTCACCTTACAAGGCTACAAAGTGTTACCTAGGACAGGATTTGGTATAATTTCTGAATGAATGCATTTGCTAGAGTTCTATTGAACGTGGCATAGATCCTTCTTGTATTGTGGATGGTAGAGGGTCTAAGCATCTGTCTGGACCATGAACTGGAGCACAGGTTTCTATGACCAGGTGGTCCTAGTGGTAAGGGAAGAGGAATTTGACTAACTTTATACTTGCCAATATTCAGGGGGTTCTTTAATTAGTACATAGTGTTTTCTCAGACATACATCCACTCCATTAAGTGCCAGTGAAAATCATACCCCTTCATAACATGGAATTAAATCACCTGTCTTTTTTCAAAGAGTAGTCAGAAGTGTACGAAATTAATTCCTTGGCTCACTAGTTCTCTTGTAGGTCTCTTGGAACCTCTGGAAAAGAAATGCAAAGACTTTCACGATCAGTTTCTCTGCCAGGGTCTGCAGTTTCCTTGACTAAGATGGGGAGTTTGTGGCTGGGCTCCAAAGTGTCAAAAGTCTGTGACCCTTCTCTCAACTTCCTTTGGTAGGAAACGTTGATCTTGTTATAAAATTGCCATTAGGCTTGACAACTGCCCAGAAATGGATGTTTGTACTTGTTGGCTTGCAGTTCTGAAAGCTTCACTGCCTGTGTAGTTTCACAGAGTATCTGTGTGCACTAAAAAATTCCAAATTGTCAATGTCACTCTTCCAATAGACCATGGTAACAGTGTGCCCCTTAATGGTTGCAAAATCAGTGCATTCCTTTGCATGTGATAGATGCTGTCTTGTATTTGAAATGGCTTTTCAGCCAAGTTTATGGGTGATCGAGGATTCTCTGAAGAGAGCCTGATGAATAAACTAAAAAAGGGAAAAGAAAATGTGCAAGGAAACATAGAAAACTCTTCCTGTGGATCTGAAAAATTACTTGCAATAAAATTCTTAGTATTACTTTAATCATAGCATGGGGCTGAATTACTAATGTACAAAGACAGAATACAGTATTCTTAAACATGGGATGCATTGTTTCCTTTAAGCATAATTCTTACAGGAAGAAGTTGTGTCTTAGGTTAGTGTGATCTCTGTATTGTATTTCTCCTCTGTGTTATGTTATTGTATTTCTCCTCTGTGAAAATTCAGTTCAGGTGCTTTTAAGAAAGATTTCAGCAGGAAGTTATAAAACTTACAGTAAATTTGAAAACATAAAATATATTTTGGCCTTTTATGGTGTTTTGCAGAATTACCATGCAGCTCACTAAGCCTTTTGCTGGATGGTGAAGGGAAACAGCCCTTGCTCTGGTCTGATGATTAACCGAAGAACTGCTTTGTCATTTGTGGAACCACAAGAATATTTCCAGTTCTATTGCTGCAAAATTTTAACATGTTCAAATCATAAAATTAAAACTAATTATCAACAAACTGTATTTTGGATGAGATGGCACAATTTAAAACTCCACAAAAGCAATGAAGAAAACCCGCTTTTAGAGTGATTACCCATTAAGTTACTTTAGATTCATTCTCTGTCTTTCAGAATGGATTTGTGAACAGTTTCTGCTTTTTATTTTTTGTACTTAATCTTTATTTAAAGTAATAGCTAGCAGTAGCAAAAAAGCTGAATAAATATTGAGTAGATACCTAGTGCATACCTTAAATCAAAGAGATTACTTTGAGCTAAAACTGTAACATCCATGTACAATCTTCATGTCAGAGGGAAAAAGACTAGTTCTTTTATTCCTTCTCTTGATAAAGTTTTATTCAAGCATCAATTAATAGTAATTGAATGAATGACTTGTGATATTCCTCAACTACGGCTGCATTACTTATGGTGTCTCTTGCTTTCTTTTTGGTTATTGTTACCAACGGATTTAATTATCGTCTGTCATTTTCTTCCTTCTGGATTTTATGGTTGTTTGGAAAAAGTTTAGAAAACTTTATTTAGAGAAGCTGGGTTGTAGATTGTCTGTACTTCCAATGTTCAGATACCATTGCTCATCTGGATCTGTGGATGTCATTTAAGTTGTTAATATATACTGACTTGGATCTAGGAAAACATTTCAGTTTTGTGTTTTGATATGTAACATGAATGAAAGACTTTTAAATGAAATACATGCCAGTATCTCGGGTAGATAGCTGTATCCCTTTCAGCGTAATGGCATAAAGCTTGCTCGTAATTATTTTTTTCAATTAAGTGATCTTTATCATGTGAAGGGTTAGTAATTTGAATCTATTATTTCCTTGATCTTCCAGCTTTTACAAATATTAAACTGAAATATTGAAATTATAGCAGAACCAATAATTTTCTGTCCTGAAATCAGAGAAAAGAAAGATTACATGTTTTGCTCCAATTTTTCAAAAGCTTATCAACAGGAACCAGATAAAATTAGGAGGATGTGTACAAGTCATGCTTTAGTATATGAAAAGTGTCTTTGAAACTATGATTTGCAGTGAGAAGTCTTTTAATGATTAATGTGTACACGTTTCTGTGACGTACACATACGCTTGAGAGTACTAAGCTCTGACTGGACTAATGCATTTTGGCATATATACATCTTAGATGTAAATAAATTTACTGTGTAAGGTTCCAAAGATGAATTTATTGAATGCACATCCCACACACTGGACATGGTGAATTGTGAAAGGATTCTAAAATAGTTTAAAAGACATTTTTTTGTTTGATTATTTTGGGGGTTTGTTTTTTTGGTATGTGAATATTAGAAATGATCAAAATTTTTGGCCAACAAATAGTCTGGAGAGAGTGCCATAAAAATACCATAAAAATGATGCGCTTTTACTGTCTGGGGTATGAAAGCCTCTGATACTATACTGCAGCACAATACAAAGATAATGCAGGCTTTCCTATTTATTTTTTCAAACAGGTAAGATAAAGCAAAAATAGAAGAGTTGCATTAGGAGACAAAAGACAAATTTGGTACTTGTTCAGTCTGTTTTCTGAAAATTCTGAAATTTCACTTTGGTTACAGAAGGACAGATGAGAGTGTGTCAGTAGTTATATTTCTGTCTGGATGTTAATTTGAGTTCTGAAAGACTTGTAAAGAAAGACGGGCCAACCTGATAACCTGCACAGTTTAACTATTATAGTAATTTCTAAACCAATTTGTAATAGATTTCTGAAATACCATTTAGGAAACCATCTTCATTGATGATATTAAGAAGTGTGCTGTTTGATTTACAGAGAAGTCAGTTAAGTAAATCTACTGCATTAGTGCTGTACGATTTCATGTTTCATTGGAGAGACTGGAAAGAAAATAAATGTATCGTGGGGGAAGAGAACTGGAGAAGCTAGTGGAGCATGTGGGGTGAGAATGAGGGAAAACAAACTGTTTACTTGCGTAAGGGACTGTGTTTGTAGTGTGGAAAAGGTTGATGAAGGTGGAAGGCAATGTCTCGGAGAAGAGTTAAATTTGAAAAATATAGTATAGTCTTTACATATGCAGAAGGTGAACGTTATTTCTGTTGTTTTGAGAGTTGGTTGCTATGGTAATAAAAAGGGTTGACCAGAAAGTTGAAATTCAGTAGGTTTAATATCTAGCTGTTTATTAAGCTGTACACTGTAAGAGGATTTCGGAACAGCAGGGACATCTATTTTGTTAATACCTGTCAATTTTGTGTGTATTTTTTATCCTCTTTAGCCATATTTTCAAACACCCAGAATGTTGCTAACATCTTTTTCCTACTTTCTCCTTTACTTTCTTTCCTTTTTTTTTTTTTTGTTTTGTTCAGATGTACAAGTTGTTTTCTTTTCCTTTTGACATAAAGGAAGTTTCACTTTGAACTACTTTGTAAAGTTTCTGTTAGTGAAGTTTCTCTTTTTTAAAATCTGCAAAGACTGTATAAGACTAAATTACAAACATGTCTTTCATGAGTGCCTTTGAGGGTCCCTTTATTAAAATAAGAATATGTGAAAAATTATTTATACGGCGCTATGCTGTATAGCTGTATGTAGTATTAGCAAAGAAAGACTAGATGAGATAGGTAATTTTTATTTCATGTACTTGTGATTTTTGGAGCAATTTTTTAATCCATTTTTAAGAGAAACTTACCTGAGTTTATCAGTTAAAATAGATTATGTTGATAAAGTGCAGTTACTTCAATGTATTATTGCTGTCATGTACTATAACTCTGCAGCTTAAAAGTAGTGACATTTCATATTGATAGCAGGATTACTCTATGTCAAGTTTAGAATTAAGGCCTATGTTTCTTGTGAACTCTGCAAAAGTAATTCTGACTTTAGGTTGGAAGGTATGTGCATGTGTTTCTCAAGTAAGCTATCTCTTCTTACACAATATCCGTGTCTTTCTCCCAAAGTCAGGGTGAACATCATAGCTTCAATTTAATCTTCAAGGCCAGTCCTTCAAAATGATTTCAAAAACAAAGATCACAATATTGTAGACAAAATTGAAATTTTGAAAGGATATTACATTTTGGGCTCACTTTATTAACTTTCTAGTTTTTTAACTCCTTAGTTTTTACATGCTGCTTCCAGACTTTTCTTTGATAATGTGAGAGCTGAAGCTATTGTTCTATATGGTTTGGGTTTGGGTTTTGGGGTTTTTTTTGGGGGGGGGTGGGGGTGGTGGTTTTGTTTTTGGTTTTTTAATCCAGTCTTCTGATACCAGGAACAGGGCTGTAAGAGAAACAGAAATCACAACGGTCCATCTTAGGGGTAGTGTTTCATGCAACTGATAGAAAATAATGCCTATGCTTCACAAGCCTTCTGTATTTGGTTTTATGTCTCTTTTTTTTAATAACCCTAAACAGGTTGATAGAATCATAGAACAGTAGTTCAAATATTAGGTAACTTTTTAGATACCAGAGGTATGTATTACTGTTTTGAAGTGAGTCATCACTGTTCGGTACAAATTAAAAAAATAATCAAGTTTTATTTCCTAAATTTAGTTAAGGAAAAACAAAACTAGTATACAGTATATTCTAAATTCTGGTCGGAAATGTACCTCTTGTGAATGGAGCCTGCAATGTTTGGTGGTTTGGTGTGGGTTGTTTTTTGGTTTGTTATTCTGTTTTGGTTGTGGGTTGGTGGGTGGTGTGTGGGGGGGGTTTGTTTGTTTGTTTGTGTGGGGTTTTGGGGATTTGTTCGTTTGGTGGGATTTTTTTTATTTTTTTGAAAGTGTCACTCTGATAGGAAAGATAAAATTGTTCAGTAGAGTTTTACTGGGATGGGCTTACCCTTGTACATCAGCACTGAGTTCCAGCGACAGTGAGAAGTTAAGAGAAACAACTCTGCTTGTTCTCTGAATCAAACTTATAATAAGATCAAGTACAATTCTTTCATCTCTTGTGTAGGAAAGGTGAAGGCGAAGCCAACTACTCGAATCTTTCATTAGTGCTCATTCCCTCCCTGCGTGCCCACGCTGCAGCAACAATTTAATGAATTAATCTCTAAGTAAGAAAGTACTACTGCTCAGTAATCTCTGTATAAGAAAATATTACTGCTTGGTGGAAGAATGGCTGGGAGCGCAGACTGCTTCAGTGATGGAGCAGATGTAATTCAGAGTGTCTTGTGTGTGCTCTGTCACATTCACTTTCCACTTTGGGAAGGAACTTGGTACAGCTACCAGTTAAATTCAGAAACAATTGCAAGGCGTTTGAAAACCAGTGGGATGCTAAGCAGAGCAGAGAATGGGTGCTCTACAAGGAATTTTTCATTAGCATCACAGAAAGCTTAGTTTTGTCTTTAGTGCTTTTAAACTAGTTCTGTTTAAAATTTTCAAAATAATGCATGGGAAACATAAATGACAACTGGGAAAGGTAGAGCAGAACCATTTTAACCTTTAACTCTAATGTTAAGCAGTATGTCTAGCATAAAAGGGACATAGATTGTTCTCAACAGCAGAGCGATGTTGAAGGTTGCTAGTCTCTAAATGCTAAACCTCTCTAGAGTGAAGTTGCCATTTCACTTGATTTTGTGTGTGTGTGTGTTCAATGTTCATTATTATGATAGATTCTATACAATTACTGTATCCATTTCTGAAATAGTGCCATATTACATGTAGCGATGCTAACATGTTTGGGAGGACTTCTTATTGCAACATACTGTGCTTGATAGGCTAGTATTTTTTAAAGTCACGGTGCATTCATAACTAGTGGTTTATGCAATTGTTTCATTTTTCCAATAACAGATGATTTATTTAGTGGCTGAAGTTAACAATGTCAATGAATTTCATGGGCTAAGTTTCAGAAATTTTCTAAATGAAATTTTCGAGAAAAAAAGCGCTACACTTTTACAGTATTATTATAAAAACAAATACAGTAGAAAGCGTTTAAAGTGTTTTGATTTGGAACTCCTGATTAGTTAAGGGGAGGGAAGAATAATGAGATGTGAAATAATGAGATTTTAGTGATTTTTGAGCAGTAATTACCAGTAGCTAACTCAGATTTTCACATCTTTATTGTCAGCTATGCATCTTTACGCAGTAGTGAATTATACTTACATTGCACACTACTTTGTGCCACATAGTGACTTCTAATCTTATTGTTTCACATTATGTGAGCAGGCTAAATGACAAAGTTTATTCCAGAAAGTTGGATAAAGAAAAACAGAGGTTAATGACACATTAGATTTCCTGGTACAAAATAGCCAAAGTCCTCACTCTTGCTTCATAGTTAGTCCTCTTGAGGTTCCTGTGAAAAAGCTTAGATGGTGATCAGCCATACCTGTGAGAATGTTCTTAACAGGTAAAGGATGCACTTTGATTTCTGTAAGACTTGGATCAATCTGTCTTTGGTGGCTGTAAGATGTTTCTGTGCAAATTTTTTGAGAGTGGTAATAGGAGCCCTGTATATGTATGAGTAGTGTGGGCAGGATAACTGGCTTCTATCTTAAATTATGATGTGGTCATACTGTTTTAAACATTGAAAGGTCTATTAGAAGCATAGAAAAGACAAAAATGATAACTTCTTTTTTTTTTCCTAAGTGTTATACTGGTGAGCTATTACAGGGCAGATGAATTAGTCTTGCATAGTTATTTGTGGAAGAGACATATTTCTGACTTTATGCCAACAGCTAATAAAGCTTATCTGGTGTTCCTAGAAGATGCCATATTGATGCACATACTCCATATGCAGTACCCATGAGAATTATGTCTTTCATTTGAACTTCATATCTTCCTGTGTACGAGAACTGCAGAAGTGAATCTGGCATGTTTCAGACCCTTAGCTGTTTCCCCAGTAATCTTTTTCACACTGTTTTTTTTTTTTTGTGTGTGTGTATTTTTTTGTTTTGTGGTTTTGTTGTTGTTGTTGTTGTTGTTGTTTTTAATTTAATTGCCATGCTTTTACAGCATACCAGCTGGTACACAGAAGTAGTGTCAGCATCTCTTTTTGTTATTGTTGTCCAGTGCTTCTTCACCTCTAAGTGGTAAACTATATCTCTGTTTATCCAATAATTGTTTTCATGTTTACGTTTAGATGATGAGAGTATTTACAACAATGTATCCCCTTTCCAAAATGTTAGTTTTGTTGGATTTTTGTGGTGGATTTGTTTTTGGTTGGTTGGTTGGTTTTTTGTTTTGTTTGTTTGTTTTGGGTTTTTTTTTGTTTGTTTTTTGTTTGTTTTTAATTACCTGATCAGGGTCTACTAGCTTAAACTACAGTGTTTTTAATTTGTTGAAAAAATTTATATGTCCAATATGAATGTAAAAATATTTTAAGGACAAAAACATACACATAAAATAGCGGAGAGCCTAACAAATATGGTAATGCTACTTAATGTCTTTTAGTAATTGTGAAATTAATAAGAGGATTTAAAATCTACAGACATTTGTGGGTTTTCTGCGTTAGGGTAAGCATAGACAGGCTGCAGTCTAGTCACTATGTTATGCTGCTTGTGTATGTGTTGTAGCTGTAGATCTGGCTTTGAATTAGGAAACTGTATCTCTTCTCTCCCTTTCTTGTCTACTGTATGAAATATTTTAAGTGAACAGTCTGTATTCTCACCTTACTGCTGGTTTGTTACCATAGGCTATACACAGCATGGGAGAAGTTTCAGTCACCGAGGAGTTAAATGTATTGCTGAAGTTACACTGTGGAGTAATAGCAAAGCCAGTATTGGCATCATGATATTCAGAGTTGAACAGATTCATAAAAGAAATGGGCTGTCAATATGATCATTGCCACAAAGAAAAGTTTTTGCAGCAAAAGATCTTATGCCTTTTTTTTCTTTCTTTCTTTCCTTTAACATAAGAACTAAGCTATCTGCTCTTTCTGGTCGTCTTCTGTCCTAGAGCCCTTTCTTTTCCTTCTATTCTGGTGGCGAGATAAGGTGTTTCAAGAAGTATTTATCCTGAGCTGGTCAGAGATTTTCTGCCATTATCTGGATTGAGTTACTTTGCAATGAGATGCCATAGTTCTGTGCTTTGCAGATGACTGAGAAATAACTGGAAACCTTCATCTTTGAAAGTCTGCAGTTAAAAATACAAACAGGCTATGTTGAAAATTAGCACAATGAATAGAGCAATGGTCCTTGAGTGGAAAGCTCATGGAATCTTCTTTCCTTTATGCACTTTCTCTCTTCACATGGGCAAAATTTCTGTGTATCTTCCTTCCTTTGCACAGGTATTACTGGATGGCATAAGGAACCAGGAGTAATGAGAAAAAATATTTGGAACTTAAACATGCTTAATAAATACAACAGTTTTAAATTTTCTGTTTTGAGACTTCAGAAATAAGCTCTGGAACTGAAATTATCTGTTTCAGATTATTATTTTAGATTATAAATATGGAGAATGGAGGTCTTCAGGTCTAAGGCATCACGTAGCTCATAAGAAAGCAGTGGGCTGACCTCTGTTTGCCACTGACAATAAATATATTGGCCTATCGACAGGAGTTTTGTGGTGTTATTGTTTAATGTTATTGTTTGCACATTATGGGTATCAGAAGATCAGACAAGGAACTGAAAACATAGAATTAGCTGAATTGGGTAAAATCGAAGGTTCATCCAGTTTCACTCCTGTCTCTTGAAGTCAATCAATAGTGGAAGTCTGTGGGGAGTATAACAACAGTAGAAGAGCGTGGAGAGGCATTTCCAGGATACTTTTCTCAGACATAAATCTGTATAACAAAATAATATACATTTCCTAGTATGAGGCTTGTAGGTGTGCTATGGACCTGCAAACGTATGCCAGCTTTTGGAGCTTGAAAACAAAGCATAAAATGTTTTCTAAGCCCATGGGAAGCTCCCAAAACTTGCATTGTTCTTCTGGATTACAGGTTGAGGATTGTGATCTCTCACCCTTTGGCACTAGGAGAAGACTGCAGAGCAGATCCTTCTCTGTACGCAGTTCTGTTGTTGGTTGTTCCCTTGTCAGTTTTGTACTTCAGTAAGAGCTGTCAGTGGCGAACATGAGTGACATAGTAATGTCTTCTGGGAACATCTTGACAAAGAATTGGGAAGTGCTGATATGCAGTCTTGATGTTGTCTCTTTTCACATAAAAACAATAAAAAAGTGCTTCTCACACTCTATTTACTGTTGTCCTTTCTCTTTTAGGCAGCTTTACTGCAACTAGTCTTTGACTTTTTTTTTTTTGGTAATTTATTTCTGTTTTTTCTTTACAGAATGCTGGAGTTGAAAGTTGATACTTCTCAATTCCTAGGTATTTTGGTTTAGTCTCTTAAATTTGTTTTTTTTTTTTTTTTTTAAATATCATTGTGATTATTTGTTGGGAATCATCTCCTCATGTGTTGAATTTATCCAAACTTTACATCTGGCTATCTGTAAACATTTTACTGTGTCAACAACCCTCAACTGCTGATAAACTACCTGTGAACAGAGAAAAAAAAGGGGGTATCTGAAGTCAGTCCTTTCATCGTATTACCTCTTTCTAACTCTACAACTGCTAGCAGTTTTTCCAGTTTGTGACTGAGACAAGCTGTTAATGCAGCCTTTGTCATTTCAGTTTTTCACACTTTTTTCTTTGTAACAGTCTTTGCCATTTCAGTTTTTCACACATTTGTGTGTGTGTGCTTGTCTTCATACGGTACATGTGCTGTATGTAACTCACTGAAGACTCATGTTGGCAGGCATCTGCCATGGGCGACTCATTTGTAAGAATGTACTAGTTTAAAACAAAAACAAAAAGTAGAAATGAAGTAGGCTGACCTCCAGCCCTAGGACTGGGAAAAAGAAGTCAACAAAACATGGCTGCAGTCAGTGCTGTGGTTTGTGCTCATGCAGTACCAGGTTGCTGCAGTTCATCAGCCAGACTGAAGTTGGAGAACACTGCTTCTCTGTCCTGTCATCAGCTGAAAGACTATTCCTGTTGCCTGTTAAAGAATAAGAATTGTAGCAGTGAACTTCAAGTGTGGAGGAGGTATACAAGGGATGAAGGATTTATGGTAAAGGTAACAAAAAGAGAACTTGCAGGTTTCATTGGAATATAATCTCCCAGCATTTATGGCACCACCTGTAACCATTTTGCAGCAGCCAGAACCATCACCTACTGCCAAAAAATTGGACAAGAGCTAGTGAGAATGTTTTGGTTAGATTAGGAGATCTGAATATCAACCTTAAAGCTCACAGATAATGTTTCACAATCTTCTGGTCACCTGTAACAGTTGTGCATCTTAAGAGATACCATCTTCTGCAGTAGAGCTTACAAATATGAAATTAAACAGCTGCGCTCCAGACGTATCGACCTGTATGAGTGTAAGAGCTGATTTAAAATGGCAGGTTATGAAGAGCATGAACTTGGGAGTAAATTACTCCAGTGCAATACAAATGCCCAAATTTTTCTTCAAATTTGAGAGGAACTTAAGTAAGAATTTTTATCAGATAAAAAATTTGCTTGAGCTTAATCCATTTCCCAAATAGAAAGTCAAAAACAAGACCTTAATTTGTATTTTGCGAGGTAGCAGCTGTTGCTGTTAATCAAGAGAAGTGAATTGTATTTTTCAGTTCTGAAAGATCTTTCTGTCTTTAGCAAACCCAAGCTACAAATAAACCCTTTCAAACATCTACTTCTTTTGATAACGTCATAGTGGCAGTACAATCCAGAAGCAGATTTTTAGTTAGGACATTAAAAAACCCCACTTTTTAAATTCCTGGTTAGAGGTGTCTACCTGGAAAATCTAGATGAAGAAGAGACCTGCAAGAGTAACAGTTCAGAGAATATCCAGATAATTTTGGCAGTAGCTTCTACTTAACGCGTTGCATCATTTTTGTGTTCTGAATTGGTGACATTTGTATGCAGTGATGTGCTTTGAGTTTAAAAGCTTTGTCTGGAACTTGTAGAGTGGACACTTTTTTTTTTAAGCTTTCAAATGGAAGGTATTGAAGTGGTTCAGCTTCTCATATTTGCTCATTACGAAGTCATGTGCTTCTAACACTAAACATTGTATCCTATGCATAACTATTTTTGCCAATATTTTTTACTGAAATATTGACAGTGGAGTCAAAGGCAGTCAGAGAACTCGTACGTATGTTTTTAGAACCCTTTTAGTGTTTTTTTTCCTTGATTCTTAAAAGAAAGTGCAACCAGCTTCTGCTTCTGCTGTTTTTCTGTGGCCCTTGCTGGTCCTCTTCTTTGTGCTATCAGCTGCCCTCATTTGCCTCCTTTAGCAACCATCAGGCTTTGTCTTGGGCTGCTGCCTAGCTCCAGTAATTATAATAAATTCTTTACAGTTTTGGATTCAGAAAATAGGATCTAAAGTCATTGGGCAATAGTTGAGATAGAACAAACCACAAACAAAACCAACCAAACAACAAATCCAGTGGTTTTACTTTGAAGCCATGTATGATGATGTTCAATAATGAATACTTCTCTGGATCTTCAAGTATTTTTTGCATAGAAGACATGATATATTGGAATTCAGGAGGAACTGCATTTCAGTTCAGCCCCCTTGGAGATCTCTGAGAGCTACTGTCCTGGTTTAAGCTGGGATAGAGTTGATTGTCTTCCTAATAGCTGGTGCAGTGCTATGTTTTGAGTTTAGTGTGAGAAGAATGTTGAGAACACACTGATGTTTTCAGTTGCTGCTAAGTAGTGTTTAGTCTGAAGTCCAGGATTTTTCAGCTTCTCATGCCCAGCCAGCAAGAAAGCTGGAGGGGCACAAAAAGTTGGCACAGGACACAGCCAGGACGGCTGACCCAAACTGGCCAAAAGGGTATTCCATACCATGGGATGTCACATCTAGTATGTAAACTGGGGAGAGTGGGGGCGGGAGAATGGGTGCTTAGGGACTAACTGGGTGTCGATAGGCAGGGGGTGAGCAGTTGCACTGTGCGTCATTTATAGATTCCAATCCTTTTATTATTACTGTTGTCATTTTATTAGCGTTATCATTATTAGTTTCTTCTTTTGTGTTCTATTAAACCGCTCTTATCTCAACCCACGAGTTTTACTGCTTTTCCCAATTTTCTCCCCATCCCACTGGGTGGAGGGGGAGTGAGTGAGCGGCTGCGTGGTGCTTAGCTGCTGGCTGGGGTTAAACCATGACAGCTACTAAAAGCTGAAGTACCACACAATGAAAGAGTAATCAATGGGTCATCAGTATAAATGTTCTTGGTCAGTTTGGGAAGGAGCAGTTTAAGTTGAAGCAAGACTTGAAAAATGGGCCAAGCAAGAGACACTGAACAATGTAGTCATTAGGCATAGGTTCACTGAGGCCATGCTTATTTGGGGGAAAATGCAGATAAACAGAGGAAACAGACAGGAGAAGCTTAGCTGGGTCCTTGCAGCTCTGGAACTTGGGAGATAATGCAAACTAAATGAATCCTAAAAGTTGATCTGATTTGTTTGCTGTGTAAGAGGAAATGAAAGTAGTCTGAACATGCAAGTAAGCTGTACACATTCTATTATATTTCTGCCTTATGAAGGTTGTTGGCTTTTTTTAGCTAAAAAATGCTTGAAGGTAAGATTACTTAAATTCTGGTAATGAGCTGTTACAAATTGATGGGCTGTTTCCTGGTTCCAACCTGAGCATAATAGTTGAACTTCGAAAGAGATGAGGATGATATAAGACAGGGCACAAGTGAAATCATCCCTATGGTCTTGATGTGCTGTTGACTTCTGAATGTACAAGCTTTATTCTACTGGGTCATTGAATTTTGAAAGCTTTCTGCTGTGTCTCCAAAGTTAATTATACTACAGAAGGGTACTCAGTGGGTGGGTGTGGGTGCCAAGACAAATTCCTAAATAAATAAAAAAGCACCTGCTGAAACCTTGCATGTTTTGTTCTTTTTTTTTTTATAGCAATGCTTAGCTCTCCTGCCGTTGCTGAGTGTAGCTGATTTGTGAAAGCCTGTGGTGCCCTCTGGTGGATAAATCATAAGTAAATATGTTGGCCTATTTGGAACAGGGCTCATGAAACCCACTCAGAAAACGAGCAACTGCAGAAAAAGTTCTATGAGTATTCAGAAAAAACCCAACACCATAGATTATGAATTTTGGTATACATATGAGTGTGCAGTATTACTGAATGTTTTTCTATATAGGGAGCAGTCTGAGTTCCTCTTGCATTTTAATGTCCTCAAATTTGCTGGTGACTGCTTAGAAATCAATTTTACGTTGTTTCCTAAAGACTTGAGGATTTTCTATCTTGATAACATGTACCTATCGTTATGTGACTTCTTAATATGTATTGCCTCGTCGTCAGAGAAATAACATCAGCCATTTTCTATTCCCAAACTTTTAATGCACAGTCTTCAAATTGAGATGCTAAGTGTGTGTTAAAATGACCAACAAAAAAAAAGCTGAGAGTAGTTTGGATACCAGGATAGTTTCATAAATAAACTTAAGAAACCCAAAAAGGATTAAAATCTGAGCAAAGAGTACTGTGCTCTAGGAGAGCTCCATAGAAGCTATAGAGCACAGGGTAAGAAGAACTGGATGAATTACTCTTCCCCCCACCTTTTTATACACTACTAGAAACTGCTGCGAGTCTCATTGTCTTCATTGTCTTTTCTTTCTATTATTCTATTTTCGATGAGGGATGTTAGTTCTGATGTCTTACTGAAGACACTGCAGCATTATACTGCACTTTGATTACTCTATGGTAGTATAATTCTTAGGACATTTCCTACATAAATACCTGCTTTTATTTACATGGGGATTTTTCTAGAATGAACAGAAGGGGAGTGAGGTGGCTCTAGACAGTCATTGACAATTGGTACAAATCATTGAGAGAAAAATTCAGAATTAGTCTTGAGTCTAGTTGTGTGCCCAGATAACTTGAAAAACTTAGACAGTGATCAGCAATATGTCAAAATCAAAATGTGTTGCTAAGATGAGTCTTTTTTCTAGAGAGGTCAAGATGGATTTTTTGTGTGTTTTTTATTTGTTTTTAAGAGATGATGACCAGAGAACTGTTGTAAGTTGTAGAAGCAAAAGATTTTGTAACTTAAAGCAGGTGATATAACTTTCTAGTCTGTCTAAAGTCCAGAAATGCAGTGTTCTTACTGCTCTGTGACTGCTATTTTTATATTCGGAAGGTAGTTCTGAGAATGTCTGTATGGAGCAATTCAGCATAATGTGAGAGGCATTGTAGGCTGTAAGTTATGTGATAGTCTAATTTAAAAAATGAAATAGCTTTAATGAACTGTTTGTAGAAATACACGATGCACTTAAGATGGCCTTTGTATTGTTTATTATAATAAACTTTTTTGTGCTTTTGCTAAATTAGTGGTGTTTGTATTCATGTGTCAGAAGTTTTACCCATAAAACAATTTCAGGACAGAACTTGTCACTGCAAGTGTTTTGGGGGGCTGTAATGTCTGTAGGAAGTGAGTAGGTTGGGACAATGTCTTTGTTCATAAAGTAACAGTTTTGCTCAGTATCACCACAGAAGCCAATCTTATAGCACTGCACTTCAAAAATTGGCTGATTTTTTTTCAGTTTTATCAAGCAGCTGGGGAAAAGGAAACATTCCACTGTAGAAGGAAGGTTATTAAAAAAGGGGCTGGTAGTTGGCATCCTTAGAAAGGTGAAATGAAGGTTCTGACTTAATGTGTGCTTATAGTATATGCTACTAGTGCAGGTAAGTATTCTGGCAGAATTGCTTTTAAAGAAGGTGGTGCTCCCCAGATGGTTTAGTGTTCTCTCCATTTCAAGGTTGTGATCATAACTGCTTTACAGTTTGGCTTTATTTATTAATAATATGTATAAGTAAAAATGCTTTTCTACTGCTAAAAGACTATAGAATGAAGGACTAGGATGTCAAAGGTTTATGACTTCTCTTCACCACTCCCTGCCCCATTACTAGAGGCTCAAATAATGATTTTTAGGTAGTTGCTTGTGCTCAGAGCCAAGTAAGAGAATCAGTCAAGTAATTAGTCTCTTACTTAAATGGGAGCCTGAGTAACCTAAGCAAAGGAACTTCACTTAGAAGTGATTATTTAATTAACACACTGTACATTAAGCATCTAGTTGCATCTAAATTAACTATTCGAGACATGACTCTAATTTAATATGCTGTTGTTAGGCCACTGGTCAGATTAGCTTACAGCTGTACTATATCAGAAAATTGTTTTTCAGTTTTATATTTGTGATTGTACTTTGATAGGTGTGGACTAAGCAAAGCAGATGATAAATTGTTCTGAATAGTTTAAAAAAAAAAAATCCAGGTGGTAATGGGAAATAAATTAATAGCCTGCTTCCATACTCTGACTCTCAAACCATCCCCCTGCTGCCTTTTTTTTTAAATTTTTTTTATTTTTCTTAAGTTGGCTTTCTTACATGAGACTTACCACTGTTGTCTCAGGGAAGAGAGCTTATCTAGGGACTTTGAGAACAAAGCATTGTAAGAGATGAAGTCTGAGTGAAGATTCCATGTTACAAAGCACAAACTGCTAACCACAAAGGAATGAGGACTCCAGTGAGACACCCCAGCAGTCTGCCTGGACCAAACATACTTTTTTTTTCTTAAACAGTCAAGCCCCATGTGTAACTGCATTCAGCCCCTTCATCTGGATGCTGTAACGAAACTGAATTGAGGCTGCACTGACAGTGTGGTCTGTGTGCAGGTAGAAATTTCTGTTGCATTAAATTAAGGTGTATGTTGCTCTGCTCTGTGTTCCTGTATCGTATCATCAGGATGACTGGCTTTAGCATTCCCACCCTCTGACTGGTATTTGATTTGTTTTTTTCATATTTTAAGTGACTTTTCTTAATGACGATTTAATCTTTCTGTGAATATATGATGATATGGAATAGAATAACTGGAAGGAGCCAAGACACTAATTGGGAAGCCGCTTCATTTTACAGCATGTATTGTAATAGTAAAATGTACCATTAAATGACTGACAGAGCACAAAATAGCAAACTATTTCTGTGGCTTACTTAAATTTGAAAATTATTATTGTTAGAGAATAATAATTATTTCTCAGTTTTAGTCTCATTCCACATAATCTTCAGTGGAATTTGTGGTAATGGAAAGAAATTTAGATCATTAATTTGCTCCAATTTTAAAAATCGATAATCTGTGGACAGGACATAAACAAGAAAATTATAGCTAATTTTTGTTTTCTGAATAGTTCCATGAGGTGAATATATCCCTATTTGCATATTTTTCATTTTTATTTTGTCAAGTTACCTGAAAGAAAGCACATACTGCCCATTAGAATCACTGTACAGAGGATTTAAAACTCCAGAGGGTCCTGTTGAATTCACCTTTATGTTGGCATAAGTATCTCAATTGTGTCAGTAATTTACATTTAAGGAGAGTTGAAATCCTTGTGCCCTCTTCCCCTTCTGTCCTTGAATTAATAAATCTGCTTAATCAGTGTAGAAAATTCAGCAAAGCTAATGCTTTTTGATTTCATGTCATTGTTCGCTTTTTTCCTACTGATCAGATCAAAAGAGCAGTCTTATTTATAAACTACTTCATATGCAGGATCAGCTGTATTTTACTGGGAGGGAATTCCTTAGCTTGTGGCAGTAGATACTGTGTGTAAATCTTGAAGCAGCTGTGGACAGGAAGTTAATTATACAAGTCGCTGAATTTGGACATGCCCATGGAGGAATAAAAGTTAAAAGTTGAGTAGAAGTCACTTGCCTTTCTAAACAGCAGTGTATTTTTTCTGGAGACAACATGTAACTAATAAATTAGAGGAATAGAATATGCTAAAATAAAATTTTCTGATTTAGTTATCTGATATTTTCAGAGTAGTAATTTTAATGTCATTAGTAGATGTGAAAATTACACAGCTATGAGGGGTTTTTTATGTCTTACTTTAAAATAGCTGATTGAAGACACTTCTAGAGGGGAGGAAACATTTTTTTGAAAATAAACCTTCTCCCATGTTTTTAAGTTTCCTGCATGATATGTTACATCTTATTTTGTCAAATTACATCTGTCAAATCATAATGGATAATGTGACAGTACATGAAACTTCAAGCAACATGACATGATGTATCAAACACTGCTTCCTGTAGAAAGTGATAAACAAACGGTTTGATTTTACCAAGAATGTTGTACTTTCTTTACCCATAGCAATGCATATTGAATAGTGCTTTTTTTGAAGGTGTGTATATTGATGCTGCAGGAAAACTCTTGTGTGCTTATCCAATGAATTTAATAAGGATTTTGAGAAGCTTTGTGCCAGTTAAGATCTTTGCTGATGTTCTTTTTGTGTTCTCTTCTTCTGGACTTCTGACCTGTCCAGATTAAAGTGCAGTGACGTGTCTTTCTATGTAACGTGTTATATGACAGGTTTTTCAGCTGTGGACCTTTGAAGCCAGGTCACTAACTTTTTTCATATAAACAAAAGCATCAAGACTGTAAACCTGTCAGTAGGCTTGGAATCTCAAGTGAAATGCCATAAAAGGGGGTACAATGGTTTCTTGCTGATTTTTGTTATTCTGTCATACTTTACTGTGCATGGTACACAGTACAGTATCCAATCAGTTTGTCCAGTACATACCTGGTACTGGATTGATGGAACGTAGGCAAATAGCATTGTGTTTGTCCACAAAAACATCTAGCTTGGTGTAGTTGGTCATATTTTTAATCTTGACCAAGTTTCTTATGTGTTCATTGAAACTTAACTTTAGGTTTTTTGCAGTGATTTCCTGTAAAACTGAAAATGATGTGTTTTTTAAATGTTAGCCTTCATTTAATTTATTTGTTCTAATGCTGTCCAATACATAGTCAGATATATTTCTCTATTACAAAGGAAAAATACTTAATGCTGGACTTCTCTTGCAAAATTAATTGTTTTAATGGAGTCATGATGTAAATTTGCAGGGAAGTCAGTATTAAGGTCAGGTTTTTTTCCTCTTCAGCAAGTATGTAAAATTGATACTAAGTCTGTAATTAAAATGCCAGATGGAACAATAAAACCTCATAGAAAGAGAAGTAGTCAATAATGAAATGCTGCAGAGCTCTTAAAAAAGGCTAGTACTCATAAAATGTGGGTACTGCTGTAGAAATAAACAAGACCTTCATATGAAGCAAAAAAAAAAGATAATGGGATGTAATTTCTTTTAAAAAAATCAGATTAGAAATCTATATGAGTTACTGCTATAAAATATTTATTTTATATTTGAAATATTTACTGTAATATTTTATTTTAAATTTACTATTAAAAAAACAGGATATGAATTTTTATATTTAAGTAGATGTGAATCATCTTTGTAAATACATGTTTTTTTCCCATTACAGGACTGTTATAATATTTCTGAGGCACCTTAAAGTGGGGCTTTTGGAAATACACCTTTTCCCATCATTTTAAATTTCCTGTATGACATGTTACATCTTACGTTTAGTCAAATTACACCTCCCGTAAGACCAAATGGCAATATGGAAACTGAAATTCATTTGTTTACCAGAACACTTTAATCACAGATATATGCAATTTTACTAATTGTATGACTTCCCTGTTCATAGAAGACAGGATGAATCCCATCTGCTCTCTCAGGATACTGCTGGATGCCCTTGCATTTCTTGATCAATAGATTGTTTGTGTCATTTGGTTTTATTTCTTTGAGCACAGAAAAAATATTCAAAGTTCATTCTGTTGTTTGGGACAAGAGGTTGGTCATATTCTGTCTTCCAAAACAAGTTTGCTAACTTCAACTGTCTTAAGGTAGCAGCTATGCTAACTAGGCCTAAATTACATTAACTGCCATAGTGGCAGATATGGGGCTAGTGTGAAAACATCTAACTCAATGAATTAAAGAAAGTGAACCTCTTCAGGGTCTTTGTTTTTTTCATTCTTCCTCTGTGTAGTGAGTTTGTCTTCAAACCTGTTTTCATTCCTTTTTTTGCATGTGGAAATGTTGTTCCCATGCATCTTGGATGAGTGTTAATGATTGTCACCTTGTTAATGTATATAACAATGTATGTAAATATAATAGGTTTCTTCTGTTAATTTTTAATTTAATTGATTCCATGAATTTTCACCTGTTATTTTGTAGGTTTTTAAAATTAACTCAATTTTTCTATAAAGAGTACCTGCCTGTCTTTCAAGCTCTTCTACCATTTCTGAATGTGTAAGTTGTGTGTTTTAGCTTACCACTGGACACCTTTGGCAGTGTGGGTGAGGATTGCACAGCATATGCTATACAAACTGCTTGTATTGGTAAACTTTTAAAATCATTTGAGCTTAGATCAAGTAGATCTTTTCCTTACATGTATGCCAAAGAGGCATTTCTAGACTGTAACCACATAATGTGGGTAGAAGGGTAAAAGAAAACCTAATCTATTTGTTCATAATGTAGCCCATATAAGTGACAACCCAACAGATTAGATATTAGGAGTTACACTACAGCATTACTGTATTTACAGTTCTTCGTGTTTTTTGGCAGCAATGGCAAGTGATGACTCTGCCTATCTAAAAGTATATGATGTAAGATGAAATATAATTGTCTGTACATCAGTGCCTATGCCAATTAAAAATTTCCTTCATGTTGCACATAATAGCAGTCCCTTGCTTTTTGGTGTGCTCGACGGTGTTTACAAAGATTGCATTTACAGATTAGGAACTATGGGTGTATGGAGGTGGGAAACATGGGTTTGTTACGATGGGGAAGGCAATACGGAGTAAGTCCTGATTTGGAGAGGCAGGGGTAATCAGTAATAATGGGGAATAAGTGGAAAAAATGGTTTTGGGGGTTGAAGTTGTGAGGTTGAAGAAGAGGGAGGAGGAGATAGGGATAAGTTTAAAGCTGAGCATAAGCAAAGCTGCTAACAGAACTTCTCCAAATTTGTTTCATACAAGGTTAACTTAGAAGGTATTCTATATTTGATCTAGGTAGTATTGGATGTCAGCTCTGAGTACTAGATACTTTTGTAGTTCTATGTAGAAAGTCTTGATAAAAATCAAGATAAGGATAAAAATCAGGTTGTAGTCTGCTTTGTGAAGAAAAGATAAGGACCAAGCTTTGGGCATTAATACAGTAGAAATACAAATTGCAAGTGAATAGATTTTTTTTCTTCCTTACTTCTAAGTGACCGCTCAGCAGATAAAATGTGAGTAGCTTGCTCTTTTTGTGTAGCTTTTCAGTTGCCTGTTGTGAAAGAAAATGAGTATGTAAGAGAAGTTAAACATGCCTTAATGTGTTCTGCCTTTGAATCCATTGAAATATTAGTGCATTGAAGAAGATTACAACATGAACTTGATTACCACATTTTACTTCCACTGTAATTTTTCTCAATTTAGGGGCTGCTTATTCTATTAAAAGAGAAGACTTGAACTAATGGTGATTGGTGATCTGCCCTACTGACTTTTTTTTACTGATTTAAATCAAATTTAGTTGTGCCGTTGAGGATGATATTTAATATCTATAAGTTCATTTATCCAATTTAGACAAAGAAAAGGATTTAGGAAGCACATTTTCAATAACACAGAGATGACTGAGGACAAAATGGGTAAATTGCAAATAAGGGCTGAATATATACTCAATTTACACGTGCCTAGGAGATGTTCTGGGTGCTGGGACCCAACTCTCTGTGCTGGCAGACTGTTAGCAAGGTCCCTGATACAATTTTGTCATGTTCCAACTAGTGAACTATGAAAACAAGTCCCCACCGTGGTTTCGCAGTCAGATGTTCCAGAGAGTGCCTGTAAATGAGGCTATGTGGTGTTGTCTGCTAGCGTCCCAGTACGTTTTTGCAACATCAGCTGTATGCTAAGCTACTGGAAATTGTTTAATCTCTTTTCCCATCCCTGGTGTATTTAGGGTTTTAAGCATTAGAGTATCTTTAATTACCATTATTGAAGGTCTTTCAACTTTGAAAATTGGAAATATGTTTCACCAGAGACTACACCATGGTAATTGGCATGTTGTTGCAATGTCTGCACAATGTTGTTCCTATTTCAGTCTGTTACATAAAAGATTGTTTGCAATTTTCCCAGAAGTATAAAATTAATTCAATCCAGGCTCTATGAGGCAATTTTTGTTTGTGGAAATGAAATTGTAATTTTTCAAACTGTGAATTATTAAAGTCTGCTTTGCTCAGAAAGATAGATTTTGAGATACAGAGCAGCATTGTTTCCTTTTATTTATGTTAATTGGAACAATATAGCTGTCAGCTTAGTTTTCTATTGTTCGGATGGGAAAGTATATAATTACAAGGGTCAGAGTACTAAAAAGTTTTTATAAAATACATGTGACATTTTTTTAGTAAATCATTATTTGGTGCTTTCACGCAACCTAATTATATTCAACTATAACCAGTATTTTAGCATAAGATTATGGAGGGGAAAAAAAAAATACTGGCAAGACAGTCCTGAAGAGACTACCTCAGAGCTCCTTTGTGCTTCTTAGTTATATTTCATGAGATATGACATGGTGTTTATTCCATGTGAGCAATGAAAAGCGCATGTGCAGGCTGTTAATTAGTCTTCTGCATTGAAAATGATGCATTCTGAGCATGGTTAACCATTGGCACAGGTTGCCTACAGAGGTTGTGGACTTCATATCTTTGGAGGATTTTGGTAAATAACAGGACAAACTCCGGAGCAAAGCAGTTTGAATTTGGAGCCTCTTTTGGGCAGGAGTTTGGACTACAGACCTCCTGAGGTCCTTTCCAGTCCGAGTTAGCTTTAATTTATTTTTTATAGGAATTTTTTCTGTAGTGTGTGATTCCAACACAAAGTTTACAACATCATGTGCTTGCAAAGGTTAATAACCAGTTAAGTGTTGTCCTGAGGAAGATTTTTCCTAATTTAATGCACTTGAGAAGCTGTTGTTTGCAGGCTGAGATTACTTTAAAAAAAAAAAAAATCATTTCAGTCTTTTGTTTCAACAAAAAAAGTCTTTCAAACTGAATCACAGAAATCTGCTGGAATCCGTTGTAGAGTATTATTATAGACAAATATATCTAGGAAAAATAAGGCATCATTATAGTAATCATTATATGTAATTTATTCTACTCTGTGTAGATCTGTAAGAGGTGAGACATGCACATCTTGTTGCAATAATGTCACTTGACAGGAAGTTTAGAAAAATAACTGAAATTAAAAAGTGAGCTGTGCCGATGTGTTGGAGAAGACAACTTCGTGAACGCCCCCCATTTCCATAGCAGAGAACCAGAAAACCACACACAGCCTGTGAACCATCAGTCTTAACTTCAATGCACACCAAATTAGTCCAAGTACCCTGAAGGCCTGATGCTATTTATAGGGTAATCTGATAGATATCATTTCCAGCACCTTATAGTGCTCTACTGAATTGTGGTACCTGCCCTTCCCTCCAAATTTAGAGAGGACCTTTGGTGTACAGTGCGTGGGTGCTAGTGTTGGATGTTCCTTGCCTTTCTGTTGCACTGTAAGGGAACTCATGTTACATGGCAGAACTGGGAAGTGTTGTACACAGGGTACTGTAGGTCTTTCTCTGTGAATCTTTCTGAGTTTCTTATTCCACTCTGCTAGTACTTAATTCGTTTTAAAGAAAAAATTGTAATACTGTTGAATATGTAGACTATTAATGTGTCTTATTTAAAATACTAGAAAGTTCTTCAGGGTTAACTTGACAAGGTAGTAATATCTTGGGTGCCCCGGGACCAATTTCGTAAATGCAATGTCATCTTGTGTGTAGTTCAAAAAAAGCTAAGTACCACGACAACACAAAACAGTAGGTATGAAAATGTTTGTCTTATTTTTAGCAATTCACATTTTTCATCCTTGATGATTTAATAAATTCTTTCCAGATGACATTGGGTGTGGGGAGTGTGATCCAACCGCAGAACAGTGCTTACTTGCTAGTCTCCATTATGGAAATGTAGTTTGCAGTTAATGACAGCTAAATCTAAGGAACTTAACTCTTTTCCTTGTGTGCTGGTGTTCTTCCCTCAGAGGATTGCTAAACTGCTACCAATTGTCACTTATTGTTAGTTTTTGGAGCTCCCAAGGCCAGACCGATACATTTGAAGCAAGCAGGAGGTTTTATAGACTGTGTAATTGAAAGTACTGTGCAGTGTTTTTCTGAAGCATCAGAACTATTGTACACGAACAAAATACAAAAGTTTTTTCCTGTCAGTGCTGTGTAGGAAAACAGACAAAAACGAATGGAAAAGTGAAATAGGAGCATAGCATGTTATTTACAAATTGTAAATATGAACTAGTTATGTACAATGTAGCATTTATTTAATGAATTGAGGCAAAAGTAGTAAACTCTCCAAGTTGAAGATAATGCCTGGAGACATTTAAAGACATTGAAAATATATTTTAGTGTATGCTTTCCCATTATTGCGGTATCTGTGTGGATGATACTTCCTTGTCTGTTTTCCAGTCCAAGTTATATAATGGGGAGTGGTTTGTATTGTTCTATCACATTTGCTCCCTTGGTATCAGATCTAGAACAAGTTTGTGGCCGTGTCTGTTGCACAGAACTCAGACCTTTGAAAATGACTTAGTCTATGTTGCAGTTAGTAAATTTGTAGTCTTTGAAGTGTTTCTCTGAAACAAAATGTTTGCTGTAAGCAGAGGCTCTTTCTTGCCTTTCACTGTTAAGAGGGAATGTTTACTTTTGTCTTGGGAGATGTCTTGGGCTTGATCAGTACAATTAGTTTCAGGTTCTGCTCTGATGCTACTTGAAGGCAGATACTTAGACCACAAATACATAGAATTTCCCCCAGCAAGACTTGACAGCTCTTGTTAGAACTTAGAGAATGAGTCGTCTTTATTTCCACGTACATTGTTGAAGATGGCAGAGTAGTATGCACCGATTCTGAGAACCATAAACTGACCAGCTGAGCTGTGCAATTTCTAGAGAGTGGGACTGTAGGAGTGAAGCAACCTATACCCCAAAAGGAGGGGGGAAAAGACAATTTTTCATTTATACACACAAAATGCACTCATTCAACTATTAACACGTGCTTTACTGTGTTTCTTCAGCAATTTATTTTCGTTCATTATGAGCTGGGGTTTTTTATGTGTTCGAAGACATAAATATGAAGACAACACAAATATGAAGGAGTCCCATATTAGCAATCAAACTAAAAGCCTTGTTATACTGAATTGTCTCCTGTGAAGTAGCAAGTATTAAATTGTTGCAGATGAACCATATGTATTCGTGGATCTCCTTGGACTGGGCCAGTATTTTGAGAAACTTTCATGTATTGAAGGAAGTGTTTAGTATTTAATTAGTGATACAAACCTAGCTTAATTTTTAAAAATTTTATTAAGATAGTGAAAATCTAGAATGACAAAAACAAAAAAATAAATAATTTGCTTGAAAAAGCTACTGTTTTAGACATACCCTTCAGAGGGAAGTTTACTGAGAAACATAAGCTAGTATGCTGTTCTCACAGGGTTCATTAAGGAAAAAAAAACCCACAACCCAACACCTAGTCGTATGTCATAGACTTAACAATTTAAATGAGAAATGGGCTCTTGTAGCATTCTTTCAAAACATATAATACTATCTCTGTGTTTTAGTGAATGTGTAACATTGAACTTCTAGGAGCTCTGTGTTTCAACAATGAAAACTTAGTCTAGGTGCTTTTCTTCCAGGCAGATGCAGATAGCATAATTCTAAAACCAGTAATTTCATGGCAAGTGAGTTCTTATGAGTTTTCGGAATATCACAATTATCTTCTGGTAGATGCAGAGAATTGATTTGGTTTTAAGTTGCTGTTTCTGCATCCTTCCCTGTGTCTTTTCATCCCCTTTTCCCAGATTTTTGTTAAATTAATTTTCCTTTCTGTTCAACAGGTTAATAAAGAATCTAGAGAACACTTTTCCTCTCCACGTTCCTCTCTGCTGCTATAACACTCTCTTAAACAAAATACTGTTTTCTTTTTCTCAGTAAGGAAGAGTTTGTGTGTATGTACCTACCAAATATATTTGAGAGCACTACAGATTCAGTTTATTCCTTACAACTTAAAAGACTGTAGTATTTTTTTTTTTTTTAGGTTGTAGTTGATAAATCAACTGTTCTATTACTTTGTGAAATCACCAAACATGTTAGGATCAGCAATAAATTGCCAGTGATAGTTGATGAGTATGTTATTCAGGCCAGTCAGACATTCAAGATTGTTATTGATAGTAGCTATGGACCATTACTACCTTAAATAGAATTTCAGTTTTTCTCAAGAGAATTTGCCTTTCTGCTAAAATGCTGTTCATGCATAGGTAATTGTAATCTCCAATTTGGTATCGGTTGTTCAGCTAGCAGACTTTATCATTGAGGTATAAACATGAGATTTTTATCTAGTTCAAGTTTATGAACAATTACACAGTTCTAAAATCCCAAATGGTGGTAACCTTCAGTATTATTACTGATATTCTTGAAGTCTAGTTCTTACTAATGAAGTGCCTGTGTAAAAAGGAGGGGAAAACAACCCTGTCGAAATTCAGGATGTATACAGTAAAATCGGTGGTAAGAGTGGTATGTGATAGTGGTAGAACATTTTTCATCCTGATGTATCACATTTGGCGATGCAGTCATCCTGTGGACATGCTCTTGAGATAGAGGGATTTTCATAGTGACTCTGATAATGAAGTGGCACAAAACTGGTTTCTTACGGTGAGGCCCAAGAACCTTGCTATGCCTATGTAAAACACTTGTATGTCTCATATATATCATCTTTAATACTAAAATTTCCTTGAACTGAGATACACAAACGTTAGTGTCCCTTCTAAGTTTGTAATTGCCACTGTGATGATTACAGATGTTCTTTGTAGCTATAAATATTTAATCATTTTTAAAGTCCTGTAGTAATGCTTGTGGCAGTAGCCTTTAATGTAAGAAAATTACTAGTTGGTTTTGAGTTTTCCACACATTAATTTCATCAGATGTGGTGCTAGTTCTAGTATGGGCCTATTAGCTTTAATACATGTATGAATCCTACATAGTAATTTTTATGTTTATTTTCAGTCATACTGAACTTCTTGAGATCTGAGATAACCAGTGTCCTGAGAACTGATTTTATGTCAATGAAATATCCCAAACCAAAAAGTGAAACCACAATAGTCAGATAAATTCCTCCCTCTAAAGTAGCTTCTAATTATCATCTTGAACGTTAAATAGTGGCTTAACTTCATTGATGTTTGTTTGTATATTTAGTTTTTTGGAATCCTTCATGCTATTCCCAAGAAGTAATATAATAGTCTTTATAATAAAATACGATCTCTCAAAACACTTTCCTGAACCTTGCTGAACACTCCTCGCAGATGCCGGGAATGCTGGTTCAGACTTCATCAGCATATAAAGGGCATGGTTTCATAGGTCTAAGCTTTTAGCATGTGCTGTAATAGGCTTTTGTCTTCTTCTTGCTGAATTCCTTCCATTCTGTTGTCTTGTTGATGGTCACATTGCTGCTAATCATCCTCCTACATTTGCGTTTCTCAGATCCATCCTAACATTTTGGGACACTTGGGCCAAGAACCTTTTCTAAAAAAACAAAAGATTATGCTTTAAGTTTAGATCACATTTCTTGCCAATGTATGTTCTTGTGGATCTTCTGGAATTAACTGCTTAGGAAAACTCTTAACTAGTAGTTGAGTGGACAATCAGGACTGCCTGTACTAGGATTTATTGCATTAGGACGAAGAGCTTACATGGGAGCAAGAGAGGCATGAGACGTGAGTCTGTGCACAGACTTACTGTATTCATTGGGTCCTAGTGATTGATGCTGCTTAACTACCAAAGTCCCAAGGTATAAGTTATCGTCCTGAATTACCATATCATTAGATATAGGATAGTACTGTTTGTAATTTGTTAATGATTCTTACTGCAGATAGTGTTGATATTGTAAATAAATGCCTAAATATTCTTGGCACCTCTGTGCCACCAGTTTTGTGCTATCTGGACACATTGCTTAATTGCTTGCTTGTGTCCTATTTATTTGCCTGATTTCAGGTTAGTTTATGATGATAATTCCATCCTGAGATGCTTGGATGGCCCTGATCTCTTGAGTGATGTACAGTCTTTGCTTTCCTTCCAAATGCAGTGAATAATACACAGGCTTAATCAATTATTTTCTCAAAGTTTGATATTGATGCGTTTTAGTATCTCATGATGTGGATAATACATTAAGGAACAAGATAAATATGTTGACAAGAACTATAAATAACTTTGGTATTGATCATCAGTCATTTAAATTAGCAAATCGCTGAATACACTGGAAACAATTTGTTCATTTGGTAATTAATATAGGTACCTAGTCAGGGTATACTGTTAGTTTTTAAATTCTTAGAAAGGTAGTATTAGCAGATGCTAAAGACATAAATAATTGGAGCAGCTGGAGTAGAAATAAGATATTGTTAAATATGCTCCTGGTTTACCATCTTTTCTTTTACGAACATTTTCTTTGAAGTGAGATGACAATGAAATTGGTCAGTTAGTGGATTTGTCTTGATCATTTGTATCTACTGAATAATTACACAGTTAATTTTTATGACTTAAAGCTGGTAATCCACGACATAATTCGTGAAACTTTAATTCAATGATTTTAAATCGTTCAATCACTGATGTAATTAATAATTGAACTTACTTCCTAGAGGCTCCTGTAATAACACCGAAGACACTGATTTTTTGCTGCAAGAACTGACGAACAACAGAAGTGGCGTCAAAGGCTGCTTCTGTCTCATTCCTCTGGTGGAGCAGAACTTCTCCCCGTAGGACTATTTGATGTTCAGTGTTTTTAGTCTTTTGTGTTTCCTGAGACAACAAATAGCAGTAATTGTAACAAGGGCTGTTATGAGAAAAAATATTTGACTGGGCAAAATCATCCATGGTTATAAACCAATAATGAAGACCTCTTCAATTAAAAAACAAAACAAACAACAACAACAAAAACAACCAACAACCCAGAAACAAACAAACAAAAACAACAAAAAAGCAAAACAAAACAGAAAAATAATAAAACCCAGATGTAGTCTGGGTTCAAACTTGTGACTTAAGGTGAGAAAATTCTTTATTACTAGTTTGAGTGGTTCATTCACATCTTATAGATCTCATAGGATACTTTATATAGTAATGGAAAAAAAAAAAAAAAAAAGACTGTGCTGTCTCTGAGATCACTCTTCCTGTTGATAACTTCCCCTTTAGTTCGTATTTGTTTCAAAATTCATGAGATGCAAATTAAGGTTTGGCAGAATATTTTGCTTGTAGGTGTGGTTTGCGGTAAGACTTGTGATCACAGAACTTGCTATATTTGAGGCTGGCTTGGAGTTGTCAGTGCATATCAGAGCTGCATAGAGCTGCCATCACCTCTGCTAAATTGCGTAATTTAATTTTTTTTTTCTCCTCCCTATGTTTTGCAATTGAGAATCAAAGGAATCCCAGCTGTATTCCCTGAACTATTTGCTATCATGGAAATTAGGGGCACAGGAAAGAATTGTTTTATGCCACTCAAGGACTCCTGAAGTTGTTCCTTTTTTGCAGCTTTCTGTTGTGTGAGCAGTTGAAACTGACTGTTGATCCTCAGTTCCTGCATGGGGAGTTTTTAAGATAAATGCCTCAGAAGTGATGACTGGAAAAACAGAAGTTTTTAGATGTCGGATTGAAGTGTGTTTTATGCAAGCACCTCTGCTAAAAATACAGTCCATTTACATCTGGTTAGTTTTTTGGCAGAGACTAGCATAACCTGGTGTTCATTGCTGTCACTTTTTTCCTGCATACTGACTAGTGAGCTGGTAGAGCAGTTGTCATTAGCGCAGTTTCTATGACATTTCTGTCAGCACTTTCACCAAGGTCTACTCTTCTTCTCTAGCAAAGAAGGATCTTTTTAACTTTTAACTCTGCTTATGAATCTTTCTTACATACTTCCTAATTTGTTACTAATCATACTGGCTTGAAGTGCTTCACCTCAATCTGGAAAGCTGACAGCTGTTAAATTTTCTGGGATTCTCTCTTTTAACGAACTCAGATTTCTTAATTTAGAATGTTCAAGGTTTTCCTTAGTGATAGAATGACAAATTCTGAGTGTGATGGGTAAATGAAGGATATTGCAAGATAATGCCATGTTAATTCAGTAATTTCAAGTAAACTAAGCTCAGGCAGTTGAATACTTTCCATAATATTCTGGTTTTGCTCAAGAGAGAGGAAGGAGTATCTTTCCATTTCCAATCTCAGTCTCTCTTCAAAATACCTACCTATATGATTGGCAACTGAGTATGTGAACGTTGGGCAGTTGCTGTATTGCACAAGCCAGTGAGAAAGAGCTAGACGGTGCAAGTATCTCACTTTCTTGAATTGTTAAAAATAGCATAGAAATCAAATTGCAGAGTTACACTTTCATATCTTTCTCATCCTTGCTTCAGGTCACTGGCTGATGAACTTCCTTCTTTTTTGTGTGTGAGTGAATTTATCTTGATAGGGGTTTTTACCAAGTGACTTCTTCCCTCCTGAAACTCTCACTTAATGCCCTGTATAGTTCTCCTAATGGAAATAAATTTGTAAGAATTGTAGACTGACTCAGTAGAAGGCAGGCCTACAGGAAAGACCAGGTTTATAATGAGGAGGGTGTTCATACTATGACATATATATACAGCAATCATCTGAATGATGACTGGAAGGAAGAGTTCCCATTTAAATGGAATAGCACATCAGTTCGATTAGATTATTTTCCTGAAATACTCTGTTTCTGCATATTTTTATGTCTAAGTGCTGTGAATTTTTCTGCCTTTATCTAGGCTGATACAGTTGATGATACTGGTCATCAAATTTTCTGAGGAAATGTACCTTTTCTTCTTTAAAAAATAGAGCACTCAGGAGACTGTTATGAAAAATCTTGATCTGAGAATAATTGTGTCCCCAGGCTATGCCAGCCATTGCTACAGTTGAATTCATCAACACCTACGTTATATAACCATATCTAAATAAACTTTGTCCATCATTCCATAGTGTTACAGCAAAAGTAGAGATTTTCTGTTGCTGCTGTGTCAGGCTACAACAGAATTGTATTACTGCTGTTAAAATGTTTCAACAGAATGACTAGTTAAAGTCATGATGGTTCCCCTACTGTTCTCTGCTACTGTTACCCCTTTTCCCTAGAAACTTTCTTGATTTTATGGACATCTGTATTCTCACCACCTCTTCAGGCTTGCCCCTCGGGGCTTTGCTCCCAGTATGAATAGGACTAGCGTGCCAGTTTCTTGGTTGTGGCCCCATGCCTGTCTAAGTGAGCTTGGGGATACCCAGGGAAGTCGCCGCTGTGGTCTGCTGCGCAAGCGCTGTTGGTGTGTTCTGCTGCCAGGCCTGGTGCTAGCATGTGCACCACCTAGCATGAGGGAAGTAAGACTTGGAAGGATTTTACTGAGTGTCAGCAAGCTTGGAGAGGGATGGATCCCCCCCTTAATCCCTAGTGCAAGAATAGTCTGTATGCTAGTAGGTCAGAGACTACTGGGGAGTCAGTACCTGTGGGAGAAGAGGGCAGAAACAGAATGCAAGAGTTTTGAGACAAGTATCTTAAATTTTGAATGTTAGAAACCTTCTAGAATTTGCAGTCTCAGCAGAGAAATCATGCAATTAACTTTGCAGAGTGAAATAGAATAGGGAACTGACGCGTTTAGTTTGCTTTCAGGATTCAGGTACACTGGAAGAAGACAGAGGTATTGCACTGTCATTGTCCTACAACTGTCCTTTAGATTGTCACCCTGAAATTTTCTGTCAGCTTCATGCTTACTTAAAATATTTGCATTACTGAATCAACTCATATCATGTAAACCTTAGATTCTGGTCATACTCAAGTAAAATCAAGGAAAGATTTTCATATGCTGCATTAAATTTTGATTTAATGTTTAGCAAATAAGGTAATGGCAACTTCAAAAAAAAAAAAACAAAACCAACAAGGTTTCTTATTCCCAGTGGAGTTCAGTAGTGAGAAACTTACTGAAGTGGGTGGTGCTGGTGTGGGGGAGTGACACAGAAGATGGGGGAAAGTGCTTAATTACAGCAATCAAATGTGTAATATATAATGGTAAAACCTGCTTGCAGGTGGAACCACTACTTTTTTGTTTGTTTGTTTAAATAATTTGTTTTAAGGGAGGCATCAAACTGTAAGTCTACAGTGAATAATGAGATATTACTACCCCCAGAGGGGCAGTATGCAATATGCAATCTTGAGACATTTTCCTGTTACAATCATACCACATCACCTTGAAGCAACAGATTCAGAACAAACTGCTGCCGAGTTTTACAGGCAGCAGCAGTGCACAGTAGATTTCCTTAAGATTGGCACATTCCCTCTACTTCTGCAGTGCCAAAATTGGAGTATTTTTTAACCTCACTGCAAACAGTGTTGAGAAACAATCATGAGATTTACCTGCTTAGACAGTCTGTTTGCTCATATTTCATCTAACAGTAATGAAAAATGAATCCTATTTTCCTTGTTTGTCAAAACCAAGTTATTTAACCCTGATGAATGGAGAGTATGATAATGCAGGTAATATTTTTACAGCTGGTGATACAGAATTGTAGAAACTCTAATTTATTGTACAACTCCAGGACACAAATATGGTAAGGGACAACTTTTATTTAATAGAAAAATTTTCTTTTACGTTGCAAGAGCTATTTGCACAGAATTTGACATCCACAAGTAAATCCCGAAGCTATTGAAGTTAGCATTAGTTTTGAAACTCAGTTTGAGGTGTGGGTTGACCCTGATTGTAAACACTACTATGAGTCCTCTCTCATTATAGAACTGAACTCTTACTTCATAGGAATCTAGCTGTAAATGAGCAGTGCCATGCTTGAGGGGTCTGTTTGACCTTGATGACTGTTCTCAGATGGTTAACTTTACAACATACTCACAACTACTTGCATGAACTTGCTTTGAACTAAAAACGTCTTTATGTACTGGTTTCCCAAATGGTACTATTGTGTAACGTGAAGATGCAAACTATGTGAGCGAGCTAGTGTGTATGTAATCCATGATTTATGTAGACTTTCATCAGTAAATCTAGCTTCAACATTTTTTTCTTAGTCAGCAAGAAAAATATACTCATTGAACATCTACTGAAAATATCTCCGTGATTTTGCACAGTTTACAAATAAATGTAATGAAATCTGTCACAATTGGCATTCCTGCTAAGGATGGAGGGTGATGAAAGTTTTGACATTTGGGAATTAGGTATATTAGTAGTCCTGGATGCAAAGCTTACTTTATGTCTGTTTCTAGCTAGTTTTATTTTACTATCAGCCAGGGTTAAACTCTCTACAAATGCAAACTAATGTCTTGTTCATCTAGAGTTATGACCTTCTCAGGCAATTTTAATAAAGATAATTTTGAGTAAGAATGTAATGATACTGTTTAGAGAGCAGTAAAACTCTATTTGCAAGTTTCCTACTTAATGAATTCCTGAGAAACCTGAAGGATAAAAATGTAAGAGAAGCCTACCTCTAGTGCAGATCTTTGAAAGATTGACAGATACAGAGATAAAAGGGACTAAATATAGGAAAGGTAAAAACTGCAAAGGATTAAAAAAAAAAAGTCTGAAGCAATAATATGGATTTAGGAATAAAAACAGTACAAAATTACAAGAGAAGAGTATGAAAGGTTTCAGGAATAAGATCAATTTAACAATAAAAACAATGTAAGCTGACAGGGAATAGAGGGGAAGGCTGCAAGGAAGGATAAAAACTGTAAATAAAGATGTACTAAACTAAGGAGGAAGAGGAAGTCCAAGATCCATTCACAAATAAAAGCACCAATACTTAAAAAGATGATGTGTTATTGTGGATATAATGTTGTTTTCACAGGCAATTAGTTTTGTGTCTTTAATAGTATTTGAGTTTTTTCTGTCTATTAAATAAAAGTAGCCTTAAGGAAAGTATCTATACTTCCTTTCTTGTGGAAATGCAAATGTTGACAGTTTAGTAGGCACCGAAATGATAAATAAACCTTAGTGTGTCTCCTTCAGTCACACTGCATATGGGATGAATCAAACTTAACCTCTGTTAAGTTTGTCTGTTACTTCTGTATGGCTTCACTGGGCAAAAAAGTTTCAGAAGTGAGATGAGGCAGTCGACTTCAGCTGTTTTTCACGGATGTTGTTAATAACCAGTTCTTTCTATAGATAATTCTTTCTCAATTGACAAGTATATTGATAAATACCTGCCTGGGTGTGAATATTATCTTTGTAGTCTGTCCTTTCCTTCTCCTGTTAGTAACAGTAGTATGAATATTGTTCTGAACAGGCCAGCCCTGAAGTGGTCACTTAGTTGGACTAGATGATCAGTGTAGGTGCCTTCCAGATGAATTATTCTATTCTGTTGAATGTGTGTGCCCAGAGTAGATAAGTCACTGTCAGCACGTCTGAAGTCTCCTCCTGCTTTTTTTGTTTGTTTCTGAACCTTTCCTGTATTTTGTCACCTTTTCATTATGTCTTAAATATGATTTGTGAATCTTGCTGTACCTGTTTAAATTGAGATGATTATTTTTATAGTGGCAGAACATTAGTTATTCTTTTCTTGATTTACCTGGAAAAAAGTTATATAGGGGATCTTCTCCAATTCCTGTTGGGGGGGTTTCATGAGGATCAGTTACTTGTATCTACATCCCTCGGTTTTTAATTAAAACTGTGTTGCAGTGCCATTTTGTTCAATTATAGTGTAGTCATGAAATATCAACAGGTAACAGGATGGATAACATGTTTCTGCATTTTACCAATACAGTATAATGCTGCTGTGTTTTTGAGCTGCAGTGTAAGTAACCATGAATGTCAGGTTTCAGCCATTCAGTAAGCAGTGGCATTGCGTTTATGTTTAATGTAAGGCATGTATCTCCCAAATGGAAGAATACCCACCATGCACAGTATGTGGGTTTTGACTGAACAAATTCATGTTCTCTCAACCATTGCTACCGCATTGTTTAAAAAGAAAGAAAAACTAGATAACCGCTAAAGAATAAAAACAAAAATGGAAATCTGAGTAGCGTAGTGTTCTGAGCAACCAAATATTTTCTCAGATGATTTAGTCATGGCTGGGGCATAAATTTGTTTACACTTTTACTTAGCTTTTTTCAGAGATGCTTACCAGACTGAGTTATTTAGCACAGAGTAATGTCACAGCTGTGGCTTATAATGGTAAAACATTTTTAGTAAGCTGTTAGTTGGTAGTTTTTTTAAGTCTATGTATCTTTAGAACTAACTGTGTCCTTTAAAATTGTGTCTCCTTGTCGAAATATAGCGACTTTGAGTTTATAAAGGTGGTGGGAATCTTTTGTACTGGCTGTTGTTATGTTGTGGAGGTACAGAATTCTGGCCTTGAAGTGTTTCTAGAGTATATTTGCATAATACTGGTCATAACTTAAGGAGAGTAAAAGCTAAATAAAGCTATTTAAAACTTCATGTATGTAATTGCCCAGGGAACTCGCATGGGAGGCTGTGGTTTCATTAATGTGACCTTTTAAAAGAAAACAGCAGCGTTACAAGGGGCACTAGGAATCTAGTGTCACTAAAAAAAGTGGTAATAGCTTGCTATTTTGCACACCCATTCAAAATATTGTCAACATTGGAATGCACTTTAGAAATAAATGTTGAGAGAAGAAACTAGAGAGATCGAGATTTCTTTTTTTTGTTCAAAGTGTAGCACTAAGATGAGCTATTACCAACTGAAAAAAAAAATGTATAGGTAACTGCCGTTCAGCTTGCACATGAAAATGGCAAGAAAATGAAATCAGAGTAATGTGGGATTTTGCTTCATGTTCATAAAGATGCTAACTGAAATAAATGGCTCAATTTGTATGCATGAAGAAGCAGTTATTGGGTGGAAATGGCTCTTGATTACAATAGACCTGAGTGCATGAACCAAACAATTGGCCTCTTACAGTAGTGGATAGTATTGGCAGACCATACAGCCATCATCAACAGTGGGGCAAAGTTTCTAGTTATGTGCAAGCTTTTAAGAGACACTTGAACAGTTAAGACAACCTTCCATTTGAAGTTTCCAGTTCAATCTGCAGTTAATACAAAACTTATATAGGTTAGTTACAGCTCACAACAGCAGGTGAAGCATATATTACACACTTTTATAAATAGGTAAAGTGAGCCCAAAGTCCTAACTTTTAGTGAGTATTTTCCCTAAACAAGCATTTCAGACATTTTAAAATGCTTTCTCATCATGCTGCTGTTGCTTTACCTGTTTGCTGCTTTTTTTTTTCTATATTGTGTCTGTTAACCTATGCATTTTCCCTGTTTCCTTTTTATTCTGCTTGTGATGGTTACCTTTTGCTTTAACTGTCTTTTGCCCCATCTCTCCTTTATTGAAGCCATGATTACAACGGCCCAAATGATGCAGGGGGATGGGTGGGATGTGGCACTTATCAAAAGGCACTCATAATCACCAGCCCCCACACCCCCGCCCTGAGATTATTTAATTTTTGCCTTGTCCTTCCTACTCATCATTTACACTTACTCTCTTCTCCATGTCTAATTGCAAAAGCTCTCAGTAAGTCCCCTAACCAATACTGATGCTTCTTTGTCTGGAGACAGTTGCTTCTCCAGAGAGTGTGCAGATAACTCGCATGGCCCAAGTGCTCCATCTCATTCTGGCAGGTTTTTTGAGTCTTCTCTGAAAAGGTATTTTTTGGCCTATACAGACTTTCTCTATGTGGATAAGTCATAATTTTTTGTTATTCTCCATTTTACGTGCACATGTGAGTGTATGCCCAAGATCATTATTTCATTAGGTTGTGTGCCATGGTAGAAATAGTGGGGAACTGAATTGTCAAACGTGACTCAGAGAAGCGGACAAGGAAGAAACTTTCTGGCCTGGTGCAGGAAAGCTGACTGCAGCACCAGTTGCTCTGAAATATTAAAACAACCAGTTATGTAAGCATCGAAAAGGGGTGCGCTTACGAGCTGTTTGCTCATTGCATAGGATGCGCAAAGTGATGTAGGAGGCCCAAAGAAATAGAAGCACATGACTTAAATACCTGGTTTCTGTGACTGAATTGTTAAGAGAGGAAAGCTTAAGATAATTTTTGTTTTGTACCTTTTGTGAAGGAAAAAGACCATGAAATCTATTTTCAGCAATCAAAATATCTTGGAGGAAGAAACTAAGAATTTATGAAAGCATGATAGAAATCGTTAGAATTATGGGAAATTATTTCTTGGGTGTTCTGTAAGAGCTGTGTCACTGATGTTGTGGTCGATTGGCACTGAAATATTTTTCTGCTGTCTCTTCACATGATCACTAAGAAAGGAAGTCAATTCAGAGAAAATTATTTCTAGTTGCACAAACAGAGATATAAAATTTTGGAGTGGGGCATGGGGATTTAGCCATGTGACACCCATTAATGTTAATGGAACTCATGCAGCTAAATCACTCTTCACTTTTATGAAGAAGGTATCCTAGGGAGTTCACATAAAGACATAGTTGTCTGTCACACAGCTGGACTATAAATCATTGCTACTATGTGTACAAGTAACATAGCAGGAGAGATGAACAATTTAGTATAGTGACAATTTTTTCTGCGTTTTGTGGAAAGCCACTTTTTATGTTCTTGAAGGCTGTAGTTTTTCTAATGCTTTTTGGTAATTAGCAGTTTGACCGTATGAATAATTTGGAGTAGTTATGCTGTTATTCCTCGTGACAGTGAGTGATGTACTCAGCATCTTTGTAGCGGTTGTGATTCTAAGGTAAGCTGTAAGGTTAAACAGTATTTTGCTTGATACAGAGTTTTTCAGCTCCTTGCCTAACATGATTCCCCTATTCACATTACCTGCCTTTAAGGGCTTTTCTTCCTCTAGTGTTACGGAAAGCATGAGACTTTAAAGCCCAGCAGCTGATATAGGATAGACCAGGATAGATCTCAGATAGCCTATATCGCAGTAGAGATACCTTAAATTGTGAGTGCATAGTGCAGATATCTCAAAACGTCAGCAAGTTTCTCAAAATGAGTTGCTGTTTTTTTGTCAGCTTGGTGCGTTTCCAGTCGGTTAAATCATTAGGCTCTTGAAAGCTTTGCTAAGTAAATTACTGTTACATTAAGGTATGTCTGGAGAGTGAAGGGCCTAATTCCAGGGCAAAATACAATCAGAAGATCAATCATCTGCCTCTAAAGTACTTCTGTTATGCATAGCTGTGCGATGAAATGCTTGGAACATGAGTATGTATTATATGGGTTTAGTCATGTTCAGTGTCAAAGAATACATATTGTGTCCTGTGAATGTACTTTGTCCTCCAACATTCTGGTCAGTTTATTTCAGAAATTCCAAGACACCCAGGTTTTAGATGTCCAGAGTTTCAAACCACCAGAAGAACCTATTGACAACCTTAACCTGGTTTATCTTTTATGTCTTTTAGGATTCTTTTGGTGCCATAAGCTTAAAACTGTTAGCTAAGTAGGAAGACTTCTGGCTGGTTTTCTGGTGTGCTGTTCTGTTACCATGAGTTGGAAAGATTATCCTGTTAATCCCATCCTCTAAGTACAGTGATTTAGATCATATGATTTCATCTCCGTGAAAACAAGACTTACAAGGCTTCATAAGAGTTCATTCAACAGTAATAACATTGATAGCACATGAGGTCTGCTGAGCTCAGGAGATTTAAACTTGGCAAGGATTTGTCATCTGGTGATTCTGTAACCTCTAAGCCTTTTCCAGTTTATATGGTATGCTGTAATCCGTAGTTATGGTCTTGGCCATGGTCAGGCACTGAATAGCAATAGAGCAATATTTGCATTCAACTTGAAATCTTTAGCTTCCATGTATTTCCTTTATTCAATGTACTGCAACATACCTGCTTGGGAATATGACCCTCTGGTGTACAGGACTATTCTGGTCAATGCTGTGTTGAGAACTGTTTTCCATATCCAAATGCTAATATTTATTTAAACTTATTATGAATGCAATCTTATAAACTTAAATTTGCTTTCAAAACCAGTGTCAAAGTACATTTTAGTTGCAAGTACTACTACTGTTACCTCCTATTCAGCAAGTTAAAAAGAGTAAGTCACTGATGTGTGTTTTTTATTTCCCCAGTTCCATTCTTCCGTTGTAATTTTTTTTTTATTGCTATTATTGTTTAAATAAATAGTTAGTGTCTTGTCTTTGCACTAAGAACATTGTGGAAGTGAATTATGTAGATTCTGAAAGCAAATAGGGGAAGGGGAATTGGAGTGTTGTATTTTTGACTCTGCACAACCGGCATCCATCACTAACTCTTACTGCAGAAGATCACAAAACTAGTGAGAAAGTTCATTTCACATATGACATCCAGCAAACTTAAACTATCGAGTACCTCTTTAGTATAAAAATAGAGATATTAAAAATACAAATTTCAGTATAATAAAACCTCTTTCCTTGGAAGATAATTCATTGCAAAAAGCAGATGAAAGTAATGTGTTAACATCTCATTAGACTTCTCTGTATTCATGTTAAGTCTGAATATCTAAAACCATTATTTTAAATGCCTTTTGCTTTTTATTTCTTCTTATTTTATTGTTACTTTATTACTGTCCCTTTATTACTATTATTAATTTTTACTATTTTTTATTATTTAAAATCACATTTACAAAAGAGCAGTTTTCTGATTTTTAAGGAACTAAGATTTTCTTTTGCTCTCTGAATATAGGAAACTGGAGATAGAAAATTAGAGAGGATGAATAAATAGACGATTAAAACAATAAATAAGTTCTACAGGTTTTGTAACTTGGATCAAAGCCAAGATTCAAGTGGTTGTATTCATCCTTGACTGAGCAAGCTGCAAGAGAAGAGCACGTGCTGAGAACAGTGGAATATACAGCAGAAGCTGTAATGCAGAAGCACGGCTAATTAGAATTCCTGCAGGCTTTATCAACAGGTCTGCAAAATACAATAATTAAGATTTGACTGTGGAAACATGTCACTTTGATGTTTTTGAGATGAGACAAACTAGCTTAAAATTACCCAGTTGAAAATTATCACTTAAAATCTTTTTTTTTGTCGTATATATAATGCATCTGCTACTACAGTGATTTTTGCAATTACTGCAAAGCTAGCACTAAGTTGTTTTCTCAATAAACTGTACAAAACATAATATTTCTGCAGGCTGCTACTAAAATGAAGCTAGGTTGGTAGAAAAAGACTTCATCTTAGTACAGCAAAAATGTGTGTGTTTACCTGAGAGGTAGGAAAATGTCTGTACGCAGTAGATTTGCATAAAGACTGCTTGATATTTATGTCTGGTAAATGTTCTGGGAAGGTGTAGTTAACTGAGTGAGCTATTTTAAAATGGAGTTGGTAGTGGTGGGCAAAGTCTAGTAACAGCTGAAGATTCAGTTTGGAAGGAGGAAACTGATGGTTAAGCTTGACATTCCACCTGTAAATTATCCTGTTGAAAAGAAAGATGGAAAAAAATACACTAGTTGACAGGTTGATGTGTCAGTGCCTTAGTAGAATCTTACTTACAGGTAAGGCTGGGGGTCTGTTTTAAACCTGCAAAGCATTTTTAAAAAGTTCTGCCATGCTATCTTTTTAAATGTTTACAGTAGAATAACGTACCTAGACTCTTTTTTGTTTGATGATGGTGTGGCTGGCTAAACTGATTTGGTAGAACATGCAGGTGGTGTTACAGTAGTGTCGTCACTGCAACTGTCTAGGAGTAGTGATGGTCTGAGGGTAGAAGAGGGGTAAGATGTGGAGGGAGAAGGTGGTAACTCTTAACAGGTTGTTTGGTCTTTTTGGTTTTCTTTTTTTGTGGGAAAGGAAAAGTAAATGGAGAAAATAAGCAGATGTTTGGGATTTGGATGAGAGAATCTGTATTGTTTTGCTGGTTTAGTTTTTGCTGGGCTCTTTCCTGCTTTCCCGTCTTTATCAGCAGGTTTAATAAGAATACAGCTTCTGTAGGCTCCCTGGCTATTTCCAGCCACCTTTAAAACATTAAATTTAACTGCAGTAGGAACCGATTAGGCTGCCGCTGTTGCTGAGTTTCCTTTATGTGGAATACCAAACACAACACTGACCTCAAATAATGTATTACTGTTTTGGGTTTTGTTTTCACAGAATTAATATAAGACAATACTGGGAACTCTGTAAGAAACTGTTCCCTTGTCTTCACGTTTTTTGGTAGCTGAGGATAAAAGGGAAGGGCAAGTGTCACTTGGCAGTGCTTTCCAAAGTAGTGATACAGTGGTGGTAATACTTAGAAATATTACATATTTTTGAGTGTTCATCTTAGTTCTCCTGATTGGGGGTGGGGTGAGGGCGAGAGCTTAATTTCTTAAAAAAAAATAATAAAAAATAAGGGTTTAAAAAGATTGCCTTGTCTACAGGCTGTTACAGGAATATATGTGATTAGGTTTATGGATGTGAATGAATGTAGGCATGTAGAAAAGGAAGTAACTTTGAACGAATATTACTTGCAACACAGCATGTTTTCATCTGATATGCGTAAGAACCCTCTGGATTTTTTTTATTACTTCTGGTAGCTCTTGCTGTACTTCAGATGAAGCAGGCCTAATTAGAAAAGATATTAAGAAAAGCCTTCTCTCAGGGAATCTTTTTTTCCTCAACTATTCTATGAGTCTTTCAGGAGGCATTATTATGTGATCAACCTAATAACTACTGTATAATGAAGTAGCTGTACGGGGGCCGGGAGCGCTGGAGCTGCAGTGCCATCTACTGAGCAGAGCCCAGTGCCGGGGAGAAGCGGTGGGAAATCTTACAGCATCCAGGAGTGGATTTCTTCTTTAATATCACGTTATTAAAATTGTAAGTGACTTTTACAGTGGGGTGTTTCAAAGCACGTATGTAGACTGTCTCTCCAATGCAGTTTAACTACAGAAAGAATATAAATGCTACCATCAGGAGATAAGTTAATGAACGTGTGACCTTTAGACCCTTTTAAATACATGACTTTCTCTCCCTAGGGTAAAATTTAACTGTACTTAGAGTGGTTTTATATTTAGTCATAAACTACAGCAGAATTAATCTTGTGTTGCACTTCTCCCTGTTGTTATTTTTCCTAATAATATAAAATTCAGCCAAAATTTTAGGAAAACTATGTCTTGAAATAAATCCCAACATAACTTTCTATTAAGTTGAGTTTGAGGTATATCTAGCAGCCTATCTTTAAATGACTTCTTCCACATGTACTGGAAGCAGCAGGTATTCAGAACAGCTTCTGTATGGACTTCTGTGAAAGCTAGGCTGAAAAGTATTAAGGCAAATAATCTCTAGTGTTGTGGTCTTACCACTGGGGGGGAAAAAAATCATAGAGACAAATGACCTTTTTTGTGTCACTGTGTCTTTTCTTTCTGTTTACTCCACTGATACATTAGTGTGTGGGGGTGGGGGAGCTTCTACCTCTTTTTTTTTTTTTTTCCCGCCCCTTAATAAATTGCTAATCCTGATACATTTTCTTTTTTTTCTTGTTGGGTTTTTTTTGTGTTTTTTTTTTTTTTTTTTAATCATTCATCTTTGTTCTCCTAACTTTATAAAGATGTAGTTTACAAAGAAAGTTCAACTTAATAGCTGCACATCATGTGCAGGAAAATACGACTGATTGTTTTTACTTGTAAGTAAATGGCAAAAAATCATTTAACTTCCTTTGCGCAAGTACACATTGAGAAAGATGATGTAGACTTCTTGGAATTGATGCTCCTGTATTATTTCCTGATGTGTTGTTTTCCCGAGGTAATTACATAAAATCAAGAAGAACACCAAGGAATATGTGTGTGTGTTTGTGGTGTGTGTGAGAGACCTATTACATCACATAACAACCATCAGATGCTGAAACAGAAGTTTCCATATTGTTGGATTATTTTATGCTACCTCTGCAAAAGGATGAATGAAAAACGTAGTATTTCACAGGACCACAGATTCTTCAGATTGGAAGGAGCCTTGGTATCTAGTCCAATCCCCATTTCAGTGCAGTGTCAGTGCTTAATTCAAACTGGGTGGTGGCTTTGGGCTTAGTCCAGTTGGGTCTTGAAAAACTCCAAGGGTGGAAATCCCTCCAACCTCTCTAGGCAACCTGTTCCAATGCTTAACTATCCAGAGTGAACTGAGGAACTTTTTTTTCTTAAACCCAGTGAGAGTCTTTTCGGTTTCTGTTTTAGGAAGAAGGAAAGTTTGGAGCTGGAGTATGGGGTTTTTGAGTAATCTGTGTGGTGGCTGTAACTGGATTTCTGCACACAGTCAATTAAGTTCTTTGGCACCTTAAAGAAACAGATTTGACACTTGAAAATAAGTATTTGTCTTTCAGGAGGGCACAAATAGTGTATTAGCTGATGCTTGGGAATCAGTGTACATGAACTGTACATTGTAATTAATTCTAAGAATGAAATTGACTTATTTTTTGAAGTTATTTGGATATTCTTGTTTCACCATGTGGTGAAAAAGCTGTTTTAATGGCACTTTTTGTTTTCTTTTAATGGGAGACACAAAATGGACGTGGACAACTTTAATTACTTGTTTATTGTACATTTAATGAGGATTTTGTATACTTTGGTGTTAATGGTAATGTATTTCAATTATTTAGGGTATAGTTAACTTTAATTTTACCTCTGAGCTAGTAGAAAATGAGACCGCTCACCTGGTAGTTAATGAATACCTATATAGTTTCAAAAATCATTACCCTTTATCCTTCATTTGTGCATGTGTGTATACATCCTGTGAGATGGTGCTTTGGTCTACTTGAACTGACTCCTATTTGCCAGTAGGAATGACTATACTTGCACTTAAATCCGTTAGTTGTTATTGCTTCAAATCTATGAACTTTTGAAATTGTTGAAAGCACTGATGTTACAAATGAAAGTCATAGATTTACTCTTGCTGAGAAACAGTTGTGTCTATTTGAGTTTCTGATTCATAAGAGAGAGAAAGGAGATAGCTTTTCCAAACTGTATTCTTCTACTCACTTCTTACTAACTTCTCTAAACCAAAATAATTTTATCCTTCCATGCTTTGCTCTGGAGTTTCTGGTTTTGCTATGCAAAAATTGCATCTGCCTTAACTGTCACACTTGCAAAGAAGACTAGCTTTTAAGGAACTCATGGCAGGTTTGGCTGTGTTCAAATTCAAGAAGGAGTAAACTGATAAGGACTACCTCAAGCTGTGGTGCAGCTATACACTGAGCTGTCTTTGTTAGACAGTTGTGAAGGATAGGAAAAATATACTGCAATTAACTGTTTCTGAAACTTGCTAGCTAAAACATCATGGTTATTAAAGCTTTGGAGCAAAGGAGCTTCTAAATATGTGCTTTTCTAGAAGTCTTGGTCCTAGCAGAAAGACATCCCTGAGTTGGTAAGAAAGGCAATAATGCTCAAAGATTTTATTTTGTTCATTCTGTTGGAAAAGTCTGTTATATCGAAATGCCAGAAACATTAATGTAATCAACCTCTAACCCCAAAACTGTTTAAGGCAGCTCTAATCAGACTCCTGCCCTGTCATTCCCCGAAGTGTATACTTGTGGCTGGTGAGGGTGTGGGGGTGTTTTGCTTTGTTTTGTAGTAAATTTCTGGTAGGATGCAAAGGACAGGCAAAAGCAATGTATTCATACTGTTCTTTATTGTAGTGATGCTGTGGCTTACATATGGGGAACAAAAGGAGCGGGTTTGGAGTGCTGAGGTAAGAGCTATGGTGTGTCCATGCTCTTCAAATGTACATTGAGTCCTCTCTGCTTCAATAAAGAAAGAATGTTTTTTCACGGAAGCTGAAGCTAGACAGATAGACACAGAAGAACATGCTTCCAGCAGTAAAGGTCACTTAACTGCTGGCTTATTCAACGGCTGCATTAACAGAAATCTTAAAATCAAGAATGGGTGAGTATCTAGGAGATGTAATTTTTACTCAGGTTAGTTAAGAGGTTGATTTTTAGCCTGTCTTTTAACAAAATTCCTACCGGGTGATCATATTTCCAGATATGGAACTGTTGCTTTACAGACCTAAAATGTTAGTTAACACCAAATTTTACTTGAATGAGAGCTTTAGTACTATCAGAATAGTTGTATTCTAAAGAAAAAAAAGATAGATGTGTACGTACCTAGCATGGCATAGAAAAGCAGGATTTTTCTCTTGAACAAGTTTATTTCACAGACTTTTATGTACCTTTTGAGGAAAGGCTTTTCTTGAAGTACTCTCCGTGGATGAAACTGTTGTTGCTATTATTTGATTGACAAAATCAGGAGTGAGTCTAGTTATTAGTTCACTTTTCTAATGAAAATTGTTGTGGTTTTTTAAGGAGAAAAGGAAGTTTATTGCATCTCTAATTACAATGTTAGAGCTCCAAGTGCAGGGTGTGTTGTAAGTAGGGGTTAGAAGTAAGCCTGATAGTACTGCATTTGCAAATAGAATATTTTCTTTTGAGGTCTAAGAAGTCATTTATCATAATTATTTTTGATGTATTTTGTGTTCGAGACAAGGTTGGTTTTGTTTTCAGAGAATAGTTTCTTTTCAATGTGGATATAAATTCTAAAGGAAGACTACCCTGTTGTTATCACTGTCATAAGGAGAAGTTTCTTATGGAATGTCAGCAATCACTGGAAGGAATGGTTTGAAAGAAGTACATTTTCTATACATAATTTGTGTCAGAAATTGAGTAAATTTTGCTGCTAGCTTTCCAAGTCAAAACTGGCAGTAACACTGAAGTTTCATTGTGCTGTGAGCAAGTACAGTCTATTTTCTGTCTAGATACCATAGGAAAACAAAATTTTTGAAACAATGTGTTTGTAGAATATTAAACCTACTGTCATGCCAAAGCACCAGCTAGAAAATTGGCCGTAGTTATACATGCACAATGAAATCAAGTCTGTGTGACTTCGTGTATGATGTGGACTTAGGTCTGACAGGTTAATTTTGAGGTGTTATGTTTTTGTGACACTTCACTGAGATTAACTGAGTTTTGGTGGATTTTGTCCACCTTGGTTAACATAACTAATATTCAGAGAACTATGGCAGAATTAACTTCTGCATATTAACTCCTGCATCCTCAAGTCACAGATGGCAAAGCACAAGGGAGCTGCGTTAAGCATGTTTAAAAAGCGTGGCTTGGCAAAAGACCTACTACTCTTGGTGGGCTTCCTTAGTGTCACAGTTAATATTATACTGAATTATTTGTATGAATAATTCCCTCTACAAGAGTGTGTCTGTCATCAGTACTGCTGGAAATAAAATACATGTATTCTAGAATTTTTACAGTTATCCTAATACTTTTCTTGTCTTTCCAGTTGTGGTAAGTTCAAAGGTAATGTGTTTTAAAACCAATAGCTTCATAGTGTTCCTTTCTATGATTCTTATTTGGGCTTATAACATAAACTTGTGTGTAATGAATTCTGCAAGCAAACAAAACAAAAAAGAGGACCAGTGCATATAGAGAAAGAAATCTGTATCTGTTACAGCTTTTATATATGTAACTGGGCTTTTTTGATCCTGTACTTCTCTGAACTGTGTCTTTTTGAAAACCGTAGGTAAAAAATGTATGAAAGCAGTTATTTGAGATATATTTGGCAGCTAAAAATAGCATTTAGAAAAGCTGTATTTTACTTGAAGTGGTAAGAAATTGTATTTTGCAGTGAGGAAAGAGAATCAACTGTTACAAGGTGTTGCACAACTTTGATGTCAGTCTCCCATTCTCAGTACCCCACTACTTCTCAGTGCTTTCTCTTCCCTCTAACAAGCTTCAGCCTTTAGTGGAAAAGAAACTTCTGAGAACATTTGTTTAGGTTTGAAATCCTTTCTGTTTGCTTAACATAGCAAACATCAGACCCTGCATTTGTTCTTAAGTATTAATAGATGAGTGAGTTGTTTTTTGAAGTAAGTTTACAATAAAATTTCAAGCACAAAAAGCTTTATAAATACCCAGAGTTCTCACTGGCAGATATGCGGACTCCTTGGCTCATTCTGCTCCTATAATACTAGAATAAGAATAATTTAGGGAATTTCTGATAGAAAGTGCTCTTTCCTTAGGGCATCATTCTCATCCATTCCAAAATTCGAAGAATGCAACACTGTTTTATGTTTGTTACTGTCATGGTTTAACCCCAGTCAGCAACTAAGCACCACGCAGCCACTAGCTTACTTCCCCCCTGCCCAGTGGGATGGGGGAGAGAATCAGAAGTAAAAAGGTAGAACTCATGAGTTGGAACGAGAACAGTTTAATAGGACAGAAAGAAAAAAAAACCAATAATGATAATAATAACAATAATAAAATGACAATAATAATAAAAAGATTAGAATATACAAAATAAGTGATGCACAATGCAATTGCTCACCACTTGCTGACCGATGTTCAGTTAGTTCCCGAGCAGCAATCCCCCTCGGCCAACTCCCCCCAGTTTATCTACTAGACATGATATCACATGGTATGGAATACCCCTTTGCCCAGTTTGGCTCAGCTGCCCTGGCTGTGTCCCCTCCCAACTCCTTGTGCCCCTCCAGCCTTCTTGCTGGTTGGGCATGGGAAGCTGAAAAAACCCTTGACTTAGTCTAAACACTACTTAGCAACAACTGAAAACATCGGTGTGTTATCAACGTTATTCTCATAGTGAACCCAAAACATAGCACTATAACAGCTACTAGGAAGAAAATTAACTCTATACCAGCCAAAACCAGGACAGTTACAAAAATAGCTTTAATCAAGCCACTAAGATTTTTCCATTCCTTATGCTGCTGGTAAAGTCACATTTAACTGATATCTTGTTTAAGTATTACAGAGGTTTCTGTCAATGTTTTTCCATAACTTTGCAGTGGCTCCTCAATATCTTGTCTGTTCTAGATGGGATGTTACCAATCTTGCAATACTGTGATGTAAAAGATAAATGTATTATACCATTTATATATGTAGAGAATTCCCTTGATGGCTGAGTAGTATTAAAAAAAAATTCTGAAAACTCTCCAAAAATGAAAACTTGTACTTCAGAGAAATATAGATGAAGTCCTGTCATTATTGGCTCCATTTGAAAATCAGATTGTGCAAAGGAGGTATTGAGAGCCATCAGCTGGCATTATAAGCACCACAGTGTTTCCAACCTTAGTTACTTACAGCGATAACTAACTAGTAATGTCTGGCTAATGTAGTAAACTTACAGCAGTAGCTCTTGGATGGTATCCAGGGGTTAAGAGTTAAATATGCTAGCACGGTGCTCAGTAAGAAATAAGTCCCCCAAATTAATGTTTCCTTAAACAAAGAAAAAAAAAATCCAAAAATCAGGGAGGGTGGTTATTTTTTAAGGCTCTAAATTCCCATAGTATGATACATCCTGGTTGCCTAGATGATACTGTTAGGGAAGACTAACAAAACAAACAAAAATCAAAATAACTTCTTTAAATAGTCTACTTCGTGATTTATGCTTGACATTCAGTGTAAGTAAAGTCAAGTTCTTATTAAATATTTTGATTTATTGGTAAGTAAATAGCATATTTCTAACTAATGTGCAGCATGAAGAAATAGCAGAGGCAAAAAATACTCTGTATAATGACAGTTCTTACACAGAATATATTATATGTATGTCCCACAAAGACAGCTTTTCAGTTGCAGTCAAACAGTTCTACAATAGAAAAAAACAAAAAACCCCTCCCCAAATTAATCTCATTCATCATCTGGTGGTTTCATGGAAAGAGGTTATCAAGGGCTACTTAAAATACAGTAATCTCTTTGATAAATTTTTTTCTTTCAGAACTTTCAACAAGACTAGGAAGTGTCAGCTACCCTACGATATCAGAATGAAGTAGAGATTTCAAATACTTACAGCCTTGAATACTTAAAGATGTGGTCTTTTTTTTCAGAAATTTTACGAACTCAGATGTACTCCAGTGGTTGTTCAGAGGATAAGTCAGTCCAACCACTCTGAAAACTGTGAAAATTTTCCCAGAATTCCCTCTTATAATGTTAATATAGATTATTGTTGTAATAAAGATACCAAATATCTAGAAGTTTCCAAAAAACCAGCCTCAAATGTCATTGTCCCTTGTATGTAGGTAAAGGTGATACCCCTGTTTTCTTACAACAATATTTCTATCCCAGAAAGTGTCAATCCATTTGTAGGATTAAATCAGCTCCAATTATGTTATATTGCTACTGTGTCAATTGTCATAGTACTGGACAGATTTGAGAGTATCTGTTTTTCATGTTTGGTTTCTGTGCTTTCAGTCTTATTCATAAGGCTTTAATAGGCAGTTAAAGAAATAGTGTAGGACGATACACTTGTATATAATCTGTGCCTAAATGAAGCTGTACCTACTGCAAACTTAATTTCTTTCAGCACTGACAACATGAAAATGGTGTGAAACACAGTTCATAATTTGAATTCAGTTCTGGAAGGCTCTTTTTTCCTACCCTGACCCCTGAGTTGAAATTTTATCTAGTATAAAGATATTTTCCTCCAAAGACTAAGAATACTTAGCTAATGCTGTGTGCTTAAGAAGCCAAGGATGCTATGAATTGTACTTCTGAGTCCTTTTTTTCTAGTTAAGTACCACTTTGCAAGGAAATTTACACATACCTCAGTTGGTTGTAATACTGCTTAATTTGATGATGTGTTTAAATTCTTTTTTTCAATGAATTCGTCAGAGAGCGATTTGCTTCAGTGCTGAAAATCTGTTCATATATTGCTTTCCACTACAAATGGAAGTAAAGCTGTCCAGTAACATGAAGTTATGATGCTGGTTATTAGTCTCCTTCCTTTTGAAGAACAAGAAAGGTTAAATTAGCTTTAGAAGATCTTGAATTGTCAATAATTTGTATCTGATTCTGTGATAAAAGGTAAAAATACTCTGCACAGTTTTGGGGAGAAATAGTGTTAGCTTTCATGTTGGAAGCGTTTTCCTTCTGTTGGCATTATAAAAATCTGTAGAAAATCAGTGATCAGAATTGATGTACAGTTACTGTAGATGTTTTTGTCCATGACTAAAGCTATGTCTGATTCCCTGGTGAAGACTGAGTACATCAAAGTACAGTTTTTTCTTACACAGTTTTCTTGAGATGGAGTATATGACAGTGGATGAGATACTGTAAAACTAGGCATCTTTGTTCTTTGTCATTTTGAAACGTACCTGCTGTGTGGTCTTGAGGTATCGTTACAAGAGTTAAGTACAAGTCCTGAAAGCACGTTGTATTTGCATCTCAACCTAATGAAATAGGTTTTTTGTTTTGCTGTGGGACATAATGACAACCAAAGACCGAAAAATGAGACCTACATATGTTTTTGAAACAATGCTGCCTGTCATAAAATAAAAGTCAATATCGAATAATTCAAAATGAAAATATTGAGCACAGCAATGCCAAATGAAATATTCTCATTTGAGAGTATCAGAACATTGTTAGTATGAAACACTTTCCTGTTGTCAAATTGAGTTTTCTTCTGCTTTTACCTTTATGTACCATTAAGTATGTTAGTGTTTCAGTAAGAGGAAAATAAAACTTAGATATGAAATTTCTGACAACATAGAAATGGTGATTTTTATTCTTCCTTAATTTTATCATGCATTCTATTTACAAATGTCACCATTTGGGGTTTTTAGGACTGCTAGAGTCACTTCTGCAACCATAGCATCAAACCTGACTTACCTGCAGTGTCCTGTGATCCACTGTTCTTCCTGTACGTATGTGGGGCTGTTGTCAGGGCAGTGACTTGTGTTTAATAAAGTTAATTTAGAATTCAACAAGATGTTAAATTACTAGTATAGGGGAAAAAGGGAGTTGCTAGCTTGCTTGTGAAAGAAATAAAACATGGACAAAAATTGTGTTAGTTTGCTCTTTATTGGTGAGCTGAAGTGCTTTGGACCTTACATTTGTAGCAGGAAATTAGATGGCCTGCGCTATAGAAGGTACAGAAAGCTGTATCAAGAATAATAAACTAAATGTGCAGATTTTGAGATGTCGATTCTTTGTCCGTGGAAGTTTGACTACCAAATTGGTTTTTTCAATGAATTTTTTTCATGAACTATTTAAAACCTGCAGTTTTATAATTAGTCCTAAGAAGACAGAAATTGTATGACAGCTTGTTTAGCTGATAAGTGATTCTCTGCACCATACAGCCATTGTTTATGGAGACTTGGTGTTAGTGTGAGAGACTGATCTGTCAGGCAGAACCCTCTCAGGAGATGAAAAACCACAGATGTCCAAAGCTGTCAGTGATACTTAAAGGCTTCAGGTGGTTCATTTTGGTTTGGTGGAAAACAGGAGAGAGGGAGAGAGAGAGAGAGAGAGAGAGAGAAAAGGGATATAAGATCAAAAGGACAACAGTTGCTACATCCCTTCACTGTGTGTGTGGTTGCTAAACTTTTATAAGGCATCTACCTCATCAGCAAATCTGGATGAGTCCTACGGAAGCCGGGTCATAGTGAAAGTTTACTGTGACATCGGATACCAGGAAGTCTGTTTGTAAGACAGTTAAATGTGCCAGCTGAGGACAGATGGGAAAGACAAAGCGAATTGCCATGTCATTTGTGACTTGCAGCAGACTATTTAAAAAGTGCATTCAGTAGTGAAACAAAGCTTGGTAAGTTGTTTTTGCTTCAGAAGTACAAAGATTCCTGAAAGACTAACTTAATAGACATACAGATGGTTTCTGCAGATGTGTGTAATCATGATATCTGTGAGGAGGGAAGAAAAAATGCAGAAAAACTTTTTGGCTGTTTAATTTTCCTTGAAAGAATTCTCATGTAAAACCTGAAGACTGACCAAAAATGACCAATTTCTTACTTTTCCTTAGTTATTTGCTGTTTCATAGGTGGAAAAGCCATCCTTACAGGATTTTATAGTCCTAGGAGATGTGGAGAAGAATATGTGACTCATCAGCAGTGACAGGCAACCACTAGTCCTCTCATAGACGGTGTGACAGCTGGTAGTAGCTACTGTCTTGACAATGATTTTAAATTAATGACATTTGTGAAAAGTATTCATGTTACCAATTTACAGCCCCTCATGTTCTGACTTTATGGTCCCTTAGAAGTGATTAAATGGAAATAGGATTCATATTTTACAGTCTGTCAGTAACTCCATCATATTTTTAGAAGAGGATATAGTTTCTAAGAGGCATTCACTGACTCAGGATTATACTGATTTGCTTAGCTGGCAATTACAGATACTGTATAATGGAGAGGGGAGCAAGACGCCATCATTCCCAAGCCTTAATATTGGAGAGGAGATGGAGAGAAATTATACTGGCTTTAAAGAGATTGAATTTTAGTGTGAAGTACGTTGGAGCTTTCCTCGTCGAATGATTTTTTTGCAGTAACTCATCCAGTTGCTCCTATTCTGTTCTGGAGCCAGAGCATTAGTGTAAGTGACTGGACACAGTACTGGGAAAATGGGTTGTCTTGTGTCTTCTATGAGATAGGTACCACTTTTACGGACCTATCTCACTGGGTAATTTGCTTCCAAACCCCACAGTATTTCTAGAAATAATAGTTATGGTGCTGTATTGAAAGATGGAAGGTCTTAATTTTAGGCTTATTGATAATGAGTAGAGAAAACAGTAATGACAAAATTGTTCATGTACTTATATTCATAGTCAGAACAAAGTATATTTTAAAAAAAGAGAAAGCCTGTCCAATTCAAAACCCCAAAACAGAGTAGTTGATTGTAGCTATAATAATAGCAGACACACTTTATTTTTGGTATTTATACATACCATTAGGTTAAATATCTCAAGTAGATTGTCACCTCAGCTCTGAAGGAGAAATTGAATTAGGTTAATCAAATAGCTGACCTTGTGGCTCAGGAACCAAACTTGAATGTGTGGGGAGGCATTTTAATTTCATTTTAGAAATAAGCCATGAGTTTTTTTCTACATTGTTCCAAATGATGACATTCAATAAATACAAGCTTAGATTTGGTGTATCTAACCCAAATCTCCACAACAAGTTGAAGTAAAGTTGGTAACCAGTTAAAAGTGAACTGACAGTTTGCTGCGTAGAACAGAATGGTTCCCTGTATTACAAAATAAGACTCAATCTTGAATGAACAACATTTAGTACCATTAGAAATGTTAGGCTTTTGTTCCTGTATGTCTGAAGAGTTCTTTTTGGTATTTAATTAAACCTTTTAGTGTGTTTTATTATATGATTAATGCTGATGTCATTGATGAATATGAAGATTATTATTTCCCTTTTATCACTTAGCAATTGAGTTTTGTGTGTAATTTACTGCTCCACCTTTTATTGTAAAATATATCAAGGGAAGTTTCCATTAATCTTATTCTTTTGGCTGTAGTCGACTTTTTACAGAGTGAATAGCCATCAGTGGAGGCAGTGCATTAAAAAGAACGATGACAAAGAAAATTTAATTTGCTCAATAGCTTGGTTGCAAAATCTGTTTGGAATGGCAAAGAGATCAGTTCTGTATTACAAGTTTAACACTGAAAAATTTGTCAGATATGTAATTACAGTGTGACTGGTAATATATATAATTTTGATTCTGCTACTTCATTTGCTATTTCCTGTCTCTTCATAGTTACTCTTTATTAAACCGGAATGTCTTGGTCTTGTTTATTAAGCACATGCTGTCCTGTTTGGATGCCATCATAAACAAAGAGTAACTTTACCCACTCTTTGCATCAACAGAGGTCTTTTAATGACTTAGAGCTAAATAACAAGACCAGATATGACTGCCCAATGCAGTAATGATTTTTAAAGCTTTCTTCACCTGCTACTAGAGCAGAGGAATCTTAAGTCTGTGGGCTTAATTTTAATTACCAACTTGGAAGCTTTCTACAGTCATAAATGTCTGCTTTCCCATTTCCCAGCATATTTAATAAATTAAACTATTTAAACAGTGTTTCTAGGTTGATTTATTTGCTTGCTTTGTTTAAAGAGTTTTTGCTGTACATTTGAAACCCAAAATACAATTCCATGGTTTTGCGGGAAGCATTAGCTAGTTAAATAACTTTGAATATAATATACGTTTATGTATTCAGTTAAGAAAATGTATACTTACCTAATATGAATGCTAAATCTCCAGCTTCTGGTACTTGAAGTAGTCTCAGCTACACCTGGTGCCTGCCCCACCCCCCAGGCATAGGTAAAATTTGGGCAGAAATAAAATTTAATATATATACTATTATATTGCCAAAACTCAGAGAATGAAGGTTAATGGATTTAAAGCAAGTTTCATTCAAAGACAGAAATTTTAAGCTCGAGGCATTAACTTACTGGAGTGATCATCATCTTCCTCTGAGCCCCTTAAGCCAGCTTGCTTTCGTTGGTCCATAAAATAAAAATTGATTGTGTATATTTCTATGAAATTTCAGTGCATGATTGAGTTTAGCATAGTCAGTCTGGCAGGTGCACCCAGGCTTGAAGCTGAACTGGTTAGTTAATACTTTACAAAGTCGGTGATGTTTTTAGTGTTGTGCCATTGGAAGTCAGTGCTGTGAAAAAAGAGAAAGCAGCAGTCTTCACTATTTCTTTTTGTAATGCAGCCACAGTGTCTTTATCTTTTATTTATCCCAGAAGGTAGATTAAGCAATAGTGTGTTATATTATATATTCTTTTTTTTTTTTTTCCCCTTGACTGATTCCTAAGCACAAAATAGTAAAATAGGAAATAATTCAAGCCAGGCTTCTCCCTGTTGCTTTCTCAGGTTTTGTGATTAAATACATAAACTTTAGGTGAATGAAGCACATTAATCCTATCTTGTTTTCAACATGATTTCGTAAGGAGTGAATGCCTTTCAAATTTGGCTTTCCTTTATCAAGTGAACTGTATTGGATCAGGTAAAATTTCATATTGTTTAAGTAATCCTTAGTGACTTTTTTTTTTTTTTTAATCAAGCAATACTTTGGAAATATTTGTGTATTTTCTAGTGGTTGGACTAGTATTTTTGTTGTTGTTGTTGTGGAAAAAATGTATGTAAATAATGTCAAGGTGCAGTGTAGGGATAATTTTGCGTGGGAATCAGTGAACTCTCTGCCGATGGAAAACACTTATTTAAGCATTATTCAAGGTCTTTTCCAAGGTACTGTTTGAGGTATGATCAAGTCTAACTTGGCATAGTTGGGTATACTTTGAAAATAATGTTTGAGTAGGTTCCAGAGAGCTGGAAGTGCTTTAGTGGCACATAATAAGATATAATGTGTGAGGGATGTTTTTCTTCTTGATAGAGGGAAGGAAATGATATGTGATGATTATGTCCTAGCTACCTTTTCAAGTATTTTGATACTGTAATGATGATTGGCTCTTCACTCGTGATAGAGGGAGCAGTAGTGATTAACACATCTCTTTAAGGATTCAGTTTTAAGTGGAGGCGGTACTTACATTTGACATGTAGCCAGGGATTGATCGAGTGCCTAGGCAGCAGTTGAAGAGTAAGATGCTACATCTAGAAGGTGTTTGATTCCTCTATCTTGATATATTTGTTCTCAAGGGATGATACCTTTTCTTAAGATTCCACTTTCCTAAAGTACCACTTTTGTTCTGCTGCTCTAATATAGATACTCAAGGTAATGAAGAGTTATTCTCTAATTTTTTGTGAATGTGCAGAAGCTACTGACTTACTTGAAGCTCTGAAGAGGAGGAGAGGGGGGAAGAAAAGTTACAGACTTAATGATGCATAGTGTAATTCTGATGATTTTCTATTGCACTATAAGTAAAAGGACAAGGGAATATAAGTCCATGTATTATCTTGATTATGAATCAGTGTGCAGATTGAATCCATTGCATGTAGAATTTTTTGAGGTATTCCAAAGAAAATATTTAATGTTTGTGAAATCTCTGAGGAGGAGAAGCGTCCTGAACTCAAATAAAGGATTTCGCAGAAGACACTAATTCTGATGTATGAATGTTTTATGCAGACTGTGCACAGTATGCTAGCTGCTCACTGGAGTTGAATAGTCTATAAAAATCAAGGTTCCTTAACTTAGTGTGGGACCAGCAGGAGACCTAAAGAAGGAATAGGAAAGTGAAGCATGAATCCACTGGCAAAGGCCATTAATCAATTTTTCTGTAGAAGCAAATCTGTTCCTGTTTCTGAAAGAGAAGGCGGCCATTTAAAGGTGTTAGAATAATATGATCTCTGGAACGGAGAGTAAATTCACAGGAGAATAATCTATTAAATAAAAATCTCATACAAATCTAAAGTCAGGTGAAAATTACTCAGCTGACTGTCCATCTTTGAACTAAAAAAGACCAAACCAGTATTTATATGCTTTTCTGACAGTACTTATTACTAATTACAATTATGTTGACCAATTGTAGTGCTCATGTGCAGAGTATAAAACTTTCCTGCCTGATGCTCAGCACCTTAATTTACCAATTTATTATTTTTCTAGCTGATGTACATTATCCTAATTGCATATTGCAGATCTCCCTTTTTAGGCTTGATTGGAGGAGGGAAGGAATTCAAGGTGATCTTCTTTCTTTGGCAACTAACTTCAACATTTAACTCTCCATCAACCTGATGCTTATGCAAGTCAGAAATTACTTCTTCAAAGCAGCTGAACTGCATTTTTTGTTACAATATTAGGATCTTGCAATTTGTTACTGACTTAACTCACAGATTATTTTAATAGTTTTGTGGGTTTTTTAAGAATAGACAATGTAGTCAGAAGTGTTGTACAAACAATTTTTAAGTGGCTGTTTAAAGAGAAATAATTTTCTTAAAAATCGAGTTTAGAAAACAACATGCAACATTTTTATTCAAAGAAAAGCACAAACCCTTCAAACAGATATGTTTAGGTTTAACATGAGCAGCCCTAATAAAATGTTTTATATGATACGGTAAATTTTTTTTATATTGTCTAGGCACTAGTAATAGGTTGCATTGTAATACCATAGCAGTTGATGTGATTTAAGAATGTGGCTGAACAGGGAAGAAATGCATGCAGTCAATACATAGCTGCATGTGGGATCAGATTGTGATCTTGTCTTAAACAAGGGTTGTTTAATCTCACTGTTTATTAATCAGCTACTCAGTTTTTATTCCTATAATTTTATAGTGTTTCATTTCATAATTGTATGCACTGCATTGTACCTGATATAAATCTCTGTCGTTCACAATCTTTTTCTTGTAAATGAAAAAAATGCATATTTTGAAAAAGTTTTTTTTTTTTTCCCCAAAACATTTTAAGAGCATTAGAACATTTTAGTAGTTTTTGATTTATAAAGCTCTAAAATACTTACAGCCTTTTATTCATAAAGCTTTAAATGGCTTAGGACTTACTCTTAAGACTACTGGATTACATGGCACCCTATTAAGATAGCTGAGAAATTACACTGTAGACTTGCATGAGTCAGGGTTAAAAAAAACAAATCTGGGAAGACGTTATTTATAATGTTATGGTTTGTCTTGGCCCAGATGAGGGATGATGAAGGAGGTAGAAAAGTAGTGCTCCCTCCTGGAGGACTGATTTTGGGTTAGCAGGCATCAGCTGCTGCACCCTTTGACACATCTTGGTAGTCATGGCAAAAAGGTCTTTGCCAACCCAAAATACATTCCTGTGAAACGTAAAATACATTGTACTGGGAAAGGGATGTGATGGAGGAACCTTTTCTGCATGGGCCAGCCTTGAAGTTTCTTCCTCCTGCTTGACCTCTAAGGCTGGAACGGACTCCAGCTGTAGTCTGTGGGTCTGCCATCCTCTGGGGAGGCTGTCCAAGGCTGCCAGCAGAAGGAGAGGCATTAAGTGGGGATTCACACTCCTGTGAACTTGCTGGCTGGGTCTTTAATCTACTTAGGTTCTGAGAGAACTGAGTGGGACATGGAGCCACAACTCCCAGTTCAGTGATGGGTTAGACAAATTGTGAAATCTAAAGAACATTGAAGGTGTGGAGGGAGAGTGGAAACTTTATTTAAGCTAACAGGATTCCTGTTATTGCTAGTATGGCATTGAGATTGTTTCCCACCCCTGACAGAAGAAAAAACACAGGTCACGCTTTAAACTGTGACTGTAGCTACTAATATCTTTACAGAATTGATGAACAATAAGAGAAGCAAGCACAGCAGTCTCTGGAAAAACTCTCTAGGGTACATTGTCTCAGAAAGACTTGTTTTCTAGAGGATTGTTTTGAACACAGAAATCTGACAGACACAGAAGAGTGCTTTTAAGTATTTTAAGTTAGAATTGTATTTATTGGAAAATCTTCCTGATACCTTAATCAATTCTGAACCCCCTCCCGCCATGCCAATTCTTGGTATTCAGGCTAGACTTTCTGACAGTGTGATAAATTTAGAGCTTAAGTACTTTTTACAGTTTAACGGTTAATATAAAAGAGAATTAGCATTTATTGGCCACCTATGGTGATTGCTGCAGAACAGCCATTGGTGGAACGGGAGGGGTACAGATTGGGGCATAAAGCATACGTACAGTCTTGTTACCAGTGTGGTAGGATTACAGTTTGGCTTTGTCACGCAGTTGGAAAATAACTAAGTAGAAGCAAATCAAAACCCCACTCTTCATGGTACTTGCTTTTGCCATATTCGTCCTCCCACCAACCAGCAGCAAGGTTGCAGTGGAAAGCATAGACTGATAGAAGTATCATAGCTAAAACAGACAGTTCCAGAACTGCTCTTGGACACTGTGTGGTAGATAGGTAAAAGAGATTAAATCAGATCAACAAACTGCTCTACTTTGTCCGTGTCTCTCTTGTATACCATTACGCTGGGTTACAGATTCTGTATAATGCAGAGGTTAGGCTGGCTACGTTATTTCCTTGCAGAGAATTATTCAGTCACAAGCATTGTATGGAACTGCTGCTGAAGGAATTGAGTCCTATGCCAAAAAAGACGTGAACCAAGTATAGTTTTTAAGGGACAAAACAAGAGCCAGTGCTAGCTGGTGTAAAAGTCCATTGGATTTATCTGGATAAATTCTGAAATCTGAAAGGAAAGTTGCTGATACTGTTTAGTAAAGAAATCAGTGGTTTGTTATGTTTTGTTTGTTGGTGTTTTTGAAGAGGGTGTTTTGATAATGCGTGAAAGCTTTTGGTGAGAATTTAGATGCCAGGTGTCCTGTTCCCAATCCTTGTTTCTCTACTGTGCTGTGGTTAGTTAGAGGCAAGAGTACTGGATTACGTGGGTCATTGGTCTGACCCAGCAGGGCAGATCTGTTCTTAGATAATGTGAACAGGATGAAGTCTAGTCCATGTGGGGAGTCCTGTAAAGACAGCCCCTGTGCTGCTTGCCTTCAGTCATAGAGCAGAAACTGAAGAAAAAACTGAAAAAAACCCCCTAAGCCCCTAAATTTTATGTGTTTTCTAGAAAAAAAAACCTCTGTGGCTTGTTATTTTGGTTGACTTCTTTTTTTGTTGTATGAATTTTTACAGTTACACGTCTTGAAATGCTGTCACCTAAGCACTATTACTGCTACTAATAGCAATGAATTTACTTCTTCTGGTCAGAAGAGAGACTAACTTCCCCTAGGATGACACAGTGTCACTCCTGGTTTTCTTCCTGGAAGTAAAATGCACATTGGTAAGTCTGTAAATAAAATTCCATTTAAAACTGTCACAGTGCTGCAGGTGCATGTAGTAAAAATGGGGAGTGGCTATACTAAATTATGTACCTGTTTGCCTCTGTGAAATAGTCCAAAATGATGGACAGGAAGTAACTTCTGAATGCTACATAAATAAACTTGCAAAAGGGATAAGTAAGCCAGTTACAAGAAACATAGGATGTTCTTACAGGAATTACTGTCTTGTTCACTGTGTCTGGTTTGGTATTAGTCCTGCTGGACTCTTCTAGATACCTGTGGGTGCTGCTATTATCCCTAGTATGGTTAATCAATATGAAAATTATACTGTAAATAGACTTCATTAGATTTAAAATTTCGGTCTATGTTATAAAGAAAGCCAGCTGCCTCCCCAAGGAGAAGACATGGAGAGGAATTACTGTGAAGTTTGGTGCATAATATCAGATTGTAAGAATCTGATACTGTGATATAAGATAAATAGCAGGAATGCTACAGCTTTAGGATTAGGGAAGGTGGCACCATGGGGACCAGGGACACTGACAAAAAACAAAACAAAACAAAACAGACTGCTAACTTGATAGCTGAGGTACTCTCTAAATGATTTGGTTTGTAGTCTTTTTCGTCCTGTGCAATCAAGGAAAAGTCCAGTAGAACTTTCAATATTGGTTGTGTTATTTCTCAGTTGACTATTTTCTAAATTACGGTGAATAAATTATAGAAAGTAATTATGTTTTATCAACATTATTTTAGAAATTATGGAATTAAATGGTACTGGAGTAAGGCAGAAGTAGATCCAAAGCAGTCCTATCTTGAATATAGTTGGAAGTATGGCTAAATCCCAGATAAGAAATCAGAACTTGTCCTGCTGAAGTTGCTTTGAGCATAGCTGTATCCACTGAGAATATTTTGCTACCTGGAATATAATCAGGTTTTTCCTCTCTGGTTCCTAATGCTCTATCTGGATTAAGAATAGCACTTCAATAAACACTGCATGGTTATAATGAACACTTCTTGATTTCTACTCTGAAAAGCTTGGGGTTTGTCATCATTATTAACTTAATGGCAATTATTATTGTAATTATGGCTGCAGTCCCAAAGTACTTCATCCTTGCTGAACGCCTTTATTAAAACATTGCTGTTGCTTTGACAGTGTGCGCAAATTGTCCTCAGGATTACACAGACATGACAGCCTAAAAAGAATTTAGAAACCTTTAATCAGAATATTCTTAAAGTTATATAAAATAATTTCTTATTTTGTTCTTAGCTGTGGCTGACTCACTGTACTGTGAAATGAGGAGTAAAAAGTAACTTTTCAGGTTTAATGTTGGGAAATGCAGTTATACTATCTTGAGAATGAACTTCATGGTACCATTATAAGGATGAGTAAAGAGCTGTTGGTCAATGAAGGTAGCATACTTTTAAACCACCATTTTTCAAAGATCAGCACCACTACAGCTACGAATGTGTTTCTGAAAGCTGTTTGTTCAAAATTTTTTGTAATGTTTTCCAATACCAGTTATCAGATATTTGTAAGTAAAAGGTCTCTTTCTGAGATGTAATTCCTTTCAAGTCAATAAAATTTAAGAAGGCTAGGAGGTTTCTGGGTGGCTTTAAAAGACAGGGCACTTAAAAGTGATTTTTGGCTCTTATTTTCGTGATAAAATTGATTCAGAATTGAAGACTGTTGTTTGTATGTGATACTGGATCATAAGCTGCAAACCAGAAGTGAGTTAGCACAGCAGGGACCATGAAAACATATGTAAGCTGAGAAGATGAGCGTGTGTGAGGTTATTCAAAGGAAGAACGAAATGTTAATGGGTCTTCTGGTGTCAAGTTTCTGTTCAGGTAGGGAAATCTGCTTCCTCCGGCTTTAGGACATGTCTTTCCATTCTGTGACCTTCACTGTCTAACTTTTATAAACATACTACTGCTACTGATGTTTATTACGCTTGTGACATAGCTAATGTGAAAAGCACAAGGCAGGAGAATATGCAGCCAATTAACCTTTAGATGGAGCTGTTTCTCCTTGGATGATGTGAAGGTTGCAAATACTTAGTGTACCTAATAAGTAAAGAAAGAATGGACTGATTTGTGCTGTAGCTCAGTAGTAGATTTTTTTTTTTTTTCAAAAAATTCATGTTTATCACTGCCAAGGAAAGGCAAGTCTATCGTGTTCATACCTGTTCAAATATCTCTTAAAAGAACTAAATACTGATATGGAAAAGAAAACGTATAATATTGTTTTGGAAAATATGCAAGTATATTTTGTATAACTCCAGTTGGGGATAGTTTTGTGGCATGAAAAAAAAAAGTGAACACTGCATGTAGGATAATGTTACACAGTTAGCGAGCTGTGCTTCTGAGTGTTTAAATATTTCCCTTGGAAATGAGAAAAAGTTGAATTTTGTTTTTTTGTGTCCCCCCCGCCCCCCCGGTGAGCAGCAGTGTATTTGTGGGAGTGATCCTCAAAAGGATAAGAGCTATTTGTTTGTTTCCTATCATGATTAGCACAGACTTCCTTCATTAAGAAGGCTTTCACGGTTTATCAGCATTAACTCCAGCATACCCAAGGCAATTCTGTTAGTTGGTCCTTGGGAAGTTGTCTAATCTACCTTTGAATTAAGTGCCACTTCAGAATGATGTGTTTTCCGACACGCATAGTTCCCGGTCTCTGCCCTTATGCAGGATAAACCTGTTCAAGTGGTCTACAGATTCAGTGGTGCCCACCAACAGTTCATCAGCTGCTCCAGAGCATGCAGTGAATCTAGCCTGCAGTTTTTTTTCTGTCAAGAAATTTGGGGTTGGCTGCGGGCTGTATTAATTGTTCTGGCAGCAGTAGCAGCCTGCTTCTGCCTTTCCTGTACCACTCTGTTGTGAGACAGGGGCACATCCACGATTTGATGAGAGAGCAGAATCTTCCCACAGGGAAGAAGTGTCTGGAATTGACCTGGTGGCAAATGAACAATATATTTAGCCCAAGGACATCTCTCTTTTTTTTCTCATACATCTTGAATTGTTAAGAATAGAACTGACCTGCTGGGTGCATTGGTCCACGTAGGCTGATATTTGATCTCCAACAGTGGCATTTTACACTAATACTGTTTAGGGCGATTGTGTGAGCCTAGTCACTTCTGGTTATCCATTCTCCCTAGTCCTCCTGCATCCACGCTTGATACATTAGGGATATTAGATGCTCTCTGCCTGTTCCCTTTACTGTGTATTTTGGTAGTGCAGAATTATACAAATAACAGTTCTGTTTTCAGATGGATATGTCACCTTCATGATTTTGAAAATGTTCATTTTATATCCCCTTCAGCCTTTTCCTTTCCACATGGAAGAGATCTAGCCTTTCAACCATCCCTTGTAAAAGCAACTGTATTCCATCCCCTTGGATCAGTTTAGTTGCCCGTGTCTCCCACCACTGTATCCTCTTGAGACAGAGGCCAGAACTGGACCTAGTATTCACGATATGGTGTAGTCTGGTAAATATGTTTTTGCCATTACTAGTAGGCAGCAATACGCCTTACAGGACTTACCAGTGCAGGATCTTGGGACTTTTCTGGGCTTGGTCTGTGCTTGAGCTGCTTTTGGCTTGTTCTTAACAGTTACTTAGTGGGCAAGTGACTACTGCTTGACCTAGTGTATTTTTGAGATGAGCAATTCTGGTAAAGGCTTGAGACTGGCAACTCACTGTTTAGCAACCAATATTCCTCTATGGCAGATGGGGCTACAGGGAAGCTATTGTGCCACTGCAAAACAAACCAACCAATCAACCCAGCTCCCCAAAACAACCAACCAACCAAAAAAACCCCCCAAACAAACAAGAAAACCTAACCCAAATCATCTATGGGAAATGCAGTAATATGTGGTCCGGTTGTTTTCATCTTTCATCTTCTTTGAGATAGCATTATTCTTAAATGAAGATAGGATAAACTCAAAGCGGTAAGAAACTAGCAGTCTTTGGGCTAGGGACAGACACTGTGGAATGCAGTACAAACATTTTTAATGATTTTTTAATTATTTGGTTAATAAGTATTTAATCATTAAACAATTTTAAATATAAATTATATTACTTAAACTTTAAAGGTGTTTTTAAATTATGTGTTTTCAGGTCACTGATGTTTTTTCAGCCTTGCTAAAGACTGTTTCTGGGAACAGCACACAATGCATTAATAAGTGACTGTGACAACGTTCTTACAGCAAGCTTTCCTGCTTACTACTGGTTGCTGCACCAATTCTGTCTGGCTAGTGTAGGTGAAAGAGGGCCCATTCTGTTGCTCTTAGGATACAGCAGAAAATAGGCTACACAAGTGAGATATTTAGCAAGGTACCCAATGCTCTGACTTTGCAAGCTTGTTGATTAGGCTCAGAGTTAAGATTTATTTAAGCTATACTGAAAAAAAAGTCCTGCCCAACCAACTAAACCACAAAACCCAATAACAAAACACCTCAGAGTTGCTGTTAAAAAGGTCTATGAAAGATACAGGTGATGAAGTGAAGGGAACTGTGCTTGAACTACTTAAATCAGAAGTGGACTTATTGACAAAGCGTCAGCTAAGCCTTCAGTCTTTGCATACCTCAGTTTGCATCTGTTGGACAGGTGCAATTTAGAAGCCTTTCTAAGGAATTCACGTGTAAGGCAGCACTTCCCTTGAGCTGCTGTCATCAGAGGATGGCTTTTAAAGACTGAGCTTCAAGATTCTTACAATACCCTTCTAGATTTCCTTTCTTCACAGAGGATACTAACTCTTACAGGTGGTTTTCCACTTCAAAAAGTTTTTCAGAGTCTGGATGGATTCAGTGTTTTATCCAGAAATATGATCTGCCCTGGCTTTTCTTACTTAAACTAAGTATTGCTTCATTTCTTTGGATACATAGATAACCACTTTGATAACTTCAGGCAATGCTTTGTTCACCATGAGTTAAAATGTTACAACTGCTTTCTGTTCATGCAGATAAGAATGAGTATTTCATTGAATCTTAGATTTTCATCAATCTATTTTTATTGAAAATTATTAATAATAATCACAATAGACTAAATGCATGCAGCTCATTACTGTGTCTTCATTGAGACAAGTCACAAGGGACGGCTAACAAATTTAAAATGATTGATTCCCAGCTGCTTTCTACTAAGCATGTCATAACACCTGTATCTTTAAACAGCATGACTCAGCAGCATGCAGAAGGAAGAAATACAGCTATTATTACTAAAAACTTTTTGCTTACAGCTTTGTAGAGTGACTCTTTTGGATAGCTTTCACATGGTTCATCAGCGCGACAGACACTAAGTGGGTTTGTTAGCCGTTGTAAACTTATTTGGGAACTTCAGTTGTGGGCAAACAGCCTGGTTGGATATGTTGTCTTCCTCTGCTGGTGATACCAACTGAAATTTGAAGTGGGACGTGTTTGTAAGTAGAACAGAGCCATAAATGACTAAGCTGGTGCTGTAGCAGCTTGAAGAGTAGAAGGTGTGTTATAAGGACTGTGTTCTAGGGAAGCAACCAGCTTGTTGCATTAGTACTGCAACTCCCCTGGCCCTGCAAGGGGGGAGCAGAATGGGTGAAGGCAGTACCATGTTGCAGAGTTGGAAGTAAGCTAGGGGACCATCAGCTGGTTTTCCAGGCTTACAAGAGAGTGGCTTGATGGGCTTCCTTAGAAACCAGTGTGAATTTTGTAAGGAAGGAATCCAGGAATTGTATTTGAACTAATTTTGTATGGGTTCATAAACACCAATCTTCCCTTTGTGAAGTAAGTTTTTAACAGTACTGGACATTCACAGTTGTTTCAGCAGTTGCAAGTAAGCTGTCGATTGTCTGTAGACCTGAAAACAGGAAGCGTTCTTCTGTTTCACAGTAAGAAATGTGAAGTGTAAGAGAGCAAAAGAAATGTAGTGTTGTTACAAAATTGGTTTGAATCTCTCAGAAAAGCCTCTATGGTATCGTCCTGAGAATGCTTGAATGCTGAATAACAGCTTTTAATGATTAGATAATAAAAAGCATATTTGTAGTACTGTTCCTTATATGTTACTGACTTTGCAGTAGTTGAAAAGGATGGTCTGTGGTGCTCAGGTAGACAGAACGCAGAACAGATAAATAGAAAATATGTGGTGAAGAACAGAAGTTATGGGCAAATTAGAGACATCAGATTCACTCATTCATTAATACCAATCTAATAAATGTGATTCTTTAATAGGAATTTAAAATCTTAAACTCTCTTGCCTGTTAATATCAAACTCTTGAGAAGAAAGAATATTATCCAAAGCCAACAATACAGATGGGTTGTCTCAAATTAATCTAAAACTTCTCAATTCCTTTTGGAAACTTACGTAGGGGAGATATTCCTAGCAACTCAAGTCAAGATAGCCTGAACCAAAAGACGGTGACATAAATACAGTTTTCCGCTTGACTGCAATTGCAGCCTATCATTACATATCCTTGCCTGTATGTTACCAAGTCTTTCTTTGTTTAGCATCTGCTCCTCTCTTGACTTTCTGAAGACCTCCCACAACCTAATTCAGATATTCTGTCTGGCTTCTGGTAAGATCCCTGCAGATTGTGATAAAGCTTTATTAGTTTCATTAGACTTTCATTACAGAATAATCAGAATCGTGGTAACAAATCATCTCATTATTGCTGTATAAATCTTGCATCATAGCTGCTTGTTTCTTAGTAGTGAGTAGCTGAATGTTCTGCAAGTGCAAGAGGTAAATAAATCTTTGCCGGGCAAAGGCCTGCCAGGCTTCTATTTATTTCCAGACAATCATGAAACTCTTCCTCAAGCCTTTACTCATACTTAGCATCCATGAATGAAGTAATTGAGTAGCTGTCTCACCTGTTGTATGGCAGCATCCTGGAAGGTACCCAGTAACTGTTTAGAACAGGATGTAATGGGAAGCCATGCTGCCCTATAGCGCCCAACCTGTGAGTAATATTCAGAACTTCTCTTTTGAATTTGTCTTTGTATGTACTATGAAGAGAATATCCAAGAACTTTTCTAACAGAGGTATATTATGTAGATATTTCAGATTCTATTTTCCTACACAGTGTTGTAATTAAAGGAATTACAAGGTGACAGGATGACTTCTAACCTTCTAAAATATTTTGTCTCTTGATGTGATAGCAATTTAAAACCACTTCAGAGGTGTGATCATTTGGAGAAAAAGCAGAGAATCAGGCTCAGACTTGTGATGCAAAGGCAATCTACGTTTCAGTTAGAAGTACTCAATACTACTTTTGTAATTTTTTTTTTTTTAAGTACATATGTGAGTTCAGCAACATTTTTTTATGTACTGATGATCTCCATGTGATGCATAAACTTGCATATTGTGTTAACTACTGTGAAATTAATGACGTTTTGTACTGTCCTTACATATCCTTGTCCCCTGATCGGCATTCCTGCAGATTTCTTCTAATGGTGGATAATTTTTAGCAGGCTTTTTTTTGTTTTACATTTATGATTCTAAACATGCTTCCTTGCTAATTTATTATTTTGGATTGATTGTCAAAGGTGAATATGGATTTAGCTCTATGCTTGTGCTCAAATTCTGATTGCTTAGTCCTGAAACATTGCCCTGGACAACAAGAAGTTATGTTTTCCTTACTATAATGCATTACTACATCTCTACATCAATAAAACATAAAGGCTCTCCAGATTAAAGATTATATATCATTAGTAATTTTTGCCTATTCTGAGAAAGAACTGAGCTGCTCAGGAATGCTGGAATATAGACTCCTGTTCTCCTGCTCAGTGGTGCTGCCAGGTCATGCTGCTTTTATCTAATCTACAAGCAGTAGTGCTGTTTTTTAAGGAAACAAAACCCATACATTTGAGAGTATGTCTGTATTTCTAATTAATTAATACAAATTTGCTTATGGTACTAAGGAGCTGTGAGCAGCGCCCTGCTCTTTATGCTCAAGGTCATATTGTGGAAGGAAATTCCTGTCTTGGGTGGGGAGGTAGGGGCTTGGTGGGTTTTTGTTTGTTTGTTTGTTTTGTTTTGTTTTTTTTTTTTTTTTTGGTGGGTGTGTTCTGTTTGTTTGTTTGTTTGTTTTTTAATTTCAATATATGGACTGCCAGTGCAGTTGTTCGTAGCTGTTTTCTGTATTCCGTCTTACTGATTGTGTTACAGAAATAAGTTAACATGCATATGTTGCTCTGTGTGCCTGACATTGCCTTCCTGGTATTCTATTATGAAGCAGCTTATACTCTACTCTCTGCCACTTCAATTTGCCTTTTTGCTTTTTGCAATCAAGGAACACTATTTACTGTGTTTTAATACTGGTGTGGTTGAACCTACTTCAAAAAGGATGTGTGTTTCTGTTTGTTAAAAAGGATTGATTGGCTGTTGCCTTAAGAGATTTCATTATTAAGATTTCTGGAATGTTTTTCATTAGCAAAGCATTTTAGTTGAATGTCATTCAGACCTGCTGCATATACATCTAGGGATCAACTGGCTTTATTTCAGAAGACGACCTGATACACTCAAATGTATGTTTTGTCACTTGTTCTGCATCTTCTGTGGAGGGATAAAATGGTTGGGGTCTTTGTAGTGTCCTATTTAGTACTAATGCACAATTTCTGGGCCTCCTGTTCAGGTCCTGGAGCTGAAAGAAGTTTTGCTATAGTAATCTTTCAGGAATTGTACCTTATTTCTCTTAAATGTTTTTCCTAGAGTGGTGTACTTGTATGTGTATAAATCCTCCTTGTATGTATACATTCATAGTTTAATCCTCCTGTGACTGAGACACTGACCTACTCAAATATTTCTTCCATGGGAAATAAAAGCTTTAACTGATTGACTGTAGTTTGTTCAGTTTTTGATAAATTTTTGATTGCTTTGAAAGGTACATACTCTATTTCATGATGACATCTATATCTTAAAACTGGAGACTAGCGTGGGGATGCCTAGTAATTTCATATTATAAACAGACTTTTGCTCAGAATCTTCAGAAGGAAACTAATTTACATAAAAAATTAAACAAAAAGGAAGAAAAACAAATTTATAGAACAGCATAAGGTGATTACTTTTTTAATGATGTGAATGGATAGCTACTTGTCTTCATTTCTAGTTTTAATGTTTGATTTTATTTATATTTATGTGTCTTCTATCCACATTCCTTTGCCAGTGTAATTAAAATTTTTTAGTAGCATAAATATTTAGGAAGTTTGAAAGCTAGGCAAATAAAACTACTGTGCTATATTACTTTGGAATTGGACTATATTGTTTTCTGCTTTCTTGAAGAAAAGAGTGAAGTAATGGGAGGGAAGAACTCTTTAGTTTGCTCAGAGGCCTCTGAAGGACTCACGAGAGTACTTCTGAAGTAACCCTCAGTGTCTGAGTGCTTTGGTCATGTAAAACTGACTCTTAAGGTAAGAGTATGAAATAGCTGTCAGAACTGAGATACTAGGTGTTTGGTAGTCAATAGAGTAATCTTACTGACTTCTCTAATACAGAAAGTTACAGAACTGTGTTTCTCCAGGCGCAGAAGAGAGCCTGCTACTCTTCCCATTTTGCTGTGACAGCTTCAGTCTGAAATCTGTGTTGCTCATAGAAACACATTTGCAATTCCACATACCCTTCTACTTATATCCAATAAATTCGGGATTTATGGCTTAATTTTCTGCAGGGTGCAGCAGAAGAAGGTAAAATACTTTTGAGAAAAGGAATGAAGATAAAATAGGGAGGTTTCAGCCTGAAGAGAATCCTCTCTTCCTTTCAGGCCTACAGTTTGGTTCCTTAGAAAATAAAACCACATCCTAAAATGTGTCATTTGTCAGTGATTCCATCATTCCTTATTGCTCAATACTTCTGAAAACCTGGATAAAAAGAATCTAAAAAAGCAATTAAATGCCCGAGTGTTAAAACCAGTATCTCATTGACCAGTAAGTTATATTAACCAGCCATTTTCTCTAATGAATATATGTGGTGGCTGTGAAACTGAAATTGTATTAATTGCTGGGAAGTAAAAAAATCGGTCTATGTACCAGAAACACCTTGTTGATGGGCATTGATCATCAGCAAAAATAGGCATTCGTGTCAACTCATTTTGAGAAGAAAAACGGTGGTAAGTGCTCTTAAAGCCTGAGCTAATCTTAAGGTTAATTACTAACTACTGGTATAGTAAAAGATACAGTTATTTGGTTTGGTTTGTGTTCTATGTGTTGCCTGGGGGTTTTTTTTGTTTATTTTTGTTTTGTTTGTTTGGGTGTTTTTAAAGCTTTAGAACCTATGGGTGGTTTTTAGATTTATAAGAGCATTTCAGTATCTCATGAAATCCAGTTTTAAAATGTGCAGTATTTAGGATGCCTTCCTTTACACTTTTCTTTTTTTAACATTATATAAGAAAGTTTTGGTTTTCTGAACTTTTGAAGGGTTATCTCTTTTCTTATTTAGTGAAGGAAAAGGTGCTGTGTAACAGCTTAAAATAATAATGGTGAGAAAATAATAAAGTTAAAGCATGGAAAAGGAATGTGTTATTTTAGCATATTTTTTTTTGTCCATTTTAGATGGACAAAAAGTAAACATTGTAAATAGTCTTACTAATTTTTCCTAGGGTTAATGTGTGTAGATGATGAGTGCTTGTCCTTTTTGAGCCACACTGTTGAAGGACTTAGAATTTTCTAACTAATCCCTTCTAGATAAGTGGCTCGGTTTTTTTGTTACATACTATGTGCTCTCCACAGGTCTTACAACTTTAAAACTATTAGGGATCCAATATTCCATATTTGGTATATTGAAATATATTGAAATTAGCATTTTCTAATTCTAAAAGACTGAGATATCTAAATATAAATAGACATCTGTTAGTCCAAAAGCCTTAGACAGAAATACCTTGAAATGTCATTATATAGGGATTTCTTCATATTCTCACTATTATCCTATACATTCTAAGGCTCTTTCACAGCACCTGGTTTTTTTTGTATCTGTAAATCTTGTTCACTTTACCTTTCCCTGTGCTTCTGGATATTCCTCTTTCTATTTTTATTTTTTTTCAGACTGTATATTATAGTGCTCTCCCTGCTGCTTTAGAAGACCAGAATGTCTTAAAAAGTTAGCATCGCCTTTTCTAACAGAGAAAGAACATTCACACAGAAAGAAGGTATTGCAATAACTCAGCAATTGCTGCATTTCCCTTTAGCATTGCAAAGTGTTTTGAGAATGTTCTGACACTGGCTAACATCATGTAGTGACGATTCCACGGGTTCAGAGGGTCTGTACGAGAACTGGAATTGCCCTACGCTTGCTTTCTGAAACAGCAGTTGAACAGCTTCCCGCTTCGCTCTCCGCAGCCTCTGCATCGCCGTGTCTGAACCTGCCAGGCTCCCTTGTCGTACATGACGGCCGCACATTTCCTTGCCAGCCCTTCGCCCAAAAGCTCCCAGGTGGCTGGGATACCACTAGGTTGCCAGTGTGTGAAACTGTGCCAATCTGCAAATGGATAGGCCTAAAATTACAAATGTTGTCAATAGAATTTAAAAAGCAGTCTGGCACAATAATAGGATTTACCAGAACTTGTGTCAATGGAGGCTTCACCGTTTTATAATATGCCAAAACTTCATTGTTCTCTGATTTACAGCAGATATCACAGCTTCCATTTACATGCATATATATGTATATGTATTTACACACACATATTTATATATAATCTATAGAATCTCTCCCACCCCTCCAAATATATATTCTCTCAGCTTGAAATTTATTCATTCTTGGCTATATACCCCTTACCTGAGAGTAGCACAGAACAATCATACTGCTTTCTCTTTTGAGTATGTAAACAACGTTTTCCACAACTGTGAAGAGAAAAAATGTGCTTCGAACCTATACCTGGAGCCTTGAGAAAATTAAAAACTAAAAGTAAAAGTATTTTTGTATTGACAGTACAAGACACACAGTATTGCTGACTACTAGAAATTGTATAAAAGGGCTGTCTGAAAGTGTTAACTTCCAAGTATGTTTTCATGGCCTGTGGCAGCAGGAGAAAGCAGACTGAAGTACAGGAGCAGAAAATATTGTTGTGTTTTCACACAGATGTCAAGAAACTCTTAGTCATTTTTTCCTGCCTTTCTTATACAAGAAGCAGAACTGCAGTAAATAGATCACAAGTATCTTCATGAGTGTCTGTGTAGAGCAAACCATTGTACAGAAATATTCACTGTGGTGAAGGTAAGTAGCTGAGGGACCTGGATCCACTAATGCAGTTCTGTGAGAGTACAGTCTGGATGGAAGAATGCTGCGAACCTGGTTGTAAGGAGGATCTTTTGTCAGGCCTTCTAATTTCTCTCTAGGAAAAGTCAGCCTCGTTCCTGGTTTAAGGGTATATACCCCTGTTCGTCCAACACGGCTTTGGTCTGATACTTAGTACTTTCTGATCTCTAGGCATGGGCTGTTGAATGTATAGTTCAAAATCACGTCCCACTGAGGAGTATTGGTCATAAATGTGTTGCAGTGCCCTGGTACTGGAGTTCATCTGCAAAGAGACCACATGAGCTACCTGCCTGTGCAACAGTGTTCATGTCCCTTAGTAGTTATTAAGAACAGAAAAGAAAGCTCTAATAACCACAAAAATGTCTAGTTTCAATTTGGTTATTACGTTTGTTATGGTTTAAGTACCTTTAAAGGAAAGCTCAAGATCACTTGAGAGGCTATTGCGTCAGCTGAGGCAGGTTTTTAGATGATGACATTAGTATACCTTTCATATTAATTGCTAAGATCAGTTAACCTTTCCTGATGGTTTATTGTTTCATGGAAAAATTATTTTTTAGTGTGTCACTGCATCACATGGAACAGCTATTCTTTCACGTTTCACCACTTGTAGCTGCAGTGATCCATCTTGCTGTAAAAGTATACACTGGTAGAAGGCTAAACAATTTTTGCAGGCTGTCAGTGTTAATAATTTGTTCTATTTTGTCATAAGAATAAATCTCATTTCAATGAGTTTCATGAAAACCTAAGTATAGCACAGGAAACAGAATTTGGGGTCAGGTAATGATATAGTGCTTTTCTCTGAAAAGGATTATTTCTGTGGAAGATGATGTAACTATTCTAGTGAATTTGTGTAATATTTTTTTAAACTATTTGACATTCTTGAAGTCTCTGAAATTTTCTTGCTTTTATGAAGGGATATATGCATACTGTGAGAAACCTAATTTTCCAGAGAAAACAAGATGATAATGGAAGTGTAGAGTGTTCCTTCCTGTAAACAGATAGTTTTGTTTATTTTGGGGTGTGTGTTTCTTTGACCAGCAGTATTTATTTTGAATTCCATTGAAAAGTTTTGAGGAAAAAATAATTCTCCTTCTCATTAGTCTTTACTATAACTCAGAACTGAACAGCCCTTTAGAAACAAATGCTTTATTAAAGTTTTAATTGTTTTGAATTTCTTGTTTAAATTGAGATTCAGTTAGGGAAAAACTTTTCTAACAATAGAGAGAAGTACTTACCATCTTTGAGTATGTAGCCTCACAATTCTCGCAGCATTTCCTGCATAATCTTTCAATGCTCCCTTTTCAGAGACCCATGCATAAGGCTTAGGGTGGTTTGCCAAGTGCTTGAAAAGTTTGCTCATTATGTTTTAGTAATGATTTTAATACAATGAAACAATCACTGATGCTGTTAGAAGAAGAAAATCTGGATTTAGAAGAGGAGAGGGATCTCTGTCTTCCCATCCTCCTTATTTGGCAAGTTACTTGCCTTGTCTTTAGGGGGATTCTGTCTTTTTCCGCCCTATATTCCTTCTTTCTTTTTTCTTTCCTTCTGGGGTTCAACATCAGATGCATTAAGAACGCAGGCACTTCTCTGAACGTCTGCCAGGTCTACTAAATTACTCTGGTGCTCACAACAGAAGATATTATGGCAGCTTTTGGAGAATCAGCTGGAGAAGAGTCTGTTGCTGCAATTTTTTCCTGTGGGATGCCAGGATGATGGAGTGTTCCATGCTACCACATAGAGCTATAAGCAGTTTGTAGTCTAATAATCACAGTGCAGAATACTGAATGCACAAAGACGTGTCATTTTACAAAGTCGAATTAAAGCATGTACAACTGGGAAGATTTCATTGCATCCTCTATATTTTGAACTTCTATTAGAAAAGATTCATAGAATGATATACTTGTCTACAAATTTTCATATACTGCTAAAGCTGTATGAAAAACAGTAATGGGGTTGTGGTTTTATTTTGTTTTTTTTTTCAGCTGGCAGAGCAGACTACAAGCGTTTGAAGAAATAAATGGTACAAGGTTTCATCAAATCTTTCCACATAATGCATCAGCAATTGCTTGCTTTATTGTTTCTGTCTGAACCTTTTCTAGTCGCATCTTTGTTTAGTCCCGATTCTTGTGACAGACCATTAGTAGCACCTTCTCAAAGTAGAGAATCACTTGTCTGATTCCATTTAAGGCTTGCCTATGCTTACAGCTATCAGCAAGTTGTGTAGCTTAGTCTGAGACAAGCCTTTTTTTCTTCTGGTATCCCAAAACTTCATGTGTGTTACTATACCATGCAGAAGAGAACCCTCTGGAAATGAATATTTGTGGTGATTTATTGGACTGCTTGTGTTTCGTTAGTGGTGGGAACAATTCATGTGGCTTCATTGTTCCAGTATACTGCTCAGCTTCTGCAGTCGGCCGTTTTGGGCGGGCGCTCTGGCAACATGTTGCTTTCCATTGTTTCATATATTCTTATCACTCTAATGAATGCCAGCTGATTTCATGGTTGCTGTTAAACATGTTAGTGGTGGGCTTTACTGTAACTTAAGTGGTACTGGGCTTCCCGATACGATACAATTCTTTTACTATTTCAGTTCATGGCCACAGTTTTCCTGTTTGGTGTCCATACAGGTCCACTGCTCTACTGACTGGACGTCAGGAGTCAGAGCCACACTAGTTAACAATCATGATCTGTTTTGAACCACAGAATCACTTGCTTTGGGTAATAATATCTTCTCTGTAGAGTACGTGTAGAAAACCTGTGCAGCTTTGGATTCTAGATGCTGCTTGACACAACGGCCAACAGTACTCTGGTCTTGTGTACTTCTGCCATTTATCATGCTGCCTGAATAAGGGAAGCCTATCGGGGCGGTTTTGAGATATGGTTTTGGCTAGAGAGTTGAGGAGCTTTGTAATGATAGGAGCAAGAGAGAGACTATAGAGGAAAAACAAAACCAGGGATGGCTTTGTAATATAGGTGGCCAGATGGCATTTTGTTGATGATGTTGGCTTTTGTTGAGATGGGTGCATCTTTAGATGTTCTGTGCGTCTAAATGAATCACGCATATGTCAGCCTACATTTATGTAATCCGCAGGCATGTAATTAGAATAGAAAAAGGAAAAAGTTAGGTAAGGAAAAAGATCAGTAATATCTAAAAGCTGTATCCACCCTAGAACAGGATAACAGTATAAAATAAAAGCGTGTTGTTTACCTCTAGTAAATAGTTGTGCTAACAATAGTACTGTGCTACTGCAGGTTAAAAGCAGTGATACAAGAATCTTGCAAAGTGTTTTCACTTTCTATTTTGCTAAACTGTTCTTGTGGGATTTTTTTTTTTCTGCTTAGCTTAAATAGTATACCAATACTGAGAGTGAGTGTGCAACAGGAATCTGCATCAGTGTGATTTACACTGCTGTTTAACCCTAGCAATTGCATTTCCATTGAAGAGATTGATGCAGCCTTCTACCTTTCTTCCCATGTGCCAGCACAAATACATATGGCCTCACAGTGAATTTGATTGAATTAACTTCTTGTTATTGTTCTTAAACTTGGACCACTGGCTGTTTCAATTCACCGCATGCGAATGCTTGTGCTGACACAAGAAAGGAGGTGGCTCCGGGCTACGAGTGAACAACTGAATGATGGAATTGCTTCTTTTAGCAGCAGATGGATTAAAATGGTTGTTGATATTCCACTGTTTTTAAACTGTGTCAAAGATCAAAAGCTCTTTCTGCAGCTGCAAATGGTATTTTGGAAGCAATATACAAGAACTAATGATGCTGCCTCCAAGCACAGTTAGCTCTAGTTGCATGTCTTTCACATTTTGATATCTCTGTGCATGGGAAGTGTTAGGGATTTAAGCTTGCAAGCCTACTATTTCTGCTTTGAATTTTGGCTTGGAATCTTACTTCAAGAATGGCATCTTAGTATTGAAAAGTCAAAATGGGTCTTTACTAGTCACAGCTCATGCCTCTTTCCATTTCCAATAATTAGATGTATTTGTATATTTTTTATCTAGTCAGACAGTTATGTGTAAAGGATATCAATTTTCCAGATTTCTTTATTTTTTTAAAGATGATAATCTCATGAGAGTTTCCTGTCTTTTATTGTAGTTCAAATTTTGAAGGTGTTTTCTGGCAGGGGAGGAGAGAGGATGGTTTGTAGAGCCACGTTTTGCTTGCATACAGGTATATGCAAATTAATAAATTACAAAAAAAAAAAAAAAAAAAAAAAAAAAGGCAGACCAGAGTAATGGGAAACATTTAAAAGATCAAACTGAAAATGAAATATATGCTTGGGTTCATTTGGAGAGAGGGATACTTTTCTCAACTACATGGCAGGATTTATATCTTGGAATAACCTTCAGTTGCTATTACTTACTTCAATTATATAGGAGAAAGTGTTCTTAAAGGCTTCAGGATAGCTTAGTTGCTTAGCTTAAGACTTCTTTCACATCCTTATATATCCTTCCTTTCATACTAAAATATATAGTATAGACTCTTGGGTGCAATATTTCCTTTAGCAAAAGTACTTTGCACGCAATGTAAAAAATGAATAATGGCTGAAACATTTTTCCTGTTTTCCTTACGTCATGGCACAAATTCTGTTTAGCTTTCTTTTTTGCTCTCTTGATCAGAACTCAAGTGTCCTGTATTTGTCTGTTTTCCAACAGATAATTCATGTGGGGGTTTTGTGTTGGGTTTTTTTTTTTTTTTTTTTTGAGTGTCAATTGCTAGTTCTGCTGTCTTGTTTTTCACTAAGAATGAAGGTTGTTTGCTAGAATGTATTCCATGTATGGTAGTCTAATTTGTCACTAAAGCTCTTCCTTTCCTAAATAAAGTAATATTTGCAAAATACAGACAATATGAATGTTAGTTTGTTATACAGTTGCAGGGTTTTCGTGTATTTTTCTCAGGATTATTATTTTTGTTGGTTTGGCCATCCATATTTACTCAGTATTTCTTGTACAGATTTTCTTCTGTGTGTATACATATATATACACTCATATACACATGCACACACTTTTTTCTCTTTATTGTAACTGCTTTACTGCTCTAGTATTGGGGGTCAATTAATCTTGAATACAGAGCAGTCTACAAACATCTCTCTAGCAGATCAGCCCACATTGCTTTTATTGAGTGATAGTTCCACTTTTTACTTGCTTTATAGGCATCTATGTTAAAATATTTTGACAAAGTGTGATACAATTTTAATACTTTTTATCAAAAAAATCTCCAACTAATTAGACCATACATGTGAGATGTATTTGATTCAGATTTTATAAGTCTGTGACTCACAAGGTTATAGCTTCTGAACAACAAAACAGTTTCTCAAAGAGAAGGGAGAAAAACCAAGTTCTTTGAAAATCAATGTTTTGAGTTCTCTTGAGGCTTATGCTTTGAAGCCTGCATTTAATTTACTACTTGTCTAGTGGTTAAGTTCCAGTCTGGCTCTTCAGAGTTAAGTGAGCTCAGTCTTCTGACTCAGCAAGCGCCTGCTCAGATAGAGGCAGAGGTTATTGGTAGTTTAATGAAATTTTTTTTGGTGTATTTTCCTACATGCGTTCCTTTTTCATCATTTTTTTTTTTTTTCATTTTAGGCTAAGAAAAAATGCATTTTCTGTTGAAGCCTTCAGCATCTTTGGAAATGTATCATTATGACCTTCTCATATACCTCTGAGAGTAGACACTAAACATACACTAGGCAGTATTAAGTCTAGGACACTGCACTACATCTCAAGACAAATATCCACATCCTATTGCAAAGATTAAGGAGGGAGGAGGTTTAAGCCATTTTAAAAAATAGCTGTAGTTTGGCTCAACTGGAAACAGAGGAGGTCTTCTAAGATGAGCTAAGATCTGGTAGGTCAAGGAGGGTTGCACTCTTCCGCCTCTCTTGAAAATTGAACTTCATGACTTGAAGCTGTGCCCGGGCTGGTAACCCTCTGTTAATAGGTACTGAATTTGCTTCTCTGAATTCCAGAAATGCATTCCAAAAATATCCGAAGCAAAACAGTTTCTCTGTTCACCTCCTACTGCCTTAACTTTATTTCTCTTGAACAATTAGTCCATTTTGGTAGTATCATACAAAAGTTCTGGTACGATTTTGTTGTAAATCTTTGTAGAACTCCAAAGTTAGTGACATTGAAGATGCACAGTCAGAAAAACCCTTCCAGAAGTAAATAATAGTATTGACAGTCAATTTTTGTGACTTAATACCTCCTCTTATCTAGCAAAAAAAATGGGGTCTCTCATCTCTGTGAACATCAAGAGGCTTGTTTGATCACAGGTGTGTAAGACACTTTCATCCACTGCATACTTACTACAAAACAGAATTAATTGTAGTTTGAAACAGTCCTTACAGTGTGGAGCAGCTGGACAGTAATCACTTCTTGTGCTAGAAAGCCCACTGTCTTATAAGAAAGACCAAGATAGAGTTAATATGTAAAAGGAGGTAGCTGTGAGGGGATTTTTCTGCTCACTTAAGAAAACCAAAGCATTTTGCAAGGCAATATTCCAAAATTTTGTGGCTCAAGAAAATGCTGAGAAGCAGCAATTAAAAAGTTGGCATTGTCAGATGCTCAATTTATAAAAAGCTTCATTTTCTATTTTGGATTACTTGGAGAATGTTCTGTGTTTGTGAAAAGTGGGAGAGAGTATGTGTGTGTGTGCCTCAATTTTGCCCATAACAAGCTTTTAAAATACAGAAATATTTGTAACAACTTCTACGCAGGTGTTATGCATGTAGATATGAAGATTTAAGGTTGCTTAAGACGTTAGATAATCCCCGTTCAGAAAAAATGAAATGTCAGGTTGATGGAATTCATCCTGGGTTTATGACATAGAAAAGGGTGAACCACATTCCCATTTAATCAAACATTTCAGAACCAAAGTATTTGAACTATATTCAAATTTCATTCTTGGAAATCCATTTCTTTTTTCTTTGAGAAGGTAGATGCCATGACATTTTATTATTGTTTTAATTTCCATGTACTTAATTTTCTGCTTAATAGCAGCTGAGTCTTAAGTCTGTTTTACCACACTTCTGTCATCTGTGTTTTATGACAGAAACTGAATGTAGCTCTTTTAATCAAACTGGACCAGGTTATTGTGATGGGGACCTCTTAACAAAGTTGCAATTTTAGGGATGATCAAGTAGCATAATAGAAATATTCATGTATCCGTGAAGCCCAAAGTAATTATTTAAACATTTAATGTAGAGTTAATAAATCTCCATGAATAGTCAGGTTGTGCATATACCCAATATTTATGGATTTTTTTGCTTGCTTGCTTTATGACAGTGGGCATTACTAAACTCATGTTTTCTAGGAAGATGTTTCAAATGTTTCCAAAAGACAGGGTCAAAGAGCTTAATCAGATACTAAGAGTGAAGGTGAAATGAGTAATCTCCTTTAGAAACAATGTCAATTCAATTAGAATTTCATTAGAAAAACACTACAGAGATTTATAATCCCAAAGTATCAGTAATTTATAATGCTTGCATTTGAAATTTTAATTATATCCTTGTTGAACCAAACACTGCGCTTCATTACTAAAATCAGCTTTAGATTTGCACTGTATCTTTCTATTTCAGTTCTGTGGTGGAGACATAAGGGAGTAGATGCACACAATACAAAGATATGTTGAACTCAGTTTTCTTGAACCTGGTAAATACATTCATTAGCAAGCACGTGCCTTAGTATATACATGCATAATGGGTAGTAACTGAAGTCATCTCCCTGTAATCCTGCCTATATAAGTCTTAATAACAGAGATGAGCCAAGCTCTACTTCAGAACTATTTTAGGAACTTGAAAGGTTCCACACAAATTTTCATACTGGCACAGGCAAGTATAACCCATTGGATTTACTCCAAATTTTTCATGAAGGTTAACAGTTACAGTCTTCAGGGTGTCTTAGTTCACACCATTAATCATTAATTTCTTTTCTTACCAAATATTTTGTTGAATAATTTGTAGATAGTTTTGAGACTTTAATTTTTGCATAATAACCATTCGTGGCTCCATTTCTCCATGGTCCTGTATGCTGTGTGAATTCTGAACTCCTTGTTTTGAAAAATATAAGGCAAATGTCTTTCTCTGACAGGAATTTTATTTACTAATTACACCGTGAGAATTGTCATTCAAAACAAATATTGCTGCATGGTCATATATAATTTTACATGTAAATAATACCAAATGCCATAAGGAAGTCTTTTTGCTCTTATCAGTAATAAAAATTGACAAAATACTGCAGTTCTAAACCATTTGTTAATAATCAGTTTGGCTCTTTATTACTTTAGAGAAGCGTAGTTTTTATATAATAGATTTGATTCCCACCTACCCCAGCCCTCCACCTCGCTTTAATTTGAATATTAAGTACTGCAGACAGAACACATGTTCTGGTTTGGAAAGTACTTCTTTAGTAAACTTATAAATAAACTAGCAGTAGATTTTTTTTATTGTTCTTCTTTTTATTTTTTTTGGCACAATTGACGGTCTAGGTTCTCACAAGAAGGAAAAACTCTGGCTTCTGAAGCATTGCTGAAAGGCAGAACTGTGTCTGCCTAAAATTTTAGATTTTCTTCAGAGGTTTACCAAGATTGGTAACCAAGTTTTTATATACTTACAGATATATATATATATAGAGAGAGATATATATATAAAACCAAACCTTTTTTATCTTATAACCTCACTACACTTTCATTTACATCTGGCCTATAGGAAAATAATTCAATGCATGCATGTCTTTTGGATAGTGTCATACTCGTTTCTTCATTTTTTCTAACAAAAGCTGAAAAAGCCAACACTCTTAATAGAACTGTCATTCTGTAGCACTGAACTTAGGCTAAAACTCCTTAATGTTTAGACTGTGCAGTGTTGGATTCCCCAGGCAGTACAGATTTGATCCAGACTATGTATGAATACCTGATATGATTTCTGTTCAGTTAGCTAGAACATATGATTAGGATTCATGGTGGGTTACCACTTCGATGTTGGATGTAGAAGGATAAATGGGCACAGAATTAGAGTAGAGCAGACAGACTGTGATATAAAAGCTGATGTAGTAAAGCTAGAATTCACAATTTTTGAACAAATTTGAAATGCTCTTAGGCTAGTGCTTGCAGTCATTTAGTTGACATAATCTGTCCCGAAATCTTTATTTACTGTGTCATTGTACTACGGCATGGATTATTTTCAGGCATATGTACTCAGCGTGGCCTTTACAGTACCTGAGATGGATAGTCTATAGAAACACAGGCATTTTCTCATGAGTTTAAGTCACATCTTTGCAGCAAAGGCAGATGTATTATAAAATGTGTGTCTCTTTCCAACTCCCTTGATTCTTTACCTCTGTGATATCCATCTCTGTTCCACTTCCTCTGAGTTTCACCTTATTGCCCTTGAGCTTCTCCCCTCCTTCATTGCAATTTTTTCCTGCTAGAGTTCTAAGGCATTGTCTTGCGGTTGTGCCTGTGTTTTGCTCTTCTTTCGTGACCTCTATTTCTTCTGCTGCTGAAGCTAATGTTTCCCTTTGCTACTCACCAATGGGGTTGGTGCCCCGATCTCCCTGTTTCTTCTCTGATTCCATTCTTTCCCTGCTGCTGAGCACAAAAAAAAATTGGAGTGGAAAGGTAGATTAGCAAGTAAACTGATCAATGACAGTTTGATAACCTTCCTCCCAACCTGGAACTCCCAAACTATGAATTTTGCTCCAATGCGTCAGCCAAAAATGAATTCTGTAAGAAGATTTTAAAAAGAAGGTAGTAAAAGAGCAAAGAAAGTAACCACCACAGGGAGCTTCTACCGTTGTATCTATTTTGACAGTATATTAGGTCTTGGAAGCTGCACTTCTAAAGCTTACCCTGGAAAATAACTTTTCTTTTATTCTCTCAAGAACTTTATGCCCTCAGGATAGATACCAACACCGCGTAACACACTCCATGCAACAATCCCATCCCAGGGAGAGGTGTTATACTTCGCTGAATTCTTCACATACGTGTAGCAATACCTATTTGCTGGATGATCTTACTGATTGGTTAGTAAATGAAATAGAAATTTATGTAGCTGCTGTAGGAACTTGCATTTACTAGAACAGAACTTTATTGTGTTCAAGAAGTGGGTTTTGTAGTAGCAATAAAGTGGTGGGTTTAGACCTTAAAAATAATGTATAGAGCAAGCACAGTGATTAAAGAAAATATTTAATTTTATTTAAATGCCATGGATGATGGTTGGACTCAATGATCCTGAAGGTCTTTTACAACCTAAATTATTGTATGATTCTATTTTGATACGGAACAGTATGATATCTTGGGAGCAGCATGACATCTTTTGTGTGGGGTGGTATGTTTTCAAAATAGGGCTTATGAAACTCTCCTCTGCTGTCACTTCCCAGTGGATCAGTAGTGCTGCTGTATAAAATGGTGCATTCATGTAGTGGGAAGCTAGCTCGTCTCTAGCTCTTTTTTTTGAGGGAGTTTCTAGGTATGGTCAGAAGTGCTCCAGAGCAGACAGACAATCAAACAATTATGTTAATTGGTAAGATATGACTAGAGCCAGTCTAACAGCGAGACTATAAATCAGGATTTTAAGGAGCAATGCTGAGGAACTCTAAGTTCTTTAGAAAGGTCTGTCACTTCTCAAGAGAAACAGTGTGACGAAGTCTCAAGGTGAAAAGCTTTGTGATTAAAGTAGTACCACTGTTCTCTCTTACACCCTCCTGTTTGAGGGAGTCCAAAATTGTGTAGATGTCTAATAAAAACATGGTAGAATTAGTCTGGCTTTCCTTTACATTGTAGCAGAGAGACACAGAATGTGACATTAACATTTCTAGTTAGTAAGGGTATGGTTATGGATTTGGGATAACCTTTGTGAAAAAAACATTCCAAGCACTGTTTGAATCAAGGGCTAGAAAACAAACTACAGCAAGCTTTTAAAAAAAAGACACAAAACAAACAAACAAAAAAACCCACGCAACAAATCTCAGCCAGGTGTATTAGCCTGTAAGATTTAAAGATAAAACTTTTTTATACTGAGCTACTTGATTCCTCGGTGTAAATCCTCTGAAGGATTTCTTCCACCATTAAGGAAGCAGCGTTCTCTCACCAGCTAATTGTCACATACTAAAATAGTGATTAGAATCTCTTTTCCATGTTCCACTGCTGGCCCCTGCAAGATGTGGAAGATGCACTTTTTGGGGTATCTAGGACCTTAAGAGTGCAATTGTTAGAGGCAGCAAAGGATCAAAAGGGCATTCATCTCTATCTTTAGAACCTGAGGGCTCAATACCTTACTCCTTGTCCAACTGAAGGATATATATCTCCTTCAGGATTTGCCTCAGGAACTAAGCAGGTTGTGTTAGACATGTGGCTTCACTTTCACTTTTTTTTTTTTTCCTTAATTAGATTCATAAGAAACAAAAGACAGACTTTGTTATCAGTCCTAGGAAAACCATCTAGTTCATTAGCATCTCTCATATCTATTTATAGTGTGGATAAATACAACCATTGGATAGAAGACTATTGGAAGACTATAATTGTCATCTATCCTTGGCTCTCTTAAAAGAAATGTAAGAAGGGAAAAAGATTTATGCACATTCCCAATGGAATTTGTATTTTTGCTTGTCTCCTGCCATGCATATAGATAGCTAATATTTCTGAGATTTTCTTATCTTCTAGATACATAAAAGATAACTTATACCTATTTGAGACGTGTAAATGAGTTTGTTTTCATAGAGTATTTTTTGAATACAAGAAGAAGAGTAGTTTATACCAGTACATACAATATTTTCATTTTTAACAACTTTTAGTTAAGCAGTGTTGCACTGGTGAGTCCTTTCATGCCTAGGTGCCCCAATGTTTATTACATGGGAGAAAACACTTGCTTACTGTGACAGAGGACGTATGTTAGCTAGCACATCTTTGATACCATGTAAATATCAGTTGGATTTCATTTGTGTGGGGTTTTTTTGGTTTGTTTTGGGGTTTTTTTTGGGGGGGTGTTGGTGGTGGCGGTTTAAAACACCTTCTATGAGGACACTTAAACCTATGTATTTTACTTGAACTCACTGAAATTCCAATCACATGAACATAGGTTCTTCACAAGCTTATTAATTTGTGGTGGGTTGACCCTGGCTGGGTGCCGAGTGCCCACCAAAGCTGCTCTATCACTCCCCCTCCTCAATGGGACAGGAGAGAGAAAATATAACAAAGGCTTGTGGGTTGAGGTAAGGACAGTTTAATAAAACAAAAGCAAAGGAAAACAAATGATGTTATTCTCTACCTCCCACCAGCAGGCGATGTCTGGCCACTTCCTGGGAAGCAGGGCTTCAGTACGCGTAGTGGCTGCTCTGGAAGACAAGCGTAAAATAACGAATCCTCCCCCTTCCATCTCCCTTTACTTAGCTTTTATAGCTGAGCTGATGTCATACGGTATGGAATATCTGTTTGGTTAGTTTGGGTTAGCTGTCCTGGCTATGTCCTCTCCAAAGATCGTGCCCAGCCCCAGCCTGCCGGTAAGGGGGGGAAATGTTGGAGGGACAGCCTTGATGCTGTGCAAGCCCTGCTCAGCAGTAGCCAAAACACTGGTGTGTTATTCACACCTTTCTAGCTACCAGTACAGAGCACAGTGCTACGAGGGCTGCTATGGGGAGAATTAATTCCATCTCAGCCAGACCCAATACATAATTCCTGTGTCAAAATTGGTAGGCAAACTTCTCAACACTACTTCTCCTGCTGTTTTGCTTTGTACAAAACAACACTTCTTGATAACAACAGCCTTTGGTAATATGTCTTTATTTTATTTTGACTGGAAGTATTCCTTAATGGAAGATTCAAGTCCAGAACCCACAAACTTTGAAAGAGTGTTGAATCCAAAATTAAGACTCTTTTATAAAGTCCTCATACACAAGTCACACATGGCTTTATTGAATACATTTCATTTTTCACAGAGTAAAAGCATTGCAGAGGAACTCGGTTCTAGCAAAAGAACAATTAATGAAGATGGTTATAGAGAATTACAAATCAAGGCAAAAGATAAAAAGCTCTTTTTTTTCCAAAACCACTGAGTCTTTTTCTGCTGATGTACAAGTGTGTGTGTGTTTCCAACTGAAATGTATTTGAGATGAAACTAATCAACAAACCCCTTTTTTCCTAATATACAGTATCTGACACTTCAGAGAAACATGTTCTAAAAACATCTTGCACTAATAAGCATAAATGATATTTTCCCACTAGATATTACTTATAAATACTGAATGTTGTTAATATGGAAGTGGTCTTTTTCAAAGGTTCCAGTCCTGTATTTTTTTTTTTCAGAGCATATGTGAAATCATGTTGCTCTTCCTTTGCATTTTTAAATGATTGTAGTGAATAACAGAAAAATGCATATCAACAGTTCGATTTAACAGCAAGAAGGAATATTAGGCAACCAGAAGGTTAAAAGTCTTTGTATCCTAGTTCTTTTTATGGATCATATTAAATTGTAAGAATGACAAGGTTATGAACATAATTTGGTGTTACTGTAGCCTCCGCAGTATTTTTTCCCACAGTCATACTTGAAAGTACCAGAAAATGCTGCCCCCTATAATAGTGAAGCTAGTATATAAACATAGAGCATTTAATCAATTGTAACTATTAAAATAGTACAGTACATCAGTACTCCATTAATACCAACTGCTAAAAATTCCTTAAAAATGAACATTTTAATCAACAAGTCTTCTGCATGCTACAGACATACCCAGTCTATCCTAGCAATTTTTCTTTTTATGGGATGAAAGAACAACTGCTTATTTCAGAAATTTCTTTCTCCTCATGTGGTGGACAGTTGCTGTGGTATATAGCTGCTTAAGAAGAAAACAAAAGAAAACTGTAAATTTATTTCTATAATCAGGCCAAAATACCCCTTGGCTTTTTTCAGAAGTTGTTCTAGGATAACCCCTTTGCTAATGTTTTTTTCCTGATACTGTTTTTTCTATATGGCTTATGCATAGTGTTTAGGAATAGCAAGAGAAAAGAAAAAGTAGGAGGAGATGAACTGGAGAAGGAGACAGTTTTATATGTTTTTTCATTAGTGCTCTTTTGTTCGCATATTAAAGCCTAAGGCCATGCTTTTGAAGTGCCTCGTACTTTTGAATGTCCATTTAAATATTAAAGTAGCACCTAATTCTTAAGACATATTCTGCACATAGTAAAATGTGACTCTTTAAATGTGTTTCAGATTGGACATCTGCATTCAGTAATAATTTCTGAAATTTGATTAATCTTTCCGTGATGAAGAAATACATGCCGTCCTTTTTTTAGCATAAATGTGTTTCTGCTAATACTTGAGAGTCTTCATTGTAAAGAAAGAAGACCAAATGTTGAAAATGAAAGTATTTTTCTTATTCTCTATCCCACTTTCTTATTCATTCTTTTCCTTGCTTTATCTTGGTAAAAAATGGAGGATGATTGGAACACCTGAAGGGATGAAATAATGATCTCGATAGGAAGTTTGCGAGCTTGGAGACACTGCTGTTATATAAATGCGTATTGTGGGCCTGTATAAATCTCTATGCCAGTGGAAACTAAAGCACTGCAGTAGGTTTTGCTTGGTACTAGTTCAATTTACAGATGTGGAGTAACCACAGTAGAAAGAGAAAATGATGAAATAATGTGATTTTTAAGCAAATGTTTATTCATGAGCTTCTCATTTTTCTACTGGTCCTATCTGGCTGACTGGTCTCTCAGCAGGTTGTGTAACAAACACCACATGGTGGAGTAGCAGGCACAAAACAGCAGTGGTGAGGCATCTGTTATACAGTCACACAAAAAATACCAACCACAACTTAGCTGGGAAAAAAAATCTATTTTGTAAAGACTTAATTATTCTTTCACTAGTTTTAATATAACAGGGAATAAACTTGCTTACTGATGGCAATAAATTATGTCTGATTGATGGTACAGGAGGTTTTTTTGCTTGAAAGGATTTAAGAAAAGTGTTGTCCATAAAAGAAGAGAACCTTATTTAGTATTCTGTCCTACAGGAATAATTTGGGATGTAAGATGTATGCAGTACAATGAGAACTGAATAGGTTCCCATGCTAGTGCTCCTTGAAAACATGCTCGTTTTATCTCTCACTACTGACATATTACCTGCATAACTGTTTTTAAGATTAATTTGGGCATTCTGAAGTATTGATTTTTGTGACTCAGCATGACTCAGGAAAACTATTCATAGGTTTGTCTAAAATTAGAAGATGATTAAGGACATTATAGAAAATGAAAGGTGTAGCTGATGGTTTGTCAGCTTTGAGAGTGAGTATTTTGTTGTTTCTCCTACCTCCTACCATCTTGAGATGTTTATATTTGTTTAGTGGACTAAACATAGTGAACTATGGTATTTATAAGTAGAAAGAAAGACAGATTATTTGTGATACCTTAATGAGATAATTCTTGGCATGACTTCTTTAGATGTAAGATACCTGTGTGCTTGGTGATGTAAAGATAACATTACAGTGCTACTGTTCAAGTAATGTAAATTCACTTGAAATTACATAAATTTAATAAAGCATAGTACCATGAGATTATTTGGAGGCACAAATATCAGACAGTAAATTTGTAAGTTAACTTGATAAAAGAGAAAAAGGATTTTAAGAATAATTTTTGGCACTGTTCCTCAAGAAAAAGTGTTCTAACTATCTTGTACAGTGTATCATATAACTCTATTAACCATTTTTATTTCATTTAGAAACACATCCTTTTGTGTATTATTTACATTGGCCACCTTTCCTGATGGACAGACATTTTAGGACAGTGAAAATCGATTTACAGGTGAGCACTTTGGGATGTAGCAGTGCTGTACAGGCAGAGTTTATCCTTTGCAGTGAAGTCAGCATTCTCTTTCACATTCTTCATGGAGAGATGAAGTCTTTGATGTTTTGGTCTACATAATTGTATCTTCTGAATAATATGATCGTCATCTTATTTTCTGTAAGAAATTACAGGTAAACCACTTCACACAGTAGCAACACAATAATTTGGTTGGATCCTGCAGAAAATGTGTGTATTCAAATGGCTGAAATCAACTCACTACACCAGCCAGAGTGAACTGAGTGCCAGCCTCTGCTGATCTAGGTTGTTAAGGGTTTAGCTGCAGGGAGTGACTGTATTGGGCCAATATGTGCATCACCAACATCCTAGTTTTCCCCTTACTGTGTTTAACTATCGAAAATAGCTGAACAAACGTGTTGCAAATAGCTCCGTGCATCTTGTTCGACACTTGGACAGGTGTTCTGTTTAAATGTCACCATGTCAGGTTCTTCCATGCAAAACAATTGCCCACCCGTGTTAATACACATACTTAATTCTTTCTCTCTAGCGCTTTAGTGAAATCTGTTTAGTCTTATTAGTGCTTGTGTCTACTTTGGTGTGTTCTCAATCCTATGACAATTATGAATGACAGATGGCATTGCATACGTTTTTCGATTGAATGATTAAGGCTTGAAATGCCATCGTAGCGTGGCTAGCCAGGCAGCATAGCTACCTGCTCAGCAGGAAAGACAGTAATTTTGGCTTGTAATGAAGCTGAAGCCAAACTTTAACTGTAAAGCATATTAGTATTTGAAGGAACTCCGAAGCCCTTGTGTGATGTTTAGCTACTTAAAACTTTTGGTAGTTTTCCAACAGTTTTGCCTATTAGAAGCAGTTAATTGGCTTTTCTATGCTGTTTACTCATTCTGAAAGACTTATAATATTCTACTGATGTCCCTTTGAAAAAAAACAACAAATGACAGCAACAACAACAACAAAAACAACCAAAAAACCCCACCCCACCTTTTATCTCTATTCCAGGCTACACAAGCTGTAAAAAACCAACAACAAGATTAAGTCTTCTGTAGTTCTGGATTTGAACACAGTTATTCAGAATGGCACTATGAACAAGTTCATTTTGTGAATATTTAGTCTTTCCTAACAATATAAATTTAGGAGATAATGTCAGTGGAACAGAAAATTATCTAAGGTTAATAAGTGCCTCCTGCTATTTAAATGTCAGGACAAAGATGAAGATTTTATGCATAATAAAAGTTGAGGATATTTCAAACCCATCGAGTAGTGAGAAACAGTGGTCATTTCTGGCAATTAATCTTACCATTCATCTAACCACTTTGCAAGAAACTGATATCTGAACTCATTTAAATCCTTATCATAATACAATAAGGGACTAAAACACTTTGTCCCTATCATTGTATAATTAAAGGTTAAATGTGAAATGGAGTATCGGAGACCTGTTTCAAAAAGACTTAAGTACTCTTGAGGTCTTTGCTTAAATAGTAACCATTTATTTGGATCAGCCTTCAATAAAGCAGTTTATGTACTCTGGGAAGAAAAAAAACCAAATAAGATGGGAAGGGTGACAACGACAGAAGAGGCCCGCACCTGAAATCAGCGGTATTACAATGTCAGGCAGAAGTCTTAATCAGCACCTACGAAGCATCCAAAAAGACTATAAAGATGGTAAGGGGAAGAAGGAATGATCACATCAAGAGAATTTATATCTAAAAATGAATGCTTTCTTGTGGTTTTTTGTGGGGAAAAAAAAACCCACACAGAAAAGAGCTAAAATCCAGTATGACTATCCTACTGAAGGATAGGCTTCATATTTTGAGCTAAGTCCTGGAAGAAAAAGATAACTAGATTTTAACTGTGAGTAATTGCATCAGGTCACCTAATGGGTACCTGGCTTGTCTGTTCTTCGCTCTACCACTAAAAGAGAATAAGAAATAATAAAAAGAAATAGATGAAATACCATTTCCAGGAGAAAAGTTTGGTAACAATAGCATCATAAATATTTTGTCTTTAGGGCATCTCGGCTATCCTGACTATATTGGGACATCTCTGCACACAGCCTGTAAGACATATATAGGATGTGGTTAATTCATTAAGTGGAACATTCTTCAAAAACTAGACACTCAGAGTTGTTTCTGGGCGTCAGACGAAAGCACAGCACATTGGTACTACTGTGTGTGTTTGGCCATGCAGTTTCATTAGAAGCACAAATACAACAAATTCTCAAAGTTTCAGAAATTTGGCTAGACTCCTGTTTAATTTGGAAGAAGAGTTTTGCTACCACTTTGCCACCCTGATTATTTTCTGCATTTTGTTAATTAGCATTTCGTTCATCTCCAGTAGTAATGTGACCTTCCCTGACCACCAAGGCTACAACAAGTGACTGTGAGCGGTACCCAGATGCTGCTGTATTACAGAGCCAAGATGACTGTGGTCCTAGAAGAATACTGAACAGGACACTAGCTGAGATACTTGACTCGTTCCATAAGTCAAGTTATTTTCATTACTCCCAAGAAAAATGCACCTGTGAAACTGCTAGGTGATTTGCAAATAACTTCTAATAGGTGCAGAGAAGAATTTACTAGACTTTTGTCTTAATTTAGTTTCAGGGCTTTTTAAAATAACTCATTATTTTTCTTGCAGTATAGCTATCTCTTTTGTCCTGTGAGTGTTGGATATGTGTCAGCACATTTACCATACTAATAGGACTGTGTGAAAAATATAATGGTACACCTTTTGTTTCCAGAAATACATATTAGATGGGGAAAAATCTGTTTTGTGTACTGAGGGGTTACCTGGTTTCCATTCTCTGTTCTTCCATTTCCCAGACCAGGAAATAGTATTTTTTGTCTCTGGACTTCTCTTCTGGGAACTTCCTTACTTTTTGAACCTTTGCAAGTTTAAAATATCCACATGCTGACAGTAGATGGGTGGGAAAACAGTCATGTGAAGGAAAAAAAGTGGTCTTTTTGTGTCTCTATTTCCACTCTGCACACTGTGGTGTGTTTGTACTTCCGAATTCTTTATATTTGTCTTATGATTCAGGAGAGCTAATGGTAATGTTTAGCATATGTAACTTATAGTGATTTACTGGTATGCTATGTTACTTGCGTACTATTAAACTTCTTGCTGTGACAGTGATGCATGTTTTAAGCTGATCACTGATGCTTACCATGTTTAACAGGCGTATCTTGGGGAAGTTATACAGTCACACCAAATTCTAACATAATTAAGCAGATCATATATCATATTTTGAAATTACTTTAAAGGGCAAACTGAATGACAATGTTTTGTTTATGACCTTTTACTCTTGTCTGCACCAAATTAAATTTTGTCTACAGAAAATAAATTTATAAAGATGATGAAGTGTCTTATGGCAAGAAAATCCATTAGGAAGCCTTGAGTGTGTCTTGATAAACATAGCTTTGTAAACTTTACAGCCATTTGGCATTAGATCTAGTGAAATCATTTGTGTTTGTATGTGTTGAGAGGTGGAGGATGAACAAGAGGCACTTCAGTTGATCTCCTTGTGAAGAAAAACTGGATTGTGTGATTTCAGCCACCTGAGAGGATAAAACTTGTGTATGCAAACTTTAATTGGAAAGCAATAAGCCATGTTCAATTCATGTCACAATCTCCATTTAGAAGTAGTTGGAAAACACTGTTTTGCAAGGAAGTTATAAAGTCATAGATCTTTGGTTTTATTAAAAATGAGGCACTCATTTTCTAGGTTTTTGTAGCAATATTGATGCTGATGGAAATCCCTCCTATTTCAGTTTATTGCTATTATCATAGACAATTCTGTCATGGAATTCTTTCAGTAAATTTTAAAACTCCATCACAAAGTCATCACCATCACAAGGAAATTCTTTTAAAACTTCATTACTAGGTTGAAAATGCCTTTTAAATTACCAGCTTAGGTTGGTTCAAGGCCCATCAAAACACACTGAATCTTATTGCAAACATTGCTCTAATGCTCTGTTCAAAAGTACAGAGTAAACAATAAGCAAGAAAGAGCAGAAGGTGTCTTGGCAGGGGCAGAAGCATCAGTTTACTAGCAGAAAAAACCAGAGTATATAATAGGGATTACTAGGATTAAAAGATTAAAGTAAAAATGAAATGGGCAATGTTCCTTACAAAACCACCTTGAAATAGCCTCTATTTAATTTCCAGTCCCAACTGGGTTTGAAGGGTTCAGAAAAAAGTGAGATGGATATTCTCTGTTGCCTTCAAGTTGTAGGCAACCTGCACAACGTAGTGCTCTGTACTAGGATATAGGGGTTTTGGGTTTTTTTAATCAGGTGACAATACTGAAAACAGAGGCAGATTGGATGCCTCCCTGGATAAGACAGCTTGTCATGCAAACAAACCTGAAATAATTGTGGGACAAAATCTGTGAAGTACCAGTAGGGTACTTGCAGTCTTACATTTCCTATGGAGTAAATGCTGCAGCCGTATCTAACAAAAAGTTCATTTAAAGTAAAAGATGGGTTTCAAAAGGAGGGGATCAGGGAGCTCATTTCACTACAAAATTGCAGGCTGAATAGTAAACATATCTTGAAAAATTACAGATTTAAGTGAGACAGTATCATTAAAAGTACAAAGAGCAGGACTAGTACTGTTTTTATGTGATGCTACTGTTTGAAAGCTAACTTCTTGAATATAGAAGAGACTAAAGAAATGGAACCTTAAGAAATAAAAGAAGATTTAGTGCTAAGATGTTTTGAGCAAGTACTTAAAATCGGAGTCATTCAGAACCTGGTTTAGCTAAAGAGAAATTGAGCGTTTCATTGGCCTCACTGCAACTCAGTCTTTCACCATTCATATAACTAAAGATAAAAATTAAAAAGTGAAAGACCTGAAATATCAGCAGAAATTTCATGAGTATTGTTTCTTTCTTTAGTCTCTCCTTTAATAACCCTAGAAGTGAAGTAGAAAGTGGCAACTGTGTTAATTTGTTTTCTTACTTGAACACAATTTATGCCTTTAAGAACTATATTTCCTGTGACTTGTGAAATATAGCATTCAGTATGAATCAAATGAACATTATAAATGATTCTCTTATATTCTTATTATGTAAATGTAAAGTTAAACCCAGTATTTTCGTGTAATCCAAGTGGGCTTTGACCTAAAGGATATAAAAGTTAAGTTTTCAAAAAGGACACAAGAACCATAACTACCTTAGACTTTTGTATCATCTTTTCTAAGTCATTAGTAGATAATGGCTTGTTACACCTGGGAGTGATAGGTATTAGCACAGACAGCCATGCAGGTTGAGCAGCTACCCTAGCAAGACTTAGCACTGTAATAGCTGTTCTAGAAATGCCATTTCAAAAGAGTATTTCAGAGCAAAGTATTTCAGTTTGAGTGGAGAGAGGGCCTGTTTTGATAGTAATAGCAATTCTGTTCACTGATTATATCCTTGCCCTGCATTTTGCAAAGTATTAGCATGAGTAAGTCTCACTGTACTGACTATGAATGTGTGTTAGAGCTGAATACACGTGTTCTTGCCTCAGCAGCATTAGTATTCTATGTATGCATTTGATCTTTAAAGTGGTCTGTCAGCTTTGAAATACATGATTTAATACAATGTTCAAAGAAAAAAAAACAACCCCAACCGTATTGAACAGGCTTGTTAATGATTGTGAAATAAAATAATATCAATAATTAGCCTTTTTCTATTGAGTGTGTTATGTGCTGTACCAGTGTAAAAAATCATTGTGAAATATCCCTAAGAATATTCTGAACCGAGTATTAACTTCGGCATTTCTCAGCAGGTGGGGACTCAAGACTTAGTTTTCTTAGCAAAGCCTGGCTTCACCTCATAACTTGAACCCTCTTAGAATGGGACATCTCTTAGTAAGGACCTAACAGAACTGTTGGCCCAAGGACAGGAAGAAATAGTGAACTAACCATGCAACTGATAAAAACTTCTTTGAATAATAACACTTTGGGACACGAGAATAACAGGTGCATAGCAACAGCTTAATCTGGCCTTATGGCAAGCAAGAACTGTTTTCTTTTATCATAACAGATCTATCCCAATATGGCATTTGTGGTATTGGATTTTTGCTACTCCATATTGGCTCTATGTTGCTCATTTTTGTTTCTTGAGAGAGAATTGGAAGGTGATAGCCTGCTGCTGTATGTTCTGTGTTCTTCTGTATAAAACTGCATGCTAGGAATTGCACATAGTGAACTTAAGCTCTCACAGGGGTGATGCGTGCAAGGAGCTGCAGAACCTCTGCTTGCTCATTACTTTGAAAACCAGTAGCATTGATTGTTCTGTGAAGTTGGTCTCTTAAAGCAGCAGAGAATCACTACACAGAATATGTTTAAGCATTTCTTGTACTGGTCTTTAATGCCAAAGGCAACTGTACAATTGGTTATTTAGGCATGTTTCACTGCTGTGAAATTTGTAATTTTTCCTTTTTCATGGTATAGTGTTCATATTTTCATGAATTGCATCATTTTAATGCATTCAGGAGTTTGCACTGTGCAAAGTGGGCTTCTCTGTGATTCAAGTAGTTGTAACAATATTTAAATTACATGTAAGGTACCGTATTTCAGCTGCTGATATGATCATTTATGACTAACCTATTACAATTTGTTAGCACAGAACTGACCTTTTTCTTGTAAGCAAAGGGCACATTTTACAGCTTCCTGAACATGTCTTATCTACTTAGAAGGTTTTACAGAAAAGTAAGATGTAGTGACATTTAGTTTTATTCTAGTTCACTGCCATTAACCTCCTCCTACTGACTTTTACATAGTTGTGTAGTGCTTTGTCAAGAGAGCGCAATTTAGACGTCTTTGTGTTCCAAGCTGAAGCCTGTTACTGTGCTACATCTTACAGAATTGCAATATTTGAATACTTAAGGATACACTAGATGTGTTCCTGCCTATGACACACATCGACGCAACCTCTTACAAAACACAGCTTCATCAAGTAAACGCTCACATTTCTTCATTGCTCTGAAACATCATTCTTTAAAACATCTCTTGACTTCCCATGAGGAGTCTTTGCCGATCGGCCTACTTCCATATGCTTGCTTCTACAATGAGAGCTAGATAGGAAACCAGGTTACGTGGTTAGGTTCTTTTGAGGAAACCAGTTTACATGGTTAGATTCTTTTGAATATTCATATTTCACTTGGTTTGCTTTTCTATTTACGCCATAGTGTGCTATTTAGTATGCTCAGTGCTTTGCTTTGCACCCCATGGATCAATTCAGCTATGAAGTTAACACAGTATGGAAGGTTTCTGTGAGCACATATTCAACCATGAATTTTCTATACTTTTTTTTCCAGTGTGTTTAATGGATTTGGACATAAAATCTAAGGCATTTCACAGGCTGTTTGATATGTATGTGAAAGCGCAGTTCAAAATGAGGTTTTCCTTTCAGTTAATTTAATGTTTGGAGTCTGTCAGATTTACTGAAAGATGGGTAGTTATACTGTGTGAGTAACAAAAGAATCATATCACCCCTCCTCCACCCCTATGGTTAGCCTTCCTTGAATATGTTCATTAAACTGATAAATGATTTCCAGCAGGGAACATTAGAAATGCTCCAGACTAAGAGAAAATAAAGTCAGAACCACATAAGAAGCTGTCTAAAGCAGATTGGGAGTCACCTGAAATTTTAATTATTGCTTTGGATTGGTATGCTTTTCTGGTGTTACTACAATTACCAGTATTTGACAATGTTGATGGATTTTGAAATAATAGCACCAATGGAAACAAATTCAATCCAAATATAAATTATTCACTGCCAAATATGTATTAGTTCTTACTTATTAGCACTCACTAATGTATTGCTGGATAAGAATGTTTCAGATTTCAGTCTTATTCAAAGAGCTTTTTTGCTAAACAATTAATATGCAATGTGTAATGCCATTCCCTGTGATGGGTGACAGCTTGCAGAGGACTGTCATTGCTTTTGAATACTTTTCTTGTCCTTTCAAGATGTCTGTTTTGAAGTATTTTGAAGTATTGTCTTTGCATTACAAAGCTAAAATAACACGAATTTATATTTGAGTTCAGGCAATTAATTAAACCCATCTCTTTTGCCAAACGATATGTCACTGATCCTTGGGCTAAATTATGTGTGTTTGATTTATTCACTAAGAGGTTTATCCTCGTACTGTGGGGTTTTTTTTCAGCTGGGTTATGCTACGTGGATAACTGTCAATGTCCATAGCATGTTTCTTTACTTTACTTTTCCTATCACACTTTGCCCTATCGCACGCCGCTTTACGGGCACACAATAAAGTTTCACTGTTTGATTGAAGCAAAACTCCCCTCTTGGATTCTCTTTTGCACTTCGAGATCGCAGCAAACGAACCATCACGCATGCGCCGAGTGGAGCGAACCGTGACACCATGTAAGACTTCTTAAATGAACACATTCAGTGGCTGTTTTAAAGCATAGATTCATACTACTATTTCAAGAGACCAGGCCAGCAAGTAAGGGAATAAAACTAAGAACACTAAAGATATAAAAGCTGAGGACCTGTATGGCAACAGCTCTATTTTTTGTCTTCAAAGAAACAGAATTTAGTAGTGTGTAAGTGGTGCAAATGCAACATTAAATAAAGAGGGCAGGCAAAGGTTTATTTATGTATATTTGTCATTCAAGTATTTTGTCAGTAAGAGAATGATGAGCTTGATTTCTGAAGATTCATCTTGAAGCAGAAGTTCCTCATTTATGTACGTAGGAGGAAAGAGATGGATTTCTATGGCAGCATTTATTTGCTCCCTTTTGATTAGGGGTAATTGACAAGGTCCTTCTATGAATTTTGCATGAGAAATTTTGCTTTCTACAGTGCTTTGGTAAAAATGAGATTGCAGCAGATAGCACCTTGATAAGTAGCTAAAATAATTTTGCAGAACTTAGTGACATCTGGCAGCTAATGTGTAGTTTAATATCCAATACATTAGACACATTACTTATTAAAAATGTCTGTGGCTAAATTTGAAAGGGAGTAGACAATTTTATGGTCACATATTAATAGCATCTATATATAGAACAATGAAGATGAGTCAGGAAAGATGTTTTCCTACCATGTACAGAATTGTATAGCTTGCTTGGTATTGCTTGCTCTTTTCATGTCAAAAGGCGAGTTCAATGGTATTCCTGTCCAACCTTATGTACAGTCTGTAAGGCTCATTTCTCCTGAAACAACTGTATGTGTCTGAATCAGATTTTCCTCCAGTGAGTTATTTTTTATTATATGGGAGATACAGGTCAAGAAAGATTAAGAAACTAAACACAAACTGATAGTTACGACACCTATTTGGAACACGGGAGTAGAGTTTCCTGGCTTGCTAGGCCAAAGGCAAAGGTATGAAGGTGTCTTAGATGAAGGAAGGGCCAGATGGATGGTTTTTCTTTTTCATTTGTCCAGAACTTCTGTAGTAGAATAGAGAAGTCCCTTACAATGGGAAGCACATTTTGCTAAGATTAGGCCATTTTTAGAGTTGTCATTTTCAGGCTTGTTAGTAGAATAAGGCAGTCTTCAGCATATTGCTTTTGCAGGTGAATAAATTGGACCTTTATTATACTGCAGAGCTGTTAGCCTTATCACGTCAGTGCAGATATCCTTCAGATAGGCAGGCACTTAGACCCCACTTAAATGGTTACAGTTATATCAAGAATGAAAGAGGGAAGATTGTTTTTAGTATTTGGAAATTCTGATGTTGAACTGGGAAGGCATAAAAAGACTCCAGAGCTTAGAATGTAAACTTATGGATTGTATATAAATGTATATCACTCTTTCTGCTTAAAGGTCTACCTATATCTTACTGCCAAAAGATATCCTTAACCAAAGATAAAAGATCATTTCTCTCTTCTCTCTTTTTTAAAATATTTACATTAAAATGTCTGAGATGGGGTTTGCACTGTGTTTACATTTCTGGAAAACTAGAAAGTGTGATGTTCCTCCTAGACAGTTGCATTTTTATTCTTTTTATGGCCAAATTTCAAATAAATATAATTTTTTATTCATACTCGGATGTCACTGAAATAATCGAAGGATTAGTTTAGACCATAGAATACCAGGTTGGAAAGGACCTCAAGGATCATCTGGGCCAACCTTTCTTAGCAAAAGCACCATCTAGACAAGGTGGCCCATCGCTCTATCCAGCTGAATCTTAAGTGTCCAATGTTGAGAAATCCACCACTTCCCTGGGGAGATTATTCCAGTGGCTGATTGTTCTCACAGTGAAAAATTTTCCTCTTGTGTCCAAATGGCATCTCCCCGGGAGTAACTTGTACCCATTACCCCTCATCTTTTCCATGTGACTCTTTGTAAAAAGGGAGTCTCCGTTTTCTTTGTAGCCACCCTTTAAATACTGGAACATGGTGATAAACTCTCCCCTAAGCCTTCTTTTCCCAAGGCTGAACAAATGCAGTTCTCAGCCTTTCCTCATATGGCAGGCTTCCCAGTCCTTTGATCATCTCTGTGGCCCTTCTCTGGACCCTCTCCAGCCTGTCCACAGCTTTTTTGCATAGCGGGGACCAAAACTGAGCACAGTATTCCAGGTGTGGCCTGACAAGTGCCGAGTAGAGTGGCATAATGACTTCTTTATCTCTGCTGGTGATGCCCTTGTTGATGGCAACCTGGCATCCTGTTGGCTTTCTTTACCGCAGCAGCACACTGTTCACTCATTGAGCTTGTCCACCAGGACCCCCAGGTCCCTTTCCACAGAGTTGCTCCCCAGCCAACTAGATTCCAGCCTGCACTGCACTTCTGGGTTATGTTTTCCCAGGTCCAAGGCCTTACACTTGTCCTTGTTGCACTTCATAAGGTTCTTGTTAGCCCACTCTTCCAGCCTATCCAGGTCTTCCTGCAGAATGGCTCTCCCTTCCAAAGTGTCCTCTTCCCCACTCAGTTCGGTATCATCAGCAGACTTCGTCAGGGTACGCTTGATCCCATCATCCGTATCACTTGTGAAGGTATTAAACAGTGTTGGGCCCAATATCGATCTCTGGGGGACCCCACTCGTGCCAGGTTGCTGGTTTGAGAAGGAGCTGTTTACCACCACCTTCTGGGTGCAGCCTGTCAGCCCGTTCCCCACCCACCACACAGACCATTTTGTCTAGACCCTGACGGAAAGATGAAACATTAACACCAAGGACTACAGTAAACTGCATGTGTGCCAGTAGTAAAATTGAGAAATTGTTGCAAAGTGTAGCAGAGAGCACAATGGCACGTGCTTTATGCAGAAAAACAAAGGACTCAGTTGAGAAAGAAAAATAAATGTGGGCTGGTGATTTTGACTGTTGGAAGTAGTAAACAGTCTTCCAAAAGAAATAGCAAAGGTTGAATCTTCTTTTACTCATTTCACTTTTAAATTTTTAATTACTTTATGTGTTTGGTTTAAGATAAGTGTGTTTATTTTTCGTTCTAGTCTCCTCACCCCTGGTTCAGGCATAAGCACTTTAGTTATCAACATGCATTCACCATGTTAATCTCTCGACTATAAGCTAACTTTTGACTATTCTGTACTTGAGTCATTGTACTTCTGAATGTTGCTTTAGACACTTTTATTTGAGAACATGTAGCACTGAAATGCTGGTTGGTTTTTTTTTTCTTTTTTGGTATATTATTAAGACAGTGATCAGCTAGTTATGTAGATCTTTTTCATAACTGAATCACAAGATGCCATCTTTTTAAGGTAAAAGTATATTATTTTTCAGAAGATACATCTCTGTCATCTGAATATTTTATAGAGTACTCTGAATATTCTGAACTATCACCCACTGACACATAGCTGTGTCAATAAAGTGCATGACTAGCTGACTCCTGAAACTAAGAAAAAGTTTTGTATCTCTGATGGAATTACACATCCTTTCAGATAGGAGACATGCTGGAATGCAATGTGTAGGGGTCGTGCATATGAAGATAGAAATTTTCTCAGCACAAAATTCTACAGGCTGTTCTCATCATAGCAGGTGTTATTCCAGAGTTCAGCTTTTGGACTCTTCCAGCTGACTCCAGAGGAGTTGTAAATATTTTGTGTTACAGCTGGTTCACACATTTAACATTCTGAAGGCAGGACTTAGAATATCCTGATAAAGAGAAGAACAGCAGGCATCGTACTTGACCAACCTAGCAGCCTTCTGCAATAAAATGACTAGCTCAGAGGATGAGGAGAGAGCAGTGGATCTTTTTGATCTTCGCTTTAGCAATACTTTCAGCACTGTCTCCCATAAATTCCTTATGGTCAGGTTGATGAAGTATATACTAGGTAAGTGAACAGTGAGATAGACTGAAAGTAGGCTGAACTGTCAGGCACAAAAGGTTGTCATCAGTAGGATGAAGTCCATTTGGAGGCCGGTCACCAGTGACATATCCCAGTATCAATACTGAAGCCAACACCTTTAAATGCTTTCATTAGTCACCTGGATGGAAGGTACAGCATGCACCCTCTGCAAATTCATAGGTGATAGAAAGCTGGGAGGAGTCGTTGATAGATCAGATGGTTGCCTGGACAGACTAGTTGTGGGCTGACAGGTACCTCATGAAGTTAACAGAGAAGTGTAAATCTTGTACCGGGGAGGAATAACCGCATGCATGAGTACAGACCCAGGCTGACCAGCTGGAAAGCAACTTTGCAGAAACTGACCCAGGGGTATTGGTGGATGTGAAGGTCAACATGACCCACCAATGCACCCTCGTAGCAAAGGAGGTCAACAGCATCCTGTGCATTAGGAGAAGTACAGCCAGCAGGTTGAGGGAGGTGTTCTTTCCCCTCTGTGCAGCCCTATTGAGACAGATATGGAGTGCTCTGTCCACTTCTTTGCTCCTCAGTACAAAACAGACACCAGGATGAGTCCAGCAGAGGGCCACGAAGTTGATCAAGGGTGTGAAGAATCTGACAGGAGGGATGGAGAGAGAGAGCTTGCATTGCTTGGCCTGGAGAAGAGAAGACTCAGGGTGGGGGGAAGGGGACTGTTAGGTTTTATATATGTGTATAAAATACACACTTTGATAGATACCTGATGGAAGGCAGTAAAGAAGATGGAGTCCCACTCTTCTTCTCGTGGTGCCTAGTGAATGGACAAGACTCAATGGACACAAATTGAAGCACAAGTAATTCCATTTAAACATAACCTTTTTCAAAGTGAGAGCGGTCAGATGCTGGAGGAGGTTGCCCAGAGAGGTTGTGGAGTCTCTGTCTTCACAGATACTCAAAACCCAAGTGGACAATATCCTTAGCAAGCTGCTCTAGTTGACCCTGCTTTGAGCGGGGAGGCTTTGACTCAGTGGTCTCCAGAACCTCTGTGGTTCTGTAATCCTGCTATGGAGTCTGGGTAGACTCTGTGGTGCCAACATGTTAGTTAACTGAGTTGCTCTTCCTTTTCAGTTTCTGTCTGTCTTTAATGATGGTACTGCTGACCCCAGTCAGAATTAAAAATTTGTCAAGATGATTACTTAATCTTCCACACTTTGAATTTCATTGTTTTTATGATAGTGTCTACACAAGAGAAATTTCCTTTCTGTCGTAAAGAAACACCAAGACGAGTTTTTATCAAGGCTCACATATTTACTGTAAAAGCTGCTGATAGAGCGGCTTGTAGCTATATTAAGTTGTTCAGTTGAAGGCACTGAAGGAATATAGTGAATCATTTTATAATCTGTAGTTTCAACAAGCATGCAATAAGAAGAATCCCCTCTCCTGTATGGGTGTGGTTAGAAACTTGTCTAAAATAAGTTGAAGTACAGCAAAAATTCTGCCCCTGCGTCCTACTTACTGAAGATTACAAATCACTCTGAAAAGTCACTTATTGTAAGAGTATGTGAGACTGTAAAAACTGGATTTGAAGGAGAAGCGGGGTCGTCTTTCGTTTGTGTTTCTACCCCCTGCCGAGACAGATTTAACTGGCTAAAAATCTCTGAGAGTCTGCTTGGTGTCACAGTTAAAAGCATCTGCTTTTTCTGACCAACATTAAAGTGTAGCAAACTTCAGATTACATCAGTTAGCCAACCTTGATTTTACATGTCCTGTGTAATTAAAACAAGATTCTTAAAACAACCAGGGAAACTGAAGAGCTAATACTATAGATCTAAAATTTCTGATATTTTTTTTCTTGAATGCTGTTATTGCAGAAAGCTTTAAGAGTTATCTGAACTGATGTTGTTTTCAAAAGCAGAATGTGCCCTTTAAAACAAATCAAGGGCATGTCTGAACTCTCAAATTTTTTTGAGTTATTACTATTGGAAAAGAGGTCAGATTAACTGGAAGATGTCTCCACTGGAGATCTGAAACCTTGGCTAGTTTCTCACTTCAGACCTGCTTTAGAATAGTGATATACAAAGAAATAAAAGGAATCTCAGGGTTTTTGTTCTTCTTTTCTGAAGGATGATATGACCTTTTCAGGGAAAGAAGTCTACAGCGCCTGGAGTCACAATATATCCACAAACAACTCTAAAAATAATGGCTTACAGTGGTTTTTTTAATTTCCAGTCTGAATAGGTTGAAGTTTGTGTTTAATGTGTTTAATGTGAGTGTTACATTTGAATATTTAAGTAAAAATACGTACTGTAATTAAACACTCATCCCTTTCTCTTGTGCTATGAGTTATGAGTTACATTTAAATATTCATTAATAATTAAGTTACAGAGCCAAAGAAAGAATGATTGTGGAAAAACTAAGCACTTAATCTCATTGCAGTAATAGATCGTAACTGTGATTTTAAATATGGTCTCTGAAGGCTGTGTATCCTTAGCGAAAACCCAGTAGAGGCAAAGGCGTGAGTTTGGAAGATGCCAAAGACCTTCCTTTTTCTCAAGGGCCATCATGTCCCAGGAAGACACAGTCTCACCATGGCATAGAACTAGAACTGATGGTCTGTATCTGGGGAGCAAACTTGTCCAGACCTTCACTTCTTCTGTCTCTCACTGGAAATGGTGTTTTGGCATTAAAGGATGAGTCTGTAATAAGTAAACCTCTACAGATAACAGGCTAGTATCTCTACTCTCTGTAGAAGAATTGGTGGTCTTCTAGAAACGGTCACAGGAAGAAAAGAATACCTGAGAGGCCAGGAGTTGCAATGGATTTTCTGACTGTTATTTGATCAAAGGTGAAACTTAAGGGGAAGAAATCCCATAAGGTTGGCTGTAGTTTTGAGTCTTCAGGCCAAGAGTCATTGAAGTCTGAAATAAAACCTATGCTGAAGAAGGGCAATTTGAACTAAACCAGATAATTAGCTCTTTCTATTTAATCGCTGCAACTGGCAATTTCAGAGGAGGCAGTATCACCTCGTGGCCACGCGATGTAATAGTTTGTCTAAAAATAGGTAAGATTACAAAGAAAGGGGGTTTAGTGAATGTAAACGCCTGACTCACTGATACCTCTGAATTAGCTTGAAAACCAGCAGAATAGGATGAATCATTTATCGGTAACCCAGTAGATCTATTGTGTATGACCCATATTCTTAGTCAAGATGTCAGAAATGGTTTTATTATATACCCATATGAAATTATATTTAGAAATTAGTGTAGAAAAGGCATGTACACTGTCGGGTGGTTTGTCTGCCACTGTGCCTTGAAGTTGTCTCTTTGCTCACTAGCACCGGCTGTTTTCTTTATGTCAGTTTTTTTAAGGTAGGATATATGTTCAGCAACAAAAAGGATAGTAAAGATGAAGAGCAACAAAGACTATCAGACTAGGTAGCATTGCTTTACATCAGAAAAATAGAGTATTGTATCTAGGTCCATCAGATACTTTTCAGCAAAACAGTATTTTCTTTTGGGAAGTGTGGATTTTGTTGGGCTTCAAGTGTTATCTTTGAAACATCTTGGCTTAAAGAAATTTTCATGTACGGGGCCCTGGGAGTTCTGGCTCATACCAAGTTTTTGAGTGAAACCTATGCAAGAGAGTGATTGTGAAAAATAGGGAGTTTAAAGGGTAGCACAGATCATCCTGAAAAACTGACCTAAAGAAGTAGCAAAAATTTTCTGTGAGTGGGGTCTTAATCTTTACTACCACATCCATTTCTAGACCTTTTAAGATTATTTTCATTGTTATTAACTAGCTAGCTGTGCGTGGAGGTGAGTGGTACACAAATTTGCATGTTCAGATAATTCCATTACCCTATGGTTCTCTAGAATGGTACAAATGAATCTTTGGTTTTCTAACAGGTTTTGTGTTATTTTTATGTACTAGGCAGAAAATGGGAGTTGGAAGCCTGTTGCTAAATATACTTCTGAAGTCGATGTAGACATTTCACAAGTTCCAGTGCTTACTGGTAAGCTTTCTGTTGTAGGCAGAAATAGTATCTGTAAAGATCATTATGACAAGAATTATCAGAGCTGTGGAATAGGGTTTGGGCATGGAGAGTGAATTGACAGGCTCTCCCAGCTTGATTACAAGGATGACTTGGAGTTTTGGGTGACGTATACAAGATTGAGAATGTGTTGAAAATGCAAATAAGAAACTAAAGATGACAATTTTTCAGAATAGAAGAATTTAAAAGCACCTATTGGATTTACTAGACATCTAAATAAATTTATCTAAAGCAAAGAAAAGGGAATACATTTTTGTCCACACAGTATTAAATTGTAGTACTCAGTCTTGGGGTATATTATAAAGTGATATAAAGTGATCTTAAGTGATAATTAAACAGGGAGCTAAAACCATTTGTGGATATTAAATATAATGCCTAGATGCATTTTATGACTAAATAAAACTTGAAACTGTAAATTGTTGAAAACTGAGCGATCATACATATACGCCTGTTTCTACTTCTTCTTTACAGATGTTTTTCAAGGTCTTTTACCAAAATACATCTTTCATCTGCTTTGATACGACAGCATGTAGGTTTGTGGAGGGTGTATATGTTCGTCCGTATTTCTTTGTCCATATATGTGTACACAGCTGTAGACAGAGCCGTTGGATAATTTCCATTGCAAGTAACACTTTCACATGAGTAGTGGTTCTATGTACTTCATAGATATATTCTTCTAGCTTACTATCGGTTGTCAAAGATTGAAAAATTAGAGGATCTTTTTTATGGCTATGGTTGCTAATCAGAGTAATATTAATTCTAATAAATTGGTCTGTTGGTGGAAGGCCATGTAATTGAAAGTCTGTTAACTGTTTCTGTTAGGTTTGATGTTTTGCCTGGTAGATTGTCTGCTTTTTAAATCTTCCTTTCACTATTCACAGAGAAAATTTCTAGTTTTGCCGTGATTTCTATAGAAAATGTTTACTTTACCCCATTTTAACACTGTGTTGTTAGAATGTTTTTTACTTAGTACAGGCAAATACTTCATTCCATGTTTCTGTCTCTTCCTGCATATACATGTTCTGTTCAGATATACGATACAGTGGAATATCAACTAATCTGTTAGAAATATGTACCGAAGAAAATTGTCCCTTAAAACTGCAAAATACTGTATGTAATCTTAACTAATTTAGTGATTATAATTGCTAGAAGGTCTACACAAATATATGCTTTATATTTATTCCTTTGAGCAAACAATATGTCTTGTTTTGGTTGTATGTGAAGAACTTTCCTTATGGGAACTGAAAAGGAAGGTAATTTTGCACTGTCTTCCTTTTATTAACACTATTTAAAAAAACTTATATGTTTAAATAGCCTTTTATGGTTTTTTTCCAGTAGCTTATTTTTTGAGAAATATGCCAATGTTTTGCCCTAAATGTTTGCCCCTAAAAAGAACACTGATCTTTACCTTTTAAAAATTGCTGGGCTGACCATTTTTCCAGTATTCCTTGGGCAAAGCAGTCTTACCCAAGCTCAGTTTCTGTAGCCTTTCTAATTAATAATTTTTTAGTTGTACATTATTTTATATACTTTGTAGTAGTTTGTAAAGAAAGACAAAAGAAAATTAGAACTAAAAGATCTAAAAAGCAAACATTTCATAATGTGCTTTATCACATTAAACAATACAAAAACATTTATTCTGAAGTATTTTTGTTTAATATACGCAGAAACTAAACAAAGAGTTTCTTCTTGAGATCCCCAAATTATTCTGATCTCAGCAGTTTTCCCTCCTGAAGTAATTTGGTGAGCATTGTGATGCTTAATAGGGGTCAGAATATATTACCTGACCAATAGACTTGGACAATATTTACAGAGCCTATATTTTAAGAACCATTTTCACTGATTTGCCTTGTTTTACTTTTAATGAATGGAATTGATCCAGATTTTAATAAATGGCAAATACTTAACACCTAATTAAAACCTTTATCACGCATTTTAAAGAGATAGGGAAATGAAAGAAGAAATAGCAGTGAACAATAGCTGACAGCTGATATTTTCATCTCTGTGACATAGTAGAAGAAGGAAATCATGTGAACAAAGAAATGCTTCAGGTCTTGAAAAGTAACAAAGTACAGATGCAGTTTATTGTATGGACTGGTTATGTTACTGTTTGAAAACAAATATGTGTTATAGGTAGAAGGAAGTTGCCTTATGTGAAGCTTTCTCAGGCCAAGTTGTGTCCTCCTTGATCCAAATCAAAGTTACAAATTTGGGACATGTAGTCGGGACAGAAGATTGTCAGACTATCACGTAGAGAAGCCTTCATGACCTTGCAGGTAGGAGAAATAAAAGGAAATTCAATACTATAACGTGTACATAGGTAATAAAGGTCATGTGTGTAAGGAATGAAGACTGTCAGTAATAATGGATGAGAAGGCTGCTGACTTGATCTGATCACTGTGGGCTGTCAGTGTAATGCTGATAAAAAAAAAAGTATTCTGAGGGAGAAATATTTACGCCACCTTATCTGGAATACTCTTTACAATTTTTATCAGCTATATTAAAGGATTAGTTTTCATTGGCATATATTTATGACTAAGTGATCAGAAGGCACACAATATGGAGCAGCAGTTATAGGAGTAGAATGAAGGAGCTTGATATTGTATGGTTGTTATTGACAAAATTATTATAAGGATATTATTGAGCTGTAAAATATATCAAAAGAAGAGAAGAGGGAATAAATATCACAGTGAAAAATGTTTTTCAGCACATGAACAAATAGGAGCGAACTGGCTATATCAATGTGCTGGAAATGAGAAGTGACCTAACTGTCTTAATTTCTGCAAGTGGTTCAGAAAACTTAAATGTTTTTAAGATGAAATTCAGTCAAATATGAACGAAGACTAAATTCTACTATTCAAGTTTTTGTCTTGGAATAAGTGGAAGAATGTCAGAAATAGCCCTTCAGTCCCAGTAAACTGAAGTAATCCTGTCCGAAGAGCCTCTATCTCCTGTTCAGCAGCATAAATCTGTGCGAGGGTTTGAAAATAACAACCACTTCTGAGACTGTTACGTGGGTTTTTTGAATGTTGTAAGGTCTCATACATTTGTCCAGTTACCTCTCCCTTGAAAGTAAATTAGGTATTAGGTGCTCGCAGTCTCGCTGAAGAGTGAGCATTGTATTTATAGCAGATTTTTTCTGAATTATGCAGATTGATGCTTGGTAGCTTCAAATCTACAGTAGCAGGGCATAGAAGCAAAACGCACCCTTCAAACTGTTGCAGTTTTTTCTGTGGAAACTTTGTGGAGCATCAGTAAGCCCAAATACTATTAAAGCAAAGCTTTGAGCCAGTGTAATTGTAGATTTGGATCTTGGACAAGCTGTGAGTAGTGGTAAGTGGACTTACTGAGCCCAGAGGTGGCTAAATCAGGCCAGTGCACTTGTCCTTTTTACAGATGAGAGATCAGGGTTTCCCCCCGCCCTGGCCCTCTTCTTTCTCAAGAGAATACCTCATCTTCCACTGATTGTGGTTTATCAGTACCAGAGATAATCGAATAGGAAGTAGGAATAACTCCTAATTGAGGAAGGATTCCTAAACTACTAGGTGCTTACAGTCATCTGAATCAAAAATTGTCTCCAATCCCTGCTCTTTTCTCAAACATTCTATTCCCTGAGACTAATTTTGGCCCTGTTCATTTCCATGAGATATTAAACTGTATGTTAGGAAGCAATTTGTTTAAAAAAATTTCTACAGCAAGGTAACTACCAAACTATTGGATGCTTATCCCCATATGTCATCCGTTACAGATCTTTCCTTTGATAATGTTACTTATTTTTTCTTAGCACACAAAACTGTTATTAATCACCTGTGCACAGTTGGTATTGATGACAGAAATGTATTTCAAGGTTTGAAAAGTTAGCAGAAGCTTTGATATCCTTTAGAGATAATAAGAGATAATAGTAGAATTTTAAAAAAATACCATTCAGAAGCCAGGCAACAAATAAAATTATCAGTTTTTAAAGAGATATTTAATTGCTCTAAATGTAAATCCAGTTATTTCTGTGTCCTGACTCATGGTGTTTGAACTTTGCAGTTGGCAATACTGAGACTGAGACACCAAAGAAAAATACCACTTAGTAACAGTTAGTATCTTTTGATAAATAATTCTTTAAGAAATTGCTTTGTGTTTGTAGCTTACAAGAAAGGAAAACAATGAAGAACTTGAAATTCTGTTCAAAGCAAAAAGAGATATATTTTCAAATACATGTTTGTATTGAATACTTTCAAAAGTCAAACTAGCAGACACTATATTAATTCTTTCTGGGAAATCTCCTATTAGTCAAACAGAACCTGTCAGTTTAAATTGGTTTCTGTGCAACTTTTTTGGAAATTACTGGAAATCAAACCATTAAAGACAACTTAATAATGTAAAAAATCTTTAAATAGTTAACATAGATGGATGTGACAACATGGGCAAAAATTATGTTCGTTGGAGAGAAGTTGTTTCACTAGTACTAAAGATGTCACATTGTTGAGGGAGGAAACATCTTCTAATGCTAAGTGGTGTTCATCCATGAAAAAGATGCCTGAGCTGTGTGTTAATAAATACAACAAATAGAAGAAAATTAATTTTGAATTTGGAATTTAATAACTTAGTCTAAGAAATGCATGGCAGTAACATATAACTGGAGGAAAGAGCACATCTGATTTTTATTTCTTTAGTTCTTAATATTATCTAAAAAGTTGCTAGGCTTCCCATCTGTATTTATAATTTGTGATTCTGCTTGTCTTCCATGCAGAAATTATATAAATTCAGAGTCTTCCAGGAGTTAATTGAGATATTAAAGAATTACATTTAGACATCTAACAGCCGTGTCTTTGCTTAAAGTATTATAAACCCTTTACTCTCTTCAGACCATTTAAGCTTAGACAGCTACTCAGGGCCCTTAGGTTTTTGTATAGCATTCTGCAGCTGAAACTTTGTCTCCTCTGAGGTAAATGCCTCTCTATAAAAACAACAAAAACCCCAATGCTTCACCTGTGGTTTCTAAGCTCCTGCATTTCATCCTTTCACAGGCTTGTAACATTATTGTTGCTTGTCACATTACTGTCTTTATTTACAGATATTTATAGTATATTTTCCTCCCTAAAAAATAGCCTGTATCTCATAAGATAAAAGAGCTAAAACTGGGTTTATACATAATGACTTCAGGTTTACCCCTTCAGCTTTTCATGACAAGCAGCAGGGACATTATCTAAAATGCCTTTTCAAGTTGTGATGGAAATAGGAAATCCTTTTAATTTCTATGTGTTGTCTTTGAACGTACAAGAACGTGTGAGAAAATCTGCATGGGAATTTTTAGAGAACCTGAGTAGCAAACTTTATGAAAGCAGCTGTAAAATTTGCAAGATTAGAAGGATTTGCTCTAAAGGCTAAAAAAGAATAGGACCATGTGTAGGTGAGCTACGTAGATTTCTGTTGTAAATAAGCGATGTATAAAAGGTATACAATGTAAAAGGAAACACTGTAAGCTTTAAATTTTTTTAATTCCGTTTTACTTAAGAATAAGTTTTACCTGCTGAAGCTCATTTCTTGAAGAGGTAGATGTGTACAACAGGTGACCTGTGAGCTTATGGAAACAATGGCTACAGATTTATCCATTCTCCTGGAGTACAGTAAGGAAAGAGATTCTAGAATTAAGAAATCTGTCCAATCTGGTGTTGATTAAACTTGTAGACATCTGTAATCTTCTCCACCGTGCAGCTGAAAGATTTGCAGTTTGTGCATCACCATGTGGTTAAAACATCAGCTCCATTTTCTAAATGAAGTCATCTGTGTAGCAGTTGTACCAGTGTAAGTAAAATCCATGCTCTTCAGAGACAAAGCAGGATATAATAGAACACCTACTTGGAAGCAGCTGTCTGGCTTAAAGATGCTATTACCTTTTCCAAGTTACCGTGGTCCAGGCTGAGGCACCTAAAGAGTCACACAAGGATTTCTAACCAATGTACAGAAGTACCGCAGGTGCTCAGAAGGGGTATGGAAAGGCCAGGTCTTGGTGGAAAACTACTTTGTGGTAGTGTGTAGCTTTGATTTAGGGGATCTTTAACAGCTGAGAGCAGAAATCCTATTCATCTGCTCAAACTATATGCAGAACAGCTTGTGTGATAAGGCCCTACTGAAGTACGGTGTGTCTGGGTGCATACTGCAATCAAGACAGTGCAAGTTTCCATCAGGCAACACTGACTTCCCAAGGCAGAGAAGATGGTTAAATCTTGCATCACAGCAGCCATAAAGTGTAAAGAGATTCCAAATTTGCCATGCCACAATCCTAGCACTGTTCTGATTACAAAATTGTTATATTTGGGTTGGGGGTTTTTTGTTTGTTTGGTTGTTTTGGGGTTTTTTTTGGGGGGGGTGGTGGTGGTGGTGGTGTCACAAAAGTGAAGGTGGAAGAAGCAGCTCTAGAGCCCAGAGTGATTTCTGTTGTAAGGTCTCATAAGATGACAGACTACATTGCTGAGGATATCGGTTTTATTGTGCATCTCCCCATAATGGCAGGGAATCGTATCTATTTTAAGCCTGCCCAGCTTGTGTTTGTTTTCACTTTTTACCTCCTGTTCAACTTCCAGACAAGGCACAGAGCGGCTGTTTGAAGCTCTAAGAGAAATTCCTTCTCTGTTTGACTGTTCTCTGCCAGACAGTGCTAACAAGAAGCCTTCCCAGCAAAGTGTTAGATGGAATAATCTCTGATAACCTGAAAGAGGACTTTTTGTTGCGACTCCTCTAAACCCCAGAGGTGCGGGTTGTCTTTTCCTCAAAGCACATGCTCCTCTAAACCCCAAGATGTTGGATCTTCTCTTCCTCAAAGAACACAATCACAAAGACCTTCTAAGAGAGAGATTCCTTTTTTAGTCCTTTGAGTGTCTGGGAAATGGAAGCAATAGAAACTAACATGCCAATCCTCAAGTGCAGTCCGCAGGTGGATTCTTTCTCAAAAGGAAGGATGGAGTTAATGCATTAGCTTTACTTTTACTGTAACCCAACCTCTGACAGCTCTGATACTGTCAGTTACCTGCAGTTTTGTTCCTACTGTGGTAGCACTGGGAGGTCTCACGCTCTTTTAAACAAGGGGGGGGGTGAGGGGCAGAGGGGAACCTTACTGTTCGTAGTCCAGGTCTACACACTGAACCCATCCAGATCCTAACTGTACGAAAGAGTTGTTTGGTTCCTTTGGTATCAGTGTAATTTAGAAGCAAGTTAGAAGTAGGTGAATGCTAGATGCTTTCCATTTATACAGTTTCTTCGTTAATACCTGCTGGGGAGATGTCTGCCACTATTGGGGATGCTAGTAGGGCTTAAGGTCCCAATGTTCAGTTTTTGCCTGTGCTACTTTCTCTGTCTTTTTGTGGCCATCTTCTGTTTGCCCCAAGGAGCAGAGAAATTGAGGATAAAATGGAAAGCAATTCTTTTTTTGAAATACATTCACGGTGAAAATCAACTTGTGTAGAAATCAGTGAATGAAATGTTTATCTAGAATGAGACTTTAAAAGGCTGTTGTGCAAGTGGTAATTTTGATTTCTTTATTCAGTATTTATTTTGATTAACTGAAATGAATGGTTCTTCCACAAAGTACATTAAGCAGTCGGTCTGTGACTGTGGTGAATAATTTCTGCTTTCTTGAGCTTGTGGTAACTTTTAATGGTTCAATGTATTCAGGCTCTGTCACTTGTCAGTGCTGCATGGTACATATCCCAGACCAGGAGCAACGGAGATCAATAACTGAAGGGGGTTTCCATTGAGATGGGAACATCTTGGGGCAGTAGTGAACGCAGCAGAATGAGTCATTCTGCGCTTGCGTGGAGGGGCTGGGAATTTAGACTCAATCTGTAAGGATCAAGATTAGAGGCAGGCCTTAAAACCAACAAAATCCGAGGATGTTTACTTACAGGTGAGATAAACAAGTAACAGATAAGTGGTTATCTCAGCTTTCTACATGTCTAATATATGGGAATTGCCACTGGGCAAGGATAGGAGAATGCGTGAGCCGTGTTGGATCAAGTAATGAATGTAACTTCTATGAATGGTGTTTGAAGACGTGGCTCGTGTAGAGGCAGGACCTGTGTGCCATCTGGGAGGGCAGTTCCCAGCTTCAGCTTAGCTCTCCAGTTTCTTTTCAGCTCCAAGTAATACTGCGTGTCTGGCACAGCCGTAGTCAGCTCCTGCGTTTGCCCAAGACAGGCTTTGCAGTGGGATGAGGGGTTAGATTCTGTAAACCTTGAACTTACTGTGCGGAGTTTTCCTGCTTTAGGTAACTGGCAAAGTGCACCTCCAAGGAGCATATTGGAGTGGCTAGAAAAACCTAGAGGCACACAAGCCAGGATTTTCAGCCATTTGGTAAATGTCATTTTGGAGTAGTGGAGAGGTGGCTGTGGAACAGTGTGAAAACTGCCTTGAGATGAAAAATCTGTTGTGTAATATCTTTCGAGTCATCCCAGGAAGCAAGACCTAGTCATTAGCTTTCTGCTGTTGTACTAGCCAGACAATTTATTGTTAAATGCTTGTCTGTGAAGAAAAATCTGCTTTTTCTGGGAGCTCTCGATAGCACTGACATTTACTCAGAGTAAATCTAACATGGATTGGCTCAGAACAGTACAGCTTGACAGACATGACATTTACTGCTGCCATACTTTAACCAATATTGTGACGATAAGGTCTTGGATATCCAATGGAATTGGTGAAATACAATTTTAAACCTAATGGATAGTCTATTTACCTTTACACTAAGCTGTAAGAAGAAATAAATTAAGGATCTTTCCATGCTTCATGGTACGCACTGAAAAAAACTCATGAATTAAAATTTACCCTTATTTCCATTGCCTCCAGACATTAAAAGTACAAGTTAGTTTTTTCTGTCCCTTTTTGGAGTTTGTAAGTCTGTTTCCAATAGCCTTGCTAAACTGTTACTGTATGGTTATCACGAAAAAGGAAAAGTCATTTGTTCACATTCAGTGCCATCCATAAAAAACAAGAGAGCTCTTGTTGTAAGTGACCTTTGGTAGTTTTCCAGACTTGAAGAATTCAGCTTGAGTTATAGTCCTGTCCTGCCCTGTGCAGTTAAGTTCTGTGTTTTCTGCTAAGTTTAATATAATAAATGGAACAGCACTGAATGCACATCTAATGCTAGACACCTTATAGCTGTGTGCTGGAATTGTAAATGTGACACATTGCATGTTTTTTTTCCATAGGATACTAGGAAACGAATTATGGAAAGAGACTAAGGTTGACAAAAGGGTGTAGCGCTCATTAAACAGAATTATTGGAGGTCTGTATGTGCTAAGGATTTGTATTTCTTAGAAAATAATATTTCCCCACCTGTTGTTAGTGATGGTGCAGTAGAATAGATTGATGCTTTCCAAGTGTTACATCCCAGAGTTTCATTTTGTCCCTGTGTGTCCATAGCAGCCTCCTTTCATTCTGTTTTCCTTCCAAAATTAAATCAGTGACACAATCTGGAATTTATCCACTGGTAGACTGCGGTAGAATGGCAAGTGGTATTGGTAAACAGTTACTTTAAAGTTTCTTAAACCAGCTTTAGTAGTGCATCTCTTCAATTTTTTGGAATCTTCTGACAGCTTGGAAGAAGTTACGTTGTGAAGTCCAAACAAATGATTCCATGTTTCTTAAGGATTTCTCTCCAGGCATTTATAAGAAATCATGCAGATATTTTCGTTTCTAAGAATGACTGGCCAAGAACTGCAACCTGCCTCTCCTCTGGGGGATGAAAAGGAATGCTTTGAGGGAGTCTTTCCTTTTCAGCTTGGGGGAAATTCTGAGGCACCTGCTCTCTGGACAAACTTTATGGAAAAAAACCAAATGGATTTGAAGTGGATAAGACATACAGGTTCATACTTATGCACCTAAATCAAGTTTTCAGTGCTACCCTTTTTTCCCTTTACTATTTATTTCTTTGCTGTATTTTTCTTTACAATATTTGAGCTCCTCTTGAAGGTGTAGGCATATAGTAAGTAGTGCCTCACATTTTCTTGTTACTGAAGTTGATTTCTAGCCGGCACTTGTTTAGTACTTAGTTTTTAGTGTCAGTGTTTTGTAGTATGAAGTGTATATATTAAAGTTCTAAGACGTGCAACGTAGCACTGAAGACTTGTTTTCAAAAAGCTAAAAAAAAAAAAAGTGAGTGAAATATATGTATGCATTTTCTTCACAGTGAACACTAAAAAAAAGGAAAAAAGCTACATCATAATGTGACTAATGAGCATAGACAGCTACAAGATCTTATCTTGTTTCTGAATTTTAGAAATGTTCCAAGTTTTGAATTTTTGTATTTTAACTGTCTCACAATAGGTTTTGCTATGCATTGCTAAAAGGTAGGTAGTGAAAGCAGTGCCTTATATAGCTACCCCACCTTTGGTTTTGCATTTATTGTTATATTCATGAAAACAGAAATTATCTTGAAGCAGACATACTAATCATAGACCCAGTTTTGATGCGATGTTTCAGAGACTTCAGTGAATTCCATAAACTAATTACTGTATAAGATCAGTCGATTTTTAGGTGCTACTCTCACTGTAAGTTTGGTACAGTGTTTGTGTTTTTTAAGAGAGTGCATATTGAGATCAAGTATTTTGGTGCAGTGGGAGATAAACATGAACCAAAGACAGTCTTTAGAGGCTTCATTAGTTAAACCATTTCCCTTACTCCAACCACACGAAGAATTTCTAAATTAGATGAAACTGGCAGACCCCTGTAGTTGTAAGGATAAACGTGGTGCCGCATGCAGAAGAGTTCTTGCCAAGCTAGCAGCTAAGGTTTCACGCGTAAACCCCATCCGTACTGATCTGTGGCCCTTCGCAAGGCCGATCCTGAAGGTGAGCCATGGCAGCTCCCCTGAAAGCAGCCCGAAGTCCTTCCCCTCGCTCATACCCACCCAAGCCCCTCATCCTGAAGCAAGTCATAGAATTTTCTTATGGTAATTAATCAATTGGGAATAAAAGGTCTTGGTGAAAGAGAAGAGGAAAATATCAAGTTGGAATTACCGCTTTAAAAACAGTATGCTGGAAAAATATTATAAACATTACTAGTATTCAGCATCAGTGGGGAATATCTTACAGGAAATTAAATAATGTATTATTAAAAATATGGAATAGTTTTATTTCCACCAGGAAATGAAAGAATTGCATGAGGATATCTTCTTCAGCTTTTTTCATAAATCATTCACTTAATATTTCTTTCTTAGTATTAGTCATAAGTTCAATTACCAGTAGTGTAGTATGTCAGGAATTAGTTATGTCTTGATGAGATCTAATTAATTATGAGTTTATTTTGCCAGATTTTTTTAAAGTGTGTTGAAGTAAAGGTTACTGTCCTTCATGGTTTAAGATAATCGAATTACACACACAGTGTTATTGGGGCGGGGGGCGGAGGGAGGGAAGCAATTACCAGTCATGCACACACAATTAAAATAAGTTTTGAAACCTTCAGAGAGCTTTAACATTTTACTGCTGTTCTTAAGTAGAATATTGTTATAACAGTTTATAAAGCTGCTAGAAAGTTGGAACATGTTATTTTTAATGCAGATTGCTTATAAATTTATTTTAGTGGATCTTCCATTTGAATGAGTATAACATCTTTGGTGAACAGCATAGTAGTTCTGTTGAATGATTCCAAATTATGAAGGTAGACATAGGAAGAATTAAGAAAAAACTTACTTGTACATCACCCTGGAAAAAGTAGTCTGAATTATTTGAAAGTTGTAACTAATGAGATCCTCTTGCTTTTCTGACTCTGGCAGATAGCTCTTGCTTAGGTGGGGGGGTGGTGGTGGTGGCCAAAAATATTGAATGAATACTTAACACTGTAGAACATTGATGAGTTCAAATTATTCCAAATTTAAGTGCCATTAAGTATTAAGCCATTTGCGTGTGGCTCGAGGCTTACTTAAAGAAATTAAAATCTTACAAAAATGTATCAGCTAGAAAATGGAACAGGATTCTTGCAAGGAATCTCAAGATCAAGTGCTAGTTCTGGGACTAGGGCAAACTCTGCTTGCTTCATAAGGTGCTTGCTATGTGTAGTTTTATGGAAGAGAATGACGGGGAGTGTTATTTACTATAAAATATCAACCTGTTTTCTATTTTTGAAAGGAAACGTAACGCAGTTTATGTCAAGAAGATGGCCATATCTTCTTGTAACAGAATTTTCCTTAATACACTTGGGAAATAGCAAGACTGGTACCAGTCAATAAGCTCAGATAGCAGCTGTTTGGGAGTTTTCCGTTTTCAGCCTTTCATAGTTGAGTGCCATCAAGTCTGATCAGTCAGAATGTATGCAAGGCAACTAGTTTGCTCTCCCAGAATTAAGTAGATCAGTGACCCATTTTACAAAGGCAGGACCTTTCTGTTCAGTTAGGATTTTGTCTGAATTCAATGTGCACAAAGAATTTCTCACTACAGTGAACGTAGAGCTTGGAAAAGCTATTTTTACTCACTTTTGTTGTAGTCCTGCTGTCACCTGCAGAACAGATATTAAAGCTTGTGTGTGCACCATCTACTAGCTTCAGCAGGTGTTTGCTTCAATTGATGACTTTCCTGTGTAAGTAATTGATCACATGAACAAAATTGGTGTATGCAGTTTCAGTCTAATATTCTACAGTATTGTGAACAGAAAAAAAGAAGTCCTCCAATACTACAAGTGAGAATGGAAGCCTTGTTTCATGGGTTACTAAAAATGGCAGAAGTTACAAACCATTAGTTGAATGATTGAAAATGCTTGTTTTGTTGCCCCTCACCCCCATGAGTTGCAAGCTTTTAGGCTAAGCACCTTCTCAGCAAGATGCTGCTCTTGTTAGCAATTAACACTGGATTTTAATTTAAGCCTATCAGAATAACTGTCCTAAATCAATTCAACTTGGAGATCTTCAAAACCAGTTGAGCTTCTTTAAAGAATAGGGCAAAATTAGATGAATTACATGCCTAAATCTGTGCACTTCAATCCAGATTTGAACTGAAGAGAAGCTGTTATTAATCAACCTGTGGATAAATTTTAGGATGTGAGTTTAAAAACTGAAAGCTTCTGTGTACTTAGAAAATGATAGTTTATCAAAATAGAAGTGTTCATAAATTTAATAATTGCACAAATAAATCCCTGAGGTTGGGTTTTGGAAACAGCTTGGATTTTGTTGTTTGAGACTTTCTCAAGTTTGGTTGTTTTATTGTCATATCAAAAAATGTTGAGCACTTGATTTCTATGAAGTTAAGAGGACTTACGGGTACATGTTCCTTGCAGAAATGTTATCACAAATCCACAGTCAAAGAGCAATATCTGTGATCTGAATTTGAATGCAAGTTGTATTATGATCAGTAATTTAGACTGTAATTTGGTCTGGCTGAATTGCTTTATGGATTTTTGTGATGTAGAAAGGAGAATATTCTGTTAGGTGGGGTATGTGTGTCTTTGCAAATCAAACAAAATTTTCGAAGCCATATGTTAGAACAAGTTTTGTAGTAGGGTTCGTATCTTTTGTTAGACTAATTACCGTAATTGTAAAAGAGTAGGAAAGCTTTTAATCTCACAGACCCTTTTTCAGATATGGAGAGAATCTGGGAGAAGACAGGCCCCATTTGTGCTCAACTTCTTGTATAAGCAAAGTTACAAGATACTGAATTTTGCTGCTTGAAATGGGGCTTGCACAACATGGGGGGGGGAAGCCAAGCCGAAAAAACTGGGGCTCGCTTGCATGCTTAGACCTTTATGACAACAGTAAGACTACCCAAATTAAACTGGCTTTTGGAGGGATGGAGTTCCTTATTTCTTTTATGCATATTTTCCTGGTAATTGGAAAGACAGTCTAAACCAGCATGTATGTGCTGTTTTGAAGGCGCGAGCAAGGATTGCCTTCCTCGACAATTCATAATTGATGAGATTCCATTAAGATTTAATGATTCTTGCAAAAGTAACTTCATTTTCTTTTGCCCCCCCTGCTTTTTTTGTTTGTTTGGTTTGGTTTTTGTTCTTGTTGTTAGCCTTTGGTGATGTGGGGGTTATTTTTACACTGATCTTTGAAACTCAGAGATTGATTCCCCCCTCCCCCCACCACCGAACTGTGCTAATGTCATTAAATTGGTTTTCGTGTAATTATGTCAAGTGAGCCTTTCCATACAGGAAGAAAAAGTATTATTCACTGGAAAACTCATTTATGGTATTCATTGGATAATGTGCCAACTTTTGTAAAGATCACTGCAAAAGCATAATGATTAGTCTACAGTGTATCCTTCTTTGGGAGCTTCATTTTCTGCAAAATGTTATCTTTGAAATATTTGAGAATTGGCAAAGAAAGATAACAGGAACTGTGTTCATTTTCCTTCAGGTTTAAATCTGGTTGTACAAGTCTTTCTGGGAAAACTTTTGATCAGGAGTTGGAGAATGTCCTGCTAAATTTTGAGAAGGTTTGAAATAGCTTTTTGTTTTGTATGCAAATATTACAGACTGAAATACCTGAATGTTGACATCACTGAATTTCTGTGGGTCACTTTTTATCCATTGTTTTTGTGGCTTACGTGTTAAAGCAAGCACATTAAAACATTCTGACTGTGTGTGACTGAGAAGTAGAAGTTACTGGTTGAAAGTTAGAAACACAGAAAGTAATAGCCAATGGTGGAAAATACAAACTTTCTTAAGCTGCATACTGACAGGTATTGATGTAACATAGTTGTAAGTAATGGTGACTGGTGACATCCCACTGGGAAGGTACTGGCATGTAAAGGTATGTGCCGAAAGCATTTTAAATCTTCAGCAGATCAAAACAAGGCAGGTATAAAATGTCATTGCGGTATTGCAAAGCTGGAAGAAGCTGTCATTCTTGGCAACAGCTGCCACTGCTGTATTAGTGCTACTTCTGAATGTCAGTCATTCTTCATTTGAAGAGTGAATGACCTACTTGGGAAATCAAAGTAACCTGCTTTTGTCCTTTGGGAAGTAATGCCACTTTTTTTTCTAATTGAGCTACCACCAATTAGTAGATGGCATATGAAACTACCACACACAGATTTTGCCCTAGGCTGCAGAACAGGAGGAAAATTCAGAGGATGGATAACTCCATATTTAATGGTACCTCGGCACATCTGACCATTTTTTAGGGTTTTAGCACAGTGTTCCATTTAGATATGATCAGCTTGTGAAGGGCCAGCTAGAGAGAGAAACTGTATATCTTTCAAGAGGAAAAAATCAGAATTACTTTTTTCAGAATGTAGGATCCAGAATGTTAATGACAAAAAGATCAGGAACAGGGAGGGAGGTTTGTAACCTAGTGTTCTTACAGTGAGGAATGTTCCCCTGGGTGACAGTGTCCTCTTTTCAGAGGAGTATTCTAACAAATGTAGACAAAAGTGTCAGGCTTTGCATAAGCCAGGATTTCACTTGCTCGCAGAGCTCAGTTGGTGTCTAAATGAGAACACGTATTTGATTGTTTATTTTATTGTATTCCAAAGGGAATTTGATAGTGAACTCTGAGTGCCACAGGAAACATTAGCAGCCTGCTTAAGAGGAGGAACCCTGGAAATTAATGCTCTGGTAGAAACCAGAATCAATGCAAAATCCAAATCCATTAATTTCTAACTTCTGTTTTAAGTCCAAATTCATAACCCCCCTAAGGAAAGGGGTGGCGGGGGATCCTCTTTACTGTATGCAAAGTAACTTAATGCTGTTGGTTCTGCTTTGTTTATTGCTCCTTACTAATATTAAGAGTGTAACAGAAGGAACAGCTGACCTCATTTTTCAGCAATGATTTGGCAGATTTTATTGCAAAATTGAAAAAAGATGTGTAACTACCCCTTTTAAATGTAGGGGAAAAGACATTAAAGGGTAAATAGAACTGGAATCTGTGTTTCTTATTCCCACTGTCATGCAGTTTGTCCAGACTGAGGTTTAATTCATCTTCGCTCAAATTGGCTGAAGTTTGTTTACTGCCATTTAAAAATCAGAAGGAAGATGGTAGGTTTCACAGGGTTGGCTGGATCCTTTATGGGATTACAGTTTTTACTGGTTTTGAGACTCCATAGGCAGCGTAAGATCTGTCAGAGTTTCACGGCATAGGACCAAAGCAGAGGGAGCCTTGGTGTTTACATTTGTGGTCCTTTTCCTGCTGTATCATTGCAGGCTATGGCTGTTAGACAGACTTTAGTTATCAAGGGAACAATATGGCAGTTCTCCATAACCTTTTTGTCATTAACTCTGATGGTGATCTCTGATGAACAGAAATGATGCCAGACAGTCAAAGCCAGCTTTAATACACGGACAGTGGAACCACAGAAGCAAATGGTGGTGAAATGGAATGGCTTTGGAATTTTCTATTTCAGTGTGCAGGAGAAAAAACAGGTTTTGTACTTAATTTTGCTGTCTGCCACTGAGGACTGAGTGCCTTCTCATCCTGTAGTGTCCACAGAGAAATTAGTCAGAGAAATCAGTGCAACAACATAAGAGGAGACAGTATCAAATTATAGAAAATAGTTGTTTAAACCAGTGTCAAGCTCTCTAAGATAGGATCAACTCTATCTGAGTAGAAACTCCGCTTTACAGAGGTTTATTAGCCTCTTCAGGTTACTAACAGTGCTTCTCAGAGGTAATGATGAAGAAGAATGTCATCAATCATCCTACATTGTCTGCGTTAAACCCTCTGGTTGCTGTAAGAAGAATATTGAGCTCCTTTCTTTTTTGACTGTGAGATTCAATTCTATCACACTTGAAATTGTAAGTAGACAATGAGTAGAGAGGAGGGCTGTCCACAAATCAGATTCTTTCCAGTTTAAATGCTATTTATTCCAAACAAAGTGTCTGAAAAACAGACAAAGTTTTGAAAGTGTCTGCAAGAAGGAGGTAACAATGGTTTGGGGTTTTTTTTTCCCCTAAATATTGAAAGATTTCCACTAGGGAATAAAAGAGAATAGACATTTATTATAGTACTTTCTGGAGTACCTGGGGTTAGCGTTCCTCAGAGAAGTTGAGGAAGAGACAGTCCTGTGACAGAACAGATTTTGCAAGTTTGCATCTTGACATGAGTCCCCATTTCCCAGTTCTTTAAAAACTGCTGATGTTTTTACCATTGCAGTTAACTCATCAGTAGCTGGGCAACCCCGAAACTGGAAACCCATGGGAGAAGCTTCCTGACAAGTCTTTGAAGTCTATGAGAACCAACTTACACAAATGCAATCTTTCACAGATCCCTTTTTCTCACTAGCTGAAGTGGGGAGACAGAGAAAATAGTCTGTACTTCAAGTGAAAATCTGTGTTGAGGGTAAGAGAGGAGGTTCCCTTTTTTAAACCAAAACCAAAAGCTTAGTGACTTTCCAGTGCTTTTAACAAAAGTTGTATATTGAATTTAATAATGTTAGTGTGACTTTAAAAGAAAACTTAAGAATTCTCAAAAGGTGTTCCAAAACCCAGAATATATGTAATGTGGGCTATGCATTTGTTTTTATTTGTTAGCTAAATATTGTTGTAATAGTTAATGTTGTAACTGGGTAGCTAAATATTGTAGCTAATAGTTGTATGTTAAACTCATATCCAGCATCTTAGCTATTTAATGTTTCGGTATTTTTTTAATCATGGGCTTTTAAACACCGGAGTAGTCAAAAGGTTAAAGAATATTTTCACTAATTCACCACAGACCCTGGCAGTTCTTACATTATTAGGTACATGAAAGCATTAGCTAGAAGTTGCCCTTTTACAGTCAAATGGTAGTGACTAAAGACTTTGATGAATGATAATTTCTGCTTTGATAACCAAACTCTGAAATCGTGATTTGATCAAACCAGCAAAGCAAAGCTCTGACATCAAAATTTATTTCTTATGTTAAGATTGTTCTTTTGCAAAAAAAAAAAGTGTGTATTTTCTTTCCAGAAATATGTTGCATTTAATAAAATTTAAAATACAGCTAGAGCACAAGGCTTTAATGATGAATATCCTCTAAACTTCTTTATCAAGTAGCTTTGCATGTGGCGATGATGTTTTTTTGCATTTACCAAAGTGATTGTCTTGAAATAATATAGAAAGATTTCCTATTACTTAGACTACAGAGGTTTCATCCGTATTGCCAAATCAAAATGAGAAATAGTTGTTAAGTGGTAAGCAGCATTTAAACATGGCTGGCCTTTTGTACCCATGTTTACATTTAATGCTCAGTCTGAATTTTCTGATGCATTATGGTAATAAAAAATGCACTGCATTTCCTCTAATAGTGGTAGCCTTTGACCCTCTTGGCATCAAGAGATAATAACAAGCAAAGCAGGTAACAACATATGCTTCTTGCATTGTTAAGCTTGAAATTGGCATCTGGTGGTGATGGAAAAAGTATTCCAAAGCAGGATTGTCCCTGCTTTAAGATTTTACACTCTTCAGTGGCTTGCAAGAGCTGAATACCTTAGTTGGTGTTCAGTTTGAAAAAGTTTACGCCTTCCTTTTCCTCTCACGGGAGGACAAAGCAAGCCAAGGAATCCTGTTGAAATCATCCCATCAACAAGCTGAAAGGGGCTGGCTGCACAGCATGAAGTGATTTTTGGTGTGGAGATTGCTGAAGCATGGCTGGAACAGAGTGCTCTGGGTCCTCGAGGAGTATCTGTTTTCTTCTGCTTTTCAGAGCTAATTAAATGGGATTTAGCACCTTTTTCCAAAGCTAGTATCATTAGGTGAGTATCATGGTACTTAGTAACTATCTCACTCCCTAGTTCAGACCTGTCCTATAGCGCTGCATCCCCGAAACCTTGCCTTTCATGTCAGTGCTGGCATCCAGACAAAACCCGTAGCTCGTTATAAGAAACTGAGTTTCAGAATAAATCATTTTGGTGTTGTATTTTTGTCATAAAATAGGAGTGACTGGTAGTGGCAGAGGCCAGTCCTAGGCTTTCGTAATGAGAGCTGTAAGAAATGAGTATGATCTTCACAGGCACTTGTCTCTGGTAGCTGGAAGTTCCTGTCTTCTCTCTGATACCATTTCATGTTCACATAAGGAAGCGGACCTTCCAGTCCCATGAGCTGTCAGAAAATCCAAATACATGTGAAAACAGTACTGAAGAAAGCATTTGTAGAAAGAGAGGACTGGAGTAGAATTTATGTATTGATGATGAGGACTGAAGAGTGAGAGGCTTCTTTCTGAGGACTTGAAGGTGAGTGAGGACTTGAACCTTAAACCATTAATGCAAGGAAGTGGTCAGTACTAGTTTGCTTGGAGGGGATGATAAATACTTTGATTTTATAGATTTCTTTCCACCAACTACTTTTTTCCCTCCTATACTCTTTAAGTAGATCACTTTATTTCCTAAAAGGGAGTGTAATTTTTACCATTTCAAAGTGAATGCTGTACCTGGAACTTGCAGAATAATTATCGTATTTATTATAATACCTGATATGAAAATAAAAAATAAGTGAAAATGGCTTTTTGGGGGTAAAGTATGTTAACATGAGATTGGTGGATTATCTGATTATCCTTGTTCTTTGAAAAATGAAGTATGCAAGGCTCTGTGTCGTCCTCCTTGTTTGGAGCATGAAAAGAGTGGTGAAAGCAAATTTTTCAACTCAATCTTGAAAGTTTAACAGCACAATCACAAACACATGAATACACATTGCCATCAGTGATAAGAACTTGGGGTTCACAAAGAGATTTCAGCGGTCACATGTTCTTCATGTTAAGTTGTAGCATTAACTCCTGGTATGTAAAAGGTCGAAAACACCTGCTGAGTGCTCCTATGTAAGAAATAAGTCATGGAAATTTCTCAAGTTATAGGTACATGTTAATCTGGGACTGAGCAAATTACATGTAGAAAAAGTTACTGTTGATAGTATGAATCAGTAATTTGAAGGCCAAGCCTCAAAGCAAGTAAGATAAACTCCTTTATGAAAAAGGAGTTTAAAAGAAATGAGAACAATGTCATGGTTAAAGCACTGCCATTATGGTGTTCCAAATATAAGAATCACCAAATCTCTTTCATAAAATCGTGAAGTTTTAGTTGGTGGATCTGGGGTAGATTTCTTCCAAACTTGAATCAGTATAGGAAACTTATTCAGCCACCTTTGTCATCAGCTCTCAGCTTGGTGGTTCTCTTAATCTCTAAAGCTTTCAAGCTGCTTCTTGTCTGACACCATGTATGCTATGCTGGTAGCATGTCGACATTTTTATTCTCTCAACTGCAAAGGAATGTAAAAATCATATGAAAGAAAGAAAGAAGCTGTTACGAGTACCTGACCTAGATTTGAAGCCTTTTTGAAGCAAAATGGTTCATGGTAACTTTGAATATATGCTGCATTTTCTGGGCTTTGTAAATCTGCTGTGGAATCACTTCTGGATGGACTGCTAAATGTATGTATTAACTGATTGCTTGTAATCTCTATGAGCTCGAAGTAAAGCTAAAAAAACCCTAAGGTGCCATTGAATACTCATTTTCTCTCTTTAGCCTGCTTATTTCTTTCAGACCGTGCCACTCTGAAATACTGCAGCAAACGTTTATTAGTCTGTGCATTTCTTAAATGGTACGGTCACAGCTTGATGATTACTTTGTTGTATGAGAGCATGGGGGTAAAAGCTTTGGTTGAGATAAGGAAGGTTAAAGAGGCAAACTTCTGGAGTATTAGTGACCAGAGCTTGTGCCTGTGAGGGTACAGTAGACCCCGAGACAGAATCCGGAATGGCAGTATTGGCTGTTGTGGAGTAGCTTCGCCTGAAGCTGTGTTGCAGCTGCACGTTGGTCTTCTGGGTATGGATGACTGAGTAGGGTTTTTTTGGGTTTTTTGGTTTTGGTTGGTTGGTTTTTTTGTTGTTTTTCTTTTTTGTGTGCTTCAGTGGTATGACTGTTTCCTAAAAAAGCTGCATTTTCTGGCTTGCCTCTGAGAAGCATAAATGATTACCTCTTGTTCTTTAGTTTTTTGTAAATCTTATAAGTGTTGAACAAAATCCTGTTTTCGTATCTCCATATACCCACAGGAAATTGATTTATGTTTTATTAAGAATATATGCATTACATATCAAGTTAATGTGTTCTTAGTATTCTGCCTTTTCTTTAAAAGGGTGATGTCTCTTACCAATCTCGACTCAGAAGAAAAACTAATGTGCCAGAAATTCTGAGATACAGGTACATTAGGGTTTCTTTGGTTTGCCTGCTGTGTGTTGGTTTTTTTTCATTTGCTCCTTCCCAGTGTGTTTGTACATCTGTCCTGTTTTGGGACTATGGTGAAAGGATTAAGACAGTATATCTAAATGGCAGGTAATGAAAGCTTTTTGCAGTAACATTTAAAAAACCCAAACTAAACCAAAACAAAAACCAAAACATAAGAAGTGCCTCAAGGGGCAGAATTCTTGCACCTGTTTAACACAAATTACACCTTCATCTTGGCAAAAGTTTGATAGATTCCTTTTTCCACAAGAATTCACAGTGCCATACAACCAAACAAGAGAGTAACATAAATACTGTTCCAGTTGCTGCTTTTGTTTACAGCACACTATTACGTGGAGGGACTATTTATGTCAAAATTGAAATGCAAAGAAATGTTATCATATTTAAAATTTCAGAAGGCACCTTATTCCTAGTGGTAACAATGTGATGCTTAAAAGAATTCTGGTTGCTTGTACTTCTGTGCTCAGTTTTTGCATTCAGTTATTTCGTTGGGTGGTTTCAGTGCTTGGTTTTCTTTCACAGCAGTCATTTTACAGTATTCACAGGTAATGAAAGTAAGTTCCTCGTGTAAATGAAAAATAACTTTGTTGATGTTATAAAGTCTGTTTTGTTTGGATCATGTTTTCTCAAAAGTGTTTTAAGTTATTGAAGTGCAGATTGCTTGCTCCATTAACCGAAGCTTCCACTGAAAATGGGATCTGATCATATCTGAAGTGTGGATTTGAAAAGTATGTAGTAAATAAAAGCTGGAACTGAATATTGAACAAAAAGTTGAGGATTCGTGGAAGGAAAATCCATCAATGATTTCTGAGAGCAGTAGTCTCTCTGGCTCATAAAGCTTTTGAGGTCTCATGGATCACTGAATGCTGGCAGTATGCCCTTATGCTTTTCCTGGCAACTACTCTTAGTCTCTTGCAGGCTACTGGGTTACAACAGCTTTTACTAGATAAAGCTGTTCTTATTCGTACCCTGCATACTTTTAACAAAAAGAGGCTAGATCTGGAGTTAAAAATACTGTGTCAAGATTGTATCATAATCTGCAGAGGTGTGTGTATGTACGTGGATTAAGTCCTTCACTTAATGCAACGGCAGCAACCTCTGGATCTTTCACATCTCTTTTGCTTGGGAGGACCTGATGACACATGTACTAAAATTACCATCTTTTAGTACTGTTTAACAGGGTGATTCTCTAAAAGGTTATGGCTGATGACCAACACAGCAGTATTTTTTGCAGCCTCCTAGAAGGGACATAGTAATGACATAAAGTGAGTGGCCAGTGTTTCAGCAGTTTTATTTCTGCTCTTCCCAGAAGAACCTGTTATGAATATGCATCAAGAGTCAGTATTTCTTTCCTGTTAGACTGCAATAATTAATTTTACACTTTTTTCTCCATTTTAATGGCTCACATTTTCTCTTATCCACCAAGTTCAGTGGCTTTGGCCTAGCAAATCTTCCAGGACCTTTTATTTTTAGAGTTGCCAGGGCTGGAAACTACTCTTGACTCTGGGAAATGTTGTCTGTGTATTTATAATCCCCAAACTATAGGGAATTTGTTGTCCTTCAGCAAGCTTTTCAGTAAGCTTCCTATGTAATTTTGGAATATGATACTGGTTACTTAGGGAATCTCTTACATTTGGCAGGAGCAGTGCAGCTTGTGCTTTGAACATTGAAACAGCCTTCATGGGTTTGGACGGTCTTTTCTTCACTGTTGATATTCTTTGTCAAAAGGTATCCAAAGCAAAGATATTTTTTTTCTTTCTTTCTTCCTTCCTTCATATTAGACATGGCATGTTTAAATTACAGAATGAAATTATGATAGTGGTCATACTGTATATTATGCTATATTAGTAGGATAGCTTTCAGGACAGGTATGTTTATTTTAAGCAGCAGAAATATTACCTTAAACTCCTAGGGAAGCTCATATTGGGGATTCATGCAGGCCAAACAAAATATTGTCATGACCCTTTCCAAGAAATGATCATCATTGTAGGTTTGGGGGTTCTGGTTGGGGGTTTTTGTTTGTTTTGGTTTTGTTGCTTTGTTTGTTTGGGCTTGGTTGGTTTGTTTTTGTCAAAGTGCCTTGCCAAACTGTAGAAACTTTCAAATTTTTTCCTGTTAGGGAAGATGTTAATGATGGAGATCGTTTATCTCCTCCATGCAGTTCTGTTTGTTTTTATTCAGTACATGTTCTTTACTTCTTTGTTCCTGGAATCAAGGGCATCTGGCTACACACATTCTGGCTTTGCCTTTCTTCCCTTGCTACCTTTTCTCCTTTGTATCTTATTTCTCTTCCGCTCTACAGATACAAGTATATGCCTGTGGTCTAATGAATGTGATGGCAATTTGTTGATGATTAATACTGCTGTGGGTTGAAACTAGATAACTGTGGATATAAAGTGGTGTCAAACTTTGGTTTAATTTGGTACAGGATTTCTATTTCAAGTATTTATCTGTGCATTCAAATCTTGTCAATAAGACTTAGACTCATACTTAACACTAAAGAGGTTTTCTGTATCAGTGCTACAGGCAATAAAACACCTAAGCACATTAATAACTTTATTTTTAACTGGCTTTTGAATTACTTGATGAAGTCTTTGCAGAAGGTGTGTCATGTTACATGAAAATGCTCAGGATACTCAAACTCTTATTATTATTGAACGTTAAACTATCATTAACTCCTTAGAGAAACAGCATGTCTCTGATAGCGCAAACAGGAGACTTCAAAAATTTCAAAAAGCTCTGGAAAATGTAGGTACTTGACTGTGCCGTTGAAGACTTAGATTAACCTAGCTCTGGTATTGACTGAAGTGAATGTAAGATAAATGGGGGAATTTGACTCTGCCACTGTAAGATCCACTATTATGTACAAACTTACTGTGCTGACAGATCACACTGTTTAGAATTCTTGGGTTTTAGTTTGATAAGGAAGCTGATAGAGAAGAATGCAGATACTAATAATTGTCAAGCTGGAATGAAAACTTGCCTTTGCAAGGAAGTTTTCCTTTCCTTGCCTTTTATTGTGTCCTGTTTTACAGTAACTTCATGAAGTAAGCGCATGCTTATGGAAGGTAGACCAATCTACATTTAAAAGCAATTCTCCTTTAAGTAACAGGTTCTTTGTATACCAAATTGCTATCATCTACAGGCAGGGAGGAGATATAGCAAGAAGAGAACATTTCCACGCGGTTCACTGCCTAACTGTTCTGCTTGATCCTGCAAACTTCCTGGTACAATTAGTTTGAGTGAATACCTTGAAATAGTTTATTGGTTCTATATCAGTTTTAAGTACACTTATATATTGCCTCTTGATTTTGAGTGATGAGTGAATGCATTGAATTCATTGGAGGTGTTGCTGGTGAATGTTTATCAACTACCAAAATGTTTTTAGGCAGAAGCGTTTGCTTTTAAAATATATAAGCAACTAGCCGTAATTGTTTCCAAACTGCATAGCTTCTATCATCTGACTCTTTCTGTTCAACTGATTAATTAAGAGTTTGATACTATTTGTATAAAATAACTTGAGAAAATATAATATTTAGCAATAATACTCTAATTAGCAAACTCTATGTTCTTGAGAATAATTATTTAATAACATTTTGAGTTTAATTAACAGTTATATTATTCCACCTTTTATGCTACAGTAATGAATACATTACTAATTCTGTTGGCACAGATAGAAGAAACTAATTACTTCAAATTTTTGTGCCTATAAAAAGATGAAATTCATTAAGGTTACCATTAGAATAATTTTTACAGGATTTTGGGTAACTAATATTCTGGTTTATTTTCCTTGTTTTAAAAATAATATAAAAGGATAATCAATTTCAAAGAAGTTGCATACAGAAAAATTACATAACTTAATTCTATTTGTTTTCTTCCAAAATCTTGCATTTTGCAGTTTTCAGTATATGGTGTTTGGCCAGTACAGCTTTAGTAAAAGCTATTTAGTCAAATTTATGAGCAGGACTGCTCCCTGTTAAAATTATTATCAGATATAATTTACCATGGTGAATTATGCACCTGTAGATAAAAGGGCATAACAGAATTTCTGAAACAGCCTAGTTAATCTTATTATTTATATATTTTAGCTCTATTATGTTTGATTAGTTTATGTTACTAATATGTGCATAGGTGCAAAGTACTTTCTGGCAGTAACTGTAAGGTTGGATGATGTAATAATCATCTGTGAATCATCATGCCAAAGTTAGTGTAGGCATAAGAGTAAAATCCTAAAAGATTTTTATATAAACTTACACTAATGTGTGGCTTGAGATATCCCTGCCTTTGGATGCCTGACTTCCTGACCACAGAGAGAGTCAGGAGACTTAATTGTGCCTGGAATGATGGGGAGAAGAGGCAGCGTGGAGAATTTGGGGGAACTGAAGATTAGGAGCTCTATTTTAACGCTACTGAGCTTGATTTGATATTGAGAGTGTGATGGCAGACTTCAGTGAGGGGAAGGCACTCTCTGAGGATTAATTTTCCAGGACTTTCCATAGTGTCTCCTGTTGTGCCACTTGAGATGGTGGGAGTGGAAATGGTGTAATGGTTTTTTAGACATGTTAGGGAATATGCCACTAAAAATCAGGATCTGTTTGTTGTGATCTAGCAGATGAAAAGAATGTCCACTGCATCTGTTCGTACAGATGATATGCTATGCACAAAATACTAACAGAAATTCATGTAAATTTTGTACAGTCTTACTTCTCTTTCTCTCCTTTAATGTTTCTGAGCTGAAAAGAAACATTGAAAATTAGTTTTGCCATGAACTAATGATATGGCAATGTAAGAGAGAGGGGGCTCTGCTGGAGTTCAGAGAATCACAGAGTACTTCACGTTGGAAGGGACTTAACCGGGGTGGCAGCCCAGTGCCCACTAGTTTAAAGTAATGAGCACTTTTATGATCTGTAGGCTGTTGGGTTTTTTTAGATGCACTCCATCAAGTGGAGAAATATAAGCAAGGGAATACAGTTCTATCTCCACATCATGTCGGCATTTTATTCTTTAATTATACTGGAGCAGAAGGGGTCAATGGATTCTCACTAGGACTGTTAGTCACTCTATAACAGTGAGGCAGTCAGCCTGTAAGGTTTGCTATTTTTAACCTTTAAATAGGCAGCTGTAGGTGAAGTTGTATAATTTTCCCATTTGTCTCTCACTTCTGAATCCTAACCTTATCAAGCAGCATGCGTTTCAACTGATACGGAGCTGCAGTACTGATGTAGTGGTTTAATGCATTAAACTCTTCCTCAGAAACTTGAGTGCGTGTTCAGTTTCTCAGGTAATATCAGTTTGTTAATCCTCATCCTTCGTCCAGAAAGATTTTGTGTGTTTATATTCACACACACATGCATAAATGAAAAATAAATGCCTCCACAGTTTTCAGCACAATTTATATGATTAGATCTTCGATTAAGTTTAGAGCTTTGAAAAGGGAAGGAAATGCAGATTAAGACCGAGGTACAATAACGTGGCTGTGTGTGATCCATTTCTACCTTACTTACCTGTTGCTGTTTTGCATTTAATTTCAGGCTTCTCTTTTCAGGGTCCTACTCTCTCATTTTTGCCTTATAATAATCCATTCATTGGATAGCTTGTTTGCAATAGTCACTTTTCCTCTCAATTTCAACTCAACTAGGAAGAAAGACATTTAGAGTGGAGATTGTGGTAACTTATCTCCTGCTCTCACCATGTCTGACACTCTAGAGGAAAAGTTTTGGTAGCACAGAAAGGAAGGTTTTGCTCATTTCAGCATGCTGGTTTTGATGTCTTTAAGTGGAACTTCTTTAAGACACTAACTGAAGAAAGTTCGGGAAAGTTATCATAGTACTTCAGGTATCAAAGCAGTTTTAAGTGCTTGAATATTTTAAAGCGTAGTGTGGGGACAAGGTGAGAGGTTTTCTTTCACTTAGACCCCCAAAGCCAGCTGCTCTTTCACTTGCACCTTTCTATCACAGGGATGCTGGAATATACCTTTGAGGAGATTCCTACTTCTGGTGGAATATACCTTTGAGGAGATTCCTACTTCTGGTATGCCTGACCGTGTTCAGGTGCCATAGGCAGGCTGGACTTGCTCAGTGTTAAGGCCTGCTGTGTGTTAGAAGCCTTCAGTATAACACATTACTGATGTTTATTTCAGCATTTAAAAATTTTTTTCTTTTAGTGTGACTGAGATCCTGCCCAAAACTGAAATGTTATCATCACAGTTTGAACTAAAACCAAGTTCTGAAACGGAAAACTTGTGAAACAGAATTTCCGTTTTGAAGGCTGTTAAGTTTCGTAGGTACTGCCAGACTTCGGGAAACCTCAGGCAACTGTTTGAGGCTTGCAAAGTAGCGAGCTGGAAGAGTCACCTCTGGCATGGGTATCGTTAGGGAATGTTACCATGAGTCTGATGCAGAGTTCAAGTCTGCTGGGTCAGTAAGAACAGGAGGTGTTCCATAGGTGTTTATGCATTGATTAATAGCAATGCTTTCTGCATGTTTAAAAATTCTTGTCTGGATCTCCAGAGTGTATGGCATGTGTTATGGGTGGGATCTTATCCTGCTTTTATTTTAACAGGCTCCTAATGTAGGCATTAGGTAGAAATCTGTCAATCTGTGTTATAACTGCTAATCAATAAAACATTCCTAAGACTTTTCTTGTTAACACAGGGATTAAAGAGCTTTACTAACTGAGCCAATAGAAATACTAATGAGTTTGTTACCTTTTAGAGAAATGAGATTGTTTGATTATGTGACTAGAAGTCACCATCACTGAATGGTTTTATGGAAGCTAATGAGTAACCTTTTGGTAACATTAGTCAGGTTTATTTTGTATGAAATTCATGCAGGAGGGTTGTTTTCGGGGATTTCTTTGTTGGTGGTGTCTGGGGGGGGTAATTTGTTTTGGGTTTTTGGT
>JAVJGG010000039.1:18434418-18460298 GCA_035590195.1 Aviceda cuculoides
TCTCTGCTCCGGCGCCTGGAGCATCTCCTCCTCCTTCTGCACTGACCTGGGGGGCTGCAGGGCTGGGGCTCTCACATGTTCTCACTCCACTTTTTGGCTGCAGCTTTTTTTCCCCTCCTTAACTCTGTTCTCCCAGAGGCACTACCACCGTCACTGATGGACTTGGCCTCAGCCAGTGGCAGGTCCGTCTGGGAGCCGGCTGGCATTGGCTCTGTCGGACATGGGGGAAGGTTCTAGCAGCTTCTCACAGCAGCCCATCTATAGCCCCCCCCAGCTACCAAAACCTTGCTGTGCAGACTCAATACAGTATGCAAAATCTTTTGCTCATAATGCTTTACGTATAGAACTACGTATGGTAGTTTTGGCTGTTAAACATGACGTATATCATCTTACAGTTTCTTTAGTGAAATGTCAAGAAAATGAAAAAAGCAGAGGTATTTGCATTGAACTACTTCCAGGAAGTACACTTTGTTCCTTGATAGGCATTTCTAATGGCATGGCCAGATAGATTTATATTGCTACACTATATAAGGAAATTTCTAAGTCTTCATTATCTGAAGAGAACTGCGATTCATGCTGGCAATTCATGGAGAATTATAAAGCAGGGGAGAGGAATGAGCTCTTAGGTTGCTGATGGCTCTTCAGTGCTCTACTTATTACATAGAAATATACTTCTGTGCTTTCTTTTGGCACCAAATTCTGCAGGTCTGTAAACAGTCAATAGGAACAGGTGTGTCTGGAAAGCAGATGTTGGTATCTAAATGGTTTTGGTTTAATATGTTACATGTTTGTTCAATATTTGTCTTCCATCAGTAGCAAATAATACAAAGGTGCTTTGGAAATTAAACAAAATTGTAGCATGATTCTCTCACCTTTTGTTGAGGATTCAGTTACGTGTGAATTGGTAGAATTAAAATTAATAGTCAGGTCACTCCTTTTCACTGTCTTGCCTACCCTTCCTCACACTCAGAACCTCTGGTAGTAAAACTTAACATCCTTTGCCATGTATTTCGATGCTGACAAGGATTTAAGAGGAATTAGGATTGGTATTGCTACCTTAACGTGCCCATTAAATGTGTCCTTTCACATAGCAGAGAATTAATGCTTACTATTGTCTCTCTAACTAACATAAATCATGCCAAAATATCATCAGGAATTTAATATTGTTATAAACTTCAGCTTATGTATAAGCTAAACATTTATATAAACTGTTGAAATGTTTGTTCTCTGCAGTTGTGTGAATGGTGAGAATTTAGTGTTAATGTGGTTTTTATTTTTATAGAGAGCATTTCATTGTGATAAGAGTCACCACTGGAGGGCACTATTTAATAAATTATAGCGCAGGAAGTTGATTGCTACAATATGCAAACTTTAGATTTAGCAGACATTATAGAAGTGACATTTAGCATTGCTAAATATATTCTATCTTGCATCATTTTTTAATGGAGAGCACAAAACATGTTGGTCCAATGGGCGCATGAAATGACCAATGAGGCTGTTTTAGCAGCACGTATTTTATATGAAAGTAGGCAACTAATATCATAGGTCTGCCAACTAACACATTTTATATTTTATTGAAGTTCTGATCCTGACCTCTTCAAAAGCATAGGATTTTTAAAAGCATAAATGTTCCTCCTTCTTCTTCCGTCAGGAGAACCTGATTTTAATACAGTCTTGATGGTGGTACGTGGTGTTGAGGTCTGTTCCTATTTTATTATTCCTTAATATAAAATGTCAGCAGTTACCAGCCAGTCACTTATCAGTTTTGTTTTGTTTTGGTTTTGTTATGCAGGATCTTAACAGAAAAGCTGTTGTACAAATTTGGGCAATTCACAGAAGAAAGATTCCAGATAAGAATGGGATTAAATCAGTTTCAATTGCTATAAAGTAAGACTGCTGGAATGCATTTTTTCAGTTTTTGAAAGATGATTGAGGAGGAACTTACACTGTAAACGGGCAAGCCTGAACTTCTGTATAAAAAGAAAATGTGTATTTTAAAGAATTAATTTAAGAACATGTCAAGTTTTATTGACAAGCAGTCAGGAAATAAAAAAACAGTAAGGGAATTAAAGAAAGACAACTATCCAAGAACAATAATACGGCAGGGATGAGCAGAAATACAGGGAGCACGATGATAGTATAGGCTCTGCTTTCCGTTCCTGCCCACTTGGTGCAGCGGACGCAGAGTTTCTGCTGAGAGATGTTAAGTGTCTCTATAGAAACAATGGCTTCTGTTTTCAGAGAGTGGTGCTGAAGTTAAAAATAATCAGGGTATAGCCTTGTGTTTTACTGTTAACGTTTACCACTTTCACTATGCTGAGTATCAGGTGATCACACTAGAAGCTCTGTATCTCTAACAGCAGCGTCTTTCCCCTCAGCTGTGAACTTTGTGGAGAACCTGTACTGAACCTGTACAGTGTTACCTTCCTTGGATTCAGTATGTCGTGCATAGGTACCAGTTGTGTCCCTCGGTGCAAGGGAAAGTAACCGAACAGATCGTTCAAGATGTTTACCAAAGTAAAACTAAACTTCAGCCTTTTTATTTTCTGTTTGACGAGCATTTAAAAGGATTTAGACTAGCATGCAGCACTAGTGGCAGCAAGGGAAGCCCTATTCTTCAGTAGCTCTACCACTGCACGTGTGGTATGTCACTTTTAAAAGGAAGAAGAGGTTTCACTTCTGATATCAGTGGGAAGCAATGAACCAGTGATTAGCTATACCGTCAAGATTTGAAGATTGAAGGCAACATCCATGAAGTATTTCTCATAAAGTGTTACATTTTTCTGATCCAGGTGACTTCCCTTTCTTTCCCATGGCACAGTCCTTGTTTTTACTCTCTCTGGAGAGTTGATTTTTGGTGCTTTCCTGATGGTAGTAATAATTCCAACAAGATAATACAATGCCAACCGCAGTAGCAATTTTTCTTTAGAAGCTGAAGAACAATTGATTACCAATGCACAGAAAACAGTCTTAAGTCCTAGCAGATTTTAAAGAAATTACTAAGAAAAAAAACCAACCAACACTCAAAAGTGAAAATGTCAGTTAAAATAGTTCTTAGAAATAAGTGGTGAGATGAAATATGATTATACATTATCTGTCATGTTACTTATTTCTCTCCAAGACTATTGTACTTACTGGCCTGCCTTGTTTTACTTTTCTAATCCATACAGAATGAGCTCAATTCTCTCTTTGGCAACAACTTCTGCATTTAAGAGTGTGTTCTGGATGTGACACAATGAGTAGAGTACCCCTGTACAGAAATTACGTTATCAACTCTGTGAAATAACTTTTGGGATGTATGTTTCCATTCTCTGCAGCTAATGGGAGTACAGCCATTCAAACTGGACATGAAGAATAGTATCTAGCAAGTTATAGTAAGAAATGAGACTCAGCGCAGGCTTGGTTTTCATCATTGTGTAATGTGTGTTGCTTCCTTAATCTCAGAACAGGCTGCACTGTTTTCTTTATACAACTTCTTACCTTCTGATTTCACAACCTGGAGGGATAAACCAGATGACCTTTAAAAAGCAAAAAGCAGTTTGCCAAGCATCTGTTCTGAGACTGAAGGCTCTTGCACTCTAGATCTACAGTGAAGTCAATTTTCTTGTTATCAAACTACTGATATATTTAGAGTGCGGGCTACTTATATCTTCCGACATTTTACCATCAGTTTGAGAGTTATTGTGGCCTGCTAAATCTGTATGTTATTTCTGATAAACTGAGTTTAACTCCACTTTTCTTCTTTTAACCTCTGCTAAGTCTGTTCAGGTGGGACAGGAAAAAAAAAAAAAGGAAAAACTCTTTGCTCAAACACTAAATAAGCTTACAGTTTGTTTATTCAGCACTTAGTCTAGGGAATTTCAACCTCAGCTGAAGCCTCTCTATGCTTCCATGACATGGCTCATTCTGTGCTCGTTAAAATTAGGAGAAAAATATATTCATGTTTGTTTACAGTGAATAAAGAAAATGAAACAGTTAACATTTAAAGAGGATAACAGAGTGGACCTGCTTTAACCAGAAAGACAGATTTAGAAAGACCAGTTAAAAAATACCTGTAGCCCATGAAAAGTGCAAGTTCATCCTTTCTTCAAAATAAGGAGAAATTCAAGCAAGCTCTCATTCCAAGAGAGCTGTCAAATAGAGCTATTTCTTGGCAACACCTTGTGGGGAAAAGCTTGGTACTAAGTGACGTGGGTATCTAATTTATAAATCATTGCAGAGTCAAGGACTTGAGTACCACGAACTGCTTAATTTAGGCTGGAATTTAAAAGTGTTTGGGAAAAACTTGAGATCTTAGGAAAAGTGCAGGCACTACTAGAATTAGAATTTGCGGAGGTCTTACGCATCTAAAACTTGGATTTAAGTTAATGTAAGTTACTCCATTGTGAACCCTATTTTGTAATTTTTTTCTGTATCTTAAGAGAAATGTTTTTGTCGGGTAAGCAGCTACTATCCAATGTGTAGCCAGTGTTTTATAACATATTTATTGCTTGTGTGTTACAAACCTGTTACGGTTAAGTGAAGGCTAAGATTTTTATAGAATGTAGTTCTTAAGAATGGCGTAAGGTCCTAATAAGATATCCTTTTCTACATAAACTATGACTAGTCTTGCCAGTTGTTAGAAACTGCTTCTCAAAGACTGCTAAAAGTTAGCAAAATTTAGAAGATAATATAGTTCTTCTAAACTATTTTGTACTAGGATGTAGCAAATGTCAGATTCTGAAGTCATATTATCCTATACTAATTCAGCCTAGAAGTATTGTCTAAATCTTAAATAAATGCTCATAGCGATAGCTTTGTGACTTGCTTTATAAAAAATTCAAATAATTCTATGGAAATTGGCTGTGATTTGTAACTTGGGTGAACAAACACATCTTTCTAACCTCTCTTGCTTCTGGCTGCTCAAAGGCAGTCTGTCAGTTCATCTCTTGTGGATAGAAGTATAACTAATTCAGCTTATTTAAGTTTTGAGTTAAAATATTGCAAAACATAAAGGATTCTCAAGTTCATTGGTCTCACAGAAGCTTCCTTAAAACTGACTAAAGGCAAAAATACAAAAATATTATTTAAAGTCTTTATGCAGTTTCAAATTGTTATTTCTGTTTGTAGGCTTTAAAATTTAGAAGCTCCATTTCAGGCTCCATTATAAAATCCCATATACTTTAAAAAGTATAGTTGACTGAAGTAGGAGTGGGATTCCTTAAAGGAGATACATGGATGGTCTGTCCCAGTTTGTAATGGATTTAATTTGAATTATCATCTTGAGTAGATGCTTGTGGTACCTACAGGACAGAAAAAACAAATTATCTAGGTTCTTCGTTACCTTACCATTACCATAATTTCCTGCATCCATTCTTACACTATAGTAGCTAATTTAATTCAGGTAACTTAATATACAAAGGATTCTTCTACCCAGAGAGCACCATAAATTCTATCTTTTTTGATTCATCTTTGATTCCATTTCCATTTTTCATTCATTAGATATCTAAGGTCATGTTTCTGTCTGGAAAGGTAAGCAATCACTGGAAGTCACTCTTGTGCAAAGCGTTGCAGGGTGAGATTAAGTTTTAAGCACTTCATGATAAGAGAGTATTTTTATGTATGCCCAATAGAACTGTAGGATACTTGGGACTGACTTGGTTGCTCTCTACAGATTTTTCTAAGCAAAGAGAAGGAATAATTCCCATGTGTATGTACATTTATGTCTCTGACTTCAAATAGCAGCTTTAAGGCTCAAGTTTGGCAGGGCCGTAAGAGTATTTAAGGGATATTTCTCCTGTGAGTTTCTTCTCTGGAAGTACTCTGTTACAACTGAGGATGGTAAAAGCCGTGTACAGTCCCCACTGCTAGTTAGACTACGAAGTGGCAGTAAAAGAAGCTCAGCTGCGAACGCTTTCCCCACACCGTATAAACTATTTATCTGACCTACAGCTGGTGAACATTCTTGTGCGCTGCAGGGGATGCGGAGTGCCAGCCTGCAGACCCTGCAAGCACCATTTCCACCTGCAGCACCGCTGCAGCATGTAATGAAGACATTGCACACTGAGGAAAAGATTATCCCCTGGGGCAAGAAAGTGGTGAAACAATCACTGTAGGAGTGTTTTGGTTCGGTTTTGTGTTTTAACTGATGGGTTTGTTCTATTAATTAGTTGGAACACTTAGCTTTTAAATTTCCATTGCAGAAATACCACCGTGATTAGCACAAAAGATGGGAAATAGGCTAGCTGGATTATATTAAAAAAAAACCCCAAACAAAACCCAAAACTGAGTGACCCCTTTCCAAATCATGTCATTTTATTTCACTCCAGGTTTGGCATATCCCCTGCAACCACTCATTCTTATCTTCAAGTTATACAAAATAACGTTCATTACAATTACATTGAAAACTATTTGATTTTTTTCCCCAATGCTAATGATCTTTTAATCTGATATCTTAGTTAAGCAAATGTCCAGATGAAACCTGCATATTCTGCATGCTTTCAGACAATGTTTGAAAAAGAACAGCTTCCCTTTCAAAGTTACACAAGCCTTCTTCTGAGACTTTTCTTGGGACAGCAAGTGTTAAGGAATTAATGAAAATGATACATCAATACGTAATTTGAAAGGTTTTTTTTTATACTTGTCTAGTTATGTAGAAAACAACAGTAATATTAGCGTATTTTAAAGAGTAAATAAAAACTTAAAGTAAAAAATAAATAGCTCTGTAATCACAATCTTAATAGCAAATTACATTGTAACTATCGTTTTCCTTCATGAAACTTGACAGTGAGACTCCTGTTGTGGCTTCTTAGTCCAGTATAACATGTTTTATTTTATGATAAATACTGAAGAGAGAAGCTTTGTAGAATTACCTATGTTAGTGCTACAAATAACATAAAGTAGGTGTATATTTGCTGTCTTTACTTTTTTAGAACACCCATGTAGTACAAAATTTTTTGTAGTATGGTGTCATTGAGATGTATGAAAAGATGCTTTTATAAAACGTGCTACTTGTACAAATGAGCATTTTTTTTCCTTATTGCTGTCATTAAAAACAGCTTCCCTGATTAGCCATATTCCTCATCTAGTTCCAACTCTCATACAGATTTGTTTGGAGTACTAATGGAGAACTTTGCTTACTAAAAGTAGATTTGAATTAGGTTTTCAACTTGGTAGTGTTAGGATGGAAGACATCAATTACTCGCAGCTATTTGGTAAGGCAAAACAGTACTTTTGCCACGCCTTGACGTAGTAGAAGGCTGTATTACGCCATGGATTACATTTACAGGTTTCAGGCTGCTTCAAGCCTGAGGGTTTCACCTGCATCTGCTCAGAACTTGTCAGAAGTCGGCGTATTAGGCGGCACTGCGAGGTGTCAGGGCTCGGACGTGGTCTTGGGTTAGTCTGGAGCATGGCAAAAAGCTTTCTGGTAAACATTGGATTCTCTTAAGAAATTTTATCACATATAGGCCTCTAATGACTAGCTCACAAAGCCACATGTTCAGTTAACTACAGATATATCTCTTACTAGTTGCCTAGGGTAAGTGTACTATGTTTCTGGGTATACAGACAACCTGGAAATAATTTTGAGGAACACCTCGATTTGAGAAATTTGTCTTGAAATCATCCTTAATCAGAATCATTGTAAAGAAACATGAAATTCTTTCAAATATTTTTAATATTTGAATAATTGTAAATGGTGAAATGGAATGGTAGTAAGTTCATTGGTTGTCTAGTAATATTAGAAATTCTAGGAGTGCAGTTGTCATATTGATGGTACTGTGTAAAGATGTGTTACTAGACAGCAAAGGGAAGGAAATCCAATACTGATATTAAAATGGTTATTACTAGAATAATGTATGATAATTAATACTAAAATTATCATCACAGACTTGTTTTACCATTTTTTTGAAATGACTGATTATGGTTTATGTTCGTGGTGCTTGGAGCACCTTGTAACAGATACCTTAAATTGCTTTTTGTGTTAAATGGAATATTTAGCCTTAAAAAGTCTCAGGGGTTTTTTCTTCTCTGTTGCTAGAAGTCAAAGTAGACAGTATCTTCGGCCTTGCAAAAATTAGCAGTTCTCATACAGACTCTCAGCCTATTTGAGAGTCTTCAGAGAAATAACTTTCTGTATCATATTCTATTACCCTTTCGAGAAGTAAATTTTCTTATGCTTCCTTTATAAGGAAAAATGATTTAAAGCACTCTGTGGCCTTTGGAATTCCAGGAATGCATTAATGTGTGGAAAATATTCTTGAGTAGACGCTGCTTCCCTTTATCTAACTTGTGTTTTTTTCCAGTTGTTCCAATTCTCATTACACTTCAAGTGCTTGATGTACAATTGCAAATTTTAAGACAATTGCCTGTCATTTCCTTTAAGAGCAGTCATTAATACAAGAAATAATTTGAGAATAGATTAATCCATTATTCCCGCTTATTTTCCCAATGTGTATACATAAAAACTAATGACTGGAAAATTATTGCTCTATGCTGCCAGCTGGGCAATTCTACCCCTTCGGTTTTCCGATCCCTGGTGCTCGCTAGGCCACTCTGTGGGATGACTTCACTTGTTAAAATAGCATAAAGCCTTGCAATTTTTTGCTGGGTTTCTTTGCTGCCATTTTAGGGAGTTAAATTGTTCACAAAGGGCCTGGAGCAAGGTACGCTGTTGGAATTGCATGGCAGGAAGGAGTGGGAACTTCCTTTCTGATTTTGATGGACAGTTGTTTGAGCTGCTGCTTCTGAAGCAGATATCCTGACATATCAAATAGCGTAGCTGAGCTGTCATGAGAATGTGTGGTACATTTTCATAGCTCTATCAGGCAAAGTGACAGAGTAGAAGCAGAGCCTAGTGTCTGTGTGTTGGGTGCAGATCGCAGAATGCAGATGTTCATCGTAGTTACTGGTTGGAGTTACCCCATGCTATTCAAGTGCTTAGTCTTTGATGTGTCCTTTTTCAGTATCTTTGGAAACACATTTGCTACCTTAACAGGCAGTGGAGCAGGGAGTTTTTCTTTTGCTAATTGTTACGTTTTCAGAGCAATCCTTTCAAAGAGTTGATTTCTATTACATTGAAGCACAATGCTGCCTATTACGCAAAAAAAAAAAAAAAAAAAAATCAAAAAACCCAAACCACTTTTTGCTATGTTTTCTTTGACCTGTTTATATTAGTTTTGAGCTTTGTTCTTTGTGCCATCACTGACAATTTGCTGTCAAATACAAAACCTTATTTTCAGTTCGGTCACTCTTTTGGTAATAATAAAGCCAGATTTGTGGAGATAGTAGAAGGAAAGTTCTTGAAAGTTGTAGGAGTTTCTAATGTATTAACAGTGATATTCCACTACAGTGCCATTTTTTAATTTTAATTTCTGATTTTCATGAAGATTAGTACTGATGTTCCTAGAACACAGCAAGAACAAGTGCCTTCTCAAAAAGACTTGGGAATTGGAGATGGAAAAGGCTTAGCAAGACATTCGCTATCTAGCCTACTGCTTTTCTCCATGTAGTTATTTGGAAATGTACTCCTTTTACATTTCAGCTAAATAAGCTAAATACTTCTTTCTTCAGTGGATTTGGCTAGAATAAATTTTTTAATACATAAGCGCGGGGGGGGGGGGGACCCCCCCCCCCCCCCCCCCCCCCCCCCCCCCCCCAAGCCCAAGTCTAAATCAACCATAGCTTTCTGTCTGTCTTTGTGGAATAGGCAGTTATTGATTATCTATACATCAGGTAAGTCTCTTTCTAATGCCAGGAAGTAATTTTATTATGTCTCAAAGCATGCATTTAAGAAGTTATTAAAAGTTTATTCGATACTGTGGTGAATGATCTGTCTACCTACTACTCTGTCTTCATGAGCATTTTGTTTAAATATCTTGTGCTGGAGAGTTTTAAGTACAGTATAATACAATTTCATTTTTTCTTCTTACATTTTCTAATTCCACTGGGGTGTCTTTTTAACATTATGAAGAAATACATCTGCAACTTTTCTTTGTTTAGTGTTTCAAAACCATTTTATACTTGTCTCTTATGACCACGTACATGATTTTGTATTTATCCCGTTCACCCTCTCGGAGTGTCATGCATTCTACACATTTTAGAAGAAATCACCAGGGGACAATAGGTCAATACAGATGTTTCATTATTAAGAATGTTTCTGGACAATTTCTTCAGTGATTAAGGGCATAAGTGTTCCATATTTTATAAGGAAATAGGCAGCGTCCAGCAGTAAATTTACTTGGCTAACTTCATGAATAAAAGTTGCTCAAAGACTATGTAATGGGAAGGGAGTACTATTGCTGGGTTTCTACTAATTTTGGTGTAGACAAAGTTCATAGGAAAACTCACTTAAAAGAGAAAGCTGAATGCTGAAAGTCAAGGACAGGGGTCTACCTGAAGCGGTCTGGGTAGTTTTGTCACACAGTTACATGGATGACATTTCAAGAAGCCTTTGACTATGGAGGCCAAATGACTTCATACCAACTTAGAGATGGATCAAGTGAAGGCAGCTGTCAGTATAAACCAAAACCAAATCTCAGCCTCATAGTAGTGTTTAATGAGATGCCAGAATTTTCCTGCTGCAGATTCCCAGTAATACCAAAGGAGGTGTCCCCTGTTGACTTATTTTGTATATTCCTAAAATGTTAATCACAGCACTGACGAGCATTTACATGCCTAAAAATGTCTTGATGAAGAACTGAATATTTAGTTGCTATTATTACTACTATAAGTATCTGTTAACTTGGAACCTACAAGGACCTTTTTAAATCACAAATATATATATGTATTAGAAAGAATCTGCCAGTCTCATTGCTGCCTTAGCCTTTTGCATGCTTACCTTTGAAACCTCCAACGTGGTTGCTAAATAAGAGGTGTAAACAGCAGGCACTCAAATCAGTACTTAAAACCTGGAGGAAAAAAAACCAACAAAAATAGTGACCACGGAAACCCCACTGACTGGATGTCCTGTGGAACTAGGGGCAAGTTTGGATCCTTGCTATAGTCACAGATATACTGTCTTCCAATTTTCAGGTGGTCTATTTATTAACTTATAAGATATATACTCCTATTTATGTTACTAGCGGTTCAAACATACAAGCTTAACACAAAATGTTTGGAACTATAGGTTGGGAATGTGATACTGAGCCTTAATGGTTTCCACAGAAGCTGTTCGAATAATTCGTATAGTTTCTCAAGTGTGGGGGAGTGGGGTTTATCACTTGTGTTGATTCTGATGAACATCTTAGTTTGTCTTGTTATTCAGTATCTGTTATGTAGGTATCTCTGAATTTTCTGGAGGATACTTTAATTGGTTTTCCTGTTCTTACAGAGCATATGTAGAAACTATGGCTGAACAGAGTGTCTCGTTGAAGTGTCCCACACTTTTAGTCTGCAGTGCAAATTAAGGTAGGCAGACCACAGATAGGGCAGTTGTTAATTGAATTTTGTACCATTTCTTCCTGGTTTTAGCACTGCTAAGCAGTGTTTGTGGCCATATCTCTAAGCCAAGATTAGTTCTCCCAACCTCTACTGATTGTTTTGCTATTTAGATGTAATTGTGGTTTTCCTTTCCTTTCCCATATTTTGTATTTCATAATATTTTCCTGTGAGCTTTTGAAACAGTTGTAATTCCCATAATTATGTATCCATCTGTGTCTGTTATCCCTTTTCTTTAACCTTACTCCCTGTACTGACACTTGCTGCCAAGCCTAGCCTGGCAGAAGCGCTAACACAGACAACGGTACAGAAAGTTAGTGGCATTGCTCTTTTAGTAACCTCCCTGTTGCCTGTCCTCCCTGAGAGGACCCTTACGTAGCAGAGTTGAAATGCTAGCGACAGGAACCGCCTAACCCTCATTAGCCCTGCCAGTATGCCTCATATCCTAATGATTGGCAGTTCCAGAAGGGTTATAGTATGTTTTCTGGCAAGAGTAGAGTATTGCTAATAGAGGTACGCGGACTGATCTAAATACTGATTATTTAGCATACTTAGTGCATTTGTTATCAAAACTTCTGGAATCCCTTGCTGCTGGAGGCTGAAACAGTAATCAGGGGTAGTTGCGTAGAAAGTTGTTTCTCTTTTCATCTCTAAGAACATACAGGTATGCGGCAATCCTTACTAAACCAAGTTACTAGAGTTAGCAAAGATGCTCCGATCTGCCATACTCAAACCCTTTTACTGCAGTAAGTTCAGCAGCAGGCAATGCAGTTCTGTAGTGCATAAGGTGCTCAGGACATGCTGAGAGACAATTGTACAGGTAAGAGCTTGGCATAAAGGAGTTTTTCAAGTATCACGTATAGGATCCCTGCAGTTTGTTGTAAAAAGTGTTTGCTGGTGGGGGAAAAAAAAAAGTACTGTAGCTTTAAAGACAAATTGAAGCCGTTAGTTCACATTCATTATTTCATCTAGCAAACTGGTGAGGAAAATTACAGTCCCCATTACAGCACCATTTGGTGTTTTCTAAGGCAGCTGAGAATTACTTCTGTTTGGTGTCTCTTGGTTTAAGCAAGTACAACAGTTACCGTGTGCATGGTGTGTTTCATTCTGTACAGTCAACTTTCTGTTCCTTGGAAATGGATATTCTTTGGAGTCGTTTTGTTTAAAACTTGAAGCAGATAGTCTATGAGACCACCTGCTGTACTTAGTATAGCTGGCATAGCAAATTACCAGGGTTATGTAGTTTGGCACCAATGTCCTTGTTTGAGGAATGCAAATTCTCTTTTTCTAAAGGGATGTAGGATTAAAGTTGTGGAATTATCTTTGTGCTCAGAAGGGGTTGGTGTTCATAGGCTAGAAAATGTCTGTGAATACAACAGAATCCTACCCCCGCCTGCTAGTAACTTATCAGTGTATTGCAGGATGATAAATACACAAGTTAGGAAGTCTGTTTTTGAGGGAGGGAGCAAAGACTAACTGTTAGAACTGACTTCATTGCAATATTTATTCTACTTTGAAGAAGTATTTATTTATTGTTGGCTGATACTCATTCTCAGGATTTTGATTCCTTCAAAAATAAAAGAAATTTAAGTTCATGAGCTTTTCTACCTATCTCTTCTGCTGCAGAACTCCAAGTGAATTTTAGGTGGCTGTTCATTCCTTGGACTGCAGGGCACAGAGAATGGCTTCTCTGGACCAGCTTTTGGAGTCAGCTTGCATGGATGATACTTGGATTTGTGCGAAAAATCATGGGGGCCATGAACATGAAATGCACTGCCTATTGCCCTGTTAAGGACCCTTAATGAGGAAAACAACAAAAGACAAATTGGTGGGTAAGTGCTCAGAAACTAATTCTCCCCCTCAAACAATTCTAAAAACTAAATGAGCTTTTAGAACAATTGAAGTTTTATCTTCCTCCTTCCTGAAAACTTTTTACAGAAACAGGGGTGGCATGTGGCATGGTTCAGCACACTCTTTGTTCTCCAGCAAGGGGGGCAGTAAGCAAGTGACTTGTTTAGCATGGTGGTTGCTACAAGACTAAATAGAGATCAAGTGAATCCTATCTGGAATGTCATTTTACTGATGTCTAACAGAAATTCAGGCTATATTCTTGGCTATCGTCTTCAAGGATATGTTCTTTGATTTAAATTATCAGCAGTACTTCAGTGTGTAACAAAGTCAAGTGTTGCCAAAAGTGATCAAAATGCAGATCTTCTGAAAAATTCGATAAATAATTTTGAAAGAAAGTACTGTAGCATTTCTTTGAGTTTCTTAAAAGCTAGTTTCCGTGGTGTTTTGAGTCTGGTTTAATAATTCTCTATTTTTAATATCCATTCCAGAAGATCTATTTTCTTACTTACATTGAGTTAGATAATCATTTTGTCTGTGCTAACTGTAATCTTAAAGGATGTATACCCTAACAGGAATTGTCTGCTTTACTGCATACAAAAGAGAGAATAATTTCTTCATGGTTGCTACTTCTATTTACGAAAGGCTATAACTGAGTGACTGTATTTGCAGCTCCTTGCAAGTAAATAATCTAGGCTGCAGATGCCAAACAAGCACTGACATGTGACAGCACAATGGTAGTGTTTCCTGGAGTTCGTGCTAACATAGCTAGTGCCACTTAAGAATGATCCGTGAAAAAGATGGATACCAACAAATATTACCAACATTATCAGTTGTTTAATTTACATTAATTTTCCCTGCTGAGCAACATATAAATATTCATGGTATTATCAGTTTAGTTTACATTTTGAGATGTTATCAGAGATGAGAGGGAAATTTGGCATAAATATTTTAACTTTTCTAAATACGTAGTTCCTTTGAGTCCCTGATGATAGTCACAGTGATATTAGTAGACGAAAAACTTTTTATAAAAGTTCTATTTGCAGGAGTAATCACTTGTGAAGTTGAAATGTATTTATTATGTAACTATTTGTGAATCCAGTGGAATTGTTATCTTGCAGGTCTTTCTCTTCTTTGCATGAGTTTGATCAATATTCGTTGAACTGTGGCTAAATTTTGAAGAAAATAAGAGTTCTTAATTAGCTTGTCGTTGCTACAGGTGTATATTGCTGAGAACTATTCAACCAGTATTCATTTTTCATACTTTGGAAAGAAGCACTCTAGCAGGGGAAAGTTATGGAAGCAAAATATACGATTAACCCCCAGTGAAGTGGGAAAGTGATATTAATTTTAGCCTCATAGGTAGCAGCCATTGAAGTCAGTGTGAAACTTTAAGGGCTTATCTGTATTATTGGATGAGGGTGACCCCTGTTTATGCTGTATTAACCTCAGACCTGAAAGTGTGGGAAAGCTTGGTAAAAAGCTTTCAAAACTGTGCGGGTGCCAGTTATGTGACATTTGTTTTATAACTGGAACACCATTGCTTACCTTGCCACTCTAAAGAATATTCATTTGAATTGGTTGAATTATTTTTTTTTAAAGTCAATATGTTTCTCCAATAATATTTTGTATTTTTAAATTATTCAAATATGTAAATGCTTGAAATATTTTCTAAAAATGTTCGAGAAATTCAGTATAATCGTTTAGTTTCTCAAACAAGTTTGGTTTTTTCCCCAAAGTTGCCAGTTTGTGCAAAATTCACTTTATCAGAAAGCTTCCTATTAGTCTTAGTTAAAAGAGTGGGGATCCTGCTCTACCTGTTAAGTAATGCATAGCTTTGGTCATCGTCTCTCCTAGTGTGAACAGTCTTCTCTTAGTTCTTAATATTTGATATTTTGTGGTGAAGCTCTGCTGTGGCAGTGGATAAGTAAAATGGAAGTACAATGCCCTGACTAGTTATCGCTTCGGTTGTGTTTACAGAACTTTAAATTGTCTTTTCCTAAGGAAAGATTTTTAGGTTCAGTCAGTCAATTAGTTTGTGTCTGTGTTTGTATGCATGCATGTTTAATAGTAGTAGTAATAGCTGTCAGTATAGCAAAATTGGCCCTAGAATTTGTGAATATAATCTTTTGCTATTTACAAGATCTGGTATTTTAATGTCTAATGCAGAGAGTTCCAGAATCATGACTGGTTTTGTTATTGGTTTGGTATGTCAGCTAATGCTTTGATTCCTTGCATGCCTCACCAGCCACAGGGAGATAATGTTTGTGTTTGTAATGCAATACCTGTGAACAATTTAATCAAGCATTGTGAAGGCTTTTCTTCTTTTTTTTTTTTTTTTTTCTTTAAAAAAAGATTGCTGAAATAGCTACATTTGATGAAATATCTAACAGTAATGGTGTCACAGTCCCAGGTGGAACGTTCAATAAGCTAGAGACCTAGCAGCACTTCATAAATGCTGTGTCCCTGCTGGATTGAAGAGTTTCAACCATTTCTGAGTGGAAAAGGGAAACACCAGAAAAAACACTATTAACTTCAAAAGCAATTGGAAGTTTAAGAGCAATCGCGGTGAGCCTCAAAATCCTCCAGGGAAGATGATGAGTTTTTCGGACTGTACAGATGGAAAACAGATGCACAGCATCTTAAGCTACATGCTAAAAAAATTAAAGCCTTTGACTGGGTTGCTTTTGAACACCTTTGTTCCTCACTCACTGTCATTTGATTTAGTTGTGACCTTTTGTCCTGAAACCTCTGTAGGTAAAAAAGAAACCACTCTTCTGCCAGAAGCTTTGTAGCCTTGAAAATAACAAGAAACCCAGTTGCATTCATTCTGTATAATGTGGAAAGGAAGTAATTTCTTTATGGTTAAATTTCATGGTTAGTTTTGTGGAGTTCTTGACATCAAGAAACTCTCAGCTTAGTTTTTTAAACAATTTTGGACTCTGCTATTAATTCGTGCAGAGGCTGGTAGTCAGGTCTTTTGAAGATTGTTTCCATTGTATTAACTTTTAACTGGTAAGAAATGTCTTAATTATTTATTTTATTGGAATTTTTAATAGTTTTAATTATTGTGATTTTAATAAGGACTTGGCAACAGTATCAGAGACAATTAGTATTTGACAGATGGGTGTCACAGTAATCAGTATGCAAGAAATACCTGGGCAGATGAAAAGAATCTTGTCACATTTAAGCTTCTGTATAGTTTCGCTTGCATAAACAGATAGCAAACATATTAGAAATCTTACAGGAAGTTTGCTGAGGTAAGACATTATTCCTTGCCAAGAAACACCATTGATATTTTATAATTACAATACAAACCTTGGTTATGTCACATTGTGACGGACATTTTGTCATCATTCTAGTCATTACTGTTAATGTGTCTTTGAATACAGAATAAAATATAAAGCTTTAGCTCTAACTGTTTTTGATCTGACACCAGTTTTTGCACAGTATAAATAAATTTTCTATTACTGCTGTATCTATGCTCAACACTCCCATACAGCCAGTCAATAATAATGCCATTTGGTTTCCGTTTTACTTTAAGAAACAATACAGTGTTTTCTTCTGCCACCTTAATGTTGTGAAGACCTTCCCATGAGCTTTGGGAGAAACGGATTGTTATTACAGTAATTGGGTAGTCTATGACAACTTGCTATAATTTCTTTATTAATAATGTTTCTTAATATGGAAAAACGACATCTTTGTGTGTTTGAATTCAGCTGCCCTGACAAAGCTAATTGCTCCTCAAGAGATGCCATTCTGGGATGTGCTGGGAGTGTGAAAAAGAACAACTGCTGACTTCAGTAACTTTTTTCCCCAACAATTTAACATTTTTCATATAATTAGCCCTGGTGTTCTTCTTAGAGTAACAGATCTGCTAATAATATTGTGCTTTAAAAGCTGCAAACAGAGGAGAACATAACGTAAAGCGTATTCAAATAGTGCCAGCTCATTATACTGGCAGGTTCGGCAAGTACAACATAGTTAACCTTTAACCTTTGCAAATGCTTAAATGCATTTCAAATACAATCTTGATCATATATTGTAAGTTTATAGATTTGTGTGTTACTTGAATAATAGGGTAATTACTGAAATGAGCTTTCTGATTATTTTGATTGTAATCAGATTCTTTCTAAAGAGAAACTATAATTTGTCTACATCATCCACTTCATTAACTCAAAATTTAACTAGAGGAAGAAGGGAACACCCCATAAATATATCTGTCTTTATATACACACACACACTTATATATAAAAATATATATAGATATGGAACAGAATTTTTCTCGTTAGTCCAAATAATGCTTTAGAAGTCTAATGATCCAAGTGATCTAATTAAGTAGAGAAAAGCTCTTTAACAGTGTAGGTGAAGTTCTACAAAATATTCCTGGTATCTGTCCCTTTTCTCTAGTGTTAGCTCGCCCCAACAGCAGGCTGTGGGTTGGCAGTTTAGCTCTGCCTCACAAAATCCCACAAAACGGGAGTTTACAGCCGACGCTGGGCAGGATGAGACCTTTGCTGAGAGGACTGCAAGGCGGGGGTCTGCTTGGGGCTCTCTGAGTGTTTCCTTACCAGTTTCCTTCTTTGTTCCCTGGCGCGTGATGGCCTCTGCCCAGCCTCGACTGCCGCGAAGGGCTCTTGGCTGTTAGGAGCAGGTACACAGGCCAGAACCAGCGCCCACAGAGCCGGAGCTACGCCAGGAGTCATACGGCTGCCGGGCGAAGGTGCCAGCCAAAAAAACCAAAGCCAGGACCTGAGACCTACCCTGCCTGTCAGGTCAGTGAGGAGCCCGTGGCTTTCCGCTTGTAACGGCAAAAGTCGTAAAGACGGAGCTTATAGCCCTTTTGAATTTTTCTTGTGTAACTTTCAAAATCCTGAAGAATTAGTCTATCGTACAGGGAAACGCACAGATTAATACTCTCTGCCAAAGCCCTCGCGGTCCTTGGAAAGCATGCTGGAGCTGCGAGGAGAGATTCTTAGGAAAACGTAATGTAAAATAAAGTGAATGAAACTATTCTGAACTTCACTAAACAGATTTTGGAAATAATAAACATCAGATGATTTGATCTGTTAGGAGTTGTAACAACAATCAGAAAAGTAGGAGGGTTAATAGCGAAACCAGTGTAGACTGTGCACAAGGAACTGCTAGGGAAGGGATCGGTGTTCAAAAAGAGCTGGCAAGTGCTTGCTTGTAAAAGAGAGTCCCACTGCAGAAACCGCTTCCCATGATGATTGTAAATTACAACTGAGCTGCCAGACACTAAAATAAGTTTGTCTTATGTTAAGAGTTTAGGCCACCTTAGTAATAACAAAAGGAACAGACTGAATTGAATTGAATCTTTAATTTGCATTAGCACAACAGTTCAAATACCTGTTTACAACTTCATACAGACTTCCTTCAGCTTAAAGCAACTATCTTTTTGTTATAGCACAGACATATTAAAATTTGTGTCTGAAAGTCTTAACCAGTTTTCATTGGTGGAAGTCTAGGTTTTGAAGTAATACAAGCATGGCTAGCAAAACCCGCAGGTTTAAGGGGATGTTTACCTAGATGATAAGATGCTAATTTTATCAATGAAATGGAAAATGTAATATAAAACAGTATGAACATGGTTATTTATCTCAAAGGAGATGGGCTGGAGCAGACCGTAGACCTTATTAACCTTAATTATAAGCCCTTGGGGTGCCCTAAATTCTTAGTCCATTAAGTATAAAATGCTAATCTGCAGGGGCCGTAGACTCATCGTGTGCAAAATTATTTGAAAATGCAAATGGGAGTTCTAAGAGAAACATTCTTCCATGTCTGATTAAATCTTCACTGCGTCTGTCTCGATGGATATATACTCCCTGCTGTCTAACCACTAGCAGCTTGCCCACCTTAAGTCTATGAACTTGTTCAGGTGCTCCGGGTGGTCAGATGGAGGCTAACCTTGAGATCGTTCATTACAGAAAAGTACATATAGCAGTGTCTTGGTGAAATTTTACCCCAGTTAGAATAGCAGAGGACTTTCAAGTCATTTATAGTACATGATTTGTTCTCTGTGTATCCTGCAGACCTACTTGTGTTTATTCTAGTTTAAAATGACTCAGTACTACCTGACTGTATTTTACAACTCTTTGAAAAGTGTCTCATTTGTGATGTTCATTTTCCAATTATATATTATGGTTTCTTGGTGTGGTGTGTTGTGTTGTAAATTTTTCTTGTTTTAGTAACGTAAACTCAAAATATGACATGGCAATGAGAAAAAAAAAAAAGCACTAGAGAACATTCTCACACTGAAGCACAGAAACGTTGAAAAATTTTTAGTCTATGTTAATCACAGTGGTTTCTATGAAATTAAACTATTGACTTGTGAATGCTTCCCATATGAGAAATACTTGAGATTAAGACTACTGTCATGGTCTGTTAGTTCTTACTTTATGGAAACTGGCTCTGTGTATTGATATAAATGGATTTCAAGCTTTCTAAATAAGAAAACATACAAATGGGGTATATATCTTCACTGGTACTGACCTTACTATGATAAAGGGTTTGAAAAACTGTTTGTCAAACACTGGTTGTCTTTTTTGTTTCCTTTCTGTTGGCTTTTTTGCTAAAGTGTCTTCAATAGGCAAGGATTTCTGGATAATAAATTTCAGTGAGTTGATATTTCTCTGTTAAGGTGAGAAAGAAAAAAACCAAACAAGTAAAATTAAGATGTATTGCTTATGGGCCTGACAAGCTACAATTTACTTGGCAGTTGGTTACTCCGGTATATCTAATACCAAAAATAAACCAGGAATTGTGAAAAAGTGGCACCAGTCAGGAATACATTTTACGTGGAAATAGACTGTGTCATCAGTGTTTTACAAATGGAGTGTGTGTGTAATTATTCAGTGGATACTTTCTACTTTGATTGAGAATATGAGATAGAAAAATAGGACCTGTAACTTTACAGGATAACTTTTCTGGTTGGAGAGAGTACAGTTCATACTAAATTAGGAAGGATAGGAAAAGGAAATTGTATCAAATAGTACAACAGTTTAATGATGCTAGAATAATGATTTTTTTTTCTGCAAACATTTACACATTTTGATAACTTTATCTCTGTGTTAGATTGCTCAATGTTCTCAGACACATCCGTCTAATACTCACATAGATAAACTCATAATGAGATCTGCAAGACAGAAAGACTGACATTGACCTGTTCTTTTTGGGTTTTTTTTACCTCGGAGAAAAGCATGCAAGGATATTTATTTAAGTCCACACTACCAGAAATCAGTCTACCTGTGCTGTAGATCTCATTATGAGTTCATTGAATCTGAGAACTTGAGTTTGCTTCTCAAACGCTGTATTTACTTCTGGCAATTTGGATATACATCTGACAATCATTTGGCCCATATGATCAGAGTATTGCCCATCCTGTGAATCAGACTTTTGTGTACCACTGTTTTAAAAGTGTCTCTAAGTTTCCCATTACACCTGAATTTTGAAAGACAAAAATTTTATGAGAAACAAATTATGCTTTATATTTCTTTCACCAGCAGTCCACTGCAAGGACCATTTTATTCTTTTCCTTCAGCAGCACAATCATCACATTGAAACAGTTTTCCTAAGATTTGCTTCTAATACAACCATTCCTTTTGCTAGAAAAATCAGCACCAAAACAATGACAGTTATTTAATGCTTAAGTTACATTGATTCTTCCTTAATAAAAATGTTTAGTTCTTACCTATTTCAAATTTTCATTTCATATCATATTTTTTGTGTAATACAATAGCCATTTCCTATATGATGACTATTGTATCTATCAATTCATACTCATTTTCAAAGATGACCTCGTGTGATTTCATATCTGTGAAATACTAGACTGCATTTGATACTACGGCTTTGCAGAAATAAGTTGCAGGATGTTTTACTTAGAGCTAGATTGTGACTTCAGCCTATTTTTGAGCTGTAGGCTGGACTAGATGATTTTCAGGGTCCTTTCCAACCACTAATCCTGTGATTTGTGATGTCCTTGGGAGTCCTCCAGTCTGTAGCTTGTTTGAGCAGGAAATTACTGCTCCAGATTCATGTAGCTGACTTGGTTGTGTTGGCAGCTGGAGTTCAAGGCCTGGCCATTCCTGATCTAAATCTTTTATTTGCTTTTCGATTTGAACAAAGAAAAGTCTAGAACATAGGAATAGTCATAATGGCTGAGACCAAAGCTCTGTCTAGCTAGTGCCCTGTCTTAAATGTGACCCTGGGCAAATGGAAGAGAAGAAAAAAGGGTGAAGCATATGCAAATCTTCTTTTAAATATTCTTCCAGCCTGCAGTTACTTTCAATTCAAAGCTCTTGAGCCAGATGTCTTGTTTAGGTAGTATCTTGGCATGGATTTTTCTGCCATGATCTTTTCCAGTCTTACTGGACATCTTTTGCCATTAGATGAGAAAATATATTCACTGAGAACAAAGTAAAATAAAAGGTTTTTTTTTTTTTTTAAATCATAAGAATTTAGGTATCTGTAATGCCAGTGGAGGTCTAGCTCTTCTCACGTTAGGAAAATACACAAAGTAAATTAATGAAGTTGCTGTTTATCGGTTCAAATGTTTAGCTGTATTTTATATGTAGATAATGAAATTAGAGATGCCTTTAGCAGTCCACAGTTGAGTTAGAACGATTGCCTCTGATAATAAACTGAAATAAAGGCCAGTTAAAGTGATGTTTGATGTCCTTACTTTGGAATGTGAGGACAGCCAAACTGAAGATGTGTGAAGATGTGTTAGCCCTCAATTTTGTGTTTTCTGAATTACAATCAGATTTGGGAAGAATGGATGCCATTTCAGCATATTACCTTAAAAATAACATTCTGGGGGGTGTAAAACACTCCTTTTACATAATCAGTGTTATGAATATATATTAAAAATGCAATGTACAGAAGGTAACTGGTTATGCACTGCAAACACTTGGATATTAAGGCTTACTTTTTCCCTTTAGAAAAATCTTCATATATTACATTAAAATTTTAGAAAGCTAATTTTTTTATGCTACAATATGCTGTCCAAGATAACTTTGTTTTTATTTAGTGTCATTGGTCTTCGTAAGAGTTACAACAATCTCATGTGAGTTCTTGAATTACAATCCTTTTGTCTTCTAGGAATATTCTTTAGAGCTGTTCTTCAGGGCAGCAAAAATTGTGAGGCATTAATTAAGCATGAATTATGTACAGGCCACATGCTGGCAGTATGTAATTGTTAATACTAGATGAATTGCAATAATATTATAGTTTAGGAAAGTTGATAGGACTATAGTCTTGAAATTGCTAGTGGAATAAAACCTTATATTAATATAATTTCTTAACTTTCTTAATAGTTTAATTGCTATCTACTTTATTCATCCTTGTGTTGACTCAAAATAGTTAGCACATGCATATTCTAGTGAAGAAATTAATAAAAATATCTTGCTTTCAAACAACTTAAGCAGAACCAAGGATGACAAAGATTAGAACACAGCAGCACCAGGTAATCTCAAGATACTTAAGAGATTTTTCTGGTTTTGACAATTATAGCAGTCTATGACTGACTTTTGAGATGTCAGGAACAGGCTGAACATCTGCAATCCTGTGGAGTGAAACAGAAATTTTGAAGTTACTTAAGTGTAACTCTGATCTTTCAAACTTTTGAGAGATCATCATCACTGTAGGCTTGGTGATGCATGCCTCCAAACATGAACAGTGAAATTCTGTATCCTTCCAGATGCCTAGCTCTTTATGTAAAATCTTTTTGTTGCAGAAAGACCCTAGAATAGGAAGTGAGACATCGAACTCTTAAGAGGCCAACATTTCTTCCACTATTAGTATTGCTTGCCAAGGTCAGATTTTGTTTCTGTTGATAATCACTTCTACCTGTTGCTGTGAGGAATCTAGAGCAAGTCATCCAAGAATGACACAGAAACAAAGAGAGATTATATGATCTGATAAGATTTACTCCTAGAGGTTGACTGGGGTTTTTTTTGTTATTTTTGGATGTCAAAGATTGCCGGTATGTTGAATCTGTGAACTCTTCTGTCCTGAAGGATTGATAGCCTTAATTTCAGCAAGTCCCTAACTTTACACAGGTGCATAATCTTAATTAGGCCCAAATATACCACAGATAGATGAGGTTTTATAATTCCACAAACAAGAAATTAAATGTAAAGACTGTTGGGGGGGGGTGGTGGTGGTGGTTTTTTTTGGGGGGGTGTTGTTGTTTGTTGTTTTTTTTTTTTTTATTTCTCTCTATGTATTATGATTAACGATTCCTTTGGGAAATAAAATATGACTGAATTGCTTAAATAGACATATTTTTCTTTACTTTCCTGAAGCTATGCAGACTGGTTGATGGTTCCATAGGTTTACTTATCTAACAAAATCGTTTGTGACAGAATACATGACATCAGAGCAAGATGTTTTTCCTTACATTTTTATTTTAATTGTATCACTTAAAATGTTATTAGCTACTAGAAACTTACTATCTGCTGTTAAGTTTACAGCTCATTAGTGGTGGATTACTTATACTTATATCAGTCTACTGCAATGATTGTTCCCACAAAGCTGAAGACTAAATGTTTTCTGTTGCCATTTTTATCCATGCCAGAGGTGACTCTTCATTATTAAAATAATTGCTTAATTCTTATTTCATTGAAATAGATTATTCTTCTTATAAGGCAAGCAATCTGAAACCTTTATGCTCTGTTTTGTTGTGCATTTGTGCTTTTTAACTTGGGCTTTTTTGCACTTTGTGCAACTTGGGCTGCTGTAATTGTGTGCAATTGTAATTTCACCACTGTGTTCGATACATTGTCTTTGTTGTTCTCTATGGTTTTCTCTAAAAACGGTAATAGCCAGGAATTGTAAAAATTTCTCACGTATTTAATTTTTGTTGTAAAGGGAAATCTGGTCTTAAATTCTAAAAATGTTATGGGAAACTATATTGAGGAAGTATCCTCATTTCATGGGAGATCATATTTAACTAAGAAGATGCAAACAGCTAACGAAATTCATGCAGCTGTAGAATTCTCATCGGTAGTATCTCGCAACTCATCTTAATGAAGAAAACCTATGGAGTTATTTACAGACAGTTAAGAGACAAGATGAGATTTTGGTAAACAGGAGCAGAGATTTGTCTACATCAGATTTTGGTATGTGTAACCTCTGTGAATGTAGAATTGAGGTTTTCTTTGTAGTTGTGCACTGGATCTCCAATGTAGCTCCGTTGTTAGCCGTGTATCTTAGGCTCACCTCTTTTTGATTCAAACTGATACAGCTGCCACGATGTAGGCTTAAGTCCAGTGTAAGATTAGTTTCTAGGGCTGATCTCTGGATCTTGGTGGAAAGTCTTTTTATAGACCACGCCTGAATAACCGTGACTCTTCTGGGAATGATCTATTCTAGTTTCCATGGTCAAGCATTGCTTATCAATACCATATTATTGGACAGCAGCACTAAAATACAACTTTTATTTTGCATCATTCTTCTCATATTTGAAAAATTGCCATTTTGTGTGTACAATAACAGTTTTTTTATGACATGTTAGGGCACGAATTGGTGTCTGACCTTATAAAGCAATTTTATGCTATACACTTTTATAGGTGTAATATAGTATTGGAGACTTTAAATCATAAGAGGCTATGAAACTATGTAAAGAACATAACAATCTCTCTCAGGTTTTAGATGAGAAAGATGAGTTGCATAATTACTAAGTTTTTAGTCCTGACACTTTTTACCGCGAGATAATATTTATGTGTTTCTCTTCCAAAAGGTTTCTCTGCAAAAACAGTTCTTTAAAGCTGAGGTTTCAATTCTAAGCAATAAAAAAAGCCCTCAGAAATTTAGGGAAAACATTTTCCATAAATGTTATATTAGAAAAAGCTCATTTCATTGCAAAATTCATGGAAGAGACATCACCATTCATAAGCTGGACAAGTTGAGGCATGGCTTCAAGCTGGGCCATGACTGGCTACAGTGCTTACCTGCCGGCAGATTGCTTGGCATGACTGCACCTCTTCCTGCACGTGCTCTCCAAGAAAATGCTCGAGGATGGATTGAGTAAAACTGTAGTCAAGGGGCTGTTCCTTTGGTCTTAACCATAAAATTTAATGGAGAAAATGGAACACCCCATATATGCAGACTTGAGTTCTTGAGTCCTTGTTGTTAGTCCAAATAAAGCTTTTAAAGTCTAACAGTCCAAATTATATAATTAATAAAGGAAAGTGTATGTACAGTTGTTACAGACAGTTTTCCTAGTGTCTTCCCCTTTTCTCCTGTTACAGGACTACAGTAGGCAGTACGGACAAGATCATGCTGTATTGTATGAAGTGTTAAAGAACTACGCAAGTTTTTCCATACTGTTTTTTTTTTGTCAGTGAGTTATTATGGCCTTTTCTATTTACTGTGTATCTGTCTTCAGCCAGAGAGAAAATCAGTTAGTTTCTCTGAACTAATGTTTATCTAGTATGAAATAGCATGTAGTGGCTTCTACAGACCAGTCATTCAATAGCTGCTGGTTTGGTGGCCAGAGTATTCATCTAGGACATTTTCCCCTGTACTGGGCACTGGTGAGGCCGCACCTCGAGTGCTGGGTTCAGTTTTGGGCCCCTCACCACAGGAAAGAC
>JAVJGG010000039.1:18465620-18491013 GCA_035590195.1 Aviceda cuculoides
CCCCCCCCCCCCCCCCCCCCCCCCCCCCCCCCCCCCCCCCCCCCCCCCCCCCCCCCCCCCCCCCCCCCCCCCGGAAGAGGGGAAGCAAGCAGATTCTGTGCTTTTTCATGAAATTTATATTTTGAGACCGGTGTGGGAAGGAGGGTTAGTGGAAAGAAACAGTGCTGAGACAGAAGGACTGTGGTCAGTTACTGGGGATTCTTTCAAGTCATTCCGTCTGACCAGGGCTCTGGCAAAATACATTGGCATAATAGCAATGCCAGCTTTCTACAGATAATACAAAGTTTAATCAAGCTAAGCTGTTATGACTGATTGAGGAAGGATTTGAGAAGCTGTAATACAAAACCAGTAGAAACATAGTTCAGTGTTTTACTTCTAAAATGGTTCTTCACTGGAAAACTATTTCACATAATTGCCATGATATTTTCTGCCATGATGAGTGTGGAATCATTTGTCAAATGTTTGAAAAATAACAATATGAAGTCTTCTTTTGTAGTTAAATTGTATGAGTAACATAATTGAGAAACTTTTTTTTTTCCTAAAAATTGTTCTTCCCTCATTCGAACGAAGAAGTATTTAGTTTTAAAATCAGCATGTCTTCGTACACTGAACTTCTCTTCCATTCTTTGAATCTGTTTTCTAAAAACTGGGTTCCCTTAAAGTCAGCTTGTTTATTACTCTATCCTTGATAAATCATACTGTGATGCATCATTTTGGGTTATTTCAGTGATAAGGAATAGCCCATAATACAACATTCTGAGTAGCTGGTGAAAAACAGTAGAACTGTTTTACTGAAGATAACAGACAGCAGCTGATAACACAGTTATCCTAGATGGGATTTATTGAAAGAGAAAAATTCTGTAAATAAGAGTCAATATTTCAAGCAATAAACTATAACATTTATTAGTATACAAATAAAGCAGTAGCTAGGTGATCTTAACAGGATGTTTCTGTTCTAAAATTATAATGAAGTTATATTTTTAAGTTACAAACTGAGTTTTTCAAATTTGCACCAGCAGGAATAATTTAATTCTGCTTTTTCTTATTTCATGAAAGTTCTTTCACTCATCTGGTTTTCAGAAGGTGCCGAGACATTGTGGATTAGACCTAGGAAGGCTACATCTCAGTGTGAATCTGAAAAATAACCACTACTGGATTTGGGCGTCGGAATCCACTCTGAATGGAAAGTTAATGTGAAGAGGAGGCTTGTTCAGTAGATACTGCAGACCAGTTCCTAATATGTAGATTTAACAGTGGCTTCTGAACAGAAAAAGTAGAATTGCTGTGTAAGGACTGCAGGAAAGCAGCTATACAGCTGTAAATACATCTATATATATTTATTCTGTACAAACAATGTCACTAAAAAAAAAATAAAAAATTGGGGAAATTTACTGTGTACTGCAGCTACAATAACTGACTGGCTCCAGGTGATGAATGGTATTTTTGTCAGTCACCCTGCCAAGCTCTGCAGGTTTTTTTACTGAATGGACTGCTGTGGACCAGATTGCAATCAACAAACTCCATTTGACTTGTCCCTAATATAATGGTGATGAGAATCGTTTTCTTGTATGCTTTCTTTGCTGTCTGTTAGTAAATAAGACTAAACCACACTAGAGTCAGCTGAATTTTTATTCATCATGTTACTCTTATTTCTTCATATCCAGGGCTGGCACTGTGAATTAATGTAAATCATTCCTCTAATGTATTGTTATATTTCGAGGTGTTATAGTCACACCCTCTCCCTCCCCTTTTCCCCCAGCCCCCCCAATGAAATGTTAATTTTTTATCTAAAATACATACCTGTCAGTTCTCATAGGCAGGCTGAATGCATTCTGAAGTGTAGTTGCCAGCAATTTTATGCAACACAAGAAATATTGCAGCATTAGTTGAATATTAACACAAAAATTCTTGGTTTTGAGGACTCTCTTAAGCAAGGTGGTAAGCTTTCAAGGTTTGCTAACAAAGAAGTAAACCGTATGTTATTAACTTTTATCTGAAAATATTTTAAATACAATATTTTCTACTTATTAATTTTGATTCATAAGAGAATTACCCACTATAAAAATAACACTTTAAAAATTCTTCGCAGCAAGCAGCAGAAGAGAGTTACTTTCTAAGGAAAGATCTATTTTTAATTTTTTTACTCAAAACTAGTCATGAACTTGTGATATCTCTCTGTCCTCCTGAGATTATCGTGTAAGAGATATTCATGATAGTTTTTGGTGAAGAGGCCATCTATTGATATTTTTTTCAAATAGTGCTTGTCCTCATTCTGTATTTGCGGAGAGCAATAGTGCTTTTTCCCATCTTCTTACTGCATAACATAAGGGACTTAAAATCTGTAGTTTTAACTTCATAGAAATGTTGATGTCATGATGTTACCTTAGAACATCTCAAAACTGAGTGGTAGCTATTAGGATATCTTTCAAATAACCCACAACACTCTTTCTAACCTGGTACTGATCCTGATACACAGATGAAAGGAGACGCATGAATGTAAGGAAAAGGTACCATGACTTTTCTCACTCGTATCCATGGGCTGATCTGTCAATCTTCATACCACTAAGCCGAACGCGTCTCCACACCTGCGCAGTACGTGTTGCCATGGATGGAGAACCTGGCCAAAGAGCTTAATGCGGAGGTGGTTGTAACAGGGAGTTGGAAGCTGCATAGTGGTTAGTCAAGTTGAATCAAACGCTTGGTTTTGTCTTGACCGATAATTAAATCTGTCCTTTTTTTCTGAATCAGTCATCAGTTGTATCATTTTGTATCACTAAACTGAGCCAAGAGGAGATCTTGAAGAATGGGATTGATCCGAATGCTGGAAAAAGAGCGTTTGGCATGTTGTTTATCAGTCACTCGGTGTCAATATTCAGAATCAAAAAAAAGTGAAGGTGATGGGATTCAAGCTCCCCAAGCTTATGTATCAACAGAAAATCAGGCCATAGTTCTGCTCTTAATTTCAACAGAACTTTCTAGTACGGTTTCTGTGTAGGTAACACCATCTTTCAAGGAATACTGAGCCACCCTGTGACATCCTGTTGGCTCGTTCAGCTCAGTGAATCACAGGCTGGACAGGAGTCCGTAAAAACTGCCTTGCACAGCATGTTAAAATTAACCATTTTGTCAGAGCAAAGGAAGAAAAGAGCACTCTCAAGGGGAAGCCCTGGTTGATATTTGGTCTGTTTATCAGCCGCTGCTGTGAAGCATGTCACAGGTTCGAGATGTAGTACAAATCATTTCTATCCTGTGTGTTAGTATAGGCTCAAAGCCACTTTTAAACCCAGATTTTCTTCATGTTGGAATTGCGGTGAAAGCTTCTTTTCACATTTCTTTAAGGGGTGTGTAAGCACGTGCCTCCATGCAGCGTGCCTGCCCCCGCTGTGTGATACCGCAGGGAGGTTCCTGCTCTGTCCGCACAAGCTCGGGGTGGTTTTTGGCTGCGGAACTACCTGCTTTCTGGGCGTTGGACATGTGTCTACGTGCAGAGCGAATTCACAGTGTGGGCTGAATGAGTATATGCAGAGTGCAGGTCACGTAATACGGTTCAGAAACAGCCGTTGTAGAAAAGATTTTCATTAGAAATAATGAAATTACTGTATTTTAGTGGTTGCCGCATCTGGTGTTATTGTCATAGCTGAATAAATATAGTTTTGACATCTTTCGTCCTGCTGTCAAGGAATGATATTTTTATTCTGGATGATATTTTTATTCTGGATAATCTGGGATGAGTGACCAGAGTAAAATTGTGTTCTCGCCTCTCATAAAAATGTAGTCTTAAGGAAGAAACAAGGTTTTGGTTTTAACTTCACCTGCTTGCTGTGGTCTTTGCTATTGAAGTTGATCCCATTAGTGTTTTTCAGTCCAGTCTACGCATGACAGAGCAGTGAATAAAAACAAATTGCGGAAGTACAGTGAATTTTTCCTACCATGCAGGATTTTTTGAGATTGAGGTGGCAGGTGATGTTTCATCCCCATAAAACCCTGAAAAAAGAGTTGAAAAGCTATGAAAGTAATTCCTTGTCAAAACGTATTTTTGGTGACTGCCCAAATATATACTCTTCAGAGGGCATGGAGCTGAGCGTGACTGCGTCACTCATCAGCAATTCCTGTTGGACACTGGTTGAAGAAGCTGTTGTTGAAGATTACCCCTTTTTGAAGTTACCCCTTCTTGAAGAAGTATTTTAGATGAGCTATGAAGATGTTCATAACAGTTCTCTTTCTGAATCAATACATTTTGCCTCCAAAATGGGATCAGGCTTAGCTCCTTAATGTTTACAGCTCTTACTCATTCTAAAAATAGAATATAAATTCTTCAGGTGGAAATGTGTATGTTAACGTGTAGAGAATAGGGTTTTTTCCCTGACATTAGTGAATAATTAAAAAGTTTTCAAAGCAGTAAATACATTGTTTTCTTTCTATTAAGAAAGTAGAAAGGAGTTGAGCAATTTCATTAGAACTTCTATGCATTAATTCATTTGGATGAACATGCCATGACTTCATTTGAATATCTGAATGTTAATTGCACTGACATTGTTATAAAGCAATTAACTTATCAGCTATTTTTGACTATGGCTAATCAACTGCAATAAAGTAGCGTGGCATGAAACTTTATAGAACTATATTCACAGAATGATGGTCAGATTGCTCTCTATTAAAAAACACAACAGGGATTTATTTATTAATATTAATTTAAATTAGCGCATATTTGTTGAGGAGTAATTTGGCAATCATCCTTAATAATATGTGATCTTGCCTATAAGCTGTCTGTATATATGCACACAACTGTATGTAAGCAGAAGGTTTTATTAGAGAAATAAATTAATGTTTTAAGTATTGGTTTTGAAGAATAACTTACTATTTACCCATTAGGGAGAGTTGTTGGTCTATCTTAACACACTGAAAATCTAATTTACTTTTAAAAAAATATTAATTATTCCTCCTAGCCAAAAAGGACTACATCATTAACCCCAAAGGAATGGTAATAAACAAAAATAATTTAAAAGCTTTATTAAGTTCAATTAATTGGTTGTAGCAGACTAATTTTGTCATGCTTTGCTAGACAGTGTATTGTAAGTAATTTTGATGATCTGCAATCGAGTTGGGCAAACAAGCCTGCACACTAAAGCAAAAATTGAATTGTCTTGATAATTACAAAAACCATTGGCCTGTTTGGTATTTGTGATAAATGGGTTAATTAGCTACTTTTTTATTACATCTAGACTTTCAATGTGGTAGAACAGTGGTAATTTATTTTGCTGTGTAAACTAGTGTAGTCAAAATTCTATTGTTCTGATTTGTTCAGGATAAAAATCTTTAGAGCTGCTTGATCTAATATTAGATAAGTATGGCTGCGGATGTAGTTTTCATTATTTGCAGTTGGTTTATGTAATTTATGGAACTTGTTTTTATGCTAGTCATTTTTCAGTCTTTTGCCTAACAGTAAAGCAAGCTTTGTCTCATTTCAAAGGGCCCGTCAAAATTGTCCTTAAGAAAAATTAGAAACTGATTCTTTATCTTTTAAATAGATAGCATATACATTGTGAGAAAGAACTTGTAGGAACCGATATATTACCCTGGTGGGTGAAAAGTTTTGGCTGAGCGGTACTTGTAAGAAATTATCTAAAATGATAGTCAGGTAGGCTCCTGTTTTAATTTTGGTTTTGCTGTTGAGCTTGAGCTAATTTACAGAGCTTTGAAGCAGATCACATAATATGAAAGTAGTCATTTGAACTCAGAAGAAGGTACTGTGTGAAGACAAAGTTTTGGTGGTGTGAGGTTTTTTTTTCGTTTTTTTTTTTTTTTCTTGCAGGCCTCCCTAGAAATTGATTTAACTTTTTTTCCCCAAAGTTATTCTGTTCTTCAAGTGAGCATATGCTGCTGCACCACCAAAACCATTTCCTTCGGTTCTGCTTAGAGAAAATCTTTAGCTCTATTCTTGAGAAAAAATGTGTCAGACTGTAAAGTACTTGCAAAAGATTTTCTTCTCCCTTTCCCAGCTGTTGTGGGACTATACTCTGAAGCATTTAGGAGCATATGCTATATACTTACTGAAAAATCTAGGAAAATGAATTTTTTAAAAATTTCAGTCTAATATTTTTATTTGATTAAATCTCTAATGCTTAGATGAGATGATAAATTACACTAATTATGCCATAATGAAATGATGTTTTCTATTTTTAATCTTTTTCTTTTCAGTGTTGACTGCTATCTTCCTATTCACATTTCATGATGTGTTTTATCTGACTTACTGGTGTGATCCATTCCGTTGTCTGTCATCTCCCTCTTCAGCAAAATCATCTTAATAATTTTTTTCTCCTTGTGGTATTTTCGTGACTCTAAAATGCATTGGGATGTAACAGTTGGCTTGATTTCTGTTTTGTTTCAGAGATAGGAAAATTTGAAACCGAACACTTTTCTTTAAAATTATAAAGTAAGGTTATGGTTATAGAACTTCTCCTTTTCCATATATTTGTGTTTGATTTGGCTTGTGTTTGTTGCTAACAAAGTATTGTAAGTAGTCTTGGTATACAGCTCTTACTCTGACTCATAAATAATTTGAAATGGAAAAATGATTCATTCAAATTGTAGTTCATTAGTAGTCTAATAATTAATCATTCTGTTTATATGTCAACTTGCATTTGCAAAATATTATTTTGATCAGTCATTTTGTTTAATATTTGTTTAACTGTAGTGGGCCATTATGAATGTCGTGAATTATAACTTGTTAGCTTGGTGTCATCGTAATCATTGTTCAGTAATGAATAGTGATCTTGGTCTTTGCAAAATGTTGTGAAAGATGAGATAATTTGTGTCTTTCCTGCAAGATAATTTTGATATAAAAACAAGAAGTCTTGCATATTTTTTCATTTTTGGAATTTTCCGAATGCTTACTCTAAGATGTCGCATTTGATGATTTTATCAGTTTGGGGTTGGAGTTTTGTTTGTTTGGTTGGTTTTGGTTTTTTGGTTTTGGTTTTTTTCTGAGTTTTTTAGAATCTTATTTTGACAGTAGGTCATGACAATGTGGCAATCTAAAAATAACAGAAAATAACAGGAAAGCAAAAAGAAAACATCAGGAGTGTTTGTTTATTTTAGAGGAAATTGTGGTCATTATTTCTTCCCCAGGTTCTTTTTGTCAGTATGTGGGGTTATGTTTTCATACATTTGTTTTGATTCAGCACAGTTCTGCTGAAAGACAGTCAGCATGTGAAACGGTGCTACACCCCAGAAAGTGAATTTACTTTCTGTAACAGTTTCTAATGTCACATATAACCTGCTGCATGTGCACCACTGTTGTATTTTACTTCTGTATTGGGCTGAGACAGTCCTCCTGGACGAGCAGGTGTTTTTATCATGGCAAAACTTCTTGAGCAAGTCAGAAAATAACGAGTCTGCCTGTTGGATCCCCACCCCAAGACGGGGGACGTGGAGAACAGAAGGGATGGTGTGGCATGTGTGCCGCCTGGTTTAGAAGTAAACCGATTAAAGCCTGTGCTCCCTGGTATACATCGTACATTGAGCAGCAATGGATGTCCTTCCTGAAGAACAACCTTCTTTCTTTTCAATTAATCTGTTTCTTACATATGTGTAAGAAAGATGTTCAGTTACTTCATGTGACCGAATTTTCTTTCATTGGGAAGCAGGTTTCTGGAACCAAGGAGAAATGGCACTTGAGTTATTTCTCCTCTCTCTATACAGTCACATGTTCACATGCTTTTTTTTTTAAAAATAATGATATTATTTTTAGAACATTTATAGGCATTAGGATTTGTAAAGCTCTGAGTGAAAGCATTTAATTTTATTAAAAGGTGTTACTTGTTTCAGTTTGGTATATATATCCGACAACATGCAAGTATATTATGTCTGAATTAAGTTCGCATGCATGTTTTATAAACAAACAATGTGCCTTTCATGGCAGGAACAGAATAACATCCTTTCCCTCTTTGAATATAAAAATTGAAATGGATTTATTGGCTAATTTGGTCTGCTATCAAATGCATACTATTTAAAAAAACTTCTGCATTCATGAGGAAGTAATTTGTATTTTGAATACATTGGATAAGGAGAAAATGTTGAAAGATATTCTCCAATGTTGAATAGAGAATAGTTATAAATGCAACTCTAGATAAATAAATTTATTTAATAGTGTAGATAAATCTAATTCTGTATTCTGGGAAATGAGCAGGATTGGGGCATAATTTTTTTCTGGGGCTCCTTATCACTAGCATTCTTTTCCCCCCAAAATCATAAAAACATCACTGAACTGTTTCAAAAGTTCCTGCCGTGCTCTTAATTAAATGTAGTCTTCTATATTTAGTCACTTTTTCAGGTGTGGATCACATGGGCATATGTTAGTCAGGAGTCAAACACTTTATTCTGCATATATTTGAAATCTCTCTTTAGTGCACGGTAAAAGCAAAATTCTAATCTTGATCACATTTTACAGTTCTGACTAAAACCAGCAGTCCAGGCTGTTACATAGTAACATTTGTTTTTTTCCAAGAAATTTTTACATTTAGAAGGAATTTATTAGCAGAACAACATCTAAACCACAAAATTAAAGACCTGAATTATTACTTAAAATTTCAGCAACTACAGAATTCCAGAACACAAAACTCAAATATATAGCACTGTTTGTATATAAGCTAAAAACTTGAAGAGTATCTGCGGTGGGTTAGATGAAAGGTCTGTGCATTTAGTGTCTTTTCTACAGCAGTGCTCAACAGTAGATGCCTACGGAAGCGGGTGAGAACAGGGTAAGCATATTTCATACTACTTCCAGGGATTCTTCCCAATGTCAGGCATTCGTGACTTTAGGGACTTCCTAAACAGGATGTGGTTTTATTTACTTAGCATCCTGATGCTAAGACCAGCAATACTAATAACGGATAAATAAATCAATAGACATACCTTCTCACGTACAGGTTGCAGAGAGAGGTTGGTTGAATCTCCATCCTTGGAGATACTCAGAGGTCTGAACAGACTGAACTAACTCCCAAGCATGTCTAACTTCATTTGACATATTAGTTAACATGATATTTGCAGACCACTGTATTGTTCCCTCCATTTTGTCTTTTTTTTCCCCATCATCTTCTTTGTTGTCCGTCTCGACTACGAGTTCTCTTTAGCAAGTACTTCCTTTGAAATTGTAGTGACCACACAACCGAGCCTTCGAAGTCTCAGGGCACTGGGGAGCCACATTCAGTGGCTTAGTTCTCTCTGGATGATGGGGCAGCCTGCTTGCTCTTTCTAATTTGCCCAGTACACGGAAATGTGTATTGGTAGGAGCTGTGTATGACAACAGCAGCCTATGTATATGTAAAAACAGCATGTAGAAAAGCAACATTTCCTGGCACATAATTATTAGTATTCACAAAAAATGTAAAAAGTGGAAAACCCCACAAAACCTGGTATTTTTAGGGTAGTACTTAGTTAAGCATAGCAACTAGGCAGGCAGTAAAGTGTTGAGGTTTGTTTCAGAAGGAACACGATGATAAACTGGGCTATTACCTGTCTTTCGACATACTCAAAAGAAATTTTTGGGGAAAAGATATGGTTTAGAAATTCCTGAACAACTCTTAATTCTTCATCCTGCATATAGTAAAATGTACTCTTCACTGAGGTTAAAGATACGTAAGAAGTTTTAGTTGATCTAACAACTCCCCACTGTGAAAAAACGCAGTTATAGCTGTCCCTATCTGCCTTGCCCTCTGTTACTCTTGGTCTGTGTGTGCTGCTGGCTGTGCATTTCTGTCTCACCCTTGCACTGACTCTGGTGTTTGTCAAACCCTTCACAAAACCAATTCAGGAGAAACATAGCCATTTTTTTTCTCCCATGTTAGTTTTCCTGGATAAATTTAATTGAATTAGCTCACAAGAGAAGAACTGAAGTTTTGTTAATAAGGAGCAAAAAATTTAATTCCAGTGCAACCTATTCTTATTTTTGTATTATTTCATTGAGCTGTACCCTAAGAAGTCAGGTAGGATTAAGCCTCCGTTTCTGTTCCTCACTGGTAACTGACCTATTGAGCTTCCTCTCTCCCACTTTTGATCCATTCTCCTTGGAACAGGGACTATTTCACAGAGGATGTTGGGTCTGGCACATTCATCTAGAGTAAATGACTGATTTCAGCAGTGAGTATAGAAAGTTTAGCCTTATACTTGCAGTCGACAACAAAATAAAATCAACATTCTATGGTTTTGTTTTGGTTTTTTTTTCAGGAGAATTGTATTTGGAGATAATTAAAAAGAAATACATAACCCTCTCCCCCAGAAACCTGTGTGTTCATTAAGTTTAATAGCATTTTTGAAAGTGATAGTATTTCCAGACACTCTGATTCTGTAGGAAATCTAATTACTTCTTTCTCCATTACAACTTTGGAAGGATTATTCAAATATTTTATAGTCCTAACTGCACAGAACACTTTAATCCTATTGTTTGGAGATTGTCATTCTCCTGCCTTCTTTCTGCTTGCAGCCTCCCATTAGACACTACAGGCACATCCTGGTAATCTCAAAAGCCAGCAAAGTGCTATCTGGCAATCAATGTCTGCCTGCCCCCTTTATTTACTTTCTACTCCTTGCATATTTTAAAATAAAATAACTAGACTCACAATCTTCTCCCTAGCACAGTACAAACTGTGACTTAAAAAAACATATATAATTGGTACCTGTCCTTCTTAGTCCTGAGCTTGTCAATGCCATCTCTTCTCGTGATCCTTTATCTGCCTTCTGATAACTCGAAGGAATCACCCGTTTGCTTTCAGACAGGCATGCCACCCTGAAGAAAGTATTAACTGAGTAAAAGGAGATTCCAATCTCTTAGCTAAAAGGGAGAAGGATATGAGCATCTCTGTCCAAGTAACAGGGCCTAAATGGCAGCTCCTAGATTTCTGTGTGACGTACTAAAGCGAAAGTGCCATGAATTTGCAAGAGCAGTAAGTCACCGTTTACCGCTTGCTCCCAGACTTCTCAAAGAAAGGCAAGGTCAGATTCAGAGTGCTGGTGGGTGTCTGCAAGTTGAAAACCGCTTCTTACCCTGTCTGGTGTAGTGTCATGGTTTAGGCTCAGCTGGCAGCTAAGCACCACAGCCACTCCTTCACTCCTCCCCCCTGGTGGGATGGGGAGGAGAATCGGGAGAAAAAGGTAAAAACCTGCGGGTTGAGACAAGGACAGTTTAATAGAACAACACAAGGAGAATAATAATAATAACAATAATACTAATAAAAGAATATGGAAAGCGAGTGATGCGCAATGCAGTTGTTCACCACCCGGAACCCAATGCTCAGCCCTTTTCCAAGCCATGATCCTTCCACCCCCACCCTCACCCATGCCACCCCCCTGGACGAGCTCCCCCAGTTTATATACTGAGCATGACGTCATGTGGTATCAAATATCAAATATCCCCTTGGCTAGTTTGGGTCAGCTATTTGGGCTGTGTCCTCTCCCAGCTTCTTGTGAAAATTAACACTATCCCAGTCAAACCCAGGATATTATCCACCCCTTATTCTATACCATCTATGCTATGCCCAGATCCCACACTTTCTGATACATTTCCAATTAATCACCACCACTTTTCCTGTCTTTGAGATATCTATATCTATATAGATAAGTATACACAGATATAATTTTCTTAGTCTATGGGCCACCCCTCTAACATGTACATTGAGTTAATTTAATCCATGCCGTCGGGGCTCCGTCTGTTGTAACAGTCTTTCAGGGCAGGAGAGATGGTGTGTGGTGTTGGGTTGTTGTATGCCGCATCCAGAGCTCGTGGCTGGTTATTTGGCGTGGCCTACAGCCTGTGAGTTGGAGATGTTGATCTTGAGGAAGTTGCTGGGCACCAGTTGCTGAAGCCAGTTCGGGTTCCATCACCGCTGCACTTTGCGTATCTCGCAGCTCTTTCAGGGGTAGGGATCAGGGGATTCCCTCTGGTTCTGCCTCTTCCTCCTGTTCTCACGATGACCCTGGTTCACCTTCAGCCTTCGCTAAGTGAGCTGATTTTTTGTGTGTTTCTTGTTCTCTGTAGGGGTGACTGGTACTGGCATGGGTTGGTTCTCTGGTTCAGCTGCAGTGCCTATCACCGGGTTGGGGTAGCTGCGGTGCTTGTCGCGAGGGTTGGAAAAGCCGCAGTGCCTGTCGGTCTGTTTTCCCTCCCTTCCTCCTGCGAGTGCTGCGTAATACCAAGCGCTGCTTGGTAGATAGATACTGGCCAGGGCCCAGAAATGCTGTAAGTTCTGCCTTTTTGGAATTGCCACAGCATTTTCCTTTCAAATATTCTACCACTTCAGCAGGGTCCTGTAGTTGTTCAGGAGTGGAGTTCTAAACCATTGGAGGTGAGATACCTGCCCGTATCCTCCCACGTGCTTTGCCATTCATGACTGTCCAGGCTTGGCACAGATCTCTGGGTGGTATTATTAAAAAATCTTTGTGTAATCCTAAACAAGACTTGAGACACATTCAGGAGACATAGCAATAAGAGCGTGCTGGCTTGAACATCCCCAAGGATATTAAAAAATCTCAAAAGCTGTTGTAATTAGCCTGAAGGAGAAAGGGGGTGACAGAGTGGGATTCAGTATCTCCCCTGTCTTTCCCATAGATTGGGTGTGATGAGTAACAAATTCTGAGAGAAGATGTGTGAGGTACAGGCATAACAAAAATGACACGTACAAAAGTCAGCTTAATCTCATGACTAGTGATGTAATCATATTATAAGCTGACATTACCCAGTACAGCAAAATGATAGTCCTGATCCCTCTCCCAGAGGTGATAAACATCACTGCAGGGAATACATAGTGTGCATAAGAATTTATGTTAACACTGCCGTGTGAAAAAATGCACCAACGTTGTGACCAGCAACTATTCAAAAAGCTCATAGACGAGGTACTCTGTAACATGGTCTAGTGGGCAGGGATGACAGTTGGACTCGATGATCTTGTAGGTTCTTTCCAACCTAAATGATTCGATGATTCTATGATTCTAAAGGCTAACCAACATTACCTACATAGGGTGTAACAATATCAACCACGGTTACTGAGTAATACCACCATAAGAGAAGCTGCAAACTTTTCTAATCCTAACCCACCCTTGGAAGAAAACACCAGTCTCTCAAGAGGGCAATTGACACTGTGATATTTAACAGCTATGCAATTAGATATTTATTACATCTAATAGCTCCTAGCTACCCATTAAGAATGTATATATTTAATTTCATTTATTACTCTTGGGCATGTGTTTTTAAGCATGTGTATATATGTGTCCAGGAAAAATAAACATATCTTACTTGAATGCAAAATTTAAGGTAGAGTTCCTTGGGAAATTATGGCTATCATTATCTAGTGCTGATACTTGAAAACTGGAAAACAGTATTCAACAACTGTTAAAACTACATCCAACATTCAGTGGTGGATTCAGAGACCTAGTTTTCTTCACTCATGTTCAGAGGAAAATTGGTCTTGATGTCTTATAGGCTTTTATTTTAGTATAGTCTGTATTTAAAAGCTGGATGGAAAAACAAACTTTTGGTGAGCTCTAAATTGTAACATACATTTTAATTTGTTGAAATTAAATTTTCTTATGAAATCATGACAGAACAGTTATTTTTGTAGGTGTATTTCTTGTTTTGTTGTAAAACAGAAGCTGATCTTGTTTTGTTGTAAAATAGAAGCTGACTTCATTTTCCATGCTTGAACTCTGAAAATGGCCACATTGGAGACTGCAGTCAAACTGCACATCAACCTAAATCTTAAACAAGCATTCAATTATGCACTGGCCAACTTGATTTCGCCACAAATCGCATTGCTTTCTGACAAATGCTGCCAGAGCAAAATTAAAATAACAGAAATTATTTTAGCAGTACTGCCTTTACAATCAAAATTTTTACAATCTCAATAGTAGAGATTAATATAGTATAAATAAATGTGTTTGGCTTTATAGTAGAAGGGTCATATCTTGGATCATAATCGTTCTTTTGAATAAAATCCTGCCTTTCAGAAACCAAATATATAATAACTGTAACTTATCTGACTTTTCTGAGCTAGTCATGGTTCCCATCATCCCAGAGTTGATGTAACATTTGCTTTTTATTTTCTAAGAAATATCTAAATGTTTCAAATATTGTCATTCTTCTGAGCAAAAGTGAAATGAAAGGAGTTACACTTTATCTCAAAATTTCTCATGCTGAGACATAGTAAAAAATAGTGAACTTGGTTTTGTCCAAAATTTTTAACCAAGGTTAGTTAGCTATATGAAAAGAAAACCCTACCTCAAAACTGAACTATAGGTTTCATGCAGAGTTCATGGGTAATGTAGTGAAGTTCTTTTTTATAAGTTACATCTCCTTTATGCAGCAGATTGGATTATAGCAAAGATTTTGTCCAGCTTTAACATTCACTGTTATTTTTGTCTTCCAAAACTGAATTCCACAGCTGTCAAGAAAATACTGTGCATTCAGCAAAGGTCTGACTTTTAGAGGTAATGGATCCCGTGAAACACAAAATTCAGGTCCACACAGCACTGCACATTGCTGGTTATGCATTTTAGCAGAGCTGAACTCTCATTCCAAGTCACGTCCGTCAACAATCATTGTACTGGGAGTACGCCCAGATAAACACACAATTTTTGTTGTTTGAGACCACCAAGTCCCACATGTTGAATGTGAGAATCAGTATATTGCCTCCCACCCCAAATCCTTGCCCTGGTGCCTGCATCTCCCCATGGCTGGTGTGATACCTCCACCTCTCTCCTCTTCCTCATCACCTTCCCATCTGCCTGCCAAAACCCACTGCAGCCACGGCCACGGCAGCCTGTACTCTCAAGGGTTGCGTCCCTGTGCATTCGGCACAACCCCCAAAATATTTGTCTAATTGGTTAGCATTTAAGTGGCTTGATGTGCCCACAGTTTTTCACTGCATGTGCAAAACTGAATGTCTTCAGCATTTAAACCATTGGGCCTGCAGCACGCTGCGTGTCTAATGTATGTGCTGCTATTTTTAGCGAGATCGGATTATTTGCTATTCAGCTTAATAATAAACATTAGTACTTGTTAAAGGGAATAGAAACATTGGAATTCTGCTGTGTTTTTAACTAATTTTTTGGCTGGCTCTCTGCAATGTAGCGGGTGATGGAAAATCATAGCACGCCAATGGCACGGTAACAATTTCCTCTAGAGCAGTGGGCTTCTACATGACATCCTGATGTGGAAGCAATGATAATCTGCAACCAAAACATTATCTGAAAAGCAAAAACTGCTGTGCAGACCTAACTTAGAAGTTAGGAAACTTACTATTTTACTAACGTCATTGCTAGTCTTATGAAATATTCTTTTAAAAAAGGACATAAATGGCAAGAGAGAAACAATGGGCAAGATTCTGTAAAATAATTTGATGTTAACATAACATCACTACTTGAACAGAGAAAAACCACAACTGAGTGTGAATCCTATTTAATGAAAATGTAGGCCCAATTCAAAATCTATATCTTTAAATATATCCATAGTGATATTGAAATAATACAAATCCTTAAATTCTCCAGTCCTCTCCTGACATGTTTTTATTTTTCTTCTATTGTTTTGATTTAAAAAATATAAAAATAATAGGCTAAAATTTGTGCTGCTTTTACAGAGAAATTGCCATGTTCAGAAAAAAAACAAACGCAAACATGATTATGGAGATGGAAAAGTAACAGACATTCAGCAAGTCAGAAGAAGCAATTAAAACTCAGAGGAGGAAAATGAGGGCAGGAAATAGCCCTATAAATTTAATGCTCATCAAATAATATAACAAAATGAAAGGAGGTTGAGCAGTCATAATACAAAAAAATAATGCAACTGTGAGAGCTAGAGAAGATGAACTAAAAGAAGCCAGCAACAACTTGTGTGCAAAGAGTACAGTGTAATGGCTACTGAAACCTGCAAACCAAACAAACCATTATCTACCTATACTAGATATTGCTCATTTTAATAACTGAGAAAAAATATGAGGTATTGAAATAATAAGTAAAAAGGGATATGTAACAAACTGCATAGAAAATGTAAAAATTTGCAGAGGAAAATATACAGTCTAGATGTTACTGTCCCGTCAATCTAACTATTAAATAAATAAATATCCCTGAGCAGCATGCATTTATAAAGGATAAGTATTTGAAGATAAATCATATAGGCACAATGGCACACAGGAAAATCTCCCCAAGTTGTAAGAGCAAGGTAATTCTGGGAACACAAAAAGTCATGATGCTGAATGTTGAAAAAGTTAAAGCAAAATAGGAAAAAAAAAAAAAGAGAGAGAGAAATGAAGTTGGGGTATCTCCAGACTGGATGAGAAATTGAGTGTGATTTTTTAGAAGTATGATCTTGGGCCTATCTGTCTGAAATCTATATAAGGTCAGCATCCAATATTTGAGTCTTTCATTAGATCAGACTGTTTCACTCAACTCTCAACAGCTGCCAGAAATCTTTGTATATAATACGTTTTGCCTTGTTATTTTGGTTTGCTTTGGTTTAGAGATCTGTAGGTGTTTATTATCATTTCCCCCTGTGACTCCAGTCTGGTACACTGATACGCCAGCGATGAGTGAACTCAAAACAGTAGGGTGAACTGCATAGATCAAATATTTTGCACATAATGAGCTCTTTTTATAACACAAGCTGCTGCACCTCCTGTGTGTATGTTCCTATTTCTAAATCGGTCAACACCACGTATAGCACACTGTAGAGTCTGAGAGCTTTTCAGTTTGAGGCATGCAGAAACTCTGAGCCTTAGCTGGCTCAGTGAAGGATCCAGGCTGTGACATCCACTGGAAAGTGCCAAAACGAAGCATATGCTGTTTGACCTACCTCAAAGGGACAGGGGATATCAGGAATACGTCTGCATCATATGGAGGGGATCCCGGGGCGACTTGATGGATGAGCTACGAGCACGTGTGGTGAGGACCCTCCTATAGCCCCTTACATGAGTTCCAACTCCCTTGCAGAAGTGGTTTTCCCCACCCGGGGCTGGGAGCCATAGGTGAGGTAATGCACAAAGAACTCCTGTCTCTCTTCCTTTTTCGATGGTCACTAATGACTTCGTATAACTGGCTGATTCATAGTGACTTTCTTAAGAACTTGGTGGAACAACAAGTTAGGTCAGATTTAGAATTGTATGGAAATACACATGTTGAACAAACTGCTAAATGGACCATGCTAACAGTTCTCCTGTTCCCTCTCCTGAGTAGTCCGACCATAGCTTGATCCTTTGTAAGGTACTAGTGCTGCCTGCACCTCCCAGGAAATGAGTGAGAGGTTTAGGTCTAGCCCCATCAGCTACAAGAGCTGTTATGTATAGAATCATAGAATCGTTTAGGTTGGAAAAGAACTTTAAGATAATTGAGTCCAACCGTTAACCTAACACTGACAAGTCCATCACTAAACCACGTCCCTAAGCACCACATCTACATGTCTTTTAAATACCTCCAGGGATGGTGACTCAAACACTTCCCTGGGCAGCCTGTTCCAATGCTTGATAACTGTTTTGCTGAAGAAATCTTTCCTAATATCCAATCTAAAACTCCCCTGCTGAAGCTTGAGGTGTCCTATCTCCAGCCACCCGACAGAAGAGACCAGCACCCACCTCACTACACCCCCCCTTCAGGTAGCTGTAGAGAGTTATGAGGTCTCCCCTCAGCCTCCTCTTCTCCAGACCGAACAGCCCCAGCACCTTCGGCCGCTCCTCACAGGACTTGTGACCCATGTCCCACCCTGCCCTGCTCCCAGCTGGAGAAACCCGGCGCTGATACCTCCCCAAAACCAGCAGTTTGTGCCAGACCCAGCTCTGCCTTGCTCCCTCCCTCCCCTTCTCCCCCCCCCTTTAACACTCCTGACCCTCAGGAGTCCCAGCTCCAGCTCGGATGTCACCCTGCAACCTTTTTCTGTAGGAGGTGGTTTCCTGCCGCAGGAAGTAACAGTTCTCCTTCGACTTCACCAAAGTAAATCACCTCTTGTCCTTCACCTGCGTTTTCAACAAAACAGATGAGTTGTTACAATCTGTGGGTATTTTGCTTAACAAAATGATAGATAAAAATGCTCCCTTTTCAGCAGGCTGTTTTATCTCCCGTGCCATGTGAATGGCAGAAAGAAGAAAGCCCAGGAACTCATCAAAAGAAGATCTGAGTTTGTCTCTTCTCCTCACCGTCTGCGGTGCTCTGCAGTGAGATAGCAGCCGCCGCAGAGAGCAAGCCCTCTCGGTACGGGGAAATGCAATAAGGGACTGAAACAACTTACTCTATCCCAAGTGTACTGTCCCTTTTCGTTTGTTTGTTTTAATTTCATATCGTCTCACATCTCACAAGTTTAAGCTTGAGCTTCGCATTCAGATAATCCCTCAGGACCTTTACATGAAATTTGGCGTTAAATGATCAAATTTATACACTTTTTCCTCATCTCATTCCATTAATCGCTCCATGGCCCCAGTTTTATCCGAATGTCTTGCAAGCTTTTCTGCAAATCCAGATTTTTTTTTATTTCTAGCGAACTTGCCTGGTTTGCAGTTTGAGGAGGGGTGCTGCGCATGCCGCAAGCTGGGATGTCCTCACCACTGTGCCCAGGGCAACTTTGCAGCCCTGGGACTGGCACCCAAAGGCAGGTCCCAAAAGCCTGCTGGCTGACAGCAGGAGAGGGCAATTTTTAGAAGTTCAACAGAATAGCCCAGTCTGAAGCATTAGATTGCCCCTCCAAAACTGAAAGCAAGTGGCAGTTGTAAGAACTAGAAAAAGATATACTACCATGTTGTGTCCACATTAGCCTTATTACATGCAAAAATAAAAATCCTATTAAGACCAATCAAGTCCCCAAAAATGACCAAGTCATACTATATCATACAGCAGAGGTCTTCTTAGCCTGAAGTTGCCCAAAATCTTTCGGAGAGCCCCAAACGAGGAAAGCCCTTTTAAGGGCACTATAGTTCACTGCTCAACCATGAATTCCCCTGCCAGAAACGCTGAAGTGACCAGGCAAGTAATGCCCTCGGTACCCCGTTGGATACAGCCATTTTGTCCTGGCAGAAAGTTGTTCTCAACTGTTTCCCATCTGTAGCCCAACTCAGTCTCTGCCAGGAGTATCCAACCGCATTTTGGATGTGTCAACGTAAGGGAACATGCCATCTGGGGTACGGGGAGAGGATGGGGAAAGTATTGCACAGCACTGCAATACTGTGGCTGTTCAGTTGAAACACGTGCCAACTTTGGTGGTTTCATTGAGCTGTTTACAAAAAAAAAAGGAAGATGAAGAGATAAAAATATGAATGTTATTGATGCCTGTAGCATGGGCATTGTGTAAGAAAGGGATTTTATGAAGACACTGTAAAACACTGTGTTCTGAAGAGTACCAAGCAATGGCAATCTGTCTATAATATGATACAAGAGTGCTCTAAGGGCAGCAAAGACGCTGAGCAGACAAGAGCAAGGGGACTCCTCCACAACCATGCATATAAACAGCTGTTAGTAAAAGTGCAGGGCTATTTCCTTGGGAAAACAAATTAAAGAGTCCCCAAACCAAAAGCATCACTCCATACCATGAAAAGGTTTTTCATTCTCACAAGCATGGAAGCGAAGGGGCTGGGAGTGGGATTTTACAGCCAAGGACATGGAGAAGCTTCACAGCACCCTGTGATGGAGCCAGGATGAACCCCCCTGGAAGCTTCTGTGAGATTAATGTTTGTTTCAGACAGAATAGTCATCCACTCTTCTGATGGTACAAAGTGTGACAGCATAACATGGAAAAGTCATGGATTAATTTAGCTCCATCTTCAAAACTGAGCTAAAATAATCCATTCAGAAAGATACCTGCATAGCACTATGGGTATTACACCAGTCCAAAAGAATAGAAAATTACTAGTCACAGAGAGAAGGAATTAAAGGCCAAGGGAATGAGAACAGGGAAGTCTTAGGGTGCCACAATATAGAATGAGCCCAATTTAGGGCTCATTGCTGTGAGCACTCTTTAACCCTAGAGTATGTGTAGTAATGTGAATTATCTTAACCCACATTCACTGAAGTTTAGGAAAGAGTATGTACGCTTGCCTCGGCTACGGCTCAGAACATGCATGTGTACATTTAGTGTAGCAATGATGAACAGTAAATTAAGATACGGTAATTGGATTGAGAGTCATTGGCTTTAGAGTGAAAAGAAATCAGTAAGATTGAAAAGCTCAGCAAAATAAAGCTAGTGGGTATGCATGGAGGAAAGGGAGCAGTTGGAGGATTGGGAGGAAGCCCCACAAGTGAACACTGTCCTCTGAGAAGGAAAAGGCAGAGAAGATGGCTGCTGAGGAAAACGTGAGAAGGAGGCCTTGTCAAATACTGCAGTCCCTGCAGATGTCATCTACCCATGATAAAAGCAAGAAAGAAGCTGTGAGGAAGAAGCTAAGGCAGACCAACAAGGCATGGAGACACAAGGTGTAGGAAGACAGAGAAGTGGAGGTGCTAGACAAAGCAAGCAAGACACTGTTGGATTCCTGCGCTGTCTCCAGACCGCTCTCAGCATGTTTGTTAGGAGGAGCCGATGTCTTTTAGGTTGGATGCATTTGGCAGGATGCAGGCATACCTGTTTGGCTTCCAAAAAGAGATACGTTGAATATTGGAATAGACACCTAGGTTAGATAGTATAAGGTGTGCGTTGATTTTATGGGGACACAAAGGAGATAGCTAAAGCCACTGGTCCCATTTTCAGATGGTTAATTTTTGATTTGGAGGATCCACCTTTAGGAGACCTTATATCAGTCCCACTACACCACTTTATATACCTACAACACTGTAAACACACCCTTGGGGCAGCTCACACGAGGTTTTCAGCTCAGGCATGGAGTATTTCAGCTCATACACTTGTCCCAATAAGCGCCCTTCTCCCCAGCTGTCCACAGCTTTGAAAAGCTCAAACTAAACACTGCCACGAGCCTGGCACGAACGAGGTGACGGTTTTAGTAGGTTACGTGGGTTCACAAGGCCGGGAGGAACCTTCTCCGAGCTTACCACCATTTCTTTACTCCCTAAACGCTCTGGACTCCCAAGTGCTGTGCTTCCAGCGCTCCCTTTGCCGTACCTCCTGCCGACGGCCCTTCCTCGGCCAAGCAGCCAAGCCCTGCGGTCAGTCGCAGGAGGAAGGGCACCCACTGCACGTGCAGCGGTCGGCGTCCAACGTTCGGGGCGTGAAATGACATTATTCCCTAAATATGTGACCTAATCACTGCAGCGTGTATCTCACTGCAGGCATCTCATCCAGTCCTTACGGGTCTTCATGTTGTCAGCACTGGATGCCGGCTGACAGTTGCTGTGATAAACGTCCAAGGAAAGACTTGTGATAAGACGGTGGTATTCACCCACCAGAAGTGGGAAGGAGGCTTTCTAGCTTTTAAACTGTAGTTATTGCTTCACCCTTGTTTACCCTATTCTTTCTTGTCAGTTGAATAGGAATTTAAAAGCAGAACTGAATTTTTTTTATATATATAAACATTTGTGGTAAGCACTGAGCCACAACAGTGTCGCAACCAAAACACAGTTGCTCAACGGCACCTGTTAGTGCAATTACTTGACACAAAATGTGTTCTTTACTGTTGTCTACAGGGAAAACCAGCAGCAGCCTGTTACCCTGCAGCTCCAGCTGGCAACAAAATTTGTTACCTTGATCTTGCATAATATTGCAGATGAAAATAACAGAATTCCAGTGATCAAACTTGTTTTTCACTTATTACCAAGTGCAAGCTATACCCTGCAACCAGATAACCTTGAGAAACAAGACTAAACCAAGCTGCTTATTTACAGATAAATATTTTCAAGGGACCTGAACTTATATGCATCAAGGAAAGCATACCTGAGGGCATATTTTTCCTTTATTTTTCTCCATGGCTGACTTAGTGCTGGAGAGAAAGCAGAGTCTTAACAACAGTCACCTATTTCTTTGTATGTTCTCACAAACCCTTCCACAGTCCTACGCAGGGGGAGACTCCAAAGTGGTGGCTAAAGGCAAAAGGGCAAACATATAATTAGGATCTGATCAGAAGTTCTGCCAAGTTTCTCCTAAAATAACTATCACTATAGAGTGCACAGTGCAGATGTTACCCATATATTTACGGTTAAGGGCTTTTACGGTTGTTAAAGACTATTTCTAAGAGGTATGTGAGAGATAACCGAAGAGAGCAAGAGCAAGCCGGGGAAGTTCTAGTTCACTGCAACGGGGCATGTGCTTCTGGTGGGAAAGGTGTACACGTTGGTAAACTTAAAAAAGGTGAAACTGTTTAGCCAGTGTGGAAGGTCAAAGAGACACGTCTTCTTGGCAGGTCTACAGGGAGCCTGACCCATAGGTCGGTGAGGAACCATGTGAAGTTGGGAGATTTCCTGACAGTGGGCTCTTGGAGTGGATTTTTATACATCTATGTGCAAGAAGCAACACAGGGAAATAGTGTGGTAGGCATGGGCTGTCCAAAGCCTTCTGGAGGGCTTGGGATTGACATAGCTCCCTGTCTTCTATGCAGAACTGCAGCACAAGTGTGATAATTTGGCTCTGAAGGCGTCTACACGGTTTTGACACCATTACAGCAATGTATAGTTCCTTACAGACAGCCTATACAGTCATGCTAAAGCCAACTTTGTTGGAATAAAAAGGCGGAAAAAAGTTGGGAAGCAAGCAGATGGAAGGATAAAAAATTTCATCTATCTGTGAAATGAAAGAGCATGAGAGAGGTGCTAAAGTTATCACGGACAGTTTTCATTATCGAGATACAACTTCAGGCTGATGGGCCAAATAGTGAGAGTCAGTACTAAGAATCAGCATGAGTCGAGGGCTCTTCTCACAGAACATGCTCAGTGGCCTCCAGGATAAGGTCTTATTGTATGAATTATGGTGGAGTGAGGTCTGCAGAGAAAGGGCTCATCGCACCATTTAATGGTAGTGCTGGGAGCTGGTAAAATTTAGGTTGTGCCCCACAGAGCCAAGGAAAACAGCGTGAAAGCGGGGCCCTATAACAGATGTAAAGGAGACTCAAAAAGAAACGGAATTTGAGAAACCTGAAAGTGGACTCACAAATCTATGTTTAGCATCAATTCACAGCACTGAGTAGCAGACTGGGAAAGGTCTCTAAGCTCGTTGTTCATTTTTCTATTTTTGTATATTCTTTTTACCTTTGAAATTGGAAAAGAAAGAATCTCAAAAAATGAGCAAAAAGCACACAAAAGGACACCTGAGGGAAAAAGGTTGTTCTTTATAACTTGCAAAGCTAACATTGTATAACAACAGAAGGAATAAATGTCAGAAGAAAAAACATTGTGTACAGTGCTAGCAAAAGGGCATTACTCATAGCCTGATATAAACAACTAACAACTCCCATCTGGCAACAAAAGTCTTTGCGAAGGGAAATACACTAAAACTCCTGCCGTTGATAACTGAGGCCTGTTATGGGAAATGCCTGCAGGATCCAACTGTGATTACAGCAGAGGGAAGGGAAATGACATGCTCATGTCCAAAATAGCTTGGAATCCAACGGTATTTGAGGCGTTTCAAAATAGCACACATTCAGAAATGAAAAGCACGTAAAAGTGGACAGTGGGTACAGAGCAGTTCAGGCAGCTGAGCTCTGAGATGGCTCCTTGCCCCTGACTTTTTCGTGACAGAGCATCCACATTACCATCAGCCCTAACATCCCATTCGGAGAAGGGAAGAGCAGAGCCAGGCAGGGATGCTTCAAACTGAAAAATACAGGTGACACTCTGGGAAAAGAAAAACAGGAACTAAAAATGAGGAATTTTTGATAATTCCAGAGAAGAAATTGTCATTCACATAGCGCTTGAGTCAGAGCCCACCGAAGCCAAAAAGAGCCTTGCTGCGAGATTCAGTGGGCTTTGGCTCACGTCCATCGGCTAAACGCTTTCTCTGGCAAGTCTACAGAGTGATTCAGCCCCAAACTGCTCAGCACAGCCAAATTCAAAAGCCCTATTCATAGTCTAAAAAAGGCAACTGGACATCATTCCATGGTCCCAGTTGCCCAATTGTCTTCAAACAGGTGGCAGAAACAACATCCGTCGCCAGCCAGAAAACCAAAGAGAAAGTCAGGAGCCTGTGCTAGAGCAAGATTTTACATCTAACACTTGCACTGTGGAACCAATTTAACATTTTCCATTGAGATTACTCTCTTTAAAAGCACTGGTCAGGCTTTTGCTTTTTCTTTTTTTTTTTTTTCCCTGATTTCACTGCAGAACTCATCTATTCATCTTCTCTTACAGGAAATCATAATAGCATGTGGAACTGATACAGTAAACAGTAGCAGGCGTGGTAAGATACTTGAGGGGCTTTCCATTATTGCAGGAAGTAAGATACCTAGAAATTAAATAAGCATTTTTGGATAAAGGTATTAGTATTAGTATTTTGGATAAAGGAGGCTGGAGAAGAATACACCTCACAGGACAGGAATTCCTGGTGGGAAGAAAGCAGCTATTTTTACAGATTACCCAGGCAGGATGCAAATCAATAGGCATAAAGATACATTAATGGGCCCATCTCATGTAAATAGAGCTTTTTCAAAAGATCATCATTTCCAGCCTTTATAAGACTAATATCCTAAATAGAGGGTAATGGTCAACGGCTCGATGTACAGCTGGAGATCAGTGACAAGTGGTGTCCCTCAGGGGTCTGTACTGGGGCCAGTACAGCAAGTTTGCAGGTGACACCAAGCTGAGTGGTGTGGCCGACATGCCTGAGGGATGGGATGCCATCCAGAGAGACCTGGACAAGCTCAAGAAGTGGGTCCATATGAACCTCATGAGGTTCAACAGGGCCAAGTGCAAGGTCCTGCACCTGGGTGAGGGCAACCCCCGATATCAACACAGGCTGGGGGATGAAGGGACTGAGAGCAGCCCTGCCAAGAAGGACTTGGAGGTACTGGTGGATGAAATATTGGACATGATCCGGCAATGCACACTCGCAGCCCAGAAAGCCGACCGTATCCTGGGCTGCATCAAAAGGAGCGTGACCACAGGTGGAGGGAGGGGATTCTGCCCCTCTGCTCCGCTCTGGTGAGACCCCCCCTGCAGTCCTGCCTCCAGATCTGGGGTCCTCAGTAGAAGAAGGACATGGACCTGTTGGAGCAGGTCCAGAGGAGGCCACGAAGATGATCAGGGGGCTGGAGCACCTCTCCTATGAAGACGGGCTGAGAGAGTTGGGGTTGTTCAGCCTGGAGAAGAGAAGGCTGCAGGGAGACCTTACAGCAGCCTGCCAGTACCTAAAGGGGGTTTATAAGAAAGGTGGGGACAGACTTCCTAGCAGGGCCTGTAGCCATAGGACAAGGGGTAATGGGTTTAAACTAAAAGAGGGTAGATTCAGACTAGATATAAGGAAGAAATTTTTTACAATGAGGGTGGTGAAACACTGGCA
>JAVJGG010000039.1:18491113-18525731 GCA_035590195.1 Aviceda cuculoides
GTCTAGTGGGCAGGGATGACAGTTGGACTCGATGATCTTGTAGGTCCTTTCCAACCTAAATGATTCTATGATTCTATTTAACTAATATAAGAAATATGTATAACAAATTTGTTTTAACATGCTCTGGTCAGATCTGTTGTTATCTCAATCCTTCAAGCCCCACATTGGGCACCAAAAAGGACTGTCATGGTTTAGGCTCAGCCAGCAACTAAGTGCCGTGTGGCCACACGCTCGCTCCTCTCCCCCCAGTTGGATGGGGAGGAGAATTGGAAGAAAAAGGTAAAAACCTGTGGGTTGAGACAAGGACCGTTTAATACGACAACACAAAGAGAAGAAGAACGCTAATAAAAGAATATGTAAATTGAGTGATGCACAGTGCAATTGTTCACCACCCGGAACCCGATGCTCAGCCAGTTCCCAAGCCGTGATCCCTGCCCCCATTCCCCCAGTTTATATACTGAGCATGACGTCACGTGGTATCAAATATGGCTAGTTGAGGTCAGCTGTCCTGGCTGGGTCCCCTCCTGGCTTCTTGAGAAAATTAACTCTATCCCAGCCAAACCCAGGACATGGAGTCACTGTAGCCTGTTTGTACGTAATTGTTTGGTCATGTGGCAATACCGCTGATTTCAGGACAGTCCTTTTGTCAAACTTCTGCAAGAATCATCAGACACGTTCTACTTCTCAAAATGTTTTTTTACCCCTGTGCAATTGTCGCTTTTCATTCTTAATAGAAGCCTAGAACTGTGTGGATACATAAACATTTACGTTTATGCATTATGTACGTAAATTACATGTATTTTAGCATAAGAAAACATTGCCACTGTTTATAAAACATTAACCAAGCAAAAAGAGATTCATTAAGAGATAGATGCATAATCTTTTCTCTGAAAGATTAGTTTTTTCTTTACAGAGAAAGTGCCACAGTCTGTTAATAATGCCGTAGGTCCTGTGCAGATTGCAGAACATCTTCACTCCTTTTGGTTGTTACCAGTTCTACCAAATGACTTTTAATCATCACCAGTGCTGCTGAACTGGTGCAGAAAATACTTTGGCTGGGATTTATGTAAAGTAATAAGGAAGAAGTGTTTCCAGACAAATATTTGGCATTTTGCAAACTTCTATAAAGAAACAGGGAGGTAAGGTATGTGATAGTCACATTGCTCCATTTCTCATTAACTGTTTTGTGCTGCAGGAATCAGAAATGTGTATTTGCTGTTCAGAGTCATCATTTGCTGTCACCACGGAACTAATTTTCAAGCAATAAGTGTCTTTCTCTGTCTAAAAGGAGCATTTGCTCTGTAGCACCATGTGACTACTTCTATTTATCACACAATTGGGATTAACTGAAGCCTTTTTTGCACCATCATACCTTACTATGTCATTATATATAATTTCAGCTCCTGGAGTTTTTACCTGTTCTGCTAGAGCAAATTAAGGAAATCAAATCAAGGAGATCAATCCTCATTTTCTAGCAGGCTTTGAAATTTGTTGGGAGTGGGCTAAATGCCACTTCAGTCATTCTAATTTGGTTCTGTATTTCTTAACTCCAGTGTTCCAAAGGCAAAATGATCTGGGAGTTAATAGGACTGCACTTTTTATAGTTTCACTGTTCATCAGCTGCATTTCATAGCATGGCATGTCAAAAATTAACTTATTTCTATCTGTGCTTCTGAAAATAAGTGTTTTAAGCCCAGTGTGTGGTTCCAGCTTTTTTCAGTGTATGTGAACTTCAACCTTTCCCATTCCTTGACTAATAAACCAGTCTGTTTTTCCAGTTCAACACATTTGTTTCACAAGTACATTACCGGGTGAGAAGCATTCGCAAGTAGCTTGCTGACAGGGGAAAAGGCTGCCAGAGCAGATTTCAGAAATGGGGAGCTTTTGCCACCTGTATTGTTTGGAAATTGAAGAAGCTAGCAGACTGGTTAGTTGACTTGTTACAAGGCCTTCTGATTACCATCTGCCACCCACACCTTGCATGATAATTTACCAACAGGGATGAGGTCTCCAAATTGATTTACAGCTGGCATGTTCTTTTTACAAGAATTCACAACAGTTGCTTTCAAGTAAGCACCAGAAATGCTTTTATTTTATTTAATATTTTCTTATAAGGCGTGAATCAGTTGAATACCCATAGTTAAATGTGTGATAACAGTGTGACGTGTTTTATGTTATATCAATGCTGCACATTCAAACAAGAATCTTGTTCACTGTGGAATTGATTCTTCCAAACAATGAACCCTTTTCCTGATTCAAAGGAACTTTTCTCACAGTGTGTACATACTTGTTTTGTCTTTTTTAGGGAACTCAGGTTAGTTGAACCCTTTTGCACTTTCTTTTGCGCTGCTTGGGCTTTACCTGTTTTGCCAAATGAAGTAGGTAAGTTTTTTCTCCAAGCAGCAAAGAGGAAGGATTATGGTTATCATCCATAATGGGAGAAATGTTATGAAGAGGCGGAGTTGCAGTAAATGGATACATTTCTCTAAGTTAGCCATCTGACGTCCCCGGCTGTAGCTCATACTGACCAGCGTTTTTAATGGATGGAAGAAACAAAACATGAAAAAATGTTTTTCTACTGAAATGCTTTACTTTCATGTATGGATTATTCTCTGGTGGTAACAGAATAATTAAATGTCCTTTGTTCATCACTTTTTCTTCTGTATTAGTAAAATATATGCATATTATCTCGAACATGCCACAAACTTCCAACCTTCCAGACAATGGAGATTTTATTGAATTTATTTTTTATTTTAGAATTACCCTACTTTGGTCAAGGGGTAGAAGGAAATGCTGTTACTTAAAAAAATGCAGTTATTCTTTCATGGTTATAATTGGACTTTCAATCCCATGAATATGTGATAAAGAATGAATGTTGAAAACTTGATAGAAGGACAGTATTTGGGATGCATTTCTGATTCTTATCATGTATTTTTTTAAGTGTTACAAAGGTGCTATGTAAAGCAACTTTTAGTTAAATGTTCCATGAGATTGTTGAAGCCCATAAATTCATGGAAGCTTTTAAGTTCAATGGAGTTGAGTTTGGTAAAAAACACGATATTTTATTTTCCCATCAGGTTAAAAGAAGGGATTAATGTTTGTCATTTATTCTGCTCTACTTAGCATAGTCCATTATCAATCAGAAATATAATATCTCTTTTATTTGATATTTTCAATATTTTACATTGTGACTAGATGTCCATTATGCTTGTTTTCATTGCTTATGTGGGCTACACAGAGATGGAGAGAATTGTATAATGGGCTATGTTTAAATTACTCTATACCATAAGGGTAGGTGCTTTTATATACCAAAAAGTATAGCTTGCTATCTTTCACAGAATTACTGATGGGAAAATTAGGTTATCTCAATAAAACCATAACCTAAAATCACGCAGCGTGTCACGGATGGAGTGACGCGCTTCACTTGTAAGAGAGAAGCAGCAATATGTTTATTGGTATGAAACAGTGATTTAACAAAGTTTGATAGTAAATGCGGCAGTGGTTTAACAAGACAAGGTTCACTTGATATTTACTGCGTGGAGGACAAGGTCAGACAGAGCTGTCAGGGAGACCCTCCCACTGAGTCACGAGGTTCAGAACGGACCCCCTTGGTTCTAAACTCCTTCTCAGGGGGGAGTTCAGGGGCGGCTGGTTCCAGACTTAGTCCCAGACTCGGTCAGCAGTTTATGTCTAAAGGCTTACATATGCACGATGAATCCTCTATATCACTTAGCTACGATTGCAAAGTTTAGCATGCTGTTAGCCGCTTACCGAGAATCTGTTGCGGCAAGGGATCTCTTAACCTTGAGGAGTAACCTTGAGATGCGTCCCTGCTCAGGGGGGGATCCTGGCGTGCAGCCCGCTGCCGTGGGGGAGAGCTCAACGGGCCCTGGGCTCTCCACTAGTGAATGGGGGAAGATAATTGACCCATAGTCATCTTTGCATACTGCCTACAGATGTTAGCTTCTTCCAAATTTGGCTTGAGTCAGACACTGACCAGCACTGTGGTTACGTGGGCGCGTTGCTCAAATTAGCCCTTGGCTATTGTATTGTTATCTGTCTTCCCCGAATCCACTTTGAGCTGGATGCAGCCATCACAACCAGATGCAGCCACCATGACCAGAGCACCACTGGTGGTTATCACTTGGGCGGGGTTATGAGAAATACCGGTCAGGTTGGGGCAGGGAGCCATACATACAGCGTGCCATACAGCGTGAATCAAATTCTTTGGTAGTTGTGAAGATGGCAACATGAGAAGGTTCCATGGATGTCAGTGGCCTTGTATTTGAGGTTCTTGGTAGTATGTTGGTATCATATAGAAGAGAAGGAATATTTTTTCTCTTTTTTCCATTTAAATGAGAAGTGCTAATAATGCTATAATGCTGCCATACATTTTTTCTACTTCAGTTGCTTCAAGGACATGTGTCTGACTATCAAAATCCGTCTTAAACTTTCATTAAGAAAAGAAAAATTGGTTTATAGGAGGCAAGAATCTGGCCTAGAATTTCTTATAATTGGGAAATAGTTAATATGTAGGATTACTATTTTATTTCCTTCATTGTCTCTGTTTTCTTTTAAAGCTAGTTAAACTCATCTATCCATTCTCCTTTCTTCCCTAGCATTTTTGTATGATCACAGAGCTTTGAAGCTGTCACTGTGATTCTTTAATTTTTTATTTTCCAGTAGGCTGTAGGGCATAGTAGACTGGTGTGATGTTAATGGGCCTAATTGAGATAAAGTTTAATGGTTTTTCTCACACACTTCATCATTAGGCCAGTGGCACATTTTATTGTCTGTTTTTTTCTTTGGTCATTGTGTTAGCTGGCCCTAGTTATAATTAAATGTTTCAAGGCTAGGTAGAATAACTTTTTTTTTTTTTTTTTTATGCCTGGATCCTTTTTTTGGTTGGTTCCTCCCCTGCTTCTTTTTTTTCCATCATTATAAGGGTTTTCCTTCCATCCTGCTTACCCCCATCTGGAACAAAATATTTCTATTTACAAACTGTTTTCATTTATCCAGTTCATGGCAAACTGATTTGCATATAGCTTGTAAAATCTGTTAATCATCTTTGGCTAATGTTTAAAACATACTTTAGGCAATCACAAGAATGAGTGTCATAAATATATCTCGTGGACAATCCTAGCCTGTTAAACCTGCTTATATCAAGGAAGGAATACTTCTTTCATTTCTGAAATGGTCAATCGTGTCTATAGTGATCCTTAAGAAATGGAAGCAAAAAAACTTCTGATTTATCCCTATGCTACTAATTCTGATTATTTGTATGATAGTATAGCTCTACAAGTTTAGAGAGGATAATACCTCCTAATGAGTGAATTTACTTTTTAAACCTGCAACTGAATGCATCTCGTGTAGTCAGTCCTGTTTTTCTTGCAATTATGTTGTCTGTGTAGTAGAATGGTTGAATAAAAAATGTGAGGTGTCTGTTTCACAGTAACAAAATTAGTTTTCTGGTGAGTATTGTAATATTAAAAAGGTGCCTTGAGAGAGCAGTTACTGAATTCGTGAGAAGTGAAGGGGCTGTTAAGATGCATACTTCTAAATTATTACTGACATATAGTCATTAGTAGCAATTTTACTTTAGTTTCATTGTACAAACTGGGCATTCATTGTGGACAGTAATGCATTCCTGTCTTTAAAGCAGATTACTAAATGTATTAAGGATTAAGCTTTGGTTTGGCCCTATGCAGAAAAGAAAACAAAAGTCCAGTGACAGATTATATATCAACATTTAATGAAAACATTAGTAAAGGCTTACTTGTGCCAATATGAGGCATAATGATTATACCTTTGAGTAGTCTTGAAGAAATAAATAAAATTACCATCTTAAGCAACTTGCAGGAGTTGTACAGAGTATTAGTCAGCTGTGTCCTTTAGCTCACATCATCGTTTGGACCTGCTGCAACAGCCAGACTTTGCAATGCATCGGAAAGCGTTAAAAGAAGATGAAGAATACAATCAGAAAAATGCTACTGTATTTCAACACCAAAAGTATTTTTGTGTATTTCCTGTAGTTTACAATTTTAAGACAAGAAATGATGACAAAAATTCTTCAGTCAAATTCTGAAAGAGGCCACATGACCTTACCCCTGTATATCCTATAAACACATTTATTGTTGCTACCCTGTGTACAAAGACTGGCTTTTAACACCTATAAAGCAAAGCAGCTTTCTCCAGGTTCTGTCAAACTCAAGCACTGTTGGTTTATGTTCTACGTTTTTATTTGGTAATGCTTAGTTAAGTTGCCCAGCTATTTTGGCCTTTGATAGATCCTTCCTCTGATGACAATAGTGGTGATAATGGCAATAATCATTTCAGGTAAGGGTTTATGCTTATAGTATGTTAGTGGAGGTGAGGCTATGTGCGAGTAGTATACAGATATCCATACCTTTGCTGTTCTTCAAAGTGAGTCTAAGTTTATTGTCTCCTTTTTTAATTTTTCTGTTTCTGTAGTAACAGTCTACATAGACTTGGCAAATTATGGTGTATGAGCAAATACGATAATCCAGCTCTCTTTCTTTTAACTGTTCTTCCGATATCCAGATGGATTACTGAAAGTTTCATTTAGTTGATAGAGTGAAAAGTGGAAGTGGAAGTAGTCTTCGAGAGCGAATCTCCTAAAACAGAAGGTGTCACTTCCAACAGGTGCTCATAGCTCAGATCTACGCTGTAAGCAATGATTCAGTCTTCTTGCACACTTTTAAAAAAGATCTGCCAGTATTTCTGGGCAACATTGCCAGGACACAGTAGCTAATTATAAATATGTTAAATGTCAAAATAAATAGAAGCTAACTTTTCTGGAATAAAATTTAACAATCGGATTAGATATGGGCATCTTTGAAATATAAAGATGTCCTTTTTGCACTTGGGGTTTTCCACAAATGTAGCTTTGATTTTAATTCACCACCTTGCTTTGTCAAGTTTGTTTGCAGCTGCTGTGTAGATATTAAATCCGAATATGCTGCATTCCATACTTTCAAAATGCAGTTGTACATATGACTTGAAACTTGGTTTCAAAGTGGAAGGTATTGAGGCCTCAGTATTTATTATGGTTCATTTTTTGCAGTGCCATCTGGTGTCAATTAAAAGAATAGTAAATTCCCTGTTTTCTAAGTATTCTAGCGGAAAAATAAAAACCACAGGATGAAGTACAACTAAAGTTAGTATAAAACCAACATAAATGTTATGTTTCTCAGACACGTATTTTAAAAAAGGGAAGACTTGGATTTTGAAATAGAATCATGGCAATTTATCATTTGTTACTCTTTTGAAGTATTTGTGGTTAGTCCTATTCTGCGTAACTTATTAGGAAATAATCTGGGAAATACGGTTTGTGGAAGTCAGAAGGCATTTTGGTTTTCATTGGTAACTTGGCCTGCAAATAGCTTCATGGTACTATGGTAACTGGCTTCAGTTTCTACCTTCTGAAGAATAAAATTTCCTACCTGAAAGACTGATAACAAGTTTTATCACTTTCCATCTTTATTTTAAAACATGAATTAAAAACGAAGGTATTATTTTGTCCATAAGTTTTTAATATATATGATATGAACATCTAGTTGAATTTTTGCATGTGGGAGGACACCTTGCAACCATAACAGATTATTTCAGGTGTTCCTTTGACAGTAAATTTCTCATAAAGAAAAGCATGCCTGTGACAGAATTCCTATTATTCTGGAATATTTTTCTTAGATTTAGGTTAAATATAAAGATACTGTTGCGATGCGCTATTAGCTGACATTGGCTAAAGTGGGCTGTACCAGTTGATGGTGGTTAGCCAAATGAAGTTCAAATGAATATGTTGTCTGGAAACTTTTCCTGTTTTGCAAGATTGGAATATTGGTGATGGGGTTGTTTTGAGGTTTTTTTTGTTGGGGTGGGTGTGATGGTGCTACTGAAAGTCATGCCAACTTGGATGGGCTGTATATTTATGGACTTCAACACTAATATCATCTGGGTTTTCTACCTGGAGATCCTCTTCCTATTTTTTGTGGTCTCGGAGGAATTTGTTCTTTTGAAGTTAATAAAAACTAAACCGAAATATATAGTTTTTTGCTGACAGTGGAGGTCTTAGGTTTGCTTTATTCTGAATCTAACAGATGGTATTTTAGAGGACAAAAGGACTTGCTGCCTGTGCAAAAACTTGATCTCAGTACAACTCTCACTTGAGGTTACTGTAAAAACTTACTAAGCAGATTATTCTAATTGAACTGATTGACCCAATCCTTTGTCTCTTTCAATTTATACTTAATGTATCCATCAAACTGTGCCTTAGAAAATGTCCAATTCTGAAATGCTAGCACTTGGAGGACATCTGCCTTGATTCCTAATACTTTTAAGATTTGTGATTGGGGTAATTTGATTAAGTTAAAATGGTAATTCTTTTTGATTAGTCAGAAACCTAAAAACTAGCACCAAAGAGCAGAAACCTTTTCGGAGGTTAAGCATCAACATTAACTGTTTCGTTTTGCTTCTCTTGAGCTCAATCTAGAGTTTATCCATTAAAGTCAAACACAGATGTTTATATCCTAGCCTGAAATAGGATCAGAACCTATTCCTGCTTCATTTTTTCTGACTGTCTTTACATCATTGATAGTTACTGTGTAGGCTTGAGGTCACAGAGCTAATGAGAGCTGCACGGCTCATGCCATGGATCTGTCTGCTGTTAGTACAAGTCACATCTGCTGCACTGACATTATTCTTTTCTCCGGCACCTGAATCCTCTTAGAGCTATCTTACAGTCTCGCTTCTATGTACAGTTTGTAACTGTGTGACTTGACTTGCTGGAAAGGTTTAGGTGCTTGTTCATTTAGATCAGATTCAGAATTCATGAAAAGATAGAAAAAGCTATGTTTCTGTCAACCTCAGTGTAATAATGATGATCATGGTGATAATAATAAGTTCACCTGCTAGGCTACCTAGCTAGAGTTTAGGTAGGCTTTGTGCTTTAAAGTCTATTGTCTAGGCTTACAAAAACATAGATGCCTTGAAAAGCAGGTATGTACAGTAACTAACTCCCGTTGGAATAAATACAGGCTTGCCACGAAGCTTTAGTAGAGAAAAGAAAAAATTGCTGTCTGTATCTTCAGTCTCTTGAAAACTTGACCCTTCCCTTTATCTATTTTTTTTTTCTTCTGTTTTGAGAAAATCTCTTTAAGCGTTATAAGATTTGGGAATTTGGGGAATGTTAACTTTCAGCATGTATCTCACCCTTTTTGTAGTCTAAGGTTGTAACAAGAGGAAGAATACAGTCGACCCCATTATCCATCTGTAATCACACATAAGTATGCATTTCATGTAATATAACCAAGCATTTAATTTTAGCTTTTATTGTTATTTTGTATCAACAAATTGCTTCTTTTCACTGTCTTCTGTTTGCCAAGAGATGGCAGCAGAGGATTGAAAAGTGTATTTGGTTTATTTTGTTTGAACAAATAATTATCTACCAAGGAGCAATCAAATACCACTGAAAGCATGTTTTCTTCATCTCAGCAATATAAGATAAATTTTTAAAGATGCTTTTTAGTGATCAGACAACACAAGAAAGATAAAACTTGTGATTATTTTTCAAGGTTGTTTTTAAGCTCATCTATCTGTTAATGCATATGCTTCAGACTGAAATTCTTTCTAATATAATACATTAAGGAACACTGACATTCTGTCATCAGCGTGCACAAGGAATGAATCATACTCTTTGTTTTTTCCACTAAAATCTATATTTCAAATAGGCTTATGGCACATGACGGTTTCCATGGAATTTCCTGACCCAAAGGCCCAGATTCACAAATGCTTCAGGAGCTAGGCTTCCTGCATGAAGTTCCTAGCATATTTTCCCACTCTGCATGGATGCTCAGGAAAGAAATTTGCAGTAGCCAGTATGAGTGGAGAGCCACAGGAGCAGTTGAGAAGAAACAAACAAAAGACACACACGCGAAATCCTCTTGCTCTGCAGAACTCGGGTGCCTACCATGTACCGCAGAAGAATTACCTTCCCTGCCTGGACAACCTGTGGCGAGAGACTTAAGGCAGCACAAGTAACCAGAGCCTGAAGTTGTAGGTGACTTCCAGCACCGAGAGCACTGCTGTAGGTCAGCCGAGCTGTGTAACTCATACGCTTCCTAGCCTGGTAGCAGTTCCCACACTGGTGCGGTTGTACTCCCTCCAAACAACAGTTTCTGTACAACAATGCGTTATTCCATGTGGCTGTGTAGATTTGGATTAGGACTTTTGGACAGCTAGGGATTACTGCAGGGCTGGGACATATTTTATGTTATCGCCTAGCCCATGGAAGACTATGCTGTGCTTTGCTTTCAGAATACAGGGGCAGATGGTGGTGGTTCCAGCCGGCTCTTATGTGATTGCCAAGTTCAGCAGTTGCCAATCTGTTTTGGGCTGGTGGAACTACTACTTAAAGATTCTTTTTCTCTGATCACTCTGTTTCTTTTTCCTCTCTTTTTTTTTTTTTTTTGGTCTTTTTTAATCTCTCCGCACCCAGTGCCTAACTGCCTTTTCAATCACCTTAGTCTTCATGCTGCCTCTTTGCTTTCCCTCATCACACACTGCTGCCCTCCAGTTTCTGCTGTGTCTTTGTCGCATTTCTAGTGCTGCAAGGAGGCACTAGCAATATTAGAATAATGATGTAATTACGTCTTTAGTTCCCTTTCATATCCTTACAGCTCTCGGCTCCCAAGAGCAGCAGATCTTGCAAGGAACCAGCAAATCGTGGTGGTGCTTACTGCCTTGTGCTCTTCCCTGGTGCAGTATACCAGTAAAACCAGTGTTGGATCTGCTGAGGTACCAGTTAGGACAAATTCCCAGAAAGTGAAAGATTTAGGTTAAGTTTTAAATCAGCTAGGGACACACATATTCACATGTTCCACCTCCCTGGAGAATGGCCAAGCCACAGTTTTAAAGGCTACTCTCTCACTGGTAAAAGAAATGTAATACATTCCTGAGGTGAAAAACAGGGTACAAAAGTAAGGGGAATATATATTTGTATGACAGAATTCAGTTCCACTCTGTTCCAGGGTCCATTTCTGTATTTTATCTAGTAGTTGCTTGACTAACCCAGTTGGCTATGTTTTAAATACCGAAGGATGAGAGTTAGACATGTAATGTCTTCAAGGAACTGGGCGTTCTAGCAGTGTATTATTATACAAACAGACTGAAATACAAACATGGTGTAACTCAGTTAACATCTGTATTATAAGAAATCTTTTGAAGGTTTGCTTTACAGGTAAGGGAATGTTAGCTTGTATGTCTTCCATGTGTAGATTGTTCTCTATTCAGTTCAGTAGAGAGCTGAAAGACTCACACGTATTTTAATCATTTTACGTAGTATGCGTTTTCCAGTAGCCCGTATAGGACCAGGATAATTGGTTCTAATCTGAATGTTAACATTGACATTATTATTGTGCTTGACAGGAAATTAGGACTAATGACTAAAACATTGATAAATTGAATAAATGGATATAAGTCATATTTAATTTGCTTACTTACTATGTACTGTAGTGAAATATTCATGCCAGTCTGCATTTGTACCATTATGCCTGCAAATTGCTCTTTTTTTTTTTGGTTATACAAAGTATCTTGCTTTGGAAAGACACATGCTTACATCTGAAAGTTTTGTTGATGTCTAAGCAGGTATGTTTTGTAATACTACAATTATTAAATATGATATTTCAATCTTGCTACTTTGAACATGGTTCTTTTTCAGAACCACAAAAGTCGTTGGGTTTTGTTCACCTTAGAGAGCTGATGCTGTAGAAGAGGCAGGGGTGGGAACTTTCCAGAGGAGTTTGCAAAACAGTGAGTCAGTGAGTGTTGGTTTAATCTGTTACAGAGGATTTGTTCATTAGTGTGAATATTCATAAGAGAGAAGATTACCTTTTTTTCCTCATATAATGCAGTTCTATCCATAAATGTGTAAACTTGTAATTTCTTAGTTTGTGAGAAAGAGATGCCATAAATATACTTAAGAAAAAGTTCTGATTGCACTCTGCTAATAATTGCACAAGGTCATTACCTACCTAGCTGCCGAGAGTGCTGTCTTTGAGGGCTCCAAGAGTAGAAATATGAGGCATTATATATATATATATATACACACGACATGTATTTGAGAGGCCTGATCTAATAGTGAACCACCCAAAATGATAGTGGTTCATCTTGAACCACTTCAGCCTTGATCGTTTTTGCCTGAAAATATTATGTTGAATAGTAATGTAAACTTATACTAGTTACAATGAAACATCATTTTCTTGGAGATAGGAACAATAATTTAGATAAATGATCTCAAATGTTTTTAACAGTTATAATTTTAAAAAGTTACAGTAGAAAGAATGAAAGTTGCAGAAAAACATATAGCAAAGTAGGATGAGGGGGGAGTAACAAAGAGAAGGGAAAAGAAACACAATGGTCTTTGTGTGCTGGGTGGGGGTAAGATGCATTTGAATTTCAAACATCCCCAATGGCTTTACTCAGCAGAAATGATCTGCATCTCCTTTGTGTAAGTAATATCTCAGCAAGCCTTGGAACAAATCCTCACACCCTACTGACTTTTAATACTTAGCAGAAAATGAGTTGCTGAATAAAAGATGTGACAAGTTAAAAGGGTCTTTTCATTGGGAGTCAACATAAATGCTGCAGAGAGTTGGTGCTTTTGCTGTCAGGAGCAGGTGAATTACGTTTCCGCTCTCATCCCATCTCACGCAACTGCTTACAGCTTTTCTAACACATACCTGGGGCTCTCTCTTCATGTGAAACTTAATCCATTTATGTGGAGGACAGTTAAGAGACTAGTCTGCTGCTCATTAAGGAATGTAAAAGGAAGCCGAGGATAAGGAACACGTTTTAAAACAGTACCCAGGAGAGGGAAGAGGTAGGCAGGGGATTGGAGTGTGAGTATTAAAACAGTTTTAACTGTCATTATTTTTTATTAAGCATTGAGAAGTCTGAGGAGACTTTATAATAGTAAAGATTTAATTCTCTATATGGTTAGGGGCCGAGAGAGAGGATTTAGTCTAAAACACAGAAGTGAAAAAGAGTTGCATCATGTTTCTAAAGGGATAGAAAAGATACAAAAGGGAGGCTCTGAAAGCTAGAAAAACCGCTGATTTCTGCCCTGTCCCCTCCTTTAAGCAATCATTAACTGAAAGCACCAGAAAGGCTCTAATATTTTTATAAGGGTAGATCTAGATTAGAGTTCAGCTGTGCTCAACTGGCAGTGTGTGCAGAGCTCACCTCATGGAAAAAATGCTAGTAAGGTCTCTAGAAAATTCCTTGGAGAAAATGAGTTTGAGAAGTGAGTAGCTCACTGAAAATAGATTGTAAACATTTATGACAAGTTAAAAGAGTTTCCATGGCAGGTTGGCAGCCTTATGCTATTGAATTATTGCATGAAAATAATGCATTCTTTCATTCCTGTAGTAACCTGCAAACACTCCTTTTAAATATGTTTTATTTATTACGTCAAATTCTTATTTTCATAATCCTAAATGCCAGTGTTAGAAGTCTCTTGTGACAAGTATGAATGAAGCATGATCTGCAAAGAAACTAACATTTTTAATACTTAAAATTACCTTATATCTGTTGTATGTTGCCATAATGCAACAGCTCACTTTATCAGCAGTAGTAAATCTGCATATTAAAGACAGCTTTTCATCCCTGGAATCCAGAACAGATTGGTTTTATTTTAGATAGGACTGATAGCGCTTTTCTGGCTAGTGGAAAAAAAAAAAAACAACCAACAAACAAAACTACCTCCAACAAAAAACCCCCATGCTTTATTCAAAACTAATTTAAAAATTAAATTTATATTAGTAGAAGGAAACATAGACAATGACATATTGTCTTCACAAAAAATATAATGCCAACAGATCTATTGTTTAACTTTCCTTTAAGAAAAAAAAAACCAAGCACGGAGGCTGAAATCTATATTTAAGTTATGAAATGCATTTAAATGGATGTGTTCTGTCCAGTAAACACTGGTATCCGAGGCACTCACACTGCATGGTTGATCTGTGAACATAACTCTAGTATGTTAAAAATGCTTTGGATTTGCATGACCTCAAGCCCATCAGCACAGATTTAAGTCTGTATTTCACATATGATTTCAGGTAATCTGTATAGTTAACCTTGAACATGGGAGGAAGGAGAACGTGCATAGGGAACCCGTAGAGTCCGGTGTCTATCGCTGAGGCAAATTCACTTCTTAAATGCTGAGAAGGACTCAGATGACCCAGTGTTTAACAGTAGAATTGGGAAGAGTGAAGTCAGCAGCAGAGGCTTTCAGCCCACAACACCAAAATGCTTTGTTGTAGGTTTCGTAATTTTGCAGGCTTATCCTCAAAGCCTTGCGCTTTTTTCCCCCCAACCTTTGAGTTGCGGCAGGTTAGTGAACAACTTCATTCTTTGTTCCTTTCTTCTTTTCTCTGGGTCTTTCTCTTGCATTAGTTGTCTCTAAGTAACAGCTTGGTGCTAGATAGCAACAATAGCAGAAACTTTCTAGGATGTAATTAGCTCAGAAGAGATTTTTTTCTTCTTTTTTCTTCCTGAAAAGACTGACTGACTTTCCTTTTTAGATGAGAATTTACAGACCCAGTTTTGTAGTGGGTGGCAATTCTGAAATAACATCATAATTCAGAGTTATATTTTAATTGACCCATGTGCAGGAAAAATGAGTGTGAATTCTAGAATGTCTTGAAAAGCCATAGACATACAAAGGGGGGAGAGAGAGAGAGAGAGAATATGGTTGCCATAGACACAATTTCATATTCCGTTCTCTGTTTACTGCATTGATAACTCCTTTATTGAAATCCAGGAAGAAAAAACCTGGATGTTCTGAAAAGCCTGTTGTCCTTGCTATCATAATGAGACTATTTTCAGAGCTCTTCAAACCACTAATTACCATAAAGAGATTGTCCCACAGAGCTCCAGTTAAATATTTGCATATGCAAGAATATGTTGAAGATCAATATGTAATTATGATATGCATAGAAAGATTTCATAGTCAAATTTAGTAAAAACAGATGGACTTGCTGCATATGGCTAGTAGAGGTTTAAAGTTAGTAGGAAAAGTATGATTTCTGTAGATACACAATAAGAATGTGAGATTCCTTATCCTTCCTCATCAGGAAGACAGTATGCTAATTCATCTGAAGTCTGCTGCTTTCTTCTTTTGTGCATAATACCTAAAATGTCAGTAAGAGTTGATACATATGTGCATGTGGGATAGAGAAATCTAGAGAAGCTTTTCTCATACTTCTGCATGTTATTCTACTCGGAAAATTCCCCATCAACTCACTGAAAGATATAATCTGTTCTTATGCTATTTGGATGTCATCACAATATCCACTTAGTCCTTGAAAACTCTGTTTATTGGAAATAGATGTGAGAGAGAGATATTTTTAAAATATCAAAGGGAAGACTTCATTTTTTTCTAATATAAAGAGAAAAAAACCAGACCATTCATTTTAAACCTTTGGTAACTGGAAGCTTGCAAGCATATTATTGCTTAAGAAAAACTTGACAACCCAACATGTAGGGATTTAGTAGGTAACTCCATTAACGCTAACAGGAGCAGTTCAGCTAATCTCTGACATTGCAACCAGACTGCTGACAAGCTCAGCTGTTCTTTCAGATGAGGGAATTGTAGCAACTGAAAAGGCGATAGTCACATAGTGAAAGATGGTGTCTGAAGAAGAGTTAGACAGGATTTTTTCATTAACATTAAAGAGCTCTTGCTATTCATTAGGCAGCTTGCTCTCAAGACCACGTGAGAATTGTCACTCCTAGTATCTTTTCATAACAAATGTATGTATCACATAGAATTGCATTTTATCTGTTTCCTTATGGAGTTCCTGCACAAAAGCAAAATACAGGCAGTTTGGATTTGTCATTAAAAGAATTTATTTTATCCTAAGTTTTCAAGTGATTGACTAGAATTAAAAGGCCTTATACTACTATGCTCAAGTTAGTGTATCGTGTCCTGAGCAGTGGTGGTGGCAACATTCATGTGTAACAGGCTGCACCAGAGCTCAGCAAAAATGCAGTTTCAGCTTTTCAGGGCCAGGTTCGCTTTCCTGATGCACTTGCACTATACTGTGTTTTCTTGGCGTTATATTCCACGCCAGCATCACTCTGACACGTGGTAGGGTTAGTCCTTGGTCGTAAAACACTCTATTAAAAAACAGAAGTGGTTTCTAGTCACACAAGTAATGTTCAGGAGGGCTGAAGATGAGACACTCATCTCAGCTGTGCAATTAATTACCAGATTGCTCAAGACAGCAACAAGAACAAGTGGCTGGCCAGACAGAAATTTTATGGCCCAGTTACCAATGGGCCATCTATGCAGAACTACAGGTCTCCTGCCTTTTGTTCTGACTTCTAAAAGGCTGTTGTAGACTATAGGTGGTCAAAGCTGGAAACAGAATACAGAAATCAAATGTGAATGCTTCAAAATAAGGACATACAAAATGGTTGGCTTCTGGTCCCTCTTTAAACTATGGCTAAAATACTTGCCCAATTAAAAATCCATGACAGATGTATGATAGAAGATACGAGTAGATAAGAGGAAGGTACTAAGTGGTTACGTATTGAAGCCATCAGTCTTTGCTGTGACTTGGGTAGCAAGACTCCACCATGTTCATTGATCGTCAGTACTAGTCTGGTGCTTGCCCTTTCTATGTAGCTTGAATAAAGAATCTGACTTAAGAAATGTCACTGGAAGAGCGGCTTGTCTTGCCAAAGGAATGGGCGCATCTTGAAGGGAACACCCAAGAGTACCGAGGTATAAAAAAGATAAAACGAAGCTAGATATAACCTTTTCTAATTCAGAAGCATTTTGTTCAGTAAATTACTGCACAGACGAGTGAGGGCATGCCATGTTTGCTCAGGATTACGTGGCATCACAGATTTACACAGTTGCTGTGAGAATTACAAAACACAGAAATGTTTCTTCTGCTCCTGCTGTTTTGAAGTTTATTTTGAAGTGCACCAAACTTTATTCCTGTCTGAAATGTTATTTGATAATCACAAAATGAAAAATATTATTTCTGAACTGTATTTGTCTACCTTATAATTTTGGAGAAGTCTGTAACATTGTCTTGCTTACAAACAACTGTGACCTTTTTATTCTTTTGAAAGTGTTCCTAGCTAATGAGAGACATTTGTTGTTACTAGTCTCATCTCCTATGCAAACTAGATTATTCTGATGGGATTCTGTTCGGTTTATGCTTTTAAGGAATGAGCTTGTAGGAACAGACAAGAGAAATGAAACTGAGAATTAGTTGGGTTTTAGAGATACATTCAGGATAGCGTTTCTTCTGCAAGACCCAATTAAAATAAGAAATGGGTTTTTTCCCCCCTTGCTTTCTTCCTTTTGTTCCTTCATCATATTCTTCCTTTTAAAGTGGCAGTTATAATTATAGGGGTGTACATGTAGTCAATATGGAAACTTGCACCAAAATGGAGTCCCAGAATTGGAGGGAATGCAGGAAGTGTCACATTAGAGATTGTCTGGTGCTAATTTTACTATTTTCATTTTGTTTCAGATATTATTTTGGGTACATTGCTTGAAGGTTATAAAATCATTAAATCTTTATTCTAAAATTGTGATTATCTAGGAGTAGAATAATAGGAAATTATTCTATCTCAGTAGAATTACATGAATATGTAGATTGCTGTTTAATTAAAAAAATGTGTCACAGATGCTGCAATGTATAAGGTTATACTTTTGGTGTTTAGAATAAGTAAAATATGTACACTGTGTATGTCTTTTTACATCTACTCTTTATGGGGCAATAATAAACCTTTATCTAGATACAGATTACTACCCTCCTCCATTAGTCATATCTAAGCTTTTATTTTAATTTCTTCTTCTGTTGTCTTTGCCACTGCATTTAAATGTAGAGCTGTACTGTGATGTGCCATTTGTTTTTTAATTGGCTTTATTATCTATTTTGTAGAACTTAATCAGTTCTATTGGATGTTATCTGCAGGTGCCTACAGTAAGGGCATTGATTTTTCATTTTTCACATCAAACCAACTGCATACATATAGTCGTTGCTGTGTTTGCTGTTGACAACAGGGTTATTTACAGGCACTCAGTAAAAATGTAACATATATCAAGACAATTACAATCTCCATAGTATAGACTTATTAGACAGCAAGTAAGAAAATAGTAACTTGTGGCAGCTGACTATCCAAGATGAAGGATTCAGAGAATGTGAAGAGCTTGGGAAAAGCATTCCGCATTGGTCTAAGAGTTCTCCAGCTGAAGGTGAATGTCTGCCAAGATACTGTGGTGATGAGTGAGGTGCAATGCTGCCTCCCTATTACGAATATTCTTACGCAAGCAAGTACTTGATTTTGTCAAACTGCAGGTCAACGTATTATCCTTTGTGTTGGAAATTTTTAAAAACCTGTAAAAACAGTTACATTCCAAAGGTAGGGGACTTTGAAGGTAGATGAGGAAAATGTGTATGAATGCTAATAGTAATTTAAAATTCAGTAGTGCATTTCCACTACCTACAAAAAAACCCCTTGTCAATTCATCTTAATTGTGAGGAAAGGTAGAAGAGGTAAACCTGAAAAGGCAGATGTGATGTGTAGACAATCCTAACATCAAATGTAATCCTGTCATCATTCGCTGTGTTTTGTCCTCTGGAGCACTGTGTCTCAGAACCTTATGTCTATATTTTCACTTGAGGAATTGCTGATTCAGGTGCAGTTGTCCGTCTGAACAGAGCTTTTTGGGGAGGTAAGTTTTTGCCTACAGTTTGGAAGTGGCCACACTTGAAAACTACCGTTGTGTCTAAATTTAATATAACAAGTTTTAAATAGCCTATTTTAAATTGTGCTTCCTAGTTGCTCTTCCCCCAGAGAGCAGTGTTCTGTGCAAAATGGATAATTTTTTTCTCTTGTGCTAATTGTTTATCAGGATTTCCAAGCTAATCTTAGAAATCTTAGATTCTCTCTGCAGTCTTTTTTCTGATGCTGTGGTCTACATAGGGAGTTAGATATTATCAGTTCCGATTTTTTTTCTTCTCATCGTATAGTAGAGGTTAATAAAAATCTACAGCCCAATTTTGCACCCATTTTTTTTCTGTTGGTGAACACAAAGTGGATTGATTAGAGTCACACAACCATTTGGGAGTGTAGCTGTGTTCTGACTGAAGAAAAGGGCTGTAATCAAGCAGGCTGTCAGTAGAAACTAAAGAAATGCTGCAAACAATCCTGTATTTGTGTCAGATTTTCTTTCTAGGCCTAGCTCTGTTCTTTTAAACCATGAATAACTTCTTTTCTCTTGCTTTAAGTTCTTATCAAACTGTGGAGAGGTTTGGAATGGTTTAAAAGCCAGATTTTACATAAAATCACCTGTTTCAATTGACTACAATATGGAAGAAAATAATTTTGATAATATGTAAAGACTTGCTTGGCTTGATTAGGAGTCCAGCAGGGTTTTTTCTCCTTTGAGGTATTTTGGGTACCACTGAATTTCCTTAGAAGGTCATCAGTGTTGCGTATGAATCTATGAAAGTGATTTTCCTTTGTCTTTGAAAACACATCTGCACAGCCGGATACAGTCTGGCCAATATACTGAATTGCTGGCATGGTTTTACCTTGCATCTTTTAGAGATGCACTACTTCTAGCCAGTCTTTTTGTAGGAGTGCTGAAAAAGAAATCTGTTTTAAGCTCCATTCAGTTAGAAAGATCGATGTTGGAGATTTTTCTCTGTCATAGAGAAGCCACTAGTCTCCACTCGCTGTATACCCTTGAACAGTGTTAAGTATTGGGTTGCATCGGTATAATGCATTACTCTTTCTAATAAAAAAAGCAGTGCATTTCATTGCTTAGATGGAATTTGAATAACACTCTTGAAATCAATAGTAGCTTCTTATCCATATAAAGATAATTGATCTTTTTGAAGCTCTTTAAATACAATGAGTATCTGATTTCGTTTCCTTGCATTGTTCAGCCTAACACGTTAACATAGTAAAATTAAATGTTGCTTGTAAAATGACTGTAACATTCAGTGGTTTTCACTTTTACAACACTTCTTTGTGGTCTGTTTTAGCAGATTAGCTGTAAATGAAGATAAGAACTGCTGCTTTGAAATGGGCAATACAGCAAGCACATCTCTTTGCAGTATACGGAAATCAGTCACTTCTGTGGTCTCTGGCCATCCTACAGTATGCACTTGAAACTCCGGCATTATTGTTTTTCTTATTTTCCAATGTTAGATACCTGTGTTAGTCCCTCCGTGTCCATCTGATCTGAAACTTAAAGGTTGGGACTGGAGATGCAGAGTATCTATTATATTTTTATTTTTTTTTAAATATATATACACACAACTTAATCCTGCATTGACCCAGAAACGTACAGTTCACTGCGTAAGTATGTTAGAAGCATGAAGCAGAAGTAACCTGGGAGATTGGTGAGAGCACAGGTCTTCAAACTCTCTTTTCCCTATGATGATATGGCAAAGAAACAGCTTCAGCTAGTGTGTGATGGGTGCCATCCTCTTCCCACTCACGACATGAGTTCTTGCTAGGTTGTAATGAAGTACAGTACAAGGATCTGCCTTGTAACATTGCTAAGAGGCACCTTTTCTTATATATCCAATTTCTTTTAGTAGTCAAGGCCTTCTACAGATTTTTAACTGTCAAGACTGTTAAAGAAAATCCCACATCTTTTGTTTTATTGTCTGAATTTTCATTTCATTTATATTTCTGTATACTGAACATCAAAGTTTAGTGTTGTGTATTAGTCAGAGCAGAGAGTAAAGATCTTTGAAATTTTCACAGTGGATCACCTCCCATAAACAGCTGCCAATGTTAATCCATTAGCAGTTTCCCAGAAGAGTGTTATTTATTTTAATTTATTGTGATCAGTTAACTATCACCTCAAACTTTTTAGTTTGCTTTTGCTCTCCATTTATCTCAATCAGTCAGTTGGTCATTAAACAAAACCTACCATGGTCAGAAGTAGAGCTCTATCAATCTGCACTACAACTACTCTGTATTTTGTACCACATTTTATGTTTGAAAAATTATACTGTCTTTAGACTAAGGGGCTGAAAATGTTGTTGAAAATTTTAAATACGTGTTACAGTCTGGAATAGAAGGGGAAAACAAGTCTTTTCTATGCCATACATGCTGAAACTTTTACCCAAAGATTTTCTATTTTTATCTAGTACTAATAAATTTTACATTACCTTTCTTCCCACTGCAGGTGACAAAATTTATCACACACAGTGTGACAGAGCCTATGGCTGATGAAGTGGTCTTGTTCCTGAACTGATGGTAGCTGATCACCGATACCTTGCACGCGTTCTTTCAGGTCAGTCATACAAGTACTCGCTGGCCTGTGAAAATGCTGCCCTATCCCATTTCGGCACAAACATTTTGAACCAGCATAGCAGCAAATAATTTATGCGTACGAGACAACAGATCTTCAGAACTTCCTGCAAAATATATTTGCTTAAGTTCAGACCGTGTTAGTGAACAAGTAAATATACAAAAAGAAGCTGAAATTAATTATTTACTGGACACTGTTCAGGGTCACTGGACGTCTCCTTTTCTTCTCTAGCTCATCAGGCTGAAAGTCTTGTTAGTGGGCAGAAGAATATTATATATACATATATATGTGTACAGGGTGCATCTCCTCAGTCGCTGGCGTTAGTCGGGCCAGCCCGTGGCTGGCTCCTGGATCCCCGGTCCCCCCAGCCGCTGGCACCTGGGCGTACGAGACCCCCGGGCCCACAGCCCTGCTCCAGTTGCTCGGACAGAGCCAACTGGTCATTAGGGGAAAATGCCTGTACAACCGAGCAAGCTAAAAGGGAGCTTCAGGCTGGCCGAGAGGCGTTCAAACGAAGGCTGACGTGCCTGAGGCCTTACCAAGTCAGCGCAAAGCCTGCGGCCTGTAACTAGCAGTGGCAGTACTGTGCTTACGGGCTGCAGGGCTGCGCAGTGCACTGCGTACAGGCGAGGTAATTTGAGCAATAGATCTCAAGATTATAAAATAACGACTGTTCTGTTGGAAGGGGAAGATTTTGCCCAGAAGTGTGCCGTTCAGCTCGGTAGTTTCAGTTAAGCATATTCAAATGTGTACTCGATTTGGCACCGTAATTTGACAACAGATTTCACTAAAAACATATGCCATGCAGTGTATTGCAAACTTGCTCAATAAGGTAGCATATTTGTAATAGCATGGTTTAGCAGTGTGGATTATTTGGTCTTCAGAAGTAACCAGAAATCAGCCGGTCCTATTGCAGCTCTTTTTTTAAGCTTACATTGCAAATCCAGCGTGGCCTACACAAAACAGTTTGCTGGATGATGATGATGATGAGCTTTGCTATAAACAGGAAAAAGCAGTGGTTCTGAGGGGTTTTATAATGTTTATCAGTAGGAAAACAGAAGTGGCAATTGCTTTTAATTGCCCAATAATTTTATTATTCAAAAGATGGAATTTACAGGAAGCAGCTGCAGTTGTAACTGAACCAGCTCTTTTAATGTGTTCCTGTTTTTTTTCCTGTATTATATTATCTAATGGTGATAAGCTACCAGCTTCAATCAAATTTTCAAATACAGTAAGAGTTGGATTTATCAAACCCTGGGATGAATACTCCAGTACTCTAGCTGAAAGAGACCTTTGTGTATTTGATGGTTCTGAATTGTCTCTAGAAATCCCATTCCTTATATTAAATCAGCTTTCATTCTTTGTTCTCTCAGTACACAAGAATTCTAAGATTTGTAACCTATTTCTGTTTGGTTTTTCTCCCTTTGTAGTTTTTTCACCTGTCTCTATTTTGTTATTCAGTGTGTAAGAAAATGCAGCCCCACAATGAACATGCACTCTGAATTAATTATCTACTTTCTGTAAATACAAATAAGTGACAGCAAGATCAAAATGAAAAGCAAGAAGGGGAGGACTAGCTACTGTCACACCTATAGTGTTAGTGTTCCTAGTTTTAAAAGATGTTGTAAAAAGGTACTGTAGTTCCTGTACTGCTGAACAAAGTCCATTGGCAGTGACGCTGCTCTTCATGTGGCAAGGTCCCACACCACAGACTTGTCCCCGAGGGTTGCCCTGAATCTAAAGCAGATGTATGGTTTCCTTTAAGTGTCAGATCGTGTTTGAAGGATTGTGAACAGCTATTTAGCTAATATCACTGACAGAATATAACTGACTCATCACAGATGACCGAAATTGTCAGTAGACCACAAATTCCCCTCAGCACTTTTGAGATTCTGTTGAATGTAACTTGGCCTGCTCAACAGTGAAGAAACGAGGTGCCAGTTAATGTGCATGTTCATAATTCTTTCCCAATATGACAGGTTTTGTCCAATCTTAGGCAAATGCAAATACTCCCTGTGTGATTGGGGATGACTGTTTGCAAGAGAAGCAGAATTTGGTGGGGCTGTATTGTTCATTGCAGACTAAGACACAAGTTCTTGCTACTGTGCTTTTCAGGGATTTTTGGTAATAGTCCTGATTTGCTGGCCTTGTCTTGGTGAAAATCCGGTTTGATACGATCTTGATTCACAGCTGGCAATAGAGTACAGAAAACTGCAATGTGGCCTGTTGCAGACCAAACATGTACTAAATTTGCAGCTTAAATATCGAAGGTGGGAAAATTAATATTTTAATTTGCTTATCCTCAAATGGTTACGTGTTTAAAAATAATGGTGTTCATAGTTTACAGAGCTTAAAATCTTGTGTGATGGTATTTTTACGAAATGTGAGGAAGGTAACGGTTAGCATCGTGTGCTGTGTTCTTCAACCAACTTACCAACATTCCACATTAATATTGAATAGGACTCCAGAGAGATATGTCTGTGCTTTTTGTTAATCTGGACAGGCAGTTATAAAACACTGTTGTAATTAAATTTCTCTTTTCATTTGAATGGTGGAATTAAACAAATATTTTCCTTTGGAGAAAAGTAACAATTTGATGTTAATTGCTTCTATCTGTTTCTCAGCATTGTCAAATAACCTATTGTAAAAGCTACTTAATATTTCCAGGGGAATGCCATATATTTCATAACTTATTTCCTTTGCTGGTTATTTCATTTGATGGTTAAACGGTAATTGGAATGAAAGGAATAAAGAAGCACTTGTGGGTTGGGAACCACTCAAGGGATTGAGAATCTAAAGCAGAACAATGCTTTAACATTTTTTTCTTCTGTTAGGCTTTTTCTTTTCTTATGTGAATTACATGCAAGTAAGAGAGATTATAGGGAGAAAAATAAAGGGAGAATGCAGAACTCATTTAGATCAAACTCCCTGTGCCTAATAAGCAGACAGAAAATTTTCAAACTGTCTAATCTTTACAGTTTGTTCTTGGCCTTCTTAGATGTTGTAGAATTCACAAAATCATTCTGAGAAAGGAAATTAGCCTATTAAAAATGAGAAAACACAAAACCAAAGCTTCAGCATCATACCAAGAGATATGTAGCTTCTAGTTACTGTGGAAGGGGCAATCAATAGAAAAAGCAGGAAAGGAAAGAAAGAGCATCCGCAGCAGAGATTTTCTGGAATGAAAAATGTGCTTGGATTGTTACTGTATTGAATTTTGCTACTGTAGGACATATTAAAGGACAAATCAACTCTCAAGCATCCGTCCAAAATATACAAGGTATTTGCATGTGAAAAATGTCTATAAATGTATGTTCCTTTTCAAATACCCAATATCAGGAGAGCTTATGGGCTGTGTAAAAGGCACTAGAGCTGATTACTTACAAATATTTATATATGCGTATGTAGTTTTTTAAAAGGTGTGGCTGGGCAATAGGCAGGAAGGTCTCATTTATCTTGTCCTAGCTGCGGGGTTTTGAGTCCAGGAAGGTGTGTCTGGGGGAGAAACTGGTTCTTTCCTGAAAACAGCGAACCATATTGAGCTTTTGAAGAGTTTTCCTGGAGTACATTGGCAGGGAGACACAGAGTAAACTGTATTTAGGAATCGGGCATCCTAACTGGAAGACCTCTAAGAGGGTCGGGGCAGTTCCACCTCAAGCCTCTGGGCTTCTTGGAACCTGTAGAGAGTTTCTGAGCCAGGAGTTACAGAATTATGAATCAAACATTTTAGTGGAGACATACTCCTCTGTGCATGTGACTGTCTTTGAAGGGAAGGTGAAAATGTGAATAACGTGTTAACCTATCTGATTGTTCAGCTGTAAACCAACCAGTGTCACCAGGTTTTTTTGAGGTGCAAAGTGAGATTTGTTTATTTTTTCCCCTACATTTCTGTCACAAATTGAGTCTGTCCTCCCTGCTGAATACATGCTGGTTTGTGAAACCAAGCTAGCTATGCTGAAGAAAAGAACTACTGATTTAGTAAATTTTTCCAATTTATCATAAAACCAAAATAATTAACCACATTTTTCACTTATGAAAAAAAAATTTCCAGATACTTGGTGGTTAATTATTTTACATAAAAAATTAGAAGATACAGGTAAAATTCAAAGAAAGATACTGTTTCAAAGTGGGAAAATGTAGTTATTGCACTCCATAACATATTTGAAGTGTGTTCTATCTTTATATCAGTGTTCTGAAAAAGAATAACCCTGACCTTTCTTTCGTGTGATTTTTCTATTAACTGAATTCTGTCAATTTGACAAATGAGTGAAATTTTGCTGGGTCAACTTTGCATCTTTCTAACCCATGAGAAATGTGACTGGTTTTCTTTGTCCATCTTTACTCTTAGTCAATATGAATTTGGGCAGTACCTGACTATAGTTCTTATTTCTGACTGCCTTGTGAATGTTCCCGGAGGCAGATGCTTTTCTTGGGTAGTTGGTTCCTCAAACTAAGTGTTTCAAGCACTGGAGCTATTGCCAGGGCTGGTTTTTTGTTTGGTTTGTTTTGGGTTTTTTGTGGGTTTTTTTGTTTGGTTGGTTGTTTTTTTTTTCAAATTTCCCCTCACTCTCATGAATGAAAAGTTCTTGCACGTTTTCTTCAAGGGCAACATGACAAGATGACCATGAATACAGGCTTAACAAAGGAAGCTCTTCAATACAGAGAATATGTCAGTTCATGATGGTATGTGCTTTGAAAAGTGTTCTTCATAAAACTAGTCTTGTGGCTTTTGTTAGCATTCTTACAACAGACCTTATGTGTTTTTTAACCTGATCTTCTTGCATGGTCTGATATATGAAGAGCAGTCAGCATTTATAAAGCTCTGCTTTATTAAAAGGCAAAGCAAAACAATCCCTACCCTTCTCCGTTAAAAAAAAAAAAAACAGAGGAAGAAGCAGCTCTAACTGGCCTGTTTTATTTCATGTGTTTAGCTGAAGGAGCTGTAGGCTGCACCGCTCCCCAGTCTTGTAGCACTAGCTTAGCTTTTGTACAGATTCATCTTTAGTTAATATTGATATAAAACCTACCTATGTATGGGAAATAGCCAGGTCTAGTGATCCTCAGTGGCATTGTCACAACTATTCTGGCGTAATCTTTCCAAACTGTCAAATTTTGTCCTAGCAGATGACTAGACTAATTCACAGTGTACATAAGGATCACACTGCTCTTCCAAATGTGAAATCAGAGTTTTTGAAATGCAACAGTATTCACAAAACACAGGAGCCCAGAGTTTGATATGCAAATATGTGTCTGGTAGGCTGGGATTCCATTTTTCTTCTTCTTTGATATGGTAAGTTGCTTTTAGCTTAAATGATACTATTTATTTACTCAAAGCCCCCCAGTTTCTGAATGCCTAAGTGGATCACAGAGAGACATTTTTGCTTCAGTGAAATGGAAGGAGGCATACCTCAAACTGGGGTATTACTGGCCTGCATGCAAATCTCCAAGTTATTCTTGGCATTTTTTATGTGAGGACTAAGAAAAAATTAGATATGCTGGAGCATTTCTTCTCATTCATTAAAAAAATACACATTCAAATATTTTTAAGGATTTCAATTAAGTATATTTGGACTTAAATTGAAATGTTGCTGTTGTATTTTCCTTCCATATTCACCTTTTAATTAGCTATAAGAAGTATATACATATTTAATCATACCTTATTTTAGTAAGAGTATTTTCCAGAGAATTTTTTTTATCACCACTTCTGTCACTTCAAAGCCTCTAAGTCCATCAGGTATTTAGAATACTGAACTTGTTTTTCTGTCTTTTAGTGTCCTGGTAACATAACTAAATACCCAGCAGATGTGTGTTTGCACCTTAAGGTGAATAAGGATACAGAGCCAGAAAGGTAAGAGCCAGGAACATAACCCTCTGTGCCTGGATTTCAATTGCTCACGCAGTGAGCTCGTGTACCTTTCATTGCCTGCTTGTACTTTTCAGTCTCACAGTTGTTATTTCATTAGCAAAGTTTTTTTTTCCTTCAAAGCTTTCCTGTGCTGTGTGTGTTTTTTACAAATTATTATATAGACTTCTGTACCTCATACAAATAAATACTGAAGTCTAAAAATATAGGTTAGCAATTAAAGAATTAAAAGTGTGGTTTACAGTTTCCTTTTAAGTCTTTTTCCCAGTATGTCTGAAAGCTTTTTTGTACTACAGCCAGATTTGGAATAGCTCAATTGCCCTTTATAAGTAACAAGTAAGAAATTTGAAAATGGAAAAACTCTGAATAAGATTGCAATAGGTCAGACTAGTTGTACCTGGAACCATTACACAGATAACTGCATGGTCATGACTTCCTCATCTCGGAGCAAACAGAAGAGTTGGTCAGAACTTCTTTCTGAAGCAGGAGGAAGGATGAGGAAAAGATTTACAAAAGTTGGTCTATGAAGTTATGTGCCCTTGGAAATTAATAGCTTGGTTTTTTCCAGTATCTTTCAAAATAATTGTAATTGGTGTTTGCAAAAGTAATTTCTCTCTCCAGTAGATTAGGGCATTCTTGGTCTTCGTTGCAGTATTAGCCGTACCCTCATGACTGGTGATGTGGTGCGAAAGGATCAGATCATTAAGGTAGAAGTAGTAGGTACCGAGACCTCTACAGCAACTCTAAATGCGGTTTGGGGTTTCACTCCGTTCCCTTGGAGCAACAGCCCCCTCATGCACGTGGTCCAAAGCTGTGACAGACCAGTTACCGATGTAACTGGTATGTTCCCTCAGAGCCCAGAAATCAGGGGGTTCAGTTCAGCTTCCTTTGGACGGCAATTCACGTGCACCGAGCCCACCGTGTGACCTGACCTGACACATGGGCAGTCAGAACAATCAAGGATTTTCTTAAAAACTGCCGTACCACTCTCAACCAATACATTAGTATAGACGCAGTCATGTCCTTGTGGGTATTCTGTATAACACTGAGCATGGACAGGGAAGACTGAGTTTATATGGGATGCAACATCCTCTTTCTTTCCCAGCAAACTCTATCTAAAAGCTGCCTACTTTTGTTTGGTGAGAGAGGAGTCCATTCGGGTTTACATCCTGCTTTAGGTGAGGCCAGGCCTTTTATCTTCTATAATTTTTTCTACAAATTTGAAACTTTATGGAATGTGGGTGAATTTCCAGGGGGCCTGCAGAAACAGTTTGGTTTGTGAAATAATTAGTTATTTTCTGCTTTGATATTTTATTTGCCTTGGTGGGCTGTGACTGCGTTCTTGTTTTGACATTTTCCAACTAATTCATTAGGAAATAATTAAAAACCTGTAAAATTGAAAGATTCCCTGCTCTAGAAATAGGTATTGTGCCCTAATGGAATTGAAGAGCTTCATATAACTACTTACAATTGTGGTAGAAAACGAATTATGGAAATATATGTGAGCCTTTGTAACTACATCATCTAAAAGTTGGATTATATTAAAATACCCTCCATTTTGCAATAAGGCTGTTGTAGTCACGCAGTTGAAATATTCTTTTATAGGCTTGTTTTTTCTACAGGTATTTCTTGAGTTGTTCTATCTATTCATTTAAGGATAGCATGAGCAAGAATTTGGGCTGCTGTACCTGGAGGCAGGAGCAAGAACTGGCATTCAGAACTGACCAGGCAGGAAGCAAGACAGGAGTCGTCGTCTTTGATGGAAGCAGAAATAAAGATGGGCAGTGGTTCAGACTGGAGCTAAAGCAAAGATACGACACTGGATAATGACTGTTTGGCCTCAGGGCCCCTCCGTAATACAAGTTTCTCCTGGAGGAAACCATCTGACTCGCTTTCTGAACGCAAGTCTATGCTGATCACTGCACATCATTAAAGGTAATAATATATATATATATATATATATATAACTGACCTGTCAGCGATAAGGCATTATGTGACTACTACAGGAAGAACTCTTTGCATTGGAAGGAGAAAGCTCTTCTAAAAAACAAATACTTAAGAAATTGTGTTACTTCAAAAGTAGGATAATGGCAACATTGGACATTGCTTTGAGTCTAATCCTGAAGGAGAGCAGACACAGAGTGTAGAAGAGTTTGTGCCAGGAATCAGTGCGGGTGAAAATACAGAGACCTTGGGCCGCCTTGCTTTATCTTTTTTTTTAAACACACTTGTGTGATCGCACCTATTGCTAACTAGGTTAATAAAAGTAGAGAACATGAATAGGAACATAATCTTACCCACTTAATCAAAGGAGAAAGTAAACTAGCATACCCTTGCAAAAAGTAACACATTTAAGTTTAAGGTGCTGGAGGATGCCCAGCAGCAGAGGGGGATTCTCAGTCTGCTGCAGCACCTGTAGTTTTCTGCCCAGAGGGCAAGTGCGGTGCAGGCACTAAGAGAAGAGGTTTGTTCTCTGGAGGAGAGGGAGTCTGAAGCAGGGCAGCTGGGAAATCAGAAGCTCTTTACAGGGATGTCGTGGATGTGAAGATACTGTCTGTGAAGAATTTGTATCTTCTAATATTTCAAAATCCTCACATATTGTCGGTGAGTCACATTTAGCTTCCTCTTGATACGGGCCTCTCTGAGACCGAGACGGCAGTTCCCTTCCCCGTCCCCAGCGTTGGGTTGTCTGACTTCAGCTGGCGGCTGCCTCCTTTGCAGGGTTTTCAGGGTTCACAAGAACTGCATTTGTGCCCTCCTTTGCGTTACGAGATTGGGAGAGAGATGCGGGTACAGATTCTGAAATAGGTGATTAAACTACCAATGGTCTGAAATTGAAGAACAGGAGTAGCTCCTGAAATCTAATAGTTTTGCTGGGCATGAGCCGGAAACTGAATTTTGACTTTACAGCTGAAGTTGCTTCGAGATAAAAGTCTTTCAATCTTCCGTTGAGGAAATTGGCCCACCAAAATCTCACTGTCAAAGTCCTTCCCTTCCCCTACCAAGAGTGTGTGATAAATGTTTTAAGTAAAGAGTTTCAAATGATTTTTGCAAAGTCTCATAAATGTTCCATATGTCACTTTCTCTAAAATTATAATCTATTATCTCACTCAAGTGGAATAATAATGCATTGAAAAAACTAAATTTATCCCAGGTGCCCCAGCAGGTTGATTCTTCATTATGTGTTAATCGTTAATGGCAATTTTCCATGGAGCATCTGCCAGTTCTGGTGAGCAGAGCTTCCAGAAATGATATTTTAATTTTAAGCATAGGCACTAACAGAAGATAAAGGGGGGGGGGGGTTAATCAATAGTTTATGTGTGTGTATGTGTATAAACTACCTATGCATAGATATTATTTCCAGCAACAGTACAAAATATTTTGATTTATTGAAGAGCACAAGAATAATTATTTAATTAATGTCTAACTTAGTGGAATGCTTTAATTTCTGAAGTACTGAGTCTCCACTACACTGTGGATAAGGCAATGACAATTATCAGCTGAGATACTATACTAGTATTTTTACATATATATATATACACATTAGTAACATAATAATACTATACAGTATTAGGGTTTAGGATTAAGTTCAGTTGGTGTTGAGGAATTTCACTGTGCCACTTTGCTACAACATAATATAAGTCTGTATTTCAGGTCTTGTTTCAAGGTAAAAGAACTGGTGAAAAAAAATAGTTAAGTAGGATAAAAATTAAAATTGTCTTCAGTTTTTTGATCTGTGCTCTTCAGCACCATCCACACAGCAGATTTAAGTGAACTTGGCTAAGGTGACTGCATGTATGTCTTCACTTTGTCCCATTAATTTAAATTGGCAGTTACAGTGTATTTTATAATACATAAATGGATAATAGTAAGTTGTAGGTGTTTTGATTACATAAAAATAGTTGAGGTTTACTACATCGCTGAGTCCCTTTGGGATCTCTCTTTGTGCTATATCTAAGTTGTGATCTGTTCAAGTTCTTTATGCTCTCACATCTGAGTGTGGCTTTGGCTACGTCTTAAATCTTCTTAAATGAGACGGAATTGAGTGTGCAAGGTGGGATGAAGCAGTCAGTCCGTTTGTCCTGATCCCTCATCTGTATAGTTATGTGACCAAAATCACAGCAGGGCAAGGCACAGTCTTTGTGAGTGTCTCAGCATGCCTTCTGCTTTCCTTGGCATGGAAGTTCATGCTACAGCAGTACTATGTATCTGGATGTTGTTTCCATAGGGAGAAATATACTCCAAGAATGTATTAGCAAAAAAATATATCTGATTTTCATTATATTAAGAAAAAATGCTATACCTGTGGTAAACAATGACTTTATAGCAGAGAGGTTTACAATGTGTGTTAAAACTGTTTTTTTTAAATTATGTCCAAGCAATTACCCAGGTAAGGAACAAAAGGAACAGTGGATTCAGGATTGTAATTCCAGTGTTGTGCTAACTACTTTCCAAACACATGGAAACAAACACATTGTTTTCCTGATTGTCTTCAGTCTAAATGGGCAATGCAAATAGCAGATTTGAAATATGGATCTGAGAGAGATGGAGAGCAAGGTGGTATGACCGGTTGTATTGATGGGAGGCATTGAGTCAGTGGTTACTGTCTACAAGTGAGGCTCAGTTGCTGATTTTATTTTTTTTTTCCACCTTTGAAAGCTAAGTCATTGAATATACAAAGGTAAGGGCACTCAGAGATGAACAGTTGAAGTGGTAGCACTAAATAGAGCTAATGTCTGATAGGTATTTGAGGAAGTGTGAATAAGCAGTTATGGGCAGTAGTGTTTCTGTCTCAGTTCTTTTGCAGAATAAATTATGACAATAAAACAACTGAAGAATTAAAATACATTAAAAAATTTATAAAATTATGTGATATCTTTTTCTGTGTAATCCAACATATGTATATATATGGCTTCTGATGAACATAGTGTAATGATGTTACTTGGCAAAAATTCAAATTCAGTTCCTGATTGTGTCATTGAAGTGTGTTGTATTTTCCAGTACTATATTTCTTAACACATCTTTCATGTTCAATATCAACTTCTGCTGTGAACTTTGTTTATGTTGTAGAATTTGTAAGCAAACATTGCTGCTTAAATGACCTAAATGATCAGGAAACTGGTTATATAAAACATGTTAAAGATGATGGGAAGAAAAAGCAGAATATATTATTCCCTGTTTGTAAACTTCTGTGTATTTTTTTTAATGATAAATGCGTATTTGAGTTGAACGTGATTCAACCTATGATAAATGTGTCAGTATTTTCTTCATACATGGCCAATTTCCCTTGAAAGTCAGGAAAGCAGTGTAGTTTTCTCTAACAAATACTTCTGTTTTGTAAAATCTTTTTTTCACATGAATGCAATCCAGACTAGTGAATTAGAGGCATACAAAAGAAAATGGACATTCAGTTTACAGGTGTTAACAGTTCAGTTTTCATACTGAATAGAGGAGGAAAGTCTCCTCATTACAAGATAACAAATAACTTAAGATTTTCAAATACTTATTCTGCTGAAACCCAACATGAAATTTTGGGAAGGCATCAATGACAAGAAGATCGGTTCTCTTTTTCCTATTTGCAATATAATTAAATGTGTATGATTTTATCCTGTCAGGAAGACAGTAGCCAGTTTGTTCCCAAGTTTTGAGTGTTTGTATTTGATACATGGTGGGGAGTTTGGAGGGAGTTTTTTTTCTCTTCAGTAGTCCACTTAGTTGTTTTGGAAGGGAGATTCTTAAAAGTAGCATTACTTTTATTGGTCAATTAAACTGTTTGCTTGCTATAAAATTGCAGGATGTAATAGCAAATCTTTGCTGTCAAATCCTAGTTCAGAATTTAGTACCTCACAGAACTTGAGAGCTTTAGGAAGAGTCCTGCATATAATGTGAAACTAATGGTTTCTGGTGGTTTGATAGTTTTCTATTGTTTGCAGGTATATTTATTTATTTCTCTAAGTAAGTGAGCAATTTAAAAACACTGTAGGAAAGTCTTTTGTCCACCATTAAAACTACAAACGTCTAGTAATAAGAAGGGCATGGTATGATTATGATAGTGATTGCTTGATCTCCAAGCAAAGTTTGAACTTGTGACATTTTCACATTTATAAATTAAGAAATACACTGTACAGATGCAAATAGAAAATCAGTCTTGCTGAAGAACTGGACAGGTATTTAAAGAAAACTTAGATATGTTGATTCTCTGCTGAGTAGAAGGTGCTTATGTAGAGGGAAAGCTTAGGGATTCTGAGATATCAAACAGTTGCTTATACAGATACTCTAAAATGTTGATAAACTTCCAAGGCAGTGTTTGCATTTGTCTGTAGACTGGAAACTGAATTTAAAGTAAGAAAACTCAACATGGAAAAATTTAACCCTTTGAACTCCAAATGATGCCGTCACAGTCACTATGAATTTATCACTTTGCAAACTGTACAGCGGGAAAATACACACTCTATGCTGCTGTGCTCGTGGAGGGGGAACACTGCAAGAGTAGGTGGGTTTGTGAAGGGACTCTGAACGTGTCAACCAAGTTGTGACTTGTCATGTTGCTTTACTTAGCTTTGCTGAGAACTGAGTTACAAGTTTATTATCTTAAGTTCGGAATGCTTAATAATATGATGGTTTTATGTGGATAAGCGTACCTGACTAGAAAATGTCCTCATGTTATCGGCTCTTTTGCAGTCCTGAAGTCATTACATCTGTAATGCAGAATAGACTAGAGTAAACCTAGATTAATCATGTCCTAAAGAACAAAAGGGATGACACTCATGTTTAAAAAACAAAACCAAAACCAAAACAAACAAACAAAAGAACAAATACAAAAATTAGAAATGTTTTGGCTACATCCTTGTGCAAAATACATAAGTCCTGAGAAAGGAGCCTGCCATCTTCCATTGACATCATGAACTAAAGCAATGTACATTCAAAATTCTCTATGTTACAGGAGTTTTATGGATACATAAAGCTCTCTCATAGAATGAGCAGCTTAATGGAATATTACCTGAGAATGTTTCTCAGGTTTATGAGACACACAATATGTTTATGTGTTTCTCTAATGTTTCAAAGATCATTTCAGTTCTCGTATAAAAGGTATTATACTTTTGAAGTATTTTTCCATATACTTTTTGGTATTTCAACAGTGACCATTTCTTAGGAAATTTCCTGTCAAAATCTGGAGATGTCAGATGTTTGTATAAATATTCAAACTAAGAGGAAAATTAGATGTGGTGGGTTGACCCTGGCTGGACACAGGTGCCCACGAAAGCCACTCTGTCACTCCCCTCCTCAGCTGGACGGGGGAGAGAAAATGTAACAAGGGGCTTGTGGGTCGAGATAAGGACAGGAGAGATCACTCACCAATTACTGTCACGGGCAAAACA
>JAVJGG010000039.1:18541889-18556064 GCA_035590195.1 Aviceda cuculoides
TTCCACCAGACCAGGTTGCTCCAAGCCCCATCCAACCTGGCCTTGAACACTGCCAGGGATGGGGCAGCCACAACTTCCCTGGGCAACCTGCTCCAGTGTCTCTCCACCCTCATGGTGAAGAATTTCTTCTTTATATCTATACTAAATCTACCCTCTTTCAGTTTAAAGCCGTTATCCTTTCTCCTACCACTACGTGCCATTGTAAGTATGCCTTGTAAACAGGCAATTTGTAGGTATGTGGTTTCATTACAGAACCAGAATATCTTTTTTTTTTTTTTTTCCCCCCTTCCCTCTACCCTTCTGTAAGTTCATTAAAAGCTTAGATATCTTCTAGGGTTATTAATAGCTTGGTATTACTACCCATAAGTCATAGCCGAACTGAGAAAATTCAAGCAGCTTGAAACAAGTGTGAGAACCTGGAGGTAGCGTTAGGTATACAAGCATTTTTAAAAGATAACTTAGGTTTGAATGAACACCTAGAATAATTACATTACACTAGGAACAGAACAATCTATTAACTGTTACTTCTGTCGTGATCCCCTCCCTTTCTGTAAAACCTGGAATTCTGTGGAATTCAGATTTATATTCTGTAGGTTTTATTTGTTTCTTCATTAACGTAAAATCTCAGCTGTTTCTGTTGCATGGGAGAAGGGTCTTAAACCCATGCTCCCCATCGAGAAACTGAAATTGTAATTGTGTTTGGCCAATTTATACCTGAATGTAAATTTGTCCATGGGATGTTAATACTCTAATATGTATTCCTTTCTGGTTTTTCAGTTTTTCATTAGGTTTGTATCTATTAAATTACTTGTATTATACAATTTGTATTAAGTATATGCAGGTTTTGGTGCAACTATAGTAACAATTGTGACAGATCCTTAAATTTTGGAATTTCTTACTTCTGTGTCTCTGCTTATTGCAATTAAACCTTTCTGTAGCTAATGAAACATATGTGATTTGTTTGTTTATGCCTGAGGACTGAAATTGTTGCTGAATAATGCAGAAACATATGCAAGGACAAGTATAGTAAATGGAATTAGGAATGTGTGCGTAGAGGATGTGTGAGCAAAGTCAACTGAAAGAGGTGTTAAATCTTCGGCTCTAGCTCTACCTGCTCAGCGCAGGTGGAGGCATGTTTATGTTAATACTGGTGTGAGCGGAAATTCACCAGAGGCTGCACAAGAATGGCTGATGTTATTTGGCAAAAAATTAGTAACTCATATGGATTTTTACCTTAAATGGAATTAAAAGCAGCAATCCGAGTGGCTGGGATGTTGATGGGCGGGTTGGCGAGATGGGAACGTTTGCCTTCCTGCTCTGTGCTCTGCTGGCAGATCCCGAGTCGAGTAGTCTCTATACAGCTATCTAGAGAAGACAGCAAATGAACATTCACATTTCACTTTCAAGTATGTAAATATTTGAAACCAGGCCTACAGCATAAATATTTTGATAAAATCTGTTTTGTGAGATTTCAAAGCAGCTTCTTGTTTAGGAAAAGGCTAATGTAATTCTACCCAGGATCAACAATTTGAATTACTCGCCCTGACACATCTAATTATTATTAGTCCACGTGTAGTAGTAGTAATCTACTTTTTTAAAACCTGGTATTTTTCAAGCAGTACAGATAACATGAAGGGAAATCCCATTTGTTTAATTAAAAGGTATCAAAATGCTTCAGAGTTACGTTAGTGGATTAGATTGTCTCCCCGAAATAACTTCAGTGGAACTGCATCATGAATGAAAGTTGTCCAGTTCATTTTATAATTATATTTTGAAGGAGTATAAGTAGGGAAGAATGGAGTCTTATATCCATCTTGTATAAAAAATTCTGCCTTTGATGTTTCTTTGCTTGAGAAACCGCTCTGATTTTTATAGCAGCATAGCGGGTGCCGAAGTTGCATTTCCTTCATCCACACCACCTGCTTTTCTCTGGCATCTATAGTGATGTGCAGCGTCAATACAGTTGTGCTCATAAACTCTGACAGATTCAGTATATAATCTCTGCCCCTGCAGACAGTCTTCAGCTCTGCTGTCCATGTTGTGGAATTAATGCCACACAGCTCAAAAATTTGCCTTGAGCATGTCCTTGTGATATTTGACTGGCCTATCTCTCAGTCATTGGCTGTATTTTAAATGGCCATATAGAGATAGCTCGGAGCAGTATTTATCCGACATATGCATTGAATGCCCATACCAGCACAACTAAGCTTGAAGGATCACTGGTTCAGTGCTTAATATTTTACTGTGAGTTTAATTTTACGTTGGCTATAATATCAGCCAAGTATCCTCCATGGGGATTGTATTGTTCAGCTAATCAACTAGCAGAAATTAATTGAAAGTCATTGTGCCTGGTTATGGATACAGAGTGATTTTCTTGCAATAAGGAATTCAGCTAAGTTCTGGAGTACAATGATGTGGCTCATGTTAATTTAGAAAGGCACTCTACTAAAGTACCCTTAAGTTTTCATTCTCTTATGCAGCACCTTGTTACATATTTATACACGAAAAAATCAGTGCTTCTGGTTTTACAAATGCAAACCTATCTTCCGTATTTGAAGAAACTTCAGCTGATGCATATTCTTTCCAAAAACAATCTAATGAAAAAAACCCCAAATTTATAAGAGATAATTAATGAAATTATTGATATTAATACATAATACTACTGATCATGGAGTCTGATGAGTGGATTTTTTCCCTAAGAAAAAACAGTGAAAAAACTATGATTAAAACCAGTGTTCATTGGACACTATGTATTTATAAGCATTAACTTTGATGAGATATTAATGTTGTCTGTAAAGAAAAGGTCAATGGCTTTTTAACGCCAGTTTCCTAGAGGAATAGAAGTCCTGCCTTGCACAGTTCAAATATTTTGTCTCATAATTTAATATGTAAGTTCTTATTAAGGAGGAAGGGTACCTCCTCACTAGGAAAACACAGTATTATTTAGGTACTAAAAATGGCTCCTTACTGCCAGTAAACTTCTTTCCTCAATAGTTTGTGTGCTTATTTTTATTAATAATATAGGTAATATGCACCAGATGAAGAAAATGAAAAACAAAAAAAGTTTTCTGAGGTCCAGATGTCACAGAGAGATAATAAAAAGGGCAGCCCAACCCACTGATATCCACTAGATATCTATTACCTTGTTTTAATAATAACCTGATATTTTTCTTCCAGTACAAGTGACCTTGAGGGGAAGGCCTTTTCCTAATGGGTAGCAGATATACTTATTAGAAACTAAAAAATTATTGCAATTGAATTGCTTTGAGAAACTTGCTTTCTAATTTGTGAAACTGATATTTCTCCTATATAATCTTCTTTTCACTGACCTCACCTTAAACAAAGAGAAGAAGCGTGTGAAAATATTCATTACTTTCAGGCAGGTTTCTACTGCTAGGATGTTTGCAGAATGAAATAAAATTAACTATGATGGATACTTCTGTGTATTATGACAAACTCTACATTAGTGAAAGTAACTTAGCTGATACCTAGTGAAATGCCTAGATATATTGCTGTTTCATTGATAAGAAATAATACTTGCTTAATAGTTTTAGTGGTTTTGTGCCATTGGTGTCTTGTGCTGGTGACTACTTTAATGCAAAGGATTTGTCTTCCTTCCTGCCTTTTTTCTATTGTTTTCTCTGAGGGAAAAATAGAAAACAGTCGAAAAGAAAAGGCTGGGGATTTTTGTTGAGGAAATCCGCAGGTATACATTTCACAGTAAACCAGACTATCCAGGTTATTTTATTCTTTCCATATAAGATCACAGTGGTGAGTGTGTGTGTATATTTATGCATGCATGTATGTTTGTATTTTAACATGGATTATAAAGTACAATGTAGTAGTTGGTGCGCCGTTGCCTGGGAAGGGAGTTACTCAGGGTGGGTATCCCCTAAGCCATAAACTCGTATCTGCACTTGTTTAGCCAGTTAAGCCCAAGTATCTGAGGCCTTCTCAAAAGACAGGTGTTTACTGGTTTTGGTTTGTATCTGGGACTATTTTATGCTTTATTATTTTAGGAGGCAAGTATGCCTCTGATCACATGCCTCGTCTCCCTTTCTGGCTGATTTCCCGTGTCTGTGCGTTGCCTGAGGCTCTTCTACCTCAGGTGAGCGTCAGATGTTGAGGTTGCCTTTGAATTTCAGCATTACCATGCATCAGATCACAGAGTCCTCATCTGCTGTGACATGGAAGGCACTTACTTTCTATCCTGAATTAAGACAGCTTGCGTATGCTTTGAGCTTTAATTATTTGAGTCATACTGAAATCATTAAGAAGATGTAGCCTAAAGTTTTATACGCATATGTGGGCAAATGTTTGCAGAATCAGACTCTAATTTCACAAATGAGTTTTGTGGTGCGACTTGAGAGACAGGCAGAGTTTTATAGATTGAGGGGAAGATGGAAAAAAGAACAGGTTTCCGAGAAAACTAAAGATTAATAGAAACCATATGTAGGACTCCAAGTGATTCAGCGGGGTCTAGACAGTTGCCCTTTCTCTCTGTTTTAATGTTGTGTGCAACAATGACAGAAGCCATATGTGAGCAGCAAATAAACCCATCCTAACTCATGTCTCCTCTGTTTAAAGTTTAATCAGTCTGTTCTAGCTGAAAGAAGAGGGATGTTTAAGAGTGAAAATGTCACACAAACAGTATATGAGCATATTATACCACGAGGTATGTTACGGAACTCAAATCATACTCTGTGTATTAATTCCATAATGAAACTGAGTGAAAACAGTAACTCCAAAATCTCTAGCTATGTTATGATGGATACATCTCAGTATTAATTATCCATAACCTCTCCCTGTATTCTGATTTTCTTTACTTCATTCGTTCCGTGGGGGTTTTTTTACTGGATGTACTTCCTAATCTTTGTTTCTTGTTATCATCTTCCTGTCTGTTTTTTTAGCATGCTTTTTCCCCATCAACTTTTGTTATTGCTGATAGTTAGACAATTTTTAGTTAGACAGATAGTTAGACATAAATAGATAGTTAGATATTTAGACAAAAGTGTGTTTCCCAGTGCTTTGTGTGCCTGCCTCTTCTTTACATGTGAATTTCAACTTAAATTTTAAATTAAAAAATAAAAACTTTACTTCCTGTTCAAAAAATTTTCATGAACAGTTTCAATTCAGGAAGGCATAAACTCGTTAGGAACTTCGATTCCATTTTCAAGACTGATTTCAGCATAAAGAAACCGATCTTTACTATCTAATTTTTCCTGATTAGACTGTTCTTTTAGGTAACATTTCAGAAAGACTGTAGGTTTGAAAATCTTTGTAAAGGATCAATTAAGAAAAAATGAAAAAAAATCATGAATTCCTCAAAGTTCTTAAAATCATGGTGTGCTTATTATTTAAAAAGGGAAGGGCATAGAAGAAAGAACAGAAAAAGTACTCATTCTCTTATGAGTCGTATCTAGTTCCAAGTTCTCAGTCTTTAAACGGCCTGTTTGGTCCTTCAGTTTCTCATGATCACAAAATCTGGTCTTTAATTGCCTGCCTCCCATACAAAACTGTCAATACTTCCTTTATCTTGAAGTGCCGCTTTCACAGAAACTCTCTGGCATGGGTTTTTGTATTTTCCTGTTAGTATCATGCCAATATCCATGCATCTTCATCATGCGACCTTCACCAGCACTACTTCATGAGGCGAGTGATGTTTTCTGGCAGACTGAAGTAGTAATATACTGCAATTTATTTCATACTTTGAGATTTCCAAACTATTACAATTGTGTTAGCTAGTTAACACCGTTATTTTTAACAGTGGTAACGAAAAGTAAGAGGTAAGTAAGGTGAAGAACACTGTTCTTAATAGTGGCATGAAATTTTAGGTGTGTGAAATGGAAGTAATTATACTGTATTTGGGGGGGGGTGTGGAAATCTTTGAAACAACTGTGGGTTTTTTTCTGAAAAACTGCATTATGGAGTGTTGGATGCCATCAGGAGAAAACTGTCTTCTTAATTAGCATCAGGTTTTGTATATCTTGCCAGGACTAACAGTTTGTCAGTTGGTAAATAAATATTTGACTCAAATGTAATCAGAGACTTCAGCATTTGCACATTGTATAGCTGTCATAATATTGGGAAATTAGATTTCTCCTAGGCCAGTGCAAGCCTTAATGTTCAATCCGTCACAAAGCTTAGGTAGGTCCTGACATGCTTTTAAAGATTTATACTGTAACAGTACATTTAGTAATGGTAATAAACTGACTGAATATTATATTTCACTGTAATGTGCATTTCCAAGGAGTTATAAGTTATTCAGTCACTACGTAAAGAAAACACACATAGATAGCAAGACATGAGATCTCTGAATTGGTTGCACTTTTAAATCAAATTATGTGCTATATTAACAAATGGCAGTATTAACCAAGGCAGAGTAGAATAATTCTGCCCAAGTTAATGCTCTAAGAGCTGAGCTATTTTCCTTTGTATCATTGCAACTTTTTGTGTGACTGGTCTAAAGAGCAAGGAGACTTCATGCTGATCAAGTTTGTGGACATAGTTCAATTTTCTTAGGATTTATAATTGATCCAGCTTTTCACTGCAAAGTATTTAGAAATTCAACTAATAGTAAACAAATACAAAAATATTTTCTGCTTAAAATAAGTTTCTCAGTTTTATTACTGAGATTTGGAGCTCGACTCTAGGACACACCAGAGGACAAAGCACCGTATATCTGCACTAGCTTAAGGATCTCTTGTCGTGCCTTTGCTCTATTACCGTGCTCATGCTGTGGCATGACATTCCCTCATTTGGGCTGGAACAATTTCTGCAGGATTGTGCTCTAAACTGCATCAGGGATTTGCTGTGTTTTCTTTTAGAACCTCATCTGGGTCACAGCATGGCCTTAGAGTGTAAACTAAAGAGGATGTAACCCATGAAGAAGGCCGAAGATAGAAAGCAAATTATTAAATTAGAGCTGTCACTAATCCTCTCTATTGGGGAACTGTTTCCTTACCTAACGGCAGGAGAATTCTGCCACAGCCTGAGGGGGACTTTCACACTTCTGCAATATTGTATATGTCATGTTAGGTGTCTGTCATTCCCAAAAGTGTCAGTAGTTTTCATAACAACTACTCCCAACTTTTCAGAAATATTTTTTTGAATTTATTGAATGTCTGTCTTTCAGTAACTGAGCTTACTAATCAAATATACATTTTAAAACACTTATGCAAGTGAACAGTACTGCTGAGAGAAATTTTGTCAAACAACTAAGTAAATCTGTCAATTCAGAACAAAGAAAAATGTCCAAGAAACTACAGAAGATGAGTTTCCCTTAACACTCTAAAAGGGTTTTTATTATAATACGGAAAACATTTTTTTTCCCCAAAGCCAAAGTGCCTCATTTCTGTCGATTGTTTGTCTATACTGCCTATATCCTACTTTCTCCTGATGAAATTTCCAGAAAGTTATGCATATTCTTATTAAATGTGTGATCAGACCCTAATATTTATTTCAGGTAATGGAAAAAGTAGCTGGAAATTGGATTTCTGTATTTTGCAAAACACACAGAAAATAAATTATCTTCTAACTTATTCTAATCTTTGAGCACTAACCTTTATATTATTTACAGTTCAGGAATGTTCCAAAAAATCTCATTTAGTGAATGAAATTATTTTTGAGAGGTTTATTGTCAGTTGCCTTGCTGCTTGCTTGGGCAGCTCATGTCAGCTCCACTTTCTGTCTATAAAGGCTTCAAAACCACAACTTACATTTTCTCAGAGGACTTTGGAAGCCTTTTAGAAAAGTTTACATTTTCTGTTGAAAATAATAATCAGGTAAGTTCTACTAAAAAACCCCCTTTGAACATATTTGACTCTGCCTTTTTCCCCAGGACAGTATATGAAATTTTGAAAAGAAGTCTGTAGATATCTGATGCCTGATGCTACTGAGAAGCCTAGTTTGGCCTATGAACTCAGTCCTGGACATGTGAATAAATGATATTTCACTAATTTTCTTCAGAGTTGAAGACAACTGATTTTAAGCAAGTCAATATTTTTGTGTAGTGTTAATATAAACTAAGAAACTAAGCTAGACTTGTGTTATCAAGAGTGGGTAACTGGGGCCCTTGAAAAAATCTCATGCGGTGAGCTGAGAAAATTGAGACTGTTTATCTTACAAAAAGAATGAGTAAGAAGGGACACAATAAAAGAAATCACGATAAATAATTGTGTGCCTAGGTAGATTAGTTTATTTGTTTAAGGCTTTATTCACTCTTTCTAACAAAATAAGGTATCCAATCAATTTGAAGCATTTGAATCAAAGTAATTTTGTTACCATTCCCAATTAACATATTGAATTCACTACTGCCAGAAAAAATGGGGACTGTTTCTTAAGGTTCAAGAAAGGGAGCTGACACAGGGGAATGATAACATCTGCATTTCCAACCTGACAAAATGTCTAGTACTTCTACGGTATGATTAATCCTGTTACAGAAAAGTATTTTACAGGAAATACATTTTCTCACTACTTAAGCAATGAAAAACTGAGGCAAAGAAAAGTATAGAGACTTCTCTTTAGCAATTCAGCTTTCACCTGACTTGACAGTAGTCCCAGGCCCCGAGTCTGGTATTTTCTCCGTTGATCTGGGAGAAATATGGACACTGCTTCAGAAAACATCTCACCAGTGTTGCTGGAAGGAACGTGTAAATGGAGCAATTTAACTTGGAATAATCTGAACACTGTGAACTTTCCTTGGAGACATCTGCTGTCACCTGGTTTCACAAAAGGAAAATGGATCGTGGAGGACCACCGCTGTGGTTGTGCATGGTGGTACTGTGCTGCTAAGCTTGGGAAAAAAACACCAAACAAAAACCCACCGTGTTAATACTGCAAATAACATTAATATGTCCATTTCCACACGTTCTTTCAAGGCCTGGTGTCTGGAAATATATTGTATGCCTGTTGGTCTAAAAGTAGGCATTTTGTACCTCACTGATGCATTGTCTTTTTTCCATCAGGTAAGAAATCCTTTGTTCTCTTTTTCTGTCCCCTTCTTTTAAGTAACAGTTTTATTTTACAGTATAATAGCTTCAAAAAATGGAGACATTTTCTCCAGAATTGCAGTTCAGTTGTGTCATTTAGCTCTGCTACTCTGTTTATCCAAGAAGTTGAGTAATAGGGATTGAAATTCTGTAAGATAGAGTTGGTGGAGACAAGAAAAGTAGTGCTGAGCAGCCAAGAAATTCAGCTGAGAATAAGGCACAATAAACTAGGAAAACTTAGAGTGAGGAAGAAGGAAATAAAAAGGGAATTAGAAGAGTTAGTTGTGATGGAAGACAACAGTGGAGAAGATGGAGAAACAAACAAGAGGCAGTCAAACACACTGGCCCGGGTAAAGAAAGTATTTAACATTCTTTGTCCAGCTAATATTTGCTGCTGTATTAAGAAGGCCAGAAGATACAATGTCTAACAAATCTGAACTCCACAAACATCCCATAGCTGTAGAAAAGGAAAATGTAGTCCAGCTCAATGCTGGTAAATTAATACCACATTTTCCTGCCAAAAAGTTAATCACAGGCTCTCTTTTTATTCACTTTTCTCCCTTTTGTGTTATGAATGGCTAGCAAGAGTGTTTTATGCTTAAGATGTTTTTAGAAGGGAGCAAAGAGCGTCTTTATTTTATGTTTTATTTTGCTGATCACGCACAGTATATCTTAGTGTGGCAATATTCTCTTCCTGTGAATGGTTATTGTGAGCAATTATACACCTAATCATTAATTGTTGTCTTTGAACTGCACTTTAATTAGTAGGTTTCACTGATAGTTTTACGTTTCTTAGATTTGTTCCTTGATACCAGCAGTGACTGAGTCCTAAATGGCATCTGTAACTAGGAAACTTAAACACACCGGGCTCCCACTCTGCTTCCCAAATTGAGCTCTTTGTTTCTTGCTGTGCGTTTGTATAGGTGGTGACTTATCTTACTTGTTAATGCAGAAGGCTGATAGAGTTTAAGATATTCGTAGTATTTCTCAAGATGATGGTGCAGTTCAGTGGAAACAAATGCAGTAATCCATCAGGAGACCAGGCTATCTTGTTTTCATATGCCAGGATCACTTCTGAGGCATCTCACCTATACATTTATTTATCATTCCTTTTAACATTCCCTTTGTTAAAACAGAAATTAATAGTGATTAATGCATTAAGTGCTGTAAATTGAATGAAAACTGTGTGCAACCTAGATAAGACTGGGGAGAAATAAAAGGAAATAAGTGTTTGGTGTCTGACAAGAGCAGACAATGGGGCCTAAACACGCAAGAGAAAAAGTTGAGCTGGGCTAGAAAGCTAAGCTTAAGGCAACTCAAAAGAACCAAACCCATGGTTACATTTTAATGCAATGCAAATTCAGGCATCCTATAAAATGATGAAATTATATCATTGTGTCTGGAAAGCAGCCAGTAGTATTCTGCACATGTTGGAAAGGAGATGAAGTAATCCCTGACTAAGGACTGCAAGAGTCTCTTTATGAACACTGAACTGTGCAGGAAAAAAAAAAAAAAAAGAGATTGAATTCAGAGTGAAGGCCACGCTGCTCTGTACTTGGTTTTATTCTATATGTAGTAAGGGATATCAAAAAAAGATTTTCATCTATGTTTGGAAGATATCCTGCCTGGAACATTAAAAAGACACAAAAAATGGAAATGTATGAGAATGCCCTATACACCTCTATGATCTAAACCCCAGAGAGATCTGTATTAATGTTTTTTTTTTTCTCAAATACAGTGTTAAAAATCAAGGAGACCAATCTTGTGGTCTGACTGCTGCTTTAGCTACTTAAATCTCAAAATTGTATACCTCCACTGCCAGCACTAAAGTCCCCTTGATCTCCAAATTGTCATTCTTAAATCTTACCAATGTCAAAATCTAGGTGACTCTCTCAGACTTAAACCTCCAATTGCTTTGTCACTAATACAGACTAAAGTAGCAACATAACAAATATATTGAAGAGAAATACATAAAAAAGAACAAGGAATGAAAGAAAACTTTTTTGGTCATAATTAAGGAAGAGTGACAATTAAAATATTTTTGATATGTCTCACCAAGTTAAAGATGAATTTGTGCCTCAGCATGTAGTAAATTGTGTGTCTCGTAGTGGGGCACAGGAGGGATAGTCACTTGTACATATCTATATTGTTTTTTGAACTTTGATGTATACACAAGCAGGTTTTTTTTCAGCAGTCTCAGGTCTGCAGCAGCAAACCATTTTATGTAAGAAAGAATAATGTAAACTTTCTGTTCCACTTTCATTCAGCATTAAGATGCTGGGGGTGCAGCTTACGGTTACTTCAACATGCTCTTTGTCATTAGGCAATGGTTAGCATGTAATGCTAGTTTATTTACCATATTTTTATTTGCAGTGCTTAACTTTTTATTTTTTTTTCCTATGACACCACTTAAGTGGCATTAATTTTAAGATAACCTGAATATCTACTAGTGAAGACTTCATGTTGGCCTGTAACACACCAGTGACATGAGGAAAATTTGATTTAAGTTTCGACTGCTACCTGCAGTGAGATACGAAAATTCAGAAATCCAGATTACGCAATGTTGCACAGTCAAAACAAAGAAAATAATAACTAACAATAGTAAGGAAAATCTTAAATATTTTTTTAAAACAAGTGCAGTAGAGAAATTAGAGGACCTTTACTACCTCTGTTTGGCCACAAGGTGTGTGAGAACACGATGTGAACCAAAGTATCTGCGCTGAATCATCCTGCAGTTTCAATTACTTCAGCTCTTTGGTTGTAGACGGGAGTTGAGACTTCAGGATCTGACGACACTCAGAACCAAGCGAGTTTTACCAGTTAGCTACATGAACCAGTTAATTTAAAGTGGAGTTTTACAAAGCTTTTGTTAATCTGTAGTAGTTGCCCTGGTGTATGCTTTTACTCCACAGGAAACAGCAGATAACTGATCACTCGAAGTAGGTGCTTTATTTAAATTTACTGCATGAGAACAAAATGCATATGGGCAGTTACTATGGAGTAGGTAGTGCCCCATGTATCTGCATTTTGCATTTTGGCTCTTTTAATGGTTGCCGGATATGTAATGCTTCCAATTGCACTAGGGAATGCCTAGATTCCTGAGGCTCAAAAATGAGAATTCCTTTACACAGGTCTCTAGTTGTTGGTTCTGTTGTATAGATACTCATGGACCAAGTGCTTATAAAAATAATTTAAAAAGCAAATCTGTTTGGATCTTGGCGTAGGGTAATGCTTGCATGGGGAATGGAATCTCTTGAACAGGATTGTTGGTGGCTGTCTGGGTGGTAACCGAAGTCTCTGTTGCAAGGGTCCTTGCAAGGACGTGTTCAGCTCCCCAAGCTGTCGTTCTGCTGAATCCTTTTATGCAGCTGGCCAGTCCTCCATGACCTAGTCCAGCATGTGCATGATCTGTAGCCCTTGATTATCTTAAATTACAAAAAAACCCCATCTAACTGTCTGAGATGTACACAATAAGACTGTCTTACCATTTCTGCATCTGCAGAAACTCTTTCTGCTGTTTACAGATGTCTAACCTATGCACCATCTGATCACTTCCGCAGGGGGAAGTTTCTGGAATGGCAAGACTCTTCACCAAGGGTGTTAATCAACACATCGCAGCATGGAAATTTGTGTAGGGCCAGCAGAAGCTGCAGGGGGCAATCTTCATAACTGACTGAAATTCCTAACTGGAGAGCTGCTGCACCTATTAGTCAAATAGTTAATGCTGAAGGTGGTCAGGAGTTCAGTGAGCACCTAGTTTGGAGGTGATCCATGGGCCCACCATGCAGGTGACTGGCCCAGGGATTCCTGGGCCAGCAGGGAAATTAGCGGGTTAAGTGGTCTGGGCGCGCTCAGGGGCACAGCCCTGAGACCCAGTTACACCCCAGTTACAGCTCTAGGACAAACTTGAGTTTCATGCTTAACTGTCACTGACAGCTGTGGTTCCATAGCTCTGGGCACCGGTACATCAAACTCTTCTGGAATTTGGAGATCGTATATATTAATGCAGAAAATCATTTGCAAACTGCTGAACTGCTTTCATTCACTTCTAATCAGTATCGCATCAGCAACGCCGTCTTTGGGAAATGATTATATAGAGAAAAGTTGATTGTACTTACAATAGTTATGTGTCCGATGTCTGTTGTTATTAATGCAAGTAATTTTCATAACTCACCGTGCATCGTACTGAAAATGCACATCTCAATGTCATCTTAACAAAAATCTGTGATAGGGTGAGGCTTTTCAATTCTGCCGATGATGATTGTTAAATTAAAGTTTGTATTTCAGCTCGAAGCTAGTTGGCACATAATGACACTGAAGACCTATTACTGTTGGAGTTCCTGTTGTGATGTTTGGTTTCTTAGCCTTTGAGAGAGTGAAAAGAAAAAAAGAAGTAATTAGTTTTATAAGTGTCATAGTCCATTTCTTAGCTTGATGGGTCAGAAACAAGAAAACAAATTAAGTAGGAAGAGGGACTAAATTAGGCAGAAGGCACTATTGACATAAAAGTGGGCATGGATTATTATCTTCTGTGTTTCATTTGCCAGGCAGTTAGTGGTACTACAGTACAGTATCACAGCTAGTAGGAGTTGGGATTGGGTTTTTTTATTATTTTCAGTCATTAAGTTAAACCAGTTTGTTTCTACAATAAAAATGATCAATAATAACAGAACCTAGTACTGCTATATAACCCATCCTCACACACTGTAAGTGCACAGACATTTCAATTACTGTAATTTGCTGGCCAAGCAAACATATATTACAGCTTGGAAAATTTCTTTGTTCTATTAGTTTCAAGCATGTGTATCAGGCATCTTTAAGCAAGGTATTATCACGTGTCTGTGGCTTACTGATGAGGTTGCAGTAATTGTCCTGTTTGACAGTTGCTGTGTTGGCCTCATACATTATACCTAATTCTGAAGTGAGTTTGTCTTGCCATGCCTGGGATGAGATTGGGCATAGTTTAACTGAAAGTCTTAACCACCAAACTTAGTGCATCTAACATACTTATTATTATTACCACTAGCATTTGTCTTTCTTTGATATGAGATAATATATCTTTCTCTCCAATACGTCTACCTTTCTTATGTTGGGGGCCCCAGAGCTGAACACAGTACCCCACCTGGAGCAGGGTGTTCAGCTCTGGTGCCCCCACCATAAGAAAGCCATGGACCTGCTCAAGCGG
>JAVJGG010000039.1:18556384-18569375 GCA_035590195.1 Aviceda cuculoides
GCAGTGTTCAAGGCCAGGTTGGATGGGGCTTGGAGCAACCTGGTCTGGTGGAAGGTGTCCCTGCCCAGGGCAGGGGGTTGGAACTGGATGATCTTTAAGGTCCCTTCCAATCCAAACCATTCTATGACTCTGATCCAGAAATGAATAGTATTTTGTATTGTAATTATGGACATACTTGTATCTCTTTCCATGTCTGTCAAGGAAAATATCTGGGTTTCTTTCTTCCTGAAGCCCGTACTGCTTTTATCTAACTTATTTCATTTACAGCAAAGTGTTGCTTGGAAAATTTCACTGTTACTAATAGCTCTCCCATAAATCCCAAATAAGTATTTCTTTTTTCTTTTGGAAGTAGTGGTTTACATCTTTGTTTCCAAAGATTAATAAAGCAGAAAACTTAGCAAGAATGTTCATAAAGCGAAAGCACTAGAGCTTGTAAGTGATTGAGAAAAAATAGAGTTGCAGAGAGAGAGTACTGATTCACCGCGGGAAGATCATTTACTTAATCCTGTGCTTGTAGTCTGCCTTAGTAACTGAAGGTTGAGGTTTTAAACAGGCATATAGAGCCAAAGGCAAAGTGTGACCAAACATCAAACTGCAGAGGTGTAGTCATAGATATTTGTGACCTTTCCTGCAGGCAGCTTTTCTTCTCCTGAACCTGATATCACAGGCTCAGTGTCTTTCTGCTGACTCCGTATAATTAGTCTTCCCTTTGTTTTGAGAGAGCAGAATCTATTTCACAGCTTTTCCCTTAAAACCTTGGCTAAAATTATTCCTGGTTTGGTTTTGTTGTTTTGGGGTGGGGGTTTTTTGGTCCAACTTAAAGGGAAAGCTAGGTGTTATCTACAATGCAGGTTTTCTTGTTTGGGCCAGAGTGACACCATCCTAGCTTCGAGAAAATCAGCATCAAGATACTCCAGAGCTTCTCTGAACTTCACTCTCTTTCTCTCATGTTTGATTCCTCTTGCAGTCCTGGCATTTACTGAGCTTCTAACCAAGAAACAGCTTCATGTGAATAAAATCCAATCTTGTATTCATTCACTGTACAGCTCAAAGTGCAAGCGGTCAGCTCGGCCCATCAGTTGGGTTTGCCCTCTTTCTCTTGTCAGCATTGCCGTCTGTCAGAGGGTCACCTCCTAGTCCCTGAGGAGCAAAGTGCCCTCTGTTAGCTCTGCTGGCCTGTCAATTTTAGTCACTGGACTCTTTGCAGTAAGTTGGAGTGAATTTGCATAAATATTCTTTGTCAGGTCCTTTGTTTTGTCTTGATTAGGTGAAATTAAGATTTGTTCCTGTGCTCTCACCTGAAGATATTTTCTTCTTCTTAGTGCAAAAGCCACAGCGTATCTCCAAATGTTTGTACTCCCCGTTAGTATTTGGATATTTCCCATGCTGGTATATTTGTTTTGTCCCAGAAGAGCACACTGCAGCCTCTTAGCACGCTTGTGGAAACTCAGGGAAATTAAATTAATTGGTTAAAGTCATGCAGGAGGCCATCATAAAGCAAGTCTTCCAGATTTCTGATTTTCACGCTAATGTTCTGAGTCGGTGGATACTCCTCCCTCACTTGAATATTTTCTAAGCAAACTTCCTCTTATTTTTCTTAAGCTACTTCCATAATATCCTTTATTGCGTATTCACGAACCCCTTCTGTAACCAAGCTGACAAAGTATATTCTTTCCTGGCTAACAGTTAAGGTCATTTGTATATTTGTTCTGTCCCAGTTGAAACTAATATCCTTTCCCCCCCTCTACTCTTCTCTCCGGCATCTGCCTTTCCTGGCTGCAATCCTTCTGGATTCTAATTAGGCTTCCAATGGCTTGGCTCAGGGTGTAACCATAACCAATTTATCATTCTCTTCATCTCCCTCCGGGACATTCATCGAAAGAACAGTACCTGAATATTTCCCCTTTATCTACAATTTCCAGTCTATATCAAACATGAAATCTTGACAGATGGAGTCCAATCTGTCACAGTGAGTTAGTGTATTTTTCTTCTGATTGAATTTATTTATTGCACGAAGAAACATGGAAAATTTTTAAAGGTGAATATTTAAAATTTGGGATAGAGAATGTTTGCTTGGGTTGAGCGTTTCTTTTGGTTGTTTATTTTTTTGTGTCTGAGGAGCTGGATTATGTTAGATGAACGAGAAAACGATGTGAGACTTGTTTTTGTTGTAATAAGAGGAGGGACAGATCTGATCATAACAAAAACAGATGTAATGTGCAAAGCCATAACGTAGTCCCTCATGTTATCTACTACACAGTCTCACACTGACCAGCAAAGAATGCAAGGAAACATTCTGCCTTCTGCCAACAGAGCCTCTGCCAGCGAATCAGTGAGTAAGATAGTTCCTGAAATACATTTTGCTGTAGAAGAGTGTGATAAAAAATTATTCTGCCAAAGTGCTGGGCCGATCAATCAAGTGTTAATGATGGATCATGAAACCCATTTGCTGACAAATAAAACCTTGTGTGCTGTGCCAGTGAAACCAACTGTGTCACCCATCTCCCAGTGACTGCCTGAAATATCATTTGCAGAGGCAGAATTTATTGATGGAAGGGGCTAATACTGTAGCTGGCCCATCCGACTGAATTTGCAGGTGCACTTTAGTCTTAACTCTTAATGATGCTTGGCCCCACAGAGGATATTGAAGTGTTCCCTAGACCAAGGGTTCTGTGGGAAGGACTGGACCAAGACCAAGTATAACACGGGCTCATTCACTTAGACCTTGCAGCTGGTTTCAGTATTTTTGACCACGTGGTGCAGATAGTATGGCTGCAGGCTCAAACAGGAATACTAAATGAAATGTTTTATTCGGGGAGGCAACGGAGCTGAGCAATTATGTTTAAAACCTCAGAGGTTCTCCAGTGGAGATCAGAGCTGGAATTCCTTCTATTGCCATGCCTACAAGCAGGGTTGGGAAGCTTTTGTGGAGAGACTGAGTCAGCTGGCAGTCAGTATGTTGATGCTCTTTGTTGCTCATGAGTCGTGTTTTCTTTTCCCAGCGCTTAGCTGACAGGAGCGAGTAACAGTCCAAATAACTCTGAGTGATGCTGTGTGAGATTGCCACTGTAGGAAAGGGAGGATTCGACCGAGGGGTTACTGAGGTGTGTATTCAAGGATCCCCGGCTCTCTACCTACCTTTACATGCTAAAGCAGTGATGCTTTATTCATAGAAGTTCAGGAAGGAAATTGTGATATAAACCTTGTCACTATTTGTTACTTCGTATTTTTCAACCGCTTTGACCCAGCCTACACAGAAGCACAAGGCTAGGCTCTTGAGGAACTTTAATGTTAGATTGTAAATCACCTACGAAATAGCACAGTTACCGCCGGTATAGTAGGTGATGACTGGATGTTCTCGACTGTGGTACCTAAAGGCCGCTGTATAATGACATACATTTCTTTGTTTTATGACATAGTTTCTGCTGCTGATCTGTTTGTTTTTCTGTGTTGTGTTTTACCTAAAAAGCATAGTAGCATAAGCCCCACCATTGAAAAAAAAATGTATTTCATATTGTCTTCCTATTCAAAAGGACTGTTGGGATGAAATGTTTCCTGGGAGAGAGATTTCTTAGGAAAATCTTTGAGCTCTCAGGATTCCTTAAATGATGTGAAAACCCTTTGAGTAATGAGCTGGAATTCATTGTAGTGCCCTTGTGCAAAAGAATCACAAAAGGCGGTCATTAATAATACCTAATGTTAGGGGAACTAAGAGGGCAGTCTTTTAGACCTCAGTATTATTATAGATTTTGAATTCCCTTAGCAACGGGCAGAAGCTACTTTCTATGGGTGAACATTAGGATTTCGAGATTTATGTGCCAAATTTGTGGCCTGGCATTTGTGATTTCTTTTTTGTAAAAGACACACAACCTTTCTCCTCCCCCTCAGTTTCCCCCTGCTCCCTTCCTTAGCTTTGAGTATATTTTGTTAATATCTGTTACACTATATGCTGTCTGGCTTTAAAATTATTAAGGAAATAAGAAACTGAAACTAAAAAGTCCAAATTCTTCCAGAAGTGTCAAGTAATTTTTCTAAAATAATGCATGTCTTCTGCAAGTCTAGAAAGTATTTGACTGATTTGTACTGGACTCTCACGAAATATTCTTTTCTTACTTGCAGTGAAGCATGAGAATTTCATTTCAAAAGATTTGATTTATTCAGCATGGTGTTAGGTGATTGATGTCATATTCTGGCATAAACAAAAATATTGATTATAACTTAAGTAGGAAGCCAAAAGCTACAGTTGTGAAGATGAGACCCCTTTATTATACTTTTCACAGGCGGATGTAAGTGGTTGCAAGAAGTCCCTGTTGGAGGTATTGGCATGACTCACCATGCTGAATCCCTCAACGTGCTATTCAATATGAAGGACGTTGGGTACTATATAAGAGTTCACTTCACTGACTGACTGGTTTGCTTTGGGGAAAAAAATCCACACTTTGTTGTGCTTTCAAATGTTGCCTTGGGTTTTGGACACAGAAAGACCATCATATGCTGCAGCAGTCTGTGCTCTTCCTAGCACAGCACAAGCCCTCTCTCTCTTTCATAATCTCTTATGTTAGAGCAACAGCTCCCCAATCATTTACAGGCTCATAAACACAATCCAGCAGCATCCGTCTGCCCAACAGACCAGGGAAACAGCTCAGAAATGAAAGCCAAATAAAACAATAACTCACAGCAAACAAACAGGCAACTACAACAATCAGATCATGCTGCAGGAGCTGTTCCAACTACCCAGACACTTCATTAGGCATGGAATAACAAAGGAAAATAGACCAGAGTCATCTCATTTAACTCTCTTAGGCAAGTTACCTCTCTCAATTTTTTTTTCCCCCAACTCCGATTTATTCTTATTTTCTGCTTGAGGTGAGGAAATGCAACTTACCTCTGGAGACAGAATAAGCCAGGTTTTGCAGCCACAGGATTGGGGAGTGAAGAGTACTTGAGTTCTAGTTTTGCTCTTTCATTGATGTTTTTCATAGTCTTTAGCATTTTAGTAATTTTCAAGCTCTGGTTTTTGTTTCTTAACGTATACTCTTCTCTACACTTGACCGTAGCTTTAAATCCATAGTAGAACTGCGTAAAAGAGAGAGAATTGTCCTTCACCATGTATCAGTAGTGGACAAAATGCTTTCTGCCTTTCCAAATATTTTACCTGGGCTTTATTTGACTCATTTGAATTGTGCACATCCTTAAATTACAAGCCATTTGAAACCAGTGTTTAGCCTTGTTCAGCGGAGAGTTACAAGGTTAAATCAGTTAATGGTTGTACATTATTTTGCTGATAGGAATTTCAGTTGAAACAACTAAGATTATTTTAACTATTATCGTAAGATCTGCAGTGCTCCCTTCTTTTAATGAACTTTTCATATTTCATTTCATACGTCGAGTGCTGTGTTCTGTGGCAGCCTCTCCTTTACAGTGCTGGTTCAAAGTGTAGGAAGCTGTTTGGTGCTGCTGGCCCGAGAGGAGCTTCGTGGTCTGTTTTCTCCTTCTCTCCTCTTCCCATGTACTCAGGCCCACACTCTCATTCCCTGCAAAATTCTCAGACTGGGGGGCTCTTTGGCCTTAAGTGTGCAGTGGGGACTACCTAGACAGGTAACGTCGAAAGGTTCGATCCTTGAAAAACCCTCCTCACATGCTACCTAAATACTAGAGACAACCAGACTGGTTTTTAGGAACCTTGATTGTTTTTTTGTTTTTGTTTTTGTTTTTTTAACTTAGAAGATAAGAGTTTATTAAGTGGGCCAAGCCTGACAATCATGAGTGCTAAGGTGTACCTAGCTCAGTGTACCCTAAAATAACTGATGAAACCAAGAGTGGATTAAGAGTGCAACGCTGATGCTTGTACCAATACCAATATACATCACGTGGAAAATCCTTTTAAGTTATTATTGAATAGAAACATTGTAAACAACAGATATTCTAAACTTTGGAAAAGGTCACAAACATCTACCTACTTCCAGCAGTTTGTTGAACAGGTGGGTGGAATAGTAAATCTGTGAGGTACTTAAAGCAGTGCTAAACCTGTGAGGTACTAAAGCTGATTTCCTTACCTCAGAGGGAGCTTCAGATCTGTAAAAAGCAATTTGGAGCCTGGGGCTTTGGAATATCCACTGCTGCAAAGAGACAATTTTTATTAAAGAACAAATAACAAATATACTCTTTAGATATTCACAGCCTGTTGTTAGGATCTTTCTCATTGGGTAACTGATCTAAACACACTTCCATCATCTAATCAGAGCTGACAAGCTTTACAAATATTGTTGATCAGAGAACACTTTTTCCCACTATTATGCAAACTGGGATTTTTCCACCAGATATCCATGTGACACTTTCCGTGACTTGTTTGCGAAGAGCATCATTTCGCATGCCCCGGTTATTGAATTGACACTCGTGGCATTTGATACTGCAAGCAACGGATGATAGTGATGGCGCTTCTGGGGGTTTTTAAGGCAGTTTTGGTTGGCACATCACAGCTTCAGTGCTGAACAGGCCTCACTGAGCCAGGTCATTTCACTGATAGGCATGTCACTAGATAAGTAGATATTAAAGAGAAAGTAAACAGCAGAAGGTAACTTCGGTATCTTTCTGTAGTCCTTCTTGAACGAGTAGGTGGTAGGCTTTACAGCAGGCACTTCAGGTGTGGCAAAAGAATAGTGCTGTTCAGGAATTCTCCAATTTAAACCAAAGCGAGCATCGCCAGTACGCAGTGTTCAGCTGGTAACATCTCTCCATGTGTGGAAATGTAGGATAATTTTTATTAGTTTTGTGGCTGGTTATATATCAGTTAGTAAAATGCTAAAATTCTTCTGACATCAGTTGCATGTGCAAGTGTGAGATACTGTGCTAGGACACCGGTGATGAGTGTGAATTTTTTTGTGTGTTTTGTACCTGTTAATTTGTCAGTGTACTGATTTTAAAGTAGACAACGAAAGTGCATCATTTCAGCTTTAGAAAAAAGCTGTTCTACTAAAATGCTCAGTGCTTTTATGTAATAGTTCATTCACAGATCTATTCTATCCCTTAAATAGAAGTAGGAGATGTTCTGTACATTATGCATATTTATTTCTTTGGAGAATGCTAACTTACATTCTGTGTAACAGTAAATTGTTGACTTGAATCCTAGCATTCAAATTGGGATCATTTCTTACGAAGAACTGAAAAACTGCGTACACTTAAGAAGCATCCGGAATCAAGATGACGGAGCAAACCGCATCAGTGACAGAGACAAGGACACTCTGACGGAAATCAGGTTGATTAAACTGTAGCATCAGCCGATACTACACAAAACTCTTGCATATGTGAAAAATAAAACAGTATAGCTCGATTTCCTGAGCGTATTTGATGTACAGGGCGTGAAAGGGAAGGGTGGTTTTGTACGAACGCGAGTACCGCGCTCTCCTCCTTCCCTCCGCACACGCGCGCGCGGCGGACGGCGTGAAGGTGCCCTGCCTGTCTCCTCTTCAGCCTTTTGGTGCTGTGTTTTGTTGAGAGAGACCCAAGTGAAAATGCAGCCTCCCATCAACACCTTTGTGGAGGCAGGAAGAAATAGTATTCTACGCAAAACGGGAAACCTTCGGCTCAGGAGGAAATCCCATTGGAGCTATTTCTGAGCGCTTTAAATATTTAGTTTAATTGTCAGAGACCTGATTAATCATTCCCTATTGTTCCCTGCCTAACTTCTGTATCCCGTACTGAGCAAAACTCCCCACGTTGCTTGGTGTTCAGGTGCTCTGCTGACCGGGTTCTTCTTATCTCTCGCCACAGACCAGCCAAATTCTCTGCAATATAAAAAATATTTTCTTCATCCTCTCTCCAGCTAGATTTCCAGCTATCATCATTCATGTGAATAAGGCAATCTTTCTTTTAGTTTTTGGACTGAAAGCCACACTGTTCCAGTTCAGAGACGAGCAATCCCTTACCTTTATTTATCTTCCCCGGTGAAAACCCATTGCCTTTGACGCAGGCACTCTTGCATAAGCCGCTGCTTTTGCAGATGGGGTTGCGCCTGCCCAGTTTGCACCTCAGACAACCTGTGGCACCAGTACGGTTCTGGGTTCAAGGACCCATTAGGGTGCTGGTGCTGTTAAACTGTGGTCCTGGTTACAGTGTATCCTGCTAATTTCGTTTTAGCAGCTAGATGTCTCTCTTTCCTCCATTATTAAGAAATAATAGTAGGTGAGCTGCTCTTGCCTTTGGAAAAGACTAGTTGCCCTCCATCATTTGTCCATTTTAGAGGCAAATTTAAGATCTGGATTTGGCTATAAATCTGTAACTCAGTGAGCATGTGGCTTGATTTTGCACGTAGCTTTTTCAGATCATTGATTGTTTCCCTCTATTAATCTGTTCTGGCCTGAGGCTGACCTATGTTTTTCCTTTTCATGTTCCTCTGTTCTTTCCAAGCAGGATTGTAGAACGAGACGCTTTCTGCCTGTGGCATTCTTCTTTTCTCTTAATCACAGCTGTTTTCCACCTCATGTAATAGTTTGCATTTTGTGATATGTTTTAAGTCAGAAATTCCATCCCGATGCAAGAACCAAAATCTTTGGTGTAAGCAGTGAAGTGTGTGGGTGTGCGCGGTCCGGACCGCAAATCCTTTCGCAGGGACCGCTGTGTGTACTGCAGGGCCACAATTCTGCTGGGTTTAGTGAAGTCGAGTGGAAAATCTGAAGGCTGGGGAGGGCCTGGCATGTTTTTGCCGTACAGCGGATATCTGGGGGTTTTTATTTTAGTAGATCTTTCTTCTTGCTTATGCTTCCTCTTGCATTTCTTGTGTTCCCTTTTCTTTATTCAGGGTGTCCTCAGGTTGTTCCTGCAGGTGTGGAATCACTGGCAGAAGCCAAAGAAAAGGTTCCTGTTTCATTCTGTTACAATACAGTTCCTCTCCTGTCTTTCTTTAAGCTCTTAACTCTAAGGCCAAAATACCTCCAGCTATTCTAGCCCGGGCAGTCAATGAGCAGTTGTAATTAATAAAGTATGTGGCTAGTCCCCTAATCTGAAAATGCAGCAGCACAGATATAAACCTTTTTTTCTAAATCTCTATTTGTAGTTTTACATTTTTTCATAAAAAGCATTTTCTTCAAAGGGCATTCAGAGGTGGGCCAAGGAAAATTGTTCATTTGTACTAAAGAAAATGATTTTTCAGAGCACAGGAAAACTGAATACACGGATGTTTGCTGTTGCACGTACAATGCTAGAAATAGTATTTTATAAATATCACGGGGTCTTGGCATTTAAAACAATTTTTCAAATATTTAGTATAATTAACATCATTGTTTTTAAATTCTGAAGGTGTTATAAGGCAAAAATAACTTTCTAAGAATATATTTCTCCAGTGTAAAATAGCATTTGTAACAGCAATATAAAGTAATAGATAAATCAGTCCACTTGTTTCATTATAGCTAGTGATGCTGGTATGTAGTGTGCTTATATATTGTATTTATACTAGGTCTTTGCTAATAATTTTACGAAACTTTTAGGATAATATACCCTTTTGATTGTAACATGGCTGTCTGTCTTTAATACCTAGGCTGTATCTAAAACTACATCCTGAATCTCATTGATTTCATATTTGAAGTTGATATTGGGTAGAGTAAGCATATGAATTGTTTGTATCAGGATGAAGACATAACTGTTTAATATAGTTGTATCTTAACTCTAAATATAATTCAGCAGCCGATTAGTTGCTTATGCTCTGAGTAGAAACATGTACACATATATATTACAGTAAATATATGGCATAATGCATATTATTTTTATTAGTTATGCATGTATATATTTATATTGGTGCATATTATAAGTATATGTTGCATAAAATACATATTAGATAACATGTATTTATATGAAATATGTGTCGGTGTAATTTATTAACATATTATTGACATGAATACATATATATGCCCATATACTATGTATTGAGATATATATATGAATATATATTAAAAATTTGTTATGCATGCAGTGAAGTATTGGTGTAAGCATATGGTACTATTTTTCATGTTTGCAAATGGAATTCCATCCATTTAATTAAACATTAAGCTTTTCTGAAAATTTCTGAATATATTATACTTTAGTGGAGGAGAGAAGAAAAATAGACACAGCATTTCTAAGTGTTGAATTACTAGTTTGGCCCAGGAGTTTAGATTTGTAACTCTGTTTTTATAGTGTTTGAAGTTTGGAGATATGTGGCTATGTGGGCATATATGTGTAATGTATTGTAAGCGTGCAAAATAAACTATACTTGTCACATTTAATGTTCATTTTTGTAAGAGGTTTTTAGCCCTTCATTTGTGTTGGTTAGCAAATAGTGTTTAAAAGTAGTCATTTGCCTAAATAACAGTATTCTAAATGTGTTACACATTCACAGAAGGAAATTAGCATGTATTTGGCAAGAAGGTATCGGGATTTATTAAGATCTTATTCATGGAAAATACAGCCCTGTAAGTTTTAACAGCATTTGTGTGAACGTAGCTTTCCAGCTAGACTCGTGTATTAGCGACTACGTTTTTAAAGACGAACAAACACGGCTTACGGAGGTGTGTGCATGCATCCCTCCACATCCGCACATGGCCGAGGAGGGCTTTAAGGAAGCGCGTTTGGAACCGCCGGGCGGTGAAATCAGTGGCTGGGCTCGGGAGCGGGCAGGGAATTCTTCCCAAGGGCAGGGCTGGGTTCTCGGCACCGGCAGCCGCGGGAACTTGGGAGTCGCGTGCTTATGGGTTTGAGAATACGTCCGCTATCTTTATGAAAGTTAGGCTCCTAGCATACCTGTTCTGTGCTGGCATGCTGGGCAGCAAACCTTTGTACCTTTGAAAATTTCATCCCACTGTCTTCTGCCTGCTCTATTGCAACCTACAATAATAACCCATTAATCAAGTGTCACCCTTCCTAATACAGAGGAGTTCTTTTTTTATTGCCTTCATTTATAATAATTTAGTTTATACTTTACAATGTTATTGATTTTATGAAATGGCTCATTACATTTACACAAAGCTAAATCATTCAATTAGATGCTTTAAATTAAGTCATATAAATTCCTTACTAGATTTATTGTTGGACTGAATTGAAAATCAAGCCCTTAGAAATTATTTTTTGCAATAATTATTGGGAAGACATTCTTACTTATGTTATAGGCTAGCAAAAGAATATAAATTGCTCAGCAAGTTTTTTTAAATTATTAAAACCTAGATCCCCTTTTGCAAACTGCTGGGTGGCTTAGGCAGTGGAAATTTTGCTTGGCTTCCTCTGCGTGAACTTGAAAGGGGAAAATCACCATCAAAGGGCATTCTCTGTAGGTTCAGGTAAGTGAAAAAAAAAGCGGTATTCTGGAAAATGGTCCGTCAGCCAGCCCTTCATGTAAGACATATGCATAGAAACCGAAAAGACAAGGAGGAAGGGCCTATGTAATGCCTTCTGTCCGTCTGCCTTCTGTGCCGTCCTGTGAAGCAGGGGCGAAAGCTGGTCTGCTGATTTCAGCAGAAGTCAGTCCAAAACCTCTATGAATGTCAATGCCATTCATGAGTGAATTCAGTGTTTTTAAACATGTAGGTTTTTTCCCCTCTTTCTTCACTGGTGATGCCACTATGGAAGTTTTTATAATATATGTATTTAAGAAAACAAAACTTTTTTTTCACTGTTTTAAAACTGAAATTAAGAGAAATACGCATTAGAGGGACACAGCCACGTCAGAGGCAAGTCTATTCTGAAATGCCTAAGTGAGTTTGGAGCACTGGTCTTGTCATCGCTGACCTTAAATTTAATACAGTGCTTTTGAACAAAGTAATCTTCGGTTTAGAAGCAGAGAGAAAAACATATTGTAGTTAAATTCTCAATAACTAAACCTGTAATTTGTAATTCAAAATTTATTTCCCTTTTATTCAAACTTCTCAAACTTTCCAAAGGGAATTCACTTTAAAATTGTATTTGCCCTAAGTCATCTATGACCAAATCATGGTGAAAGAATTTGAAGATGAGGTGGCTCATTTTTAGTTAAGAGACTACTTTTTCTCCATGAGCTTTTCCAAAGCTTTTTTCATATTCCAAACCTGTTAATTTTACAATTTTCTTGGCAAGGAGTTCCTTCTATACTGTCTGAAGAAAGCAAAAGGATGCAAATCCTTTCCTTGCATTTGTTCCTAAAGCTGTTTTTCCATATCTGTCTTTGGGAGGGACTCCCTCAGACTGTCTTTTCCCTTTGTGAACATTTCTCTGATGGACAAAAGGAATTGTGAAACTGCAGAGTTAAAGATTAAGTCTAGTAAACCAGCGGCTCTGGTAATAACAAAAGAGTAACTAGTGATAGATACTGTTGTTGGGATGAATGCTGGGGAACAGGGATGACTACCAGATGGCGGTGGGAAGAAGTGTTTCCCATGGCGAAAGGCAGTGCGACGGTGTGTCCGTTGGAGCCCAGTAGCGGAGACTGGGGCCATTCCTCAGTAGATGTCGGGATTTAATGCACTGGCCGTGCCCTGGCACCTCCCATTCACTTTCTACCACGTTAGCCCTACAAAGTATGCGTTTTGTTTATATTCTTGTGTCATCCTGACTACTTCTTTTTCAGGTTTATGTCTCAATTTTTTGTGTGTTTTCTTTAGTTGTCTTTTTTTTTTTTTTTTTTTTTTATGCTAGCTGCAGTGCAGTGTTAACAGTTTGCCTTTTTATTCCCTTTGGGACAGTTTGTCTTGCTGATCTTCTATTGGCTTCTCTTTGTCAAAGATGACAGGCTTACCGTCTTTAATTTTTTTTAATAATTAAAAGCCTTGAATCTTTAGTTACCCTCAGCTGGACTGTCAGAATTTGTAGCTTTAACAAAAAAAATTAATTGGGTGCTCTGAGCTCTTCAAAATATTCCAAAGGTTTCCTCTCCCTGGTAATAAAAGTAGCTCTTTGTGTTAGAAGGGAATCTATCTATTCATCACAAGCAATGATACTTTGTGCGCACATGTAGTTTCTAGGGGATATTTTTAATTCTTAATCCATACTAACT
>JAVJGG010000039.1:18569385-18620210 GCA_035590195.1 Aviceda cuculoides
AACTTTTTTCACTTTACCTTGATTTTTACTTGTTTCCAGTGTTGTATATCATATGGCTACTGAAGAATTGCCTCTTTTTGTTTCTATTGTCTTATGTTATAAATTATCGTTATATCAGTTTACTGTTCTCATATTACCTAGATGCTCTGGAAAAATATTTTCTTTCTTTTTTAACCTTTCTGGGTTTTGTGTGTGCATCTCTTGCCTAATCCTTTGCAAGCCTTTTCACTGTGTCACCTTAGAAGCAACTGTTCAATCTCTAATCACATTTCGGAATTAAAAAAAAAGACACTTAAAAAAAAAAAAAAAAGAAGATGTTAAAGATTCTCTCCTTCAGTGGTTTTCTTCACAGTGTGATGTCCCATCACCAGTGCTTGACCCATTTCTGCTGCCTGTGGTGCAGTTCTCTTCAGCCTGTCAGCTATGAACACAAAAGACCTTAAACTTGAAACAAGTCCTGCATCCCTGTCCTCTTCCGTTGTCAAATCAACTTTGGGACAGTCATATCGATGCCCTTGCTAGGACAGAGCCCCTTGGCTGGCAGATCAGCAGAAGTACCGTGGACGGTCTCCTCTTCTGCTGCTCTGTTTTGGCTGAAGACGGCAACGCCGCTGAAGCTCCCACGTCACGGTGCCACCTGCGGCATCGCGAAGGGCTCCTGGGCGTTTCCGAGGACTCGGCACTGGTGAGTTGGCACTGCTCTGCCAAAATCTGAACTTCGTGGACAACACAAAACCAGAAAAATGGGGACACGCAGGGTGGGAAATGGCTTATTAAACACATCTGAGTTAAAGTTGTTGGTATTCCAGTCAATGGAGAAAGGGAATTGGGTAATGGGATTAAGCGGAGAAGGAAAGAGAACAAAATGACCTGTTTGTTTCTGTTTGTCATTAGCTTACTTCATGTGTACTGTCTGGTTCAAGCAAGCATCTTATCCCATCCTTCACTAGAGGGAAAAGGATAAAGCTCTTTGAATTCCTGTGCAGTTTTTCTCAGAAGGATTTGATTATTTCAACTCCAAAGTCTCTGATATGAATTAGATGAGAAGTCTCTCACACCCCGGTAGCTAGCATCATGCTGTATTGCTACTCTGAAGTTGATCCTTTTCATACTTTTTTTGTAATCGTTGTTCCGCTATATATAAAGTAATTAAATATTTGTTGATTTAGAGCTTTGAATCTGGGTATCCCAAGACTGATCTTGGGAGTCTTTACCAGCAAGACAGTTAGCATCTTTTCTCTCTGTGTCCCCCACTGAATTTGTAATTATTTATTCAAAAAGCAGTAGTTGGAAATCAAGAAACATCTACTCAGAATTACCGAGGAATTGGTGGTGAGAGTAATCAGCTAGGAAATGGCAGCGGGCAGCCTAATTGAATTGTGCCCCGAGAGGGAGACTTCAGTCCCTTCGTTTCCCAGGTAGGCCCAGAGCTGTCCAAGGAATTTGCAGTGGGTGAAATCCTCCTTTTCCCCTTCTCTCCACATGCCCTTTCTTCTTCTGTGCAATTGAAAAAGAGATTTTTGACACTTTGTAGTACATAACATTTTTTTGTTTCTCAACAACAACAACAACAAAATCTATGGTGAATAGCTTGCTGAGAGGTAGAGAAGAATGAAAAACATTTATGTAGCAAATAAATCACATAGCAAATAAGTAGTTTGAGAACACTGCGTTTCATTTGCCTGAGGGGTATTAATGCCAATCCTAGAGGACAGAACAGAAAGAATAAAATTGAGTTAAATAAACCCAAAGCGTTTAGCCTTACAAACTCACCAGCAGCCATCAGTGCCAAGCATTAATTCCTTTCCTGCTGGCAGCAGGAAGGTGGGTGAGACAATACCATCAGTTGCACAAATATAAGTCACTGTGGCAGAAACACAACACAAATAAATAGGAAAAACAATGCAAAGGAAAACAGACTGTCGTTGCTGCATAAACCTTCTTCCAAGCTGGAGGCGCAGAAAAAGGCAATGTAATGACTTGGTGCATGTCATCTTGTAGCCTGACAAGCCCTTTCAGAATAGAAAAAGAGTGTAAGATGCCAGGAGAGGTCTTGCTGCACATTCTGATAGAGAAAAGGGGCTTGTGGGTAACGGAAGAATCCCCTTTTCAGCAGACTGAGAAATAGAACAAGTCAGCTGTGCCGAGCCCTGGAAAGCTAACGGAAACTAATCAGGATTAAACTGAAGGAGAGGAAAGATATGTGATAAGAACACACAGGTTTTTTCACTGTCATTTAACTCCCTTAATATTACAGGCCCAACTTCCAAGACCCCTCTTCACAAAGAGAGAAAAAAGAAAAATTCCATATTTTACAAAAAAAATCTACAAGTTTCCTCTTATCTAACAACATAGAAGCTACTTTTTCTGTTCGTCTATCAGAGTATAGATTGGGGGGGGAATATATTTCCAATCACTTTTTTTCTTTAATCATCATATTTCTGTACATTAAACTCATCTGTCAAATTTAAGTTTGTTTTTTCAACAGTTTTAGCACTTTCCACACATGATGATCTTCCTTTGTTATATTCCCAACTGAGCTGTTGTCAGAGAGTTCCATTATGGGGCTGCAAGCAGAAGTTGAGGATAGAAATAAAGAAAAGGGATTGAGTACATGTCCCCATGCTTCTTGCAACAAGGGACTGAGAAATTACTGTGGATCAACTGTAATTCTTATAACAATTCACAAGTCCACACTTGTATGATATTCATTATCTCTTCTATTCCTAAACTAATTTAATCTAGCTACGCTGATTTGGAAGTAATGCATAAAATCCAGTACCCAAAGCAGTCTGGTTGCTTGCTAACTAAAAACGTACTGCAGAAGTCCAAATCAATGTTTCTTCTGTAACTGGTGCTCCAGACTGACGGGAGCACAGGGGACTGGGACGTTGCCACGTCCGTTAGCTAGACGTAGTACTTGGAGAAGAGAGAACGTACTGAGGGAATACTGATGTGCGTATCCTCACTGGGTAACACCGAGATTAAGTTTTTTAGTTAGTAGTTTTCAAAAAAATTCACGTCGCAATAAACCAGTAACTGATGATACAGGCAACAACTTTCTTTGGCTGCGCGTATTCTGCCTTAATAGCGAAGACTGAGCGTGGGCTTACGTGTGCTGTAATGCTTGATCCCGTGTGCTTTTGTTTCTGCTCTCCAGTTTGCCTAGCTGGGTCTGAGCTGCACGTGGTTGGGGCAAAACTCAAACTTTTCAACTCGTCTCATCTCACGCGTATTTTGTCTCCCATCCACGGCAGACCCTGGGCAACCTGGGAGTGATCGCAGATTACCTTTACTGCGTGAATCCCTACTGTGGTGCTACATTAAGGCCAGGATCGGTAGGGGTGAGAAATGAGAACACGAACGAGGTTGTCCGACTGCGTGGTTTGGTTTGGGAGGAGCGAGCCAGGCCGGCGACTGCGTCCCTACAGCTACTGCGGCAGCAGTAATTTCCCACCAGTCTTTTTTCCACGTAGTGTGTGAAAGTTTCCCCAGCTGATGATCCAGTTTTCTCATTCCCAACTCGTGCTGAACTTGAACAAGGGGGCTGTCAAAAATTTTGATTTCCAGAGTAAGCTCAAACTGTGAGCCAAAGAAAGGGTACAGATATCCCCTTTCGTCTTGACTGAATTTATACTGTAACAGCGCTTGCTGTGAGGGCTGGAGGTGATCACGCTTTTTTGAATATGATTAAGTGTATCATCTTGTTTCTGCTTCACTGTCATCTCTGAAGACCCTATCTACTCGGCACACAGCCCCAAAGTCTAAGAGGTCGTAAGGTCTTCCTAGCCAAAAAAGGTCATTATTTTATAATGCCAGTTGGTAGCTGACATCCAAAGTCTATATTTATAGCTGTGCTTTCTTATAAAGTGTTCTTGTCCTACAGGTCTAGCTGAAGACAATAAAAGCTCTGGCTTTGAAGATTACATATATTAACAAATTAAATTGTTCAGGTCATTAATTTTACTGTAAGGCAGGCAAATCATTTTCCTAGGAGTTCAGATGAAGATTTAATTCTTACACACGTAACAACTGGTTCTGGAGAACGTTTTTCATCCCATCCCCAAGAAAAGGATGCTGATGTCACCCTAAATGCAGCAAGAATGTAAGCTTCAAAATAAGAGAAAGGCACCCAAGTATATTTTTTAATTTGGGACCTAATGCTTCAGGAGTTCCCAAACAAATATGCTTGGATTACGGAGTTTCATCTCTTACTGAACTTTTGAGAATACTGTAGTCTCCGGCTTGCAATTCAATGGTTTCATAGTTATTACATTTGCTTTTAGGTTCACCCTGTAGAGAACCTTGAGATAGAGACGGCTGTTGCGGAGGCTGATGCACGAGTGACTTGCACAGGCTGCACTGGGGGCTTAGAGAAGTTGAAAAAGGGAAAAGGGGAGGAGGGAACCTGAAATGGGAATGGATATCACAAGTGGGAGTGTGATACCTTTTGATATCGCGTACTCTAATCCTGTACAAATTTCTGGGATGCCACCATAGTATTTTAATCTTACCAAGTTGAAATATTCTGCTTTTCTTCCCCCCCCACCCCAGATAGGAACTATCTTAAGACTATACTTCAGTACTCTCCATCAACTATATGCTTACGGACCGTGTTCTTTAACCACTGTTAGCTTGGGCAGCTGTTCGATTTGCCGGTCCAAATCCTTTGACAGCAAATATTATTCTAATGAATGCTTTGTTTGAATTTTTAATTCTTTTTTATAATTCACTATGTTTGTTTGACTCTCTTGTCATCAGAGATATTAATGGAGTTAATTTAACCATAATTTGCCTCATTTAAGGAAAAATCCTTTTTTAATTTGTCATACGGTGAGCAAGTAAATAAGCATTTCATTTGTAAGCTGCCTATTTTCATCTAGTTTATCTCATTTGAAGGTGAAGATTTATTAGCTTCTCTCATATTTAACTGGATAGAAGGAACATGTTTAACAATACACATTGATGAGAAAAATAGGTTCTCACTTGTCCGCGTGTATTTAAAGTTACTTGAAGTATAAATCTAAACAGTTGATATTTATTTATGAGAACTGAAATTTAAGTCTATTCGAAGGGCCTTTGTTAGGTACTGATATTCTCAGTTTATATTGGCTGTTAGTGATGCATGGACAAACAGGGACTTGGTCAAATGAGCAGAGAAAAAAAATTCTATAAATCAAATATTTATATGTGCATATATGTATTCCCTCATATGTATTATAAGGGCACTTAGAATTCAGAAATTAACAAATAATTTTGAGTGATTAATTATTAATATTGTGCCAGCATACAGAAAATAAGGATATAAGATTCACTTCATAATTTTTTCAATAATTTTTCATAAGCTGTCATGACAAATTTCAGGGAAAGTATCCAAATGTTTTAGTATATATTTAAATTAAATTGTGGAATATATTAACCTAGGCATGTGTATAAAATCAGTAATTGTGATATGCTGGAAAGACAGTTACCTTCCTTCTGTTAATAGAAAATAATGACAAATTTCAACAGCAAGCAAATCTGTAATAATAATAATTCAATTAAGCTAGTTCTTAGCTTAATCCTTCCCTTAATAAATGCTGTTGGGTTAGTAATTGCCAATTAGAAAATTAATTAAAAAGCATTGTCTGATACTGAAATGGTCATGATATACTGCATGAAAAAAAAAGCATGAGAAAATATATTCTCAATACTACATTTCACTTTTACATGGTAAAAAAAAAAAAAAGAATTGGTCTCTAAGAAGCTACAAAAGGCTCTTGAATACAAGGTTAAAACTTGTACTAATATCCTGGAACAAAAAAAGAGGCGTTCCTTGCCAGTATGTGACAGCTCCATGAACAAATTTGTGAAGAGTACAGACAGGACCACTGGGGTTTCCTTCCTCTCACATTAGTTTTGCAATAAGCTCTGCCAAGAATCTTGTTTGTTAAATATGAATTAGAAGTGCAGGCTTCTGATCAACATTTTTGTTGATAATTAGTAAATTTATAGCCTGCAGGGAGTAGGTTTTTTTCATATCAGGATACGATTTATTCTGGCAAATTACTGTCCCAGATCTCAAGTTACATCACTGGAGTATGGTGGTACATCAGTCCCATGTGAGAATAAGCAAGAATTTACTTTCTAAATAGAGGGGGGAAAGAAAAGCAGCGTGAACTTATTTCTTAGAAACACTTCCTAACTAAAGTGGAAAAGCAACATCCAAACTAACTGCCTCAGTATTATCCAAGAGGTGCAGGGACCACACAGTGGGCTGTAGCAACCAATTTTTACAGCTGATTCACCTGCAAAATTTTTCAGCTTTATATCCCATTCATTGGAAATTCAGGATTCATTTAAAGCAGCCTAAATGTGAACTTGTTTTTGGAGTGGGCTCTGCTTTTAATGTGTGGGCAGGGTGAAAGGGAGCATCCTCTGGTTCTGGAGAAGCAGATGGAATCAGTGAATGTCAGGGTTACCAAAACCGCGTGAATGCATTGGAGGGTGGGATATATGAATGCTAGCTCAATTTTTGTGGGTTTCTGCACTTTCTTAAGAAAAAGGAGAATGAGTTTGTGCAGCTAGCACATTCTTATCTCTTTGAAGAGGAACAGTGTGTGTATGTGCGTGAAATCTGGACAATCAAGCAGTATTCCTGAGTTTGCAATCAGCATGAAGCAGTACATAATTAGTCTTCTGCAGTTATTGCTGTGAACTTCCTCAAATCTTAGTTCAGTAATCATAAAACCTCGATGTTTAGCATTTGCTTGTCAGCATAGTTTTAAATGTCTTCCTCTGCTATTTATTTATATTACTAATATATATTAAAGGGTGTCACGTGGCACTCTGCAACAAAATTAATTTCACTTGGTGTGGCTGGGTGGTAAGGTTGCAGGTTTTAGCAGAACTGTCTGAAACGACATTCCCAGGTAGCTGCAGGAACAGCAGTTCCCAAGAATCTGAGATAATAAATGGCAGTCTGTCTTTCCCAAGGGCATTTTAGGAATATTTAGCATGTGAACACGTATGAAAACTACAGTGGGCTGAAAAGAGTACTGAATTGTACTCAGCATTATTGAAACTGAAAGGCAGCAAAGAGGTGTAGATATGAATGGGCTCCTAGAGGCTTTTTTATAGATTATGGGGGGAGGATGTGTTATAATAAAAGGTAATAAGAGCTTTCCTGCCTCCGATAGACTCTACCTCCAACTAACCTACAGCTATCAGGAGTCAGTAATCCATGTTGGATAAAGAGACTTTGAGGAGCAATTTTATTCTATTGGAATGCACCAGTTTGCACAATGGATTTGTTCGCTTTTTGCAGGCAGCCTTCCTGGGAGACAATATTTCTGAAGCTCCACAAAGCGCCTTTTCTGTTTTCATTCTGCAGTTCTTTAATTGGATGAATGGGCTGCAGGGGCCTAGAAGTTGGACTGAGTAAAATTTGCACTCTTTGAAAAACCTGCCAAACAAAACATGTTGAGCAGTTTCACATGACACTGGGATAAAATGAACAGAAAAGGAAATCCTTTTATGTTTAAAGAACAGCGCATTAATGTTTTAGTGGTGTTCACTTCAGGCCAGTATGTTTTACATGAGTCTTCTTCCCTTATGGGAAAGGAATATGCTCCAAGTTGACTAAGTGCAGATTCTTTTCATAAGAGGTTGAAGGAACAGGCATTGGCAATGCAACAACAGTGGTGTACTGAACGCAGAATTGGGATATAATGCCATAAGGCTAATTAACATCATGTTCTCCCATTGTGTTCCTTTAGGGGGAATCATGGTTTTAAATGATAAGTATGTAGATTGAGACATTCTTAAGCGAGGCAAGTGATGCAGTAAAACATCATTCTACTCACTGAATAGCAAAAGGAATACAAAATTGAGTATGGGCAGTATATTTCAAGTGAAGAGCAGTGTCCTTTTTCCCCCTTTCGCTGTGTTTAGTAACACTGATTTATTCACTGAAGAGAAGATGGAAGATGTACTGGTTTAGACTTGGAGTATAGGGTTTGTTTTATTGCACTCTATAAAGAATTTTGACTTCTGATGGGTTTGTCCTTTGGAATATTTTTCCTTTGGTGCAATCTCAGTGTTCGGCAATGACAGGAAGAGTCATGCAGAGTCTCTTTGAAGGGTCAGTAGAAAAAAGTCCTCCAAGAAGCATTGATATGCAGGTTTTTTCCTCGCACATGTTAGATGCTCTGGAACATCCCTTATGGGGTATTTCTGTAGCAGACTCGGTATCGCAGCCAGCATCTGCTGCTGCTTCAGGGAGTTCCTACTTTTCAGGTACTAGGTAGAAAAATACTTGCAGAGACACGGTATCTTTTCTTTCCTCATCTCTTATGTCCCAGCTGGCAGCCAGAACTTTTCAAGATAGTCAAGGTGAACTGCCGACGTAGGATAAAGTTTTTCTATAACCCATTATGACCGAGTAATTTATCCTTTTATTAAAGACTTTTCTGGAGAACTTTTTGCTCAATGTAAAGAAACAAATCATGACTCTAGATGTATACATACGTGTGTTCGAATAGAGTACCATCATCTTCAGAGCTGACAATAGAAAAATATTTGTACATGGATTTAGTGATGGAACTTGTTATGGACAGCAGTATTTGCAACTTTTGCTGGCCACTAATGTCATCCTCATAACTGAATGTACTAGTGCATCATCTGTGAAGAATTCTGTTCATTGAGTGAATATATTCAAATATGTGGTGAGAGAAACTCCTCACCTATGCACAGCGGATGATTGAAGAGTCATGAGTGAGGTGGGGAGCCGTTCCTTCAGGAGGGCAGTTAGTAGGCTGACATTTCAGCAAGATGCTGAATGTGGCTGCAAAAAGGGAAGAAGGTGCATTTTCTTGGGAGATGGGAGGGATCCGTTCTGGAAAAAGGGGAGACGGCAAGTGTAATAAACAGCTTCAGGGTGAATTTGAGAATCAGACTGGGAATAGGAACAAGAGGTCAGTCAGAGATTATATCACTCTCTAAGGGTGATATAACTTTTTAACTTTTGAAAGCTGCACAAGTGAAGCAAGTATTTGCATGGGAAAGGCTTAGGAGATGAATCAGAACAGCTGCTGAGCTGGGCTGGTGTGATCAGGAGGTGAGAACACATTGCTATTTGGGTTGTTCATAGGCGTAATGGCTTTGTAGGACTTCTTTGCCTTGAACAAGGCTTTGTCCTATTTTTGTATTAGGCAGAATCCACATACTTCTAGCAGAGCTGAATTTTGTGACATATCTAGGAATAGCAACAATTGTCGGTCTGAGTCCAATGATTTTGAGCTGTGGTTCAAACTTCAAGTGTAGTGCAGATCACAGTTTAAAATACCTGACAGTTTTTGATTTGCCTTCTGTCACTGAAGGAGAGAGCAAGTTAAATGGTCTGTAGTAAAAAGTGATTGAACAAATAATTTTAAAAAAAGAACAAGAAGAATGTATTTCTCTTTCTGCTTGGTTACTAACAGTAACCAAGGGTATTTTCAAAAATTCGTGTTTCATAACAGAAAAAGTAGCACTATATTAAAAAAGCTGTTCATATTTATGTTTACACATATATATATGCCTGTATATGTGTCTGACTTGTGTGCAAACACATGCATGCATTCTAGGTGTAAGTAACCTTAGCTCACTGCTTCTAAAGAGCGTGCAAAATATTTTCAACTTTTCCTTCATTTTCCCACTCTTTCAGAAGATCAAAACCAGAAATCTGCTGTTTTCTGAAGTAATGGATAAATACACATAAGAACAAAAATTATTGCATCTCTCAATTCTTTTCTGTACAGCAGCTCGTATCATATGGGGAAAACAGTATGTTTAGGGTTTGTAACAGTATCCTCCTTTACATTCAAGAGCACATACGATCTGTCTCAGCCACAGAAAGCTGTGTGGTTTGGCGATCATTTCTCAAGGCTTGTAAACAAAGCCTATATGACAGAGACAAATTAAAACTCACACGTTTTATTGAGTGATGGGGATTTTTAGATTATATTTGACTGAAGGCTGAATACCTGCTTCTTGGGTGTCTGCTTGCTTTTAGTTTTTTTCTGAAAGAAACAGTTATTGGAGGGGTTTTTATCTGTTTGTTAGGCTGGAGGTTTTGGTCATTCCTCCTACCGCCCCTTCCTTTCCCCTTCTTTTTCGGTGCAGGATATAATACTTGTTCTCTGAATCATGCTGGAACATATTTGGGGAATTCATGGGATTATCACCAGGGCTACTGCTATCAGGCAGAACACATGCACATTTTATTATCTCATCCAACAGGTTTTCATTTTCTATGCACATTGAGTCAGCACAGAGGGGGAAACATGCTGCCACTACTACTGGCAGAACTTGATAAATATTATAATGGTCTTTTCAGTGCTGCAGAAGCTCATTCTGTCATGATAATTCAAAATCTAAGAATTTCTTATAGTCCTTATTTCCTGTCTCTTCCTTTCTCTCATCTGCCCTTCCAAAATGGACGGTATCCTGACCCTGAGTGGCCTAAAAGATGGTGCATATTACTAGGCTATGAATTGATTCAATTAGTCAAGTGAATTTGTGGAGCCTCTGAAATGTAAGCATGCAGCTGCCACCCCTGTCCCTGTTTGGGAACTGTGATCTCTGACAGTCAGTTTGGAAGATAAGACAGGCACATCAAATAAAAATACCTGTTAAACTAGTTATGTTAGTTTTCTAATACCCCAAAGAACATTGGTCTGGTAGTTTAGTAATCTACTTGGATTGAATTATAACTTGTTACATATATACAGACTGCATAGCCTGTGGATCTCTATTTTGAGTTGACTAGCACAGCAAAATCTGGTGAGGTTTGTGAGAAAAATATAAGAGATGAGACAAGGTTAGCTCGTCACAGAAGCTGTATCAACATGAAGTGGACTGTAGGATAGTCTTTGTATACGTGTACGTGTCTCCCCTGCACACCGAGTGCGACCCCAAACTGCTGCCATCTACCAGCAGGCATCAGCAGCTCACATCTTTTTTTTTTTTTTTTTCTCTGTTCTCCTCTTCCCCAGCAGGAAAAAAAATAAAATAAAATAAAATCAAGTTTTTCTGGCAGAGTTTTGTCAGCCTGAGTGGACGAACCCTAAATACAGCTGGGTGCTCCCAGATCAGCTGTGTACCTGCTCCTGACCAGGGAGCCCCTCCTGCACAGCCAGTGCGATGGGAATGGGGCACGCACCATGCAGGGACTGAGAACCAGCTCTGCTCTGGCAGAATTACCTACCAAAAGGGTAATTTCCCCTTACACAATCTGCTCTGACAGTGCCTTTGGAAATTTGTTGTGTAGACAGGGTTTAGTATTTTAAACAGACGTTTCCTTCTAATGTATTTATTAGAGATTATGTGACACAGTTAGTGTAAGGATAAAAATTCCTTCTGTGATTGTTAACATCTCTGCATATCTGAAATTTAAGACTTGCAGCTCTTGGTGTGACGTGCAGTGCAACCTGTCCAATTCACTTAGTGTTTTTGTTTTGAAACAGAAGGGCCTTTTTTCCTTTTCCTATTACAATTTCTTTCCTTTGTAGATGACTTCTGTGTCTTGGAAGAAATGTTTTATTTTTGTGAGTTTCCTCTGTTGTTTGTTTCCTCTGAATGTATTTTTGTAACTACTTATACCACCCCTTTTCTATGCATTGGGAGCATGTGATCCTTTTTTGCATGGATTTTTCCTCTGGCTTCCCACTTACACCCCTGACACCCACCTCTCAGTCCATCATGTGCCATTTTCAACTCCGATGCCTTTTTTTCAGAGTTAACCCACGATTCACCATTCTCTTTTTCCGAATCTTCACATTCGAACACATGCACAGAGTTTGGAAATCCTGCACGTTCTAGTTATGACAGGGTAGAAGTTAGGTTTGGAGTTTGTATCTCTCCTTGACAAAATTTGAGAAGGGTGTTCTGAAACCTTCTATCACGTTAGTGATAATAATTCCATCTCCGTCTATTTCAAAGGGGAAAAAAGAGCATTTAACTACTCAGATCATATTTTCACAATCAGAAACCAGCCCATCTGCCACAAAGTTAATTGGAGGTACTTTGCAATTTAGGGCAAAAGCCAAAAGCAATCATTTCATTGTATTGGAAATGAAGCATTCAGGTTGAAGTTAACTCTGGCAGTAAGAGTGAGGCACACAGGTAAGGAAGAGGAACTGTGGTCGTAATTCAAGGACATGATGGCAACAAGCTGACAAATCCATTTTTCTAATTAAGGAGAATATTTTATAAAATAAATAGCATATACTTTCTTCTACAGCACCTATTTCTGATGGCTTAATCAATGCCAGCACTGTGAGAGCAAGCCTTTATTGTCCCTGATCATGCCTTTCTTGGGTTTACAGTAACAGGACCCAGATTCTAACTATATTCAGGCACTCTGACGCTTCCCAAGCATCCACACATTCACCCTGTGCATTTCTACAAGGTGGGCCTTGAATTGAGATGCAGGATTTTGAAGACCTAGTTTTTAGCTTGCTTTCCCCCGTGCTGGAAGTATTTATCTTAAATGTACAGAAGAATTGCTCTGATGTGGGGCAGTCAAAAAGTACAAAGCATTCCTCATCAGCTGCTTAGAATAGGTTAAAGCTCTCTGCCCAGCGTACAGCCAGGAGTGTGCGAGAATCCATTACCCTCCATAACCCTCAAAGTAGTGAAGAACCTGAATTTTTCCTTTTCCAGCTGTGCCCTTCTCTGTTTATGTTTTTTTCTTTTATGAGCCTCATCATAGGTCTTTAAATATGGGATGTTGTTTGCTAAGAAACCACTCCATTATTCCAGGAACATATGTTTGTGACAAGTACAAGTCATGAACATTTGAATAGTCTCCATCTGGCATGAATTAACATAGTATCATAATAAATGAGAAGTGTTAATACTAAGAAGCTTGTCTGGGAGTTCTAGATTTAACCAATATTTATATGTATGGAATTTGGTTTTGGTTTTGCTTTGAAGAGCATAGATGAAAGTATGATTTACCATACCAGAACTGACTGCAAGCCATAGGATTCTTCCAGTAGTGTAATTCTTGAAATAACCTGATTATAAAGTACTCTGTGAAATCCCCAGGTGCTCTTTAGTTCTTAAAAATACTTCTAAGGAAAATAATAAATGAAAAAATAGAATATATTACTGTATGCTGTAGTGAAGGCAGCAATGCATGGTGCCAACTCAGCGTTATTTGTTAACATATGTACTTTAAACCCTTCAATGCCCCTTGAGTATATAACATATATCTAGCATCCATATGGCCATATGGAGACACTGCACTCATTTAAATAACAAGTGCACAGTAAAATTATCTTGGCCCCAGAGTGCATGTTGTTTATAAAAGGGAGTTATTCTTACTTCATAAATTAAACAAAGAAAAAACCCAAAAGCTTTTTTTTCTACTGGACTTTAAGCCTAAACTATTAACCAATAGAAATTTTGAGAGAAGATGAACTCTTACCGTAATATAACTGACACTAGTCTTTACTCACTACTGTGTATTCTGTAGAACAGCCGAATATATTTTAAAGAGTCAACGTTCCCACTCTAACTTTGTCTGTTTTGAGTATATATAAAGTTTTACTGTGCATTTCCACAGCCTTCAGAAAGCTTCCTCTGTTTTGTTTTCATTTTATTTTGATAATCATGCAATATTTTTGAATGCATGGAAAAGATACACAACATAACACCATTATGGAGGCTGTGCTTTTTGTTGTGGTCTCACTAATACTGATGTATTTAAGAACACAGCAGCCCTGCCAGGCTTGAGTTAGACATGATTTTTTTTCTAGCAAGCTTTCCTATTCTGGTTATATTCCATTTAAAGTGGAATTTCCTCTGCTACTCAGACTGCACGTAGCCTTGTGCTGTGCGTGCACCATCCTTACTGCCTGAAGTGGAATAATTTACAGTAACAAAATTATTCTCTATTTGGTATAAATCTAAAAGGAAGTGAAAAGGCAAAATTATAAGGTAAAAATCTTAGGATGTTCAGTGTAAAAACGTTCAGAAATGTGGCCTCCTGTGGAGCATTTATAAATGATAAAAGTTTGGGGTGGGACTTCTGAAAGTACCAGAAATATTTAAGCCAAAAGACAGAACGTAGAGTTTCATCTAGTGACGGGTAAAGTTTCACCAAAAGGGCAACGAGCAAACAAAAAATAATCTTTACTCCCAAAGGAGCAAAAACAGTGTAAGGGGGAGGGAGGGAATCGTTCTGGTTTTGTTTACTCCTTCTTACTCAGTTCTGCTTTACAACACTTGGTAATATCTCTGCTGAAACATAACATACGTTGGCGTAGACTGTCCTGCAGCGTGTTGGTTAGTTGCCGTTTAGCAAGACAGTGATGTATTAAGTTGCCAAATTTGAGTGTCCACCATCGAGAGCAAATTACACCTCTCTATAGCGTGTTTTTCAAACGTACATTCATTCTGTATAGTATGGTATTGTCCAGCTGGTAGAAATATTACAAAATATGTTAAGTGATCCCAAAAATTTAATTTGGAAATTCTATGTAAATACATGCAAATGGCTTATATAGCAATTCTGTAGTTCAATAGGTGATTCAAGCTATTCACCTTTTTTTTTAAAATTATTTTATTAATTCTTCTTAGTTTTGGTTAAAAGGGCAGACAGCATTGTTCCAAATTCCTCCCAAATCTTTGTTTTGCTCTAAGTCTTTGGAAATGAATGCGTCCTGGAATAGTTCTGGAATCTGGAACATCTTGTTAGACACAGACAACGTTCACAGCGTGTGAGCAAAATTAAACTCTGAGTATGTTCACAGGCGCAAGGCAGCCTCAGGTGGAGATTTCAGCTGCGAGGAGTCCCAGAACCCTTCACCAGCTCGTTCTCTAGCCCCCGTGTTTGTCGTACTCCGCTGCAGTGATTTCCCCACCGTACTCCATGGTGTAGCGCTTGTGAGGAGACGCACCTTTGCTAGGAGACATCCTATGGATTCCTTTGCACTTGGCTAAGTTATTCTCTATAATGGTTTTCATTCTGAGGAAAATCAGAAAATGTGCTGGCAGGAGAAGTTGGAGAAATAGAAATACACGGAGCCATAAATTTTCGAAGAATTTTCAACAGCAACTCGTGTGTTTTGGCTGAACCTCCTGTGAAAGCCAATGGAAGAGAAGCAGGTTTTTTCCCTTCCTCTAGACACGAGCATGACGCTATGTTAGAGTCAGTAGTAGGAAAGGGGCAGAGTCTGGCAAATTGCATAATTCAAGTCCTGTTTTTAATAAAGGTCCTAGGATTTGGCAGTGTGGAAGAAGCAGATGGGTAGTGAGATAGCAGTCTCGGCTGGCTGCCACCCACAAGTAACATACAGCCTCCTTGTTTAGTGTGTCTGGGTGTAATTTTCACTGACATACAAAGAAGTATTTTTAGGAGTGAAGTCAGTTCATTGGCTAAACAGCATTGTTTGGCTTGCTGAAATGATTCCCCAAAGCACTCGCTGCTTTTGAGAATGGCACTTTCCTCTTTGCAGAATGTCATTATTCTGCATGGTAATGACTGTTTTGAAGGGCAGGTCAGGTAGTCAAATAAATGTGTGGTTGGTGCTTTCTGATTGTTTCTAAAATAGGCAGGCCAATTTCTGCTGAAGGAGAGTGAGTCTGAAGTGTGCCAAAAATCATTCTGATTTGCTAGAGAAATTCCAATAGCTGTAAGCACAGCCGGGGGAGCTGGGCTAATGTGCGCAGCAAAAATGATCATGTAATGTTCACAATGTGGTCATCTTATCTTTGTGCCTCTGTGCAGCCCATACAAGAGAGACAAATAGGGAGAAGAAGCAAAACTGGCTCCGAGTTGACACCGAAAAGCATAAGCATAGAAATCACAAATACTTGTGTTTGTGATGTGAATGCTGCTTGTGTAGGCATGTGTGCAGTGTTCAGCGACACCAGACAGGAACAATAATTCTTTGGGGTTATTTTCCATTTACAGCAATAAGAAATGCCAGAGATTTTAAATAATGATGATTCCTATTTTTGAAACTGTGTGGACTGAGAAGGCTGCACTGCAAAAAACCTACCCAAATACCTGCAAGACTCTTTAAAACATTTCCGAGGGAATTACTTTCCAAAGTCACTAAAGCAATCTACAAAATTCCATCTGTAATTACTGAACACGGTCAAAGAGTGAGGAATAATAAAAGGAAAATACGCTGAAAGTTGTTGCTCTCTGACAGTGTATAATGAGCATGTCAGGTAATACAGCTATTCTGTATGGCAAAGTACAATCTTTCATCCTGTGTCAAAAAGCTTCTCTAAAGTGCTTTTCATATTAAAAGTGTCAGATATATATCAAGGTTTTTTTCTCAGTTTTATGAGGCAGAAAGTGAAGAATGAGTTAGTGATTTGCTAAGATCACTAAGAAATCAAAACCAGAATGAGGAGTTCAATTCTTCTTTCAGTCCCTTCTTTTACTCTCACGACATTTTTGGAGTTTTTCTTTTTAAATAGTTTTAGAAATGGAGGAATGATACATTTAAAGACACTAGGTATTACATCCAAGCCAGTGGGGTTAATTCATTTCAGCATGTGCCTGTCATTTTGTGTCACTGAATGCTAAGCCCTCATTTTACAATTCATCTAAATGGATTTGTTCCCAGCTTCCCAGTAAATCTATTTTATAAAAAGTTCTGAGCGCTCAGTAATATTCTTGACAAGAATCAGGATGAAACCAAGATATTTTGGATTATACTGTGAAAATGAAAAGAGAAGAAACCAGAGGTTGAGTTGTCTCAGAGCAGTGCCAGCCATGAGTGCTCTCTCCTTTTTTTGTTGTTTTGGGGTTGTTTTCTTTTTTTTTTTTGAGTGTTGCTTTGAGCGTGGCGGTGGTGGTGTGTAGTGGCTAAGGATGGAAGTTCTTTTATCTTTCATCGGACCAAAAGTACTGTCGAGAACGAGACAGTACACTTCAGTGCAGAGGAGGTCATCTTCATGCCTGACACAGCTGGCAACTCTGAAATGAGGCTGGGAACCACAGTTCAGAATTTGGCTACTGGAAGTTGTGCTTTCCGCAGAGTTTGAGGGGATGGCCTACGCATTTCTTACCTTGTTACCATCCTTTAATCTTCAACACATGTTCACATATGTCTGTTTCTCTTTGTCCTATGGATGCTAGCAATTTTAACTAGTCATATTAATCAGTTTGACTGTTAAAAGATAAAAGCAGTTTGTACTTTACAGCAGTAAGGGATATGATCAAGGGAACTGACGCTGACCTTGTTCCTCTTGACAGTTGTTCCCAACCTGTATTTAAATGAAGTTCGCTTCTTTGGTTTCATTTCCCTAGAAGTGCTTGTGTGCCTGAAATAATGAATTGTTCAAACAGCAATTTTAACCTAGGTCTTGAAGCGTGAAGTTTCATGACACCTTGGAGTTCATCTAACAGCTTGCTGCTTCCTACTGGGCTTCCTCTCTCTCATCCCGTAGTCCGGGCACTCCTCCTGCTTCCCCTGTGCCAGCTCCAACACTTGTCACTTCTCCCGCCCCCCCTGAATTATTATTTTGCTGGCAGAAAGCTGAACCACTTTCCTGAGAAGTCAGATGAGCGCGTGGCCAGTGCCAGAGAAGCTGGGAACGGCGGGATTGCCCCTTTTGCCATCAGCAAGCCCTTCCGTCTTCTCAAATGTCTCACGGGGTCTCGCCACCAGGAGTATTCGGCAAATGCTGAAAGCTGCTGCCAGCAGCAGTCCTGCTCCCTCCTGCCCCGGGCACCTCGTTCCTTCCCGTGTGCCCGTCCTGGGGGCCCTGGATTGGGGAACTGGTGTGCTTTAACTAATGAGTTTAAAAAGAGAAGTTATTTTGCTGGAGTAGTTCTCCTACCCATTTCAACCCAAGACTCAACAGATAGTTACTGTGGTGTCACAGCTCCTGCTGTCCTTGGGGTTTCTGCTGACTGAAGGGCAGTTACCTGAGATGTTTTCATTACAACCACCTTGGCTCTGCTGATGTAGATTTTTGTTTGTTTGTTTGCGGAATTATTCTGGAATATCAAAGCAAAAAAGTGACATTTTTTAAACTTCTGAGACAAATCTGATGTTTTTTAACCCAGTCGATTTCAGTTATCTGCCATACCCGTGAGAAGCAGTGAGCTGCAGCTTAGAGACAAGAAATTCTTAAGCAGCTTTGTAACTGAAGAAAATAAACCATCAAACTACAGAGTAAACTAAATTGACCCATTATAATTTTAAGCAGACCTGAGAAAAATCTACTTAAAACTAGTGTGTTCTGCCCTATTAGAAAAATCAAGATCTGCATTTTCTATGCATCCCTGCATACTCTCTGCTGACTAAGTAGAAAATTCCCAACTACTCCCAGCTACTATTGCCTACTCATAGGACATGTTTACTGCTTTTATGATTTTCCAACCAGTTCTACCAAGTGAATCGGTGATACTAATGTAAGAAATCCGTGATAGTAGACATTATGGAAGCTTTTGAGTGAATTAGAGGATTGCAGTATTTGATTCATATCCAGTTTATTAGGATTTCTTCTATCCAGCAGTTAGACCCTCAATCTATTTAAGCAGCCCTTTGCTGAAAGCACGTATTTGCAGAAGGCAGTAAGAGGTCTACGCGCCATAGTGGTGCCCGTGGCTTCACCTTTTCTCGCAGTAGTAGTAATGTTGTTACTAACTGGCAACCAAAACAGCTGATGTTGGCAGAAAAGAGTTTGCAAACTTGACTAAATGGGATTTAACAAATTAGATTGAATCGGGTTATGTTGCAACTTAATTTTGTTTTGCATTTTAAAAGTTGTCCTGTAGTGATATTGAGACACAATGCACTATTATATTAATGCATTATCATATTAAGGCTTCTGAATGTATCTCTTAATTTTATAAAAACTGGGTAACAGCTTGATGGAGTGCGGATTCTGCAGTTGTTACTGATTCTAAAATGCATTTAACTGGCTTTTTTTTGATTCGAGAGGGTAAATTTCATTTATTTTATTTCTCTTATATATTTAATTTAGAAAATGAAACTATTTGTGCTAAAGCTGTTTGAATCTGTTCAGAAAAAAAGAAGTTCAGCTGTATCACAAAAATTCTAGCTCCAAGTGTTTTTATCATAAGCATTTTTTTTTTTTTTTACATTTTAGCAGTGCGTCATTTTGTAATTTTACAGGTATTTAGTATAAATCTACTCTTAAGTTTTTCATTAACTAACTTTTATCTTGACTATTCCTTTATTTTGTCCCCTTTCTTTTCCTAGTAAGACCTTACGATGTTAATAAGAAAATGTGGGATTTTTTTCTATGTTGAATTGCTTGAATAAGTTGGTTTTGGATTTATTTGCCAAGTGCAGAGGGCCTGCCCAACAATGTTCCTTCTGCTGATTCTGTTCACAGTGTTTGACAATCACAGTGACAAATAACCTTAAATAAAAACATAAAGAAGTTTTAGACTTTAAACAGGTTGTTCCAGTGATTTCACTTCTGCACAGCTTTGAATTTGCTGCTTGTGCTATTCTGTCTTTGTTGACCTATGTATAAATGAAATGAACCTGTATTTGTAGACACCTACTTTGATGTACCATAGTTTTAGTTGCGAAATATGGGATAGAAGATGAACTGCAGAATCCCCCTTGCAAAATACAATTTTTATAACTTGATCTGGATATATACGAAGCATCCCTGCCTCCTCGGTTGTCCGTACTTGCTTGGTGTAATGTGTGCATTCTGGGTGTCTTTTTCCAAAGAAGACGAAGACCTCCCCTCCCAAGTTGGTCACAGAACTCAACTGCATAGTGCAAAGAGTTTGTGTAGGAAGTGGTTTGAGATTTAGGGAAAAAATATTTGAGTTGTCAATAGAGATGTAATGAGCCACCTGAAGCCTTAATGCTCAAACTGCTTACTTTATCAGTCAGGCTTGTAACTGCCAGGAAAATGTTCTTTCAGCTATATTTATGTAGAGCATCCAGATGTCAGTTAGCTAAATCACAGTCATATATTCTCTAGAGAGATTTTAGGTCTTGTTTCTAGTTAAACGATACAGCAGGTGGTAATCAGAATTCAGATCAGATGTCAACTACACCAGAAGTTTTCGTCATCTCTCTCTCCCTCCATTTTTGTGCTTGTTTTTGCATGAGGCGGACAGAGGAAAACATAAAGCAATGTGCTAACACTTTGATAGCTACAGTAAAAGAGGTTTTACTATAAGGAAAAAGAAGGAAATGCTAATCACGTTTCTTAGCAGTTTATTTTGGTTTTCTTAGTTGAAGAACTGACTCAATAACCTGTTTTAATAATTAATACATTGTGAAATCTAGAGTGAAGAATTAAAAAAATGGTAAGGTATGTGTATAAAATGTTTTAAATTAATTTAATTTAATTTGTTGTTCTGAATTTTATAGAGAAACAGCAAATTGAATATTTTCTGTCTCTTTCTCCTTCACTGATACTACTTCTTCATTACAAGTGTATAGTTACGTACTTTACCCTTAGTTTTTTTTCTGACACCGCCATTACTTTTTGGAATAGAGAAGATTTCATATGTTTGAAGTCTTCTTGGTTATTCAAAATCTGTGAATGTGGCTTGATTGGGAATGTTTGGTGGTTTAACAGATCATAGCTTTTTCATTTCATTAGGTCTTTGGTAGAAACATCTTTCCTTGTAATTGTTAGTTATCAATTACATTTATTCATTAACCAATGTTTTATATGAAAACTATATATATTTGTTGTTCTTTTGCATAATAAGACAGTCAGAAAACCACAGAATTATGCTTTTGTTGATACACAGCACTATTCATTAGTAAACCCAAGATATTGATGTTATCACAAAGACTTAAACATTTTTTGTCAGAACTCAGAGATGACTTAAGGCATTGAATCTCCATTAGGCTCTTTAAAAAAGGCCTGAACGTACTGAGATTCCGCGCTCTTATATTGAAGCTTTCGTGAATTGCTGGACCAGACACCTTGCCAACAACCCTGTGTAGTCCATTATTTCACCCAGAAAAGGAAGACCTCCTGGTCTGTGGTTCCCCCTAGATGGTCTCCAGCGTCTCCTGTCCCACAAGTATTTGGATTCAGTAGGCAGCCTGGCAGCTGGGTCTCGGGGCAGCAGCAGGCTTCAGATTGCTCTGAGAATTGGCCAGCTTGGGTTGAGAATATAAGTTGCCCTACATCATTCAGGAAAGCTGCATCTCAAATACAGATTACTTTATTCTTGCATAAGCTAGTCAAGGTTTTTACACTTTCAAAGTATTGTCAATGGAGTAAAGGAAATAGAATTTCTTCTCTGATCATTGCCCAAAAGTCTTTTTTTTTTATCTTAAGTCTATGTCCTTTAGTGGATTACTCTACTATGCAAGACTGGTTTTATTGGCAAGAGTAGCCAATGAGGATTAAACGCGAAGCTGGAGTCTTGCTATTTGGCAAAAGAAAAAAAAAAAAAGCAGAAAATCCAACGTACTTATTTCAAAACTTTTGACCAGTTTTGTTTCTGCTGCCCATGTTACACTGAGTGTGAGCCCCAAGCAACAAAAGAACACTTTGTTTCAAAAGAAGGAGGCTAAGGGGTGTGCTCATTAGATGCAATGCATGAATTCCTGGGGAAAAAAAAACAACCAACTTTTTTTTTTAAAGGTAGTGCATAACTTAAGGCTGTCCCTTGATGGCAGTAACTTTTGAACTGAAAATTTATATACATTCCACGTGCTTATTTTCCTCTGCAGTTCATGAATAAATGAACTGGTACTGCAACAACAATATTATAGCTCAGTGTACTGCAGTTTTTGTAGACTGTCAAATAGGTGGTTTATTCCGTACCAGTGTGGTGCATAAGCTGAATCAGTGTCTTGGGCACCTGAAGATGAATATTGATAAGCCTCAAATGCTATAGCAGTCAATTTTGTATAATTTTCTCTTTTACCAGATCTGTTAATTTTTAGGAGGAAGGAAAGAAAAGGAATAGTACTACTGCCTGATTTTGCATCTTTCTCTCTCCTTGATCCTCTTGACATGACACTACTGTGGGTTATTTTCCATTAATGTAACAGTAGGACCTCCAGCTGGAATGTGCGCTGCTCATCACAAACCTTTGAGCCCAGCAGTTCAGCCAGTTTTCAGTCGGCTTCACTGTCTACTTCTCTGGTTCGTGCCTTGTCAGTTTGTGTATGAGGGTATTATGGGAGACAGCACTGGAAGCCTTGCTGAAGTCAAGGTACACAACATCACTGCTCTCCCAGCATCCACTGAGCCCCTCTTCTCACAGGAGAGGGCTGTCAGGTTCGTTAAACATGATTTCCCCTTTGCAAATCCATGCTGACTACTCTCAATCATCATCATGGTTTTATTTCATCAGTTCCAGTACCACAATGGAAGTGAGTCTTTATTAGAAAAAATTGAGACCAGAAAACAAACCAATTAGTTACATTTTGTCTCAATGCCTTAGAGAAGTCATACTTTGCTGTAATGTAACCTGTATGACTCTAGATCTGTGATTTTCGAATTTGCAGGTGTAAGTAAATACGGTCATAAATCTTCACCTTCAAATGTTATTTTTAACAAACTTTATTGTCACACTAGAAGTGTAAATATATGTGTTTCCAATATCTGAAACAAATTGTCACAGTTAGGTGCTGTGTTTGGTTCCATAGGTCTAGTTCACAGAGAGATCCCTTTAAAGTATAAAACCACATTTCTGTTAGTGCAGTATCAGGGCTAAAGCAGTAGAGTTGGTATGTTCTTTTTCTAGTATCAAAAGAACAGAAAAAGTAGCATTTCTAACTGTTTATAAAGGTTGTTATTTAAGTATGTTAATTGGCCATTTCCACCCTATTTATTATTAACAGCTTGACAAGTTTAGAAAAACTTTTCAGGATCTGTAACAGTAGCTGTTTCCGAGTTTTGCTAATTAATAGTGTCCAATGCATTAATTATTTATTTTCAAGCATGTTTAAAATGCCCCAAGGATTTCTTGTTGAAAAGTGGGATAATTCATGCTGCCCAAAATTAATGTGAAATTGTTACAAGACTGAAGATAGCCAGAAGCAAGCTATTTGACAAGGCCTGCAAATCTCATGTGTGTGTGTGTGTGTGTGTGTGCGAACTTCAGTGCTTCCATGTATTGCTTGGTGCTGCTGCCTTATTAATATAATTGTCTGTATTAAGGGAATCTGTATTCAGGGTTTTTTCCCCCCTAAAGTAATGCTGATTAGTGGGTATTTCATGGGGTTTTGTATTTCTGTCAACTAAACAAAAGTCAACTGTAGTCATTTTTTCATACATCGTGACTCAGAAATGCGTGAAAATGTTTGTTGTAGTAGATTGATTGGTAGAGGTAAAATTTTCAAAATAAAATTCTCACAAAGCCCATGTCTTTTATCCGAAGCAGAAAATATATTAAGATTAGACTTAGAAATGTGCTGAGAAGAATGCCTGTGGTGAGCTATGGTAAGGAAGAAAAGGATTTGAATATTACAAAGTGATTAGCCTAAGCCAATATGCTGTGTGAGGATACTGACAACCACAAGGAAGATCAAAGATTGTATCGGGGGTGTTCCAGCAACAAATGTTAGAAAGATCGTTGCAAAGTCCAATTTTCTTATGAAAAAATATATTTCAAATTCCAGATACATTGAAAATTGATATTGATACTTTTCAGCTCCATTATCTTTGCCGGAATAGTCTCTGTCCACATACGTGGCACTGACAGCATTTTTTAATTTATTTCTAGAAGCTGAACTCTCTTTCCCTATCTTTAGCGTGGCCATTCAAAACCCTCTCACCCTTCTCTTTGTCTTTTAACTTACTAATTTTCTATTTGTTTCTGGGGCTGCTAAAATGTTCTTTAATACAAATGTCCTGGGTTTTATGGCACCTGCCAAAGTAAGGGATCTGAATGGAAACAGAATAATGAGTCAGTGTTGGTTCGGCTCTGCTGAACACGGAGCTGCTCTGTCTTCAGCGCGCTCAGCCCTGGCCACAAAGCCTCTATCCTAGTCATGAATGATGTATTTATGTTACTGTTAAAGAAATATGGACAAAGACGGTGACACGTTTTCCCCTACTTTGATATCAGCCACAATAATTTTGTATGGTTTTGTATAACCAGGTATAGATGGCCCATATAATTTTAGCCATGACATTTATAGTTAGTGAAAAATAACGACGCAAAATGTTTTCAACTTGCCAATTCATGAATGAATCCCAAATGCCTAATGGGACAAAAAGAAGTGAGGTCTTGCAGCGAGAGGGCAAGAAGAATGAATTGTCATAATAGATGAGATGTACTCCTGCACTGGCTCTTGTTATTCCTAACGGTTAGATTCTCAGGCAGAGTGTTCAATGTTTGATGTTTATACACTTATGTTTTCTTGCTTATTGTGTTACTACAGTCAAGTAGTTCTTTTATAATTTCAATTCTGAAGTAAGCATATATATCTGGAAAACTAATAAGCATCATATTTAGACAGTAGGAGAAAAATGACAACATATTTTAATTATGCTTTGGAAAGAGCCATTAACTTCCTCTGTTTCATTACATTGAAGTCACAGAGGTGTGTGTTTTTCCTGTGACTACTGAGCTATGTTTACTGTAGTTGTACCTGGATAGATAATGAAGTGTTGCACTGAATTTGAATATTGGCTTATGTTGACTTTTGTTTGGAGTGCATTAAACACTGTGATCTTGAATTGTAGCCCAGATTTTACTGGCACTTAATGAAGTTGATGGATTCTGGAGAAAACTCTGCTATCAGTCTTTAAAATGCAACTAGTAATAGTTGGAATGCAGATGAAAATCTATCTTCTAACTAGACTTTAAACACTGTACCTAATCAGGAGGTGCCTATACCTTAAGATACCTTAGGAATTTATTTGGCTATAAGATTTGTGTTCAAAATTCTTTTCTCTTGCAACAGTGAAGACATTACAAAGAACATAATGCAAGCCCAGTACAATGTAATACAGACTGCAATTTATCTGTTACCCGTCTTGCACTGCCTTAAACTATGTCATTTGAAGAGAGCTTGACATAGAATTCTTTTTTAAGATCTCAGCAAACAATTAAAACAACAGTGACCTCCAAATATCCCCCCAATACTGGCAAACTCAGTTACACAATGGTTCAAAGTATTTATGTGTAAGAGAAAATACAATAGACATCTCAATCTTAATTGTGATGTTTTAGAAGATTATTTTTAAGACTGGGCAACTTTTTATGGAAAACCAAATGTGGGTTTACAGCAAATTATTGTGTGTAAATATGTTCATTTCAGGAGGTTCATATCGTTTCTTATCACAGGGTAGGAACTTACTGATATAAAATTATGTGCTCATGTATCTAATATGGGCATCTCCATCTTTTTTGTTGGAAAACTGGATTTTTTAAGCTGATAAGACCTCTACTTTTTGTAGAATTGGGGTAGATACTGAAGCTCATAAACTACAAAATTGCTTCTTACTTTAGGACTATAGCACCTGTGACCTGCTATCTGGGAATAGACCCTTGTGTGAAGTTCATCAAGCATTCAGGTGTCAAGTCTGGCAACAGGAGAGAAATACCACTTGAATTGCATATATTGTCAGCTCAGACATCCTTTTCAAAACCCGAAGTCCAGTCTGAATACAGATATATCAATGCTGTGTCCCATTCTCACAAAGTAGTGTTCAAAAGATTTGCTTTTGTCCCTGCGTAAACATTCAAAACTGTCGAATGTGCATGTTTTGAAAACTCCTAAATTACCGTAAAATTGAATTTCACCTTTTGCTTAGCTGTAGTCAATTGATTTACATAGGTTTCAAAATGCAGATAATCAGTTTTCAGGGCTCTGAGAATGCTTCTAATGCATTGATTGTCAGTAAACCAACCTGATCTATTTGCAGTGTTTGCATTAAATATGTCTCTATTACTATAATATTCTTAATAATTTTAAAATAATGATCAGTTAAACTTTCTCTTAATGCAGTTCCAGCGGAATGAGGATATAAAATTCTCTACAGAAATAAGATTTTTCTCTTTCTTGCTGCCTCAAACCTGCTTTTCAGAGGGTTTCAGAAATCTGTCCAATGTGTTTGTAAGGACATAGGCATTCAGTTTTACCCTGCTTTCTGGAGAGCAATCAGTGCAGATTTTTATCTTTTGATTGCTTCAAATACTTTTCTATCTCTCTCTTTGGGGAAAAAAGGTGTTCTTCTATTTAGTCAAACCTATTTTATGAAAGTTCTCTGTTTAATACTGTCCTGGCATTCCTGAAACACTTTTGTTTCTCTTAAAGCAATTATCCTCCACCTTGGGTTTTCCATCTTTCATTAACTGCCTTCGGAAACTACTACATACCTTCTTACTTCAAACTTGTTTGAATTACACGTGTCCAAACTTGCTCACTTCTTTTGTCCTTGAATATCATCTTTACTGGTTCTTTGAAGTCTCTCCAATGAGTTTAATTGTTGGTATTGAAGCAGAGGACAAGCCAGAAACTTGCTCTGTAAAACCCGACAAACAAGTTAAACAGATTATAACTTTGGATAGATACTTTTGACATTGTGGTTTGGTAGTGCAGTCACTATATTTTTGTCTAGCCTCTCTTCCAAACCAGCCAGCCTGAATATTCTGAACTGCCCAAGGACTCATTTTATCCTACAAATGTTTATGCAAATGTGTTCTGTACAAGTTAACATATTACATAAACTGAGTTTTATTCTCAAGCTTAGCATTTCATTTTATCAGTCTGTCATTAAAAATAGCCACTTGCAAATTAGCAGTGCTAGCTGCCTCTCTTTAATCAATTTCCTTAGCAATTGTGAGGCTCAGAATTACTTTCAGAAGCATTTAATAATGCCAGTGTTACATTTATATGGCATCTCAGGACAAAGGAGTTAATCATGACACAGAATCTAAACTGCAGATTGACAGAAATAAATCAGATGAGGGAGAAGAATTCCCACCAATATTATTTCATAAACGGTGGCATCTAATTGCCTTCCGTGTGTTCACCAGGACTGCTCTGAATCTTGTTTCTGAATGATTGATTGCTCGGCTCAGCTGTTAAACTGGATTTGCAGTTTATCGAAGGCTGTTGTGAAGTGCGTAAGCCTTGAAAATGAGTTGAACGGCATCATACATTACCGTTGGCTGCTGTATTGCTTAATGCTGCACATCTAGCCCTCTGACATTATCACAGACATTATAATCTTCTATTACTGCAGGGGAATGGCCTGCTATCAGTAATGTGCTCGGTCCTTGAAAGATTCAATATCAAAAGCCATTTACTTCTGTAGGATTGCAAGTTTGTTCTATGGATTCCTATTGCCTTAGAAAGGCATATACGAGTTGTTCAGCCACTGCATTCAACTGGGGCATCTTGAGTACCTACTACTATATATACACATAGCATTTAGGTTTGACATTCTAAATGCCGCTGGCCTCATACGTAATCTGTGTATGCTTATATAGAATGACTTACTCCATCATTTGCTTTTTCCTCTCTGCCTCCACAACAGTGATAAACCTGTCTCGCCATTACCCGAAGGTCTCCAAGGGCAGGCAGTAAGCTCCAGACTGCAAAGCTCATCCCTGGTCTTCAGTTGTACACTTGTGAAAAAAAGTACTGGACAGTACTATGGAACCAGAGAGACGAACCAGGGTGATGGAGAAGCTTGAAAAGTTGAAGGTTTGGTTCAGAGTGTACCACTATTCAAACAGTGGGGAAGGGACAAAATTTTTCTGATTTTTCATAATCCTTCAAGCTGGCTGAGAAATGAGCTGTACAATATGATATCTTGCATTTCAGTCTAGGATTCGCTTGATGAAAAGCAGTGCTATGTTTCGAATGGCTTGTTTTAGGTATTTCCCAAATATGAATATTTTATATGAGTGAAATATCAACTGAACACAGCCCCAATCACAGATTTGAGCTGACGCATACAATATATTTGAGTCCAACTGGTAGGACTAATAAAGAATACTTATCACCATGTCTTATTTTTATTTAGAGAGAAAAAGTAAAAAAGTTTTAATATATGTGTATAATATACGAATACATATTTATGAAGAGACAGTGTTGTTTTACAGTAGAAGTCAAATATTGTCTACTCTGTCATGAATTTGCTCTGTCCAACATTTACCTGTGTTCTTATGGCTGTTTCTAGTGCTTGCTCTAGGCTATTCTGACATCTTCTACTATGGATAAAGTATTATTCAATGCCATTTTAGGTCACTTTCACAGAAGAGCAGTACAATCGTGTAGTGTGGACTATATGCACTGGCAGTTTGCCCAGCAACAAACCCAAAATATTAATTGGGAAGGAGAAATGCAGGTGGGGAATACTGTGGACACTCATTCATTCTGCAGATCAAATGGGAGGTTTTGATTTCAAGAAGGATTTTTTTTTTTCTTTAATACCTCAGGATTCTGCTTACTTTAGTTTGATGCTATCTCGTTAAAATTTTTTCTGCATGATTCTACATTAAAATTTAAATGACTTTTCTTCCCACAGTCATTGCTTATGGGCATAATTTGAAGAAGCTTATTAATTTCACCATCTTTTGTATGTAAATCAATAATGGACACTAGGAAGATTAATGTTTGTGAAAGAAAAGATGATATAACAGTAATAAATCTTTTGTGGGAGTCGTATGTCTTCTTCAGCTACTGGCACAGAAATGATCAAGTTAAATCTGGCCTGTTGGTCACGGGGCATAACCCAGCAATGGTGGGAGGGGCAGGTGCGGTCTTTTTGCTGACCTTGGGTGGCCCCAGTTCTGCGGCAGAGCTCTTGTCATTCCTTCCTCGGCGTCGTGTTCGGGACATGGTCTTGAAGAATTCACACAGGACTTTTAAAAGCTCTGTAGAAGTAAAATAACTTTCATTTTTCCATTGGCTTTTTTATTGCCCAAACCACATAAAATTAAATTTAAAAAAAAAAAAAAAGGGAAAAAAGAAAAACCTCTCTGAAGTAATGTTTTGAGGAATATGTCCCTTTCCTATTCCTTTATCGTAACTGACAGGCCGTAGAAACTCGTCTCCCAAATGTTTCATGAAAAATGTTTTGCCAGGATGGCTGAGCAGGCTACACTGAAACCCAGTCCCAGCTGACATGTGAATAATCTCCACCCTGAACAATTTGGAGCTGTAGTGAAAGTGTCGTCTGATAACAGATGGGCGAGTCCATTCCACAGCAGCTGAGGGAGTTGCAAGAAATGCCATGTGGATGGATTTTATTTATTTATTTATTTTCCAAAAACCTCTCTATTGCTTCCTTGCCACAGAAAACTATTCCCCCAGCTTTCAAAGTGAGAAGGAAATGTTACTGTCTCCTTAATCTCAAAGTCCTTTTCCACCAGTAATACCTAGAGAGCAAGGGGACAAGATCTATGCTGAGACACAGCAAAGCAGTTTTCTTTCACTCAAGAGGTTTTATTTGCAAAGTAAAACATCCATCATAAAGGTCATTTTTACTCCAGTGGTTCTGGCTCCTTCCTTCTAAACAGGTGACAATGTCAGCTAAACCCAGCTGCACAGAGCAATTCAGAGCCTCCTTGCGAGGTCCTACACTCGTGCCGCTCTTTCAGGGGTCACGGGGAAGGTTGTTCTTTGGCTAGAGATTTCCATATGAAAAAACATACAGACTCTATGGACTATGAAGCTTCATTTTTATCCTTCAGTTTCCCCTTCGTAACATCCCTATAGGCTCTCTTTAGGGGTTATCCTGCCAAACACTTAAAAGATGACAAAAAAGCAAAGCAAAAAAGAAATAAGAAGTCAAAACAAAGATACTCATGAGAGAATTGTCTCTGGAGTGAGGACTCCCCATGGCATATTGTGGATTCTCAACCAGCCTTCCTAAAATTAACACCAAAAGGAGATGGTTTTATTCTGAACTGAATCACCGGAAAAAGCCATAGAAAGTTGAATTTCAGAACTCTAACTCTTCCTGAGCTGATACATGCGAGTGGGATTAAGCCAACGTGGCAATTCATGAGCTAGAAGGTGAGTTCTGCGGTGCTGCTTGTTTACGGCAGCCTGCCATGGGGAACTGGGGGGGTGATAGGCTTCTGCCAAGAAAAGATGTTCACCAAGATCAAAGTCAGATATTTCAGGCTAATTCCTGAGAGTAGGTCCTGAAACGTTTCTCATGCGTGAGCAACCCCGAGATTGCTGTGAGGGTGCTCAAAAATTGGCATAAGTAAAATCTGTGTTGGATTTCTTCAGCAGATTAGATTTTTATTATTTTTTTTTGGGGGGTGGGGGAGGGAGATGATTCTGGTGTTCCCCTACTTCTGGGGTCCTTGTCCACTCATAGTCTTCCAAGGAGCTGCTACATGATGTTGGCATTGACCGCAGCACTGGGCTAGTGCTTATGGAGGTGGGTGGGTAGGTGGGGGCACTGCTGGGGAGGTCTGGAGAGTGTCCGGCTTCAAGCGCGTCCTCTGAGTCTGGGTTTCACGAGCCTGGGCACGTGCTTCTCCTGAGAGACCTCTCAGAAGTGAGGATACTGAAAGAGTCACACGTACCTCCTTGGATACTTTTTTCAGTTCGACTCTTTTTCATGGAGCACGTATGCATTTACTTTAGAATTTAAACAGATCTGTTAACAACAGGTGGATTATTTCTGTGCTCAGATGTGACAGCACCGAAGTGCATTCCTGGATGGAGACCACTGGGAACTGTAGATTGCCAGTTATATACTGCAGATATTTTTCTTTGTGGGAGAACAAAGTTTTTATTTCTAAGTGCAGCCTGCCAGCAAATGTGAGATTAACTGTTCGAAGTTGCCATTGGACTTTGCAACAAGATTAAGTTGGTTCAAATGAATTATCTAACATCTGTTAAATCATGTTAATGCTGTTTTAAGGAAGTGCTTTTAAGCTTTTTGCAAATGGAACTTGGTTGAATTTGTGCAGCTTTATAATTTATTGAACACTTTTATCCACGTTGATATTTTTCTCCTTTTGTTATGTAACAAAAATACTATTGAAATAATTAGTGAATGTCAATCATCTGAAATCTTTGTGGATCTCTGGTGCCACTAGAAGCTCTCTTTTGGCAGAACTGAAATGTCATTACATAATTCCTTTTTCAGTGATTCACAGAATAATGGTGCCTTTGTTTCATTCTTACTGTGCTATGGTGTTGTAAGCAGCAGCTCCTCACACTTTCAACCTGAAAAAGTACTATAACATTTTAGTGTGAAGAATTAGACAATTGTAACCTTAATTATTGGGAATCTCAAGCTTCATAGCTTTCATCTTGAAATATAAATGAAAAAGAAACATTAATATTTATTTATTGGTATTATTCATAAAGTGCAGCACAGATTTACATGTCCAGGGATTTCTTTCCATTTTTAATATATACTTTTAAAACAGGACAAAATTAATAATTAAAAAATTCCTCACACATCTAAATTACACCAGATAATATAAAGATGCGCATTATAGTAGCTCACGAGAGAATACAGTTTGAGAAAATTGTCAACATAAATTTGTCTGATAAGGTCAAAGTAATGCTGCTGACAGTAGAATAAGGAAGAGAAAATATTTTACTGCTTCCAGGCATCTTCATGTTAAGTCAAGTAAAGAATATAAAGAACAACTCAAAATACAGAAGGAAAAAATTTCACTCAAAGGGAAAACATAGCAACATTTTTGTATTGTTAGTACCCTTATAATGTTCTGTGTAAATGAAGTGCTATAGCACATGTAGGTTGTTTTTCATACGAGCTGAGACTGAATTAGGCAGGAGATTTAGTTATGGCTGGATCACATAAATGCATCCTTTGCAACGCAAAATCACAATCAGAGTGAGTAAGTCATGACAGTCAATCTTACGATTTAAATTCACTTTCATGTTTACATTAAATTTTATTCACCGTGGACAAGTCCTAATACTGTGAACACAAATTGAAGGTGTGGGGTTTTTTTCCTTAGTGTCTCCAGTAAGAGCAGAATTTGGAAACGACCCTTGTGCTTTTTGATGTTGTGTAAATACAGATCAGATCTAATCTTTGCTTGCCTCTTGTGACTTACATATGAGCTTTTGTAAATAAACTATATAAAGATTAAATATAGACATTTGAATCTATAAAAGAATTTATGTGGCAGGTAGGAGTATTCACTCACTCGTTCCTAATTTCTGGGCTGCTTGCACTGTTTATAAGTATTATACTGGACATGCTTCATAGCTTAAATGTTTTTCTTCTAGAAATGTAAGTTGACATTTTTAGGCACATTCTGCAGAGCACTAATTGTGTTCTCATTAACAGAAGAGGTTAGCTCACTGTGGAGCTCTGCTGCTGCTGCTTGTATGTTTAAGAGCAAGATCAGGATTTCATTTGTTAGATCTTTACAAAGGATGGTGTGTCGGATTAACCTCAGTCTACTCACCTGAAAGTACCCTGCATACGCAGTGGTTCTGTTTTTCTTTAACCAAATTATCCGTCGTGCTAGGTTACAGAAAGATGGGACAAGAAAATTCTGTCTCGCAGTCAGGTTTCTTGCTTCGGTGCACTTGTGGCTCTAGGACTCTCCAACGTGCCTTTCTACAAGACAGTTTATGAAATTGTTTTGGGAGGGAATGAGCTTTTATGGACAGTGTCCTGGTGGTTAGGGCGAGTCGGGTGCTGGGAGTCCCCGGGAGCAGAGCCAAGGCTAGCGGGGAGCACCAAAATACAGCAGCTCCAGAACAAATGGAGGGGGGCAATTAACGGGGAAGGCAGCCCAGTTGTTAGGAGCAGAGGTGGGAAGGTTCACCCAAAGCGAATTCCACCAGAAGAATCAAAAAACAAAGGACAGAAATAAGACCTTCTTGTTTCTCTGATGGTTAATTGCATTTGGCCAGTGATGCTTAAGTGTGGGATAATACTATTTAATATGATACGAGAAAAGAGAAAATGACAAGGGTTACTTTTATTTTGTGGAAAAATCTGTGTTTTCGGTGTTGGTAGATAGTTTGGGGTTTTTTTAAGATTCAGATATGTTAATAAAATCTGTACAGAAATAAAGTTTAATCGGCATTTTAATTGCATTATTCAGTCTTGTTCAGGTAACAATAAACTAAGGACAATCTGTGAGGAGAAAAAAGTGATCATTTTAATACTTTTGTTGCTGGTAAGAAATGTTTTGGTCCTCTGATGGTATTTCCAATGTCTAATTTACTTACATGTACCATTTAACACCTGTTCCTTTGACACGTTAGGGATTACCATCCAGATGCCTCTAAACAAACCCCAGATTATCTGTCCTCTTCTGCTGGGAGGACGCAGTAGTTGAGGTAACTCAAAAGGTTTTGTGGATGCTCTACAACATACTTCAGTGAACTTCTGTCAAATGCTTTTAAGAATGCATCTGTAACTACCAGCAGCTGCCTGGTTTAAATTCAGTTTGCAAATCATACAGACCTAGTTTTTAAAAAAAAAAAAAAAAAAGTGAGGGAAATCACAGGGGAATATTGTCTAGATCCCCGTTGGCAATAGTGATAAAAGTTAATGGGTAGAAACATGAAATTTCACTCAAGGATGAGCTGTCTTGTGAACATATCCCTGTCCCATTTCTGATAGTTTCCATGCTGTATAAACTCTTTGTTTCTGCCTTTGCTCCTACTGATGCAAAAGGCAGCGCCAGGAACTACTTGAAAATCATCAAATATAACTTCCTTTTCTTTTTACCATAGTGCTTCCACTTTAAAAATGAGAAGTTTCTTCAAATCTTTATTAGGTTTCTCATACTACCTCTGTTAGAGGTCCTTGCCCAGTAACACTTCCAGGTTGCTAATCTGAGCAACATTTTCCTCCCACTCAAACACACTGAGGAATTTTTGTATCCCCTCTGTGTCTGTCTGAATAGGTGTTTAGATTCTTTGTGTCAAAGCTCTGTAGTCTACTTTTTCCATTTTTGTTATAATTTCAGTTTTGGTGCATTAACAATTTTCTTTGTTTAATTTTAGCCCATGAGCTCTGTTTTCTTTTCTAAAATTGCTTGTGGTAACTGGTCATATATATTTTTTTCCTCCTGATCAGATGTCCCACATAATCTTAGATGATATATAAGAAAGCAGAACATTCTTTTGCTTTAAAAAGTGGAGTGCAATGTGAAGAAATAATACCTTCAAAGGGTACTGAATCTGTACAAAAGCCTTTTTTTTTTTTCTTTTTTTTTTGTTAAGGGTGCTTGCAGTGGCATATACCTTTCACATGTTATATAAAAATATTTAAAAGTCTGTAAAAAGCTAATTACAAGAATGTCTCCTTTTGTTAACAGCATAAGATGTTGGTTTTTTACCTTTATAATAATTCGATATAATGTATAAATGAGGGATTTTGTCCCTCCCCTTCCCCTGGTATGTGTAGCCTCTGTGATGATTGGTCTTGGTTCCGGAGAAATAAGCTTATCCTGCTCCCCTTTTGGCATATTTTTCAGCAAATGCCACCTTTCCTGAGGCATGAGTTGTAGACTGCAAGGATACTTTTCTTCATGTTTCTCCCACCATAGAGATTGTTTTTCTTGTTCTTACAGTACATTAGATATTTTTCACTTTCAAAATCTATTCATATTTCATTATTTTTGTCTGTATTTCCTCTTGGTTCATGCATACTTTATGCATGTTTCAGGGTGTATTTCATATGATATGTGAAAATACCTCTACTTATTTCCTGCACCTAACTTTGCAGTATGGCGTACTGATTAGTGGTTCGGGTGCTTTCAGTCCCTGTTACGGGGACTTACGTACAGACAAGCTGAAGTTAATTTTATAAGATTTATGAAAGAGCATATCTGTTGGATTACTGTAATTCGTTGTTAAGAGATTGGACAGATTTTTCTTTTATCGGGGCTAATGAAATTAAATTTTGTGCCTGACATTGTACGTTAACTACAAGTTGTAGGCTGTGTTCGAGAGTCCTTGACTGAAGCCTACTGTGTGTATTGCTACACAGCAACTCAGTCTGGGAGGTCACAGTTGTTCCTTTCAGTCTCAAGTGTCAGCGTCTTTTTCAGCCAAAACTGTAACAGCCTTACTGAAAACTTTCTTTTTGAAACTTAAAATTCTACAATAAAATATGGTCTCAAAAAATTAAACCATGAGAAAAGTACAGGATCTAGTCTTCAATATCCAAATAGCATTTTGTATATCTAAGAGACATTTCAGACCGAGTTTAATGCTCTAGCAATCCCCAGGCCAAGGATTGAAGCCCGTGGAAGGATCCTGAGGGATAGATAATTCAGGACTCAAGTGACTTGCACAAGATTGCTCATAACAGGTTTATGTACTGAGAGATAGTTATTGTCAGGTGCGCTGCAAAATAAATACAACCCTGATTACTTACTCTCACTAGTTTTTCTGGAATGCATTTGGAGTAAGTAAGTTGCATGGTTTGTACTGGCCCACTGGTGAAACCCACGGGGCTGGATTATCCACTAGTCAAAGCCTGGACTTCATTCACTTAAAATATGTTCCCAGAGAGGAGTTAATGGTCTTGAAATTCTCTGCTTTCAGTACTGCTCAGATCCAACTTTTAAGGGTCAGAGGAAGGAAAACTAGTTGCTACCTGGAGCAGGCACCACTGCTCTCCACCTTTCTTCATTCCCAGAAAACCTCATTGTATAGAAAATCATAATCTGAATGCAGATTAAACACTCTGTGTACATCCCTATCTCTGTGTAGCAGAGAGACGTGCAGGTAATATCACAAAGCCAAGTGCAGTTTTTATTCACTCTACACTGCAGGGTTCGTCCACGCCAAATCCTCTCAATTCTTGGCAAGAAACAGGGCTGAGTCTCCTGCCTAGTTGTCATTGGAGAAAGACCCATGCTGTTTTGCCCTTGACTTAAAAATTCTGCAAACTTTAGCTGAAGTTTTGAGACTCTCAATGTAAAATACAAGCAGAAAATGAACTAGTTGGGTTTTTTGGTTTTGTTTGGGTTTTTTGTAACCAAGAGCAGGGAGATAGGTAAGTTATCATTTCATATAGGAGGCTGTAGGAGTAACTTGTAGAGATTGTTAAGAAACTAGTAATAGCTCAAGGTCTTTTAGGTAATAGAAGGTTGAATGATACCCTTTTCATTTTGGATTACAGTAACTTATGTAGTGTCAGACCCGGCAGCACAGGCTGTCAGACCTACTATCTCAGGTATTTATCACTTTTTATTTAAGATTTATTCTTTGAAGTTGAATCATAAGGTCTTTGTTCTCACATGACTCAGATTGTATGCTAGGATTCCAGCTATTTGTAACTGTTTTTAAAATTCTGATTGAGACATTTGCATCTTCATTTATGGTTATTTTTCCACGAACCATTTGTCCTCAGTTTGTTTAAATACGCTTACCTACACTCATTAAATATGAGAAACTTTCTAGCTGGTTTTCACCATAATGAAAAAAACTAGATTAGTATTATCTTTAAAGACTCTAGATTTATTTAAAAATTTAATGATTGAGGGGAAAAAGATCAATCTATTTTATTTGTCCTCTTCAATGCTAGACAGGCACAAAAATTCCTAAATATTTTACTTTGTTACTCTACTCTTAATATAGGTCATATATTGACCAAATATTGTTTCCTTTTTTTTTTTTTTTTGTGAGATGAAATGAATTGTAATGAATGTCTTTCTGTTTAGAAAAATAATGAGCAAAAATTCAGCATGGTTATAGTCCCATGAATTTTCACATTGAGGTATGAATATTAACAATGCTAAGAATGTGCTCAGCAAAAATCGATGTCTGATATACAGAAACTGAAAACCACATGCATGCATCACGCTGTTACTGTATGCAGTACAGTTGCTTATTCAGCCCAACATATCAGCATTTTAAATTTGTCATCCTTAGTACTTATGTTTTGCTTATCTTTTCACTTGATATCACAATATAAACTTCTATTTGCTGAAACAATCATTATTTAAAGAAAATAACTGCATCGCTAAAATAATAGTAACTTTTTTATTCATGCGTGAAAAAGTAAGCTCTGCAGTATTGAACTAAGAATGAAAAAACTATATCATCTGTGGATTGTAATAGAAAATACGTTGAAATCCAATGAAGTCTGCTAGCTAATGTTTGACGTGTGTTTAGTTAATGTTAGTGGACAAAAATATATGTCACTTAATTCTTTGCTGGTAGTAATCAGCAGTCTCACTAGAAGTGTTTGCAGATAACAGGGGACCAAAACCGCATGAAACTCTGTCTGCTTCTTTGATGCCACCATCACTGAAGTATGTTGTATGAAGTGTGACCAAACTGCTTGTGGAACATCTACCAGTGCGGACGAGCCGATAACGTTTTGCCTTCACAAAGAAAAATACCACTTTTATACTTGAAGTAAAGAGAATGACAGTTGCAAGAACACATAGACATTTAAAACATATTTTCTGCTTCACTCACAGTTTAAGGTAACTTATTTCAGATAATATTAAGAAACCCTGTTTAATAAAACAGTACTATCATTAGCACATACCATTTTCCGTTACCATTATGCCCCCATTTAAAAAATGTCTAGGAGGTATTTGCTCTGTGTCCAACAGCATGATGGCAGCAAGTAAGCACATTAGAAAACTGTCATTCAGCCTAGTACATTAAGTAATGAAGTCAGAAGGCAAGAGAAAGAGATTTTGTGTGTTTGTCAACCTCTGACAATTTGAAATCGATAAGAATTTGATAATGTTGAACTATACTCGCGGATAACGTCCTAGCTGATTTTCCCCAGCCATACTGCTTTACTCATACTTTCTTTTACTTCTCAGCTGAAAAGAGAGGTATGCAACACAGGGTATATTGGTATAATTAACAAAAAATAGGGTATTGAGCGGGATAAATGTAATGAGAAACTAATTATCTTGTTTATAGCTCGCACTGTCCAAAACCAAGTATATTTTACTGGCAGTCTTGCAAAGCTAGATTCCTTTACATTTCTCAGTTGGGTCTGCCTCATGTGAGGTATAAAATTAAGTAAGAGATTGCTTTTTAAAGCAAAAGCAGGTCAGTAGTACTATTTAGTAAATAGATGTCATTTATCAGTTTTTGTGGTACAAAACGCAACAATGCTTTGGGAAATTTGGGTAAAACAAATGGAAGTTATAAAACTCTATAGCTTCAGAATTAAAATACGTAGTAATAAATGTGAGGAACCATGTGCTGAGTCATATGCTAAATTATATTTTTGATGGCTGTGCTACGTACCTAGGTGTTTCCCCTTTATTATTAGGGGCATCTTTTGTCAGTGGAATCCCTTTGAGTCCTCTACATCTCCGGAGTCCTTAATAATGCGTGAGATGAAAAAAATATACCACAGTGCCATTTTTTGAGAGTGAAGTGTCACACAAGACAGGATGTGTGCAGTGTTATGTATGGTTATCTAACATTTACATAAAATATTTTTTAAAATATATTCAATTTGCATATACTCCTGACAGCGACAGAAAAATTAATAGCACTTTAAGTACAAAAATAGGTATTTTTTAGGATTTGTAGAGCAACTATTTGTAATTTTTTCAATTTTTGTGCTTTTCTGCCACTCAAGGGAGTCATACCCAGTGACCTCAGCTAAGCACAGTAGCACTTTTGAAGGAGCGTGCTTAGAGAGTGAGAAGAACAGAAGAATCTGAGGATATTAATTCCCCTGCAAAGGGAAAGTTGTTTTAATGTTAAATACATTTAACAAGAAGTAGTCGTGCTCCTTCTGATTGTTTATAATTAGAAATTACTTGATATTCTCACTTTGATGTTCAACTAAAGGGCAGGACACATTTCAAATCGTGAGTGTTGTTGACTAGAATGATAAAGGCTGATGATGAATCTATTTCGTGGCAAGGGAAAATAAGGGAGTTTGTGCAGGATTAGAGTTCATTCCTTTATTATTTTCCTTTTTATAGTCCCAGCCTTGAACAAAAGCAGACCTGTTACCGTTTGTGGAAACTTCTGGCTTGCTCAGCAGTATCTATGCCAGTCTTGATGAAATGGTGAAGCCATCAGTCTTTGATTTAGACTGAAAAAGGGGATGTAAGATTAAACTTCAGCCTCTTGATTAGCCAAATTAATTATGGAAATGAGAATGCAGTGAGCCTATTAAAGGGAACCTTTGCTCTCTGTGGAAGAGAGTGCACTATATGCTCACTTTCTTTCTTGAAATAAAAAATGTTCCCATCTGTTTTGCTGATGTGAGGACAGCTGCAAAGTTCCCCAAAGGGAGAGAGCAGTTACAGAGAACTGAAGTCATGGATCTGCAGGTTCGGTGCCCAGCCTCGCTGGTAATTCTGTCAACTTCTGCAAATCAGCCACTGGAAAACAGATTTTGGTAATACAGCTTGTAAGATTGTAAGGTCACAGACCTTCTTGGAAATTACGGTAATGGTATAGAACACAAGTCTACTTTATAAAGAACAACTCTGTAAATCTTGATTTTTTTTATTTTATTTTTTTTATGTGCTCATTTGTTTGGAGTTATTGGCTGGCATACATGTTCTGTTAGTAGAGCTAATGGAATTAATTTTCTTCTTTCTTCATCAGCTGGCAAGAGAACACAGGTTTGTTAACACTTGAGAAGCACTGCCTAGTATTCTATTGTTAAACGAAAGCTTCCAGAAACAAAAAAGGAAAGAAAACAATTACTTCTGGCACTTTCCCAGTATTTCTTAAACAACAAGCCAAGTCAAAATTAATCAGTCATAGTGTGAAAATAGTCACATAACATATGTTATTGTTCTTGCTCGGTGATAACCCCAGTTTTGATAGATAGGTAGCCTTTTTAAAGCTTTGATCAGGTATTTCTCTGCATTCACTTTAGCTAATTCTTCATTGGTCTAGAAAAGGATTTATTCTGCTGAGTTCTTGTGATGAAATTCTGGGATAAAAATATAAGTACATCAGAAAACTCGTTCTTATTTTGTTATGGAAACTTTTGCTAATCTTTTAAATGTTCTATTACCACACCATGAATAAATGTATATCCCTTATATTAGGTATTTTAGGTAGTGAGGTACTTAATTTTAGTATCAGTTATTACAGAAATGCAAAAATAATTTTTGTTTGAAATTTTATAGCAAAACCATGTTCTGACAGGAGATTTGACACTTCTAAATATCCTGGTTTTCTCATAGCGGTTTTAAAATTATCTATGGGTTCAGTTCAGATTTGTATTATTTGTATGCTTTTTTGTCTTTAGCATACATTTGTGGACATAATACAGAGGATATTTTAGGAAAGGACCATAATTTTAGCTATGTATTTAAAATAGAGGAATCATTGCTCATCCGTGTTATCATGCTGGAACTTGCTACTTGTATACTTCCCAAATTGTGTTGACCATTTATTTTTAAAACTGCCTTCTTCCAGTGATTACTGATATCTAGTATCCATTGATGTAAAGTATATGTAGTTACCACAGAAACTTTCAAAGACAATTGAAAAAGTCATAGCACCACAGTATTTTCTGATTACCTTGTGAATCAAAACTAAAGGATGACTGTTAACTAGGGCATCTTTCTGTATTTTCCAATAAAACTATTCTGCTTTGTCTAAGTAGTTAAAAGTTTATTGGAATGGGGAATTTATTCTCTTATCCTTTTTGATTAAAAAATAAGTCTTTCTGGCACAGTGGGTATTCTTTTTCTGAATATCATGCTTTTATTTTTTTCCTTTACTCTCAGTTGTATTTTGATTAAAATAATAAACAGGCTATAGTTACACGCAAAAATAAAATTTTTAAACCTTCATTTTTTTTTTTCTATATATTGTAAGAAAGCAAAAGAGGGACAACTGTAACATTTGGAAAAACTTCAGTAAAACTTTCATTTTTATCTTAGGGTTTCACAGCAGTGACATTTGTTACTGCTTATCTTTCACTTTTTTCTTCTAACACATAAATTAATATTAGAAACTCTGGCCACCTTTGAAAAATTACTTTTTTCATCTATTTTTTCCTTGTTATTTATGAGACACATGCTAATACCATCTGTTAATGAGTGTGGTGATAAACTACATCTTCTGCTCTTCCTATCGTGATCCGCTTTGAAGATGCTTTCAAGAACTCATTCCTTGATAAATATTATCAGTCTCAGACCAATTTATTATGAAATTTTGATCAAGGTATATAAGAAGAAAGAAAAATGTTTTGAATAAGGTATATCCTATTTAAAATGTGTTATTGTATACTCTATGTAAAACTTAGATTTAGAAGAATTCGTTACAGCAAAATTTAACTATTTATCTTGTACTCTGAGTGAGGTCATTTCCCCACACAGAACTTACCCTTATGAACAGAATATGGGCATGATAATGTTTGTGTCTTCTGATACTTAGGACTCACGTATGACTTGTTTGTCAAGTGAGTATGTGGTTGGCAAAGTGAAATGTTGGCACAATTAATTTTCTATTTGCAGTTAGCACAGTACTAGCGAAATAATTTGATCCAGATTTTTACAAAGCTAGCCAAACTCACCTTGGTTACCACATGCCGATTAAAATTATTTCTGTGCAGGTGAATATTGTGTAAAGTGAACGTGGCAAAAAAAGTGCGCATTGTTATCTTTTGTAATCAAAAGAGTGTTCTCACCTGTGCGTGAACTTCAAACATGCTTACCCAAAATCTCATCCAACCAAAGCCCAAGCAGATGTTGGCCTCCGTCTTGAATTTGTCTTATTCATTGTGAAACCAATCCTGGCAATAAGTGCTGCTGCCTCTCTCTCCACAGAAGCACATCACCACTCACTCACAGAGTCCTGGCATGGCTGAGGTTAGAAGGGACGTCTAGAGGTTGTCTTGGTCCAGTGTCTGCTCAACATTCCAAAATCTGCCAAGTGCACGTTAAGCTCATGTGGATTTGAAAGTTGTAACCCACTCCCTGGATTCTGTATTCTTCCTGAAAACAATGCATAATAAGAAAGTCATTGCTTCTGGAAAGGCACTTGACACATTGAGATCAACTCCTTAACTACTGTGGTATTCAGCAATTTTTTTGTAAGTAGTTACTTTGAAAGAACTATTTCAGTACAAATACCTCGAGCAAATAGGGTTCTTACCGAGGCCGTAGTTTGATGTTTCGGTCAGTCATTGTCACTGTTGAGCCTTGATGCAAAGGCCTTTCTTTTATTGTTCTTTATAAATGACCTGCAATAACACATTTAAGGTAGTGCAGCTATGAAGTAATGCAAGTGAATTTACATTCAGTGGTCTGGGACTATCAGAATCAGTAATTGTAAAATATGTTTCAGTTTGAACAGTTCTTCAGAGTCTCTCCCCGCTATTACAGAAGTTGTTTAGAGAGAGATCAGCTCCTCCGATGCTCTATTCTGGCATATGACCACTCAAGCCAGTAAAGACACAGTGATGTATCAGTTAAGGATATGGTCCTCTAAAATGGTCATTTCTATAACACTGAAACAGACTGCACTGTATTACTGCTGCATGATCCTGATGGGAAAGTAAGATGCAAATAAAAAACTAAGGTGACTACTCAAATGAATAAAAGGGCTCGTTGTTGCCCAAGATTACAGTAATTGCATTGTTCTCAGTAAAATCTTCTATAAGCCATCAGCAATACAAATGTTTCTGAAACATCATTTCTCACTTCTCTTTTTTTTTTCCTCCAAAAAAAAAAAAAAGAAGGTTCTTAGAGATTTCACCTCCTCTTTGGGGATGAAATTATTTCCTTGACAGTTGGCAAAGGCGGGAGATTCACAAGTCTCAGCAACTGTTTTCCTGGTGGAAAAATCTAAGTGAAATGATTAGAACATCTGGCAAAGCTCTTAAATAAAACAGTACTTTGAAACAGAACTGATTCAGTGTATCCTAGGACATTACATCAGTGACATTAGAACGATTAATATTCAAGACATGCTTAATTATAATTATACTTCACAGATGTTCTACAGGAAAAAGTGGAACATTGTGATTTCAGGTTGAGCTCTCATGCAGGCAGACTAATGCAGTGGCACTTTACTTTCTTCCTATAAAAAATAGTTAAAACATTGACTGTTAAACCAAAAATATGCATGAGAATCTTAGCAATAGCAAGCGCCCAGCATTTGAGATTATGTAAACGGTATCAGCTGCTCTATCAACTGTATCAGACTGAAAAATTTCGCGCATGGCGGCACATTTCTGGCAAATTTTTGGTGCTTTAGGCTTGCCTAGTGTAAGGATAATGGTAAACAAACCGAGGAGCTCTATGGCTGAGGCAGGCATTGTGCTACCTTTAGCGTAAGCCTGTGCATTGTTTTTTGTAATCCTCTGTACCCTTCACTTGCTACCAACTAAAATCGGGGCAGTCTGCAGAGTGCTGCTGCTTGAGTGGGTGAATGACTCCCCAGTAATGTAGTCAGGGAAAAAAATAGGATATTAGCATGCTATTAAAAATTAACAGTATTTAATGGTGCCTAGGAGGTAAACCAAGGTTGAGAAAGAAACCTTGGGGACATTTCCTAGCCTTCAGTACTTGAATTAGCAATTATAGCAATGCTTTTAACTGGGAAAAAAATTGGTATTTATTAAGCGGTTATGAGCTAGGTATAATTTAGCTAAGAACACAGGATATATGTCATTTAAGATAGCTGTGAGAAGTCATTACAATTTAATGTTGAAAAGGAGCAGTTGGCAGATAAAAGCATGGGTAGGTACCTGTATTATCGAAGGCAAAGAAAATACTGCTCAAGGCATGAGGTGCAAAAAGATTCCCTTAACTCATCATGGCCCTGAACAGGACATGTGTGTGCGTGTGGTAAGAACCTTGTTGCTCTGAGCAAAGAAATTTTTGATTTGATATCTCTTGTTCTTGAGAAGCTATATTTTATAAAATAACAGATGCTTAATTAACAGAATATCGAGCATTATCCATTATCAGTTCCTCCTTCTAAGAAAAAGAAAGTCAGAGTCAGTATTTTTTGTTAGTTGCTGAGGTCAAAAGTACAGCCACCACTCTAGAGGAAAAAACAACTCCATGACTTCGTGAAGTCACTTGGGAATACTGTAAGTGAGTTGAAATGCAGTCTTAACTCATCTGAAAATAAAAAGTGCTTTTACAGGAGATCTGCATTTGAGATTTGATTAAGAAAAAAAAAAAATCATTTACTGTGACTCCATCAAGCTAACATCTTCCAGCAATGAGCTGCGGTTAACACAATGCTAGCCCCGTTCCACTCCTGTTTAGCCACCTGTTAATCGTGAACAAACTTACAATAATTCGTGGTTCATGGGAAAAATTTATGGGCATAGCCATATAAAATCAAATAGTGAAATATATTTCTGAGTTCCAAGAAAGGAGGATAAATTATTGAAAACTCCTGCTTCCAGACAACTTGAAAATATGTCCAGTACTACTAATTAAAATTACTCAGCTGAGCATCTGAATTTAATTAACCAAATGAGGTTGTGATGGATGCGATGTTTATGTTATTTTGCCTGATATTTCATATCTAATGAAACTTCACATTTGTTTTTTCAACTTCTGAGAAAAAGAAGTGTTCAATATATTTATTTAATTAGATACCTCTAAAAACAATTTAAATAAACAGGGTGGGTTTTTCATAAAACTGAAGTGTTCACTGAATACAGCATCTTAAATAAATCCTTTAGGTTTAAAAACCCAAAGAATTAGGAAGGTGGTGTTTCTGCAGATCCACATGTTCTTTGCTTTCAATCCAAAAAGTCTCAGGGGTGTACGGTGTAATGTATCTGCTTGCAATACTGTTTACTCTAAGTGGTTGCTGATTTGTGCTGTGTTTGGCTTGGGTTTGCATTGAAGTAAAATTTACATCAGTACCCAAACAGTGATTTCTTACTAACTTCTTTCTTTCTTCATATTTTTTTTACCAAAGCAAGCCCTAAGATTTATTGAACAGCTTCATCTTATACATCCCTGGCTGAGTGGGGGTGAGAGGAAGAGAGATTTTTTTTTTTTTCTCTCTTTTATTTCTCTTACCTAGCAGTTATTAAACTATTTTTATGTAGGAAATGTTGTATTGTGTTGTTTAGTTCTGCTGACTGTAGTTTATAGAAAGGCAGTAAAAGCAGCAGGAGTTTCCACATTCACCTCTTCTTGTGCAGACAGCCTTTTGGTACTTCTCTTTGAATGAAACAGCATGAATTAGGATTTTGAGGGTTTTGGTATGTTTTTCAGATGTTTCTAGCTTCCTTCTCATGAATTTTAAGGTCAGAGAACAAAATTAGTCATTTTCAAAATTGCTAGTTTTGGAGGAGATGAGCTGTTATTAGTATTGCAGTTTTCCATAAGCTGTTGTGTGGGTTTCAGTCTCGTCAAGCCGATCACTTCAGGTTACTGCTCCGAGCATCTCGGGACTCAATTTTATACGTGAATCCTGAAAAAGCCATTCTGAGGAGCGGGTATACCAGGCTGTGGCAGAGCTCCTATTTCATGCGTTGCTGCCGTCGAGTTGTGACTTGTAAGACAATACTGTCTTAGACAGTAAGCTCAACCTAAGCCTGTGGTTGAGCACTTGGCAGGTGATTTTAGACTGAAGTATCTTAAATTTGATCCGAGAGCTTACCTGGCCTGCTCTTACATGATAACAGGAATCAAGGTTAGTGAGTTTTTCTGTGTTCCTGAACCCTTCATCTACAGGTGAATTCAGGGCAGAAACTTCCAAGACTTAAGGGATTTTCATATGTGCTTTTTAATACTCATTTCAATAGTATTTCAATAAAAACTTCTTATTTGCAAAACAAGGAAATAAAACCCCGGGCGTGCCAAAATTCACATGTGGATTCCTTGTCAGCCATGTATGCTTGCTGACAACTTGTAAAATGCAGTAGAGAAAGGGTACTATTTATTCTGAAGTTTTCTCTGAACATAGAAGTAGTGTTATTGGAGTTTAAAATAAAAGGGGAAATATGCTCTGTATTCTGTTCTGTTGTGAGATAATTGCGACTAGAGACATTTTAGCTCAAGGTTTCTATTATGCTTATTAGAAGTCATTTTATTACTTTACAAGGCTGTAGCCTGTATCTTTGAGATGCTGTTGCATAAAATTCTACACCTCCCCTTATTGGGCTATATGACAGGGACAGTAATTAGCGCTAAACTCCAAGGCAATTTATTTTCATAAAATTAATAATAATGAAGATAATTTCATTTTTGAAAGCAGCTCTGTGAAAAGGCATCTCGGATCACTGCATGGAGATCTTGATTATACAGTGAAAAGGAGCTATTCACAGGAGGGAGTATTAGCATAGCCACATTCCACTAAAAACACTCTTACTCTTGCCAAGTTTCTGTGCATAAAATCATATGCATGCTGTGTTGATGTTATTAGCTTCCATCGTTCAAGCTGCTGCAGTCCCCTCTGTATAAATCTATACCGAAGAATCTTTATGTGCTAGGGAATATGATCCCTAAACACTTTAAAGTGTGATGCATTTAAAAGAATGCAAAACAAAATATGTCAAAATCCAGAAAAGAAGACTGGGTGAATGACTATTTGAATTATTTCTGTTTCCTATCTGTGAAAATTGAATTGACTGACAGTAGAAAGAAACACTTAAGTGGTTTTATTGTATTAACTTTTATTTCAGTTGCTTGTCTTTAAATTCTCTGGTTGCATAATCAAAATCTTGAAGTGAGTTAGAGAAAGCAGCTTGAGACATTATGGAATCAATGTATAAATTTAAACCCGATTTGAAAAATGCTGCTCTTGTTTTCTTTCAAAGGAAAGTAGTATGTGGCTCATAATGCCATTGCAACATGTAAGAATAAATCACTGTACTAAATTGGTGACTGACAGACCTTTTAGTTCATGAATTTGTGGTGCCTGAACGCCTTCCTGAACAGAACATATTGGTTCAGACATATTTTGTGAGTCTACTTAGAAGCCTGAACTCTGAAACAATTGTCTCATAGGGAAGTAGGGAAGAAGCTTTAGGCTTCTCCATTTATTATTCCTGTGCAGCTAAACTCTATCCACATCCTCACTGTTCTCATCCCATTCATATGTTAAAAGATCAAATCTGATTTTTAAATGCAAAAAAGGGAACTAGATAGGGAAAAACAACTACTTATTGAAACCAGAACTTTTGGTTTTGAGGGTTGATTGTCTGAATATACAGTTACACTCTGGCATGTGCTAAGCCTGTTCTCAGACTTTGTCACTTTTGGCCTTGCTGGCTCAGTTCGGATGAGCCAGGGTTTCTCTGCACTGTGGTATTTCAAACTACATGACTTTCCTTCATCCTTCTTCTATTACATGTTCCTAAGTTTGGAAACCCATAACTGGGCTAATTGGAGGAGGCGTTGTGGGTCAAGAGACGAAAGGTCAAGATTAAATTACTGGGAATTTTTTGTTTGTTTTTTTCATTTGTTTAAGCATAGAGGAAGCTATTCACACAAGACACAGCCAAAGGAAACCGAGATTGCAAAATCAAACCCCAAGTTCAGAATTGTTAAAACTGAGGAAGTATTTTTTTCCCTTTTAAATGAATTGTGATGCACTCTTCAACATGAGGCATCATCTTGAACCCTTGTTGGGAAAGACATGTCTGAGACTGAACCAACTCAATGAATGTGGAAGTGGTTTTATACATAAACTATTTTGATTGTCATAAAGGCTGCAGAATTATCAGTGCATCAGGTAGTGGGAAATACTGATTGGGACAGGCTAGGAGGATTTCGGAGCACAGTCTCCTGGTTGAGGCTGTTCAGATTGAATTTCATCCAATATGGAGGTTTAGGAATAATGTTTAAAAACAGTTAAGCAAATATTAATGCTGTTTTTCTTTTTTCTTTTTCTTTTTTTGGCTTGCTGCTTGAGAATTTGACACTGGCTTCTAGTTTGAAGTAAATAAAATCAGTGATTTTAATGTTCACTGTGCTATAAATGTAAGTACTCTGAAAAATGAATCCTTAAGTATTATAGATTGGATGTCCTAATTTAAAGGAAACTTTATTCTTTCTCTTTCTGTCTTCTCCATCTAGAAAATGAAGATAACTCCATTGCCTCATTGGGATATGGCAATTCCTCTTTGTTAGGTGTTTGGCTGCTATAGTCAGAGGATTTAAAGAGCTGATCAAGAAATGAATTATTTCATATTCCAGAAATAAGCTGAACAGAGTGCAATGAATACACAGGGATGTAAATATCATCAATGATATTTACATATTGATGAAAATGATAGGCCAGGTTGAAAGGTAAAAATATTTATAAGTGCTGGTTCAAAGATTGTTGTTGATCCTGAGCTTTTAATGAAGAAAGGTACCAGTTCTGGCATAGGGTATTTCTGAAATTTAGAATACTTATCTTACAGCCTTTTTCATTCTTTTAGTAATTTTTTTAATAGATAATTCTTACAAAGATTAATGCAAGAGTGGAAAGCAAAGTCATTATTAAAAATCTTCAAGCTTTTGAAATAGTTTTGGTAAGATAATAAAACAAACTTGCTTGTTATCAATTGTTTAAACTCAGTAATTTGATTTCAGCTTATAGAAAATGTTTATATATGGCTTATTTTGAAAACTAAGAATTTTAAGAATTATTTTTCCTATTTTGGTTTTTTTTTTGCTAATAAAACATATCGAATGTGGTATAGTCTTTATAAGAAAACCATGTATTTTGAGAAACAGTAGACTATAAATGAGTTCTGATTCTTTTCCCCCAGATATATTTCTAGAGAGTTTTCACCAGGTTGTTCATGTTATGCTGAATCTGGATGAACCCAATAAGCAGAATTAAACTAGCCCTCAAGATGTGAAACAAGTGTGAGTCAAACAGAGCAAGCAGAATAAAATGGCATTTTTCAATGTGCAAAAATTTACTGAAGTAAAGCATTGCTGTAACGTAGTTTCTGTCCTGTCAAATACTGATCGAACACAAGTTCTTCCTGTTGCTTTGTTTAATATAGCTGCTCAGAATGATTACAGAATTACACAAGCGAAACCACGATGGAGAATCACGAGGCTAGAGCAATTCTCTTTATATCAACTCCTTCCAGCATTCCTGTGTCATGGAGCATTTGCTATTAGAAGAGGAAAGAAAGTGTGGAATATTTTTGCTCTAACTCTTCTTTCTTTCCTCTGCAGAATTGCCAGATGTCGTTGGATCATAGTCTAGCATTCTAGGAGGGATATGAGGAAGCCTGGAGCAACTCCAGCCTACCACGGCTGCAGGTGGGATATACTACTCTGATACCAACGAAGGTAGGTTGTGGAAAGATTGAAGCTGCGGGCAAAAAAAAATCTATCCAGCTAAACATGTTAGCAGACGACTGGTTTGTTCCCATTGCTCGCATTTTATTCATGCATCCAGAAAAGTTAATGGTCAGGATATGTAGCTGCATATTTGACATCTTTCACATGTTTATTATAAATTTAATGTGACTAAACTTTGTTGTATTCTACTTGAGAATGCCTTCAGTATGTGATTCGTTTTGATTACTTGGAACAAAAGTTTCCTGTAATATAACCCCCATTCCTCATTGTCCCAGATTTTCATTTATACAAATTTCTTGTATCATGAATTTTGTACAGATTCCTGACAAGGTCCCCTATGTCACTAAGCTTGTTAAGGTCTGTGCTGCTCCATGTGGTACATCTAAAATCAATTTCAGTCACATTTGACCATTGTGCAGATGGAACATTATTCATGCATTAGACTTTCTAAGTGGGGTAGAGCAGAACCTTACATTTATTCCTTACAATTGTATCTGCATTTTTGTATTATATATGGTTCAGTAACCTTTTGTAGAAGACCAGAAGATGCCTCTGGAGGCAACACAATGTGCATCAGAACTGATTTATACTGCAACATCTGTCAACTTTTCCCTAGGACCCAGTTGTGCCAGGATACACAATGTCATCTTTTCTAATGACTTATCAAAAGATAGAGGCTGACTGTGGAAAGAGAGGTACCACGGGAATGAGTCTGATACTACTTTCTGCCATTTTTCCAAAGAATAGTGTTCAATGCGCATTTATTGGCTCGAGGATTTGTAACTTGCAGTATAGTGTGCATTTTCCTGCAGGGTTAACTTTTTTCCCTAATGAATTTCTGAAAATAAGGCTTAGAAATGCTGTTGTAATATGTGTAAGTATACATGCAATGAATTTTGAAAATATTCAGATGAACTTCATTTTCCTGTCCTATGAAGTTTGTTGAAATTTCAGAAAATCCTCAAAACAATACCCGTACCTCTTCCTCTCTCCCCTGAGCAAACAGAAGAGCAGGCCTAGGAGGGCTTAGAATAGCCCGTGTATTTTATAGCACTGATAAGTGCATGGACTTGATCACAGATCTCTTGCATCTCATGTGAACATTTTGTCTACCTGGATATTGTATCTCTCTGTCATTTTGTATAACTATTATTTAGTATGCCAGGTGAGGGACAGACAGAGACTCAGAGGAGTTATCTAAACTATAAAAGATGTAGAGCCTCCAATTCCTCCTTTCAGTTTTATATCCATTATCCCTTTATTCTATGGGGTTTTTTTGTTTTCTTACTCATAATTTAACTAGAATTTCCATCCTAACCTCAGAATCCTTCCTTAGCAAATTCCAAATAATAATAAAGCACCCTTTACTATAAAGTGTTCACATTTTAGCTCATAAATTTAATCAAAGACAGGAAACTGAAAAACAGATCAGATCCACAACTGTTCCTTTGCAAAGGAACTGCGTCTTCACCATATTAAAGACATAAACACTGATTTCCTCCTGAAAAGTGTATTTGTATTAAAGTAACTACTCTAATGTTTGCATTATTACATATCCTTTTTAGGAAAAATACTCTTTAATACAATATGTGGAGTTCGTTGGCATAGACATCTCAGATCCTTGAACTGTGTACTGAGTTTGCGTGGCAAGGTTTTGGTAGCCGGGGGGGGGCTATGGGAGGGCTTCTGTGAGAAGCTGCTAGAAGCTTCCCCCGTGTCTGTCAGAGCC
>JAVJGG010000039.1:18628719-18689206 GCA_035590195.1 Aviceda cuculoides
AAAAAAAAAAAAAAAAAAAAAAAAAAAAAAAAAAAAAAAAAGTAGGTTTTCCAGCATTAGAAAGGGAAGTGGTTGGTGCTGCTGCGATTCCGTTCTATAAATAACTGTAAAAATTCCACTGTCAGTAACAGTGAATTAATAACATATTCCATCTGAGGCTCTCAAACCAGGTCATCGAACACTTTTTTAAAGAAGAGAATGAACCACAGTGAGGTTTGGCCACAGGAGGAAACGGTTTGCTGTGGAAATGGAAGAGCAGCCCACCTCCCGCACGTGCTGTGGGCTGCCCCTGGTGCCCTCAGTACAGCTTCTGGTTGGGTGGTGCTCTCCTCTGCCATCTGGAAGGCAGCTTGGAGGAGATCCAAACATGTGCAGAGGAGTACCTGAAGATGTGTCCTTTTTAGGTGAAGTTCTCCTCTCCTCTACAGTCCCTCCTATGAGAAGCAGTCTTTCTGAATATCTTGCTGTCCATAATGATTTCTTTCCTGGATGCCAGCTTACCTTTTTGGAAACCTTAACGTTGCAGAACTGCAGTACTGCTGTATGGAGAGGAGCAAGCAGGTGACATTTCATACCATTATTTTTGCAATTATCTAGTCAAAGTTAAGCTAAGGAGTCCCCTTTTGCTCATACCTCCCATGTCTTGGGTACAGCTGGCTTTATCTGCACTTTCGAGTCCTGGACATTATTTTTCTTGGCTATTTGATCCAGTTAATTATTTTGCAGCCTCCCAGGTGTATCCTTGGCTCTTTGTGAACTAATGCTCCAACAGAAGGCCAAGAATTTTCTTTCCAGAGGAGCAAAAAAGGTTGTGTCACTAATGTATGCAGGATGCATACTAGCTACTAACATATGCCCATAGGGAATGGGGTCTAGTATCCCATCTTGGACTTGCAAAATTCAACTTAGTTTTTGCCACTTCATTTCATTTTCTTCTTTACTTTCACTACAAAAATTCTACTGGCTTTTTGAGAAGGAGATTATTCCCGTCCTTTGACTTGTGAGAGTAAGCAGACCTCTTCAGTATGCCTGTTGCTTGGAATTAGATGTTGCAGATAGCCTGCCTCATTAGTGCACTTCCCTAAGGGGACTCAAATATTTTAAGCTCTGTTCTGTTTTGAACACTGTTCTGTTCTGATCCTGTTCTGCTCTGACAAGCGAGCCTTAAAGCTAGCATAGCTGTGCTGACTGCTCGAATTCTAGCCCTTCCCTTCTGCAGGCTGCAACACCTTCTTCTTCAGTATTAGCTGTGTCGGACCTTTCACGGCTTAGACTGAACTACAGAATTGCAGCTGAGCCAGGCTGTAAGCGGTGTGATAGCAGCCTCCTGAAAAATATGGGGTGCTCGTTCCCCCTTCTCCAAATCCAGATGTTCTTTCCTTTTTGTGGCATCTAATCCTTGTTCTAGTAATGTCTTGTCTTTGTTGAAGTTCCACTGACAAAGTCTCATGTGCCACCATCTACAAATGCTACAGTAAATAATTTTTTTTTTTTTTTTTTTTTTGCATCTACTTTGCCTTTCTGCTTTTGCTTTGCAGAAGGTAGCCTGTTCTCAGAGAGTGCAGTAACAGAGAGCCTCCAGCTGAACTCATGCATGTTCCTGAATATAAGGGAAAGGATCATTTGGCAATTTGGATGTGGGGATGTATTGTGGATGTATTTCTGAAGTAATTTCAGAAAAGAGTAGCTTTGACCAGTATTTGATCACATTTCTACTATTTGTGGGGATTGTATTCCGTCGTGGCTTACTTGGAGTATGGTTTTTGTTTTTCCTCTCAGGCAGGGACCTATAACCAGTTGTCAGAAAAGCAGTCAAGCTATTTGACAAGTGAAAAATCTATGTAATTAACAGTATTGTGGTATGGATGTCTGAGATCACATTTAAGTTTTGTAGGGATTTCAGATAGATTATTTTCAGTGGTGATACAGACAGGAGCATGCGTTCAGCTAGGCTGTTATGTGGCGATTACCTGGGTTCATAACTGGTAATGAAATGGGATGATACAGGTAGATTCGTACCAGAGAAAAGTGCAACATGCAGGAGTGAGAAGATACAGCTACAATTTTTCTTCTAGGAAGAGAAAGATAAACAGTGAAGTAAAGTTGCAAGGAAACAAATATAGGTGTTGGTTTGTAGAAGCTAAATAAATAATGAGCAGCTCTCAGCTGCATGGATTTTATTATTAAAAGAACAGATTTAATATTATTGGATTGACTTAAGCTCTTTCATTTCATAATTTATGATAGAACTTTATAGTTAACACTTGTATAAAGAAAAGAGTGGCACTTAACGTATTTTGGCAAATAGTGTGGAGCAACTATCATTTCAAATAATGAAGATACTTAAATAAGATAATAGATTATTCCTGTTATCATTTTAATGCCTATATTTTTGCCCAGTAAAGTTGATATGAAATGGCAATTTTATCATAATCTTCTTCACAAAATTTTAGTGCTGTAATGTGTAGCATGGTTATAAACTTGTGACTGGGATAGAAAATAGATGACAGTATTTTTTGCCTGGAAGAAACTTTTAAAATCAAATAGAAGTGAGCCTGTTTATATGCATATAATTACGATCATATTTTACAATCTTTTCTTTATATGAGCATATTGGCTTTGGCAGATTGTTAATTTTGCTTTTAGGGCATGCAATCAAATTTAAAGAAAATGTTTCTATTGAAGCTATTATAATCTGAATCTGTTACATGGGGCCAGTGGCTCATTGCTTTTCTTCTCAAAGTAGTTACACTCCAGAGCTGAATTGTTAAATAGTATGAGAGTTTTCTAAATAGATTAATAATTTTATTATTAGAATATATATGGGAGAAAGCTTAAAATGGAGAGACTATACCTTGCCATATGCAATTACAGAAGAGAGACATTAATTATCTCTCATAAACTGTCTTTGATTTCTTGGATCTAGCAGCTTTAAGACAAAAGTCTGACATAAGCAGTGAATACTGCAGTATTTAATTGTTAGATTCATAAAATATGTAAGTTGGTAGAGGAAAAATTGGGCAAAAATATGTGGATGTCTTGAATAACTGAATCCTTTGTTTCACTTATTTCAAAGTGTATTTGTAGTACAGTCTGTAGTCTGTAACAACAAATGTACTGTATGAGCGAGCGTATGGAATTAAGGACTACAGTATGCTTCAGATATATATGAAGGAAAAGATTTATGTTAGAAATGAAACCATTAATGTTATATTCTGAATCATGAATGCTTGACCAAGTAACCTGCCTATATGTAACGGTGCTGGAGCACTTAACATATATATTCTTATAGCTCTCTCAATCTACATAGAGTTCTTAAACATTCTACAGTACTTAGCGAAGCCAGTTTCAGAGCGATGTCTATTAAAAATAAATGTTAATGTTTCAGGAAAGTGTAGATGTTTAAAGGTGATTCATGGTTTCTTTCTTTTAAATAGTGAGAATTGTGTACTGCAGGACAAGTTCAGGAAGTATGAAAGCACTTTACAAAGGAAAGAGATTGAGTATGGTGTAAAATATTAAAGCTTTATACTGACAGATCTGTTTTTATTTAAATTTTTATTGAATTTTTTCTTTGAAGTAACAACAAGAGACACATACTGTTGGCAGATAAACGATGCTGTGCTGAATGAGTGTCTACTTAACCCTAGAACTGTCAGACACCATTATTTTCAATGTCAAGGAGCTGGAAAACTTTATGCAATGTATTCTGTTCTTCAAATTAAAATGGTCGAATTTCTGCTCTTTTATACATTTCTATGCCACAGTTACATGTGATATCTAGACTAGCTCAGCAGGGAATGCTGAATTTGGCTCTAGACCTGCTTAAACACGAAGCCAAATTATGCTTCAGGTTATCTTGAAAGCTCAAGCAGCAGTGCCTGAAGCACTGATGTTGTTCTTCTTTTGCTCCAAGTTTTAAAATATACTAATGTCTGAAGCAGATATACTACTGTCCTGATTAATAAGTGTAACAATGTAAAAATCTCTCAAGAGTACAGGGTGTAATTCTATGAAGGCAAGAATTTGCAATACGTTAAATTCTACATCTGTAGTTGATATTTACCCGTTAAAAGTGATTTGAGGACATCTTAGTATTTTAAATCGGGGACGGTCATTATGTACATCTCTGATGAACTTGCTATCACAAAAGGCTTGTGCGTTGCTCTTGCTAGCATTTTCATGTTTGACCAGAGCATGTAGGTTCGCAGATACTTGACGGCTAACCCCCAGGAAGACACTGTGCTAATGCTGTACTGTGCTTTTGGATTCTGACTAAACATTAATTTAGTAAATACAAAAATAATGCATAGGAAAACTATGACAAAGGATAGCTCAGGTTACAGGGGACCTCAGGAGGTCACCTAGTCAAGCCTCCTGCTCTAAACAGGGTCAGCTATGAGCTCAGGACTTCATCCAGTGTGTGCTTGGAAACCTTCCTTCTAAGCAGCCTTTGCTTGAGTGTCCTCATGGCAATAAATACCCATGCAGTAGCTGATTAGTTCAATGCATTGAAAATACGTTTGATCATTATATGATGATGAGCTGATTTAAGCCGTTTTCTGTATGTGCAGGTTTTTCCTCTAGGATTTGCTTTTCTCTGTTTTTCATCGCACTGCCTTTTTTATGTTTCCAACTAGATCGTTTTAGCCATGACACCTCAATTTCTTTTCTGCAATGTATAATCTTAAGCAGGAGAAACATTTCTTTACCTTCATACACTAAAAGGAATCTTTTCATATGTAATTTTTATATAATTGAGATAAACCCAAGAATTGCTAGAATCTTAATGCTTTCAAATATGAGGCAGAAAAATGTGAATTATGTATCAGTCATTTCACACGTCCTTGTAATCTTTGAATGTTACTCAGGAACTTGAATCAACTCTTGAAGGCCTGATATGACTTTAGAGAAAAAATGCATGTATGTGTAGATACCCAGAGTTTTGTTTTTAATGTTGAGTAAACCTTGATGAGCACTTTTGAGATCATAGTATTGTGTATACATACTTGCTGATGGCATTTTTCTTTCTTTCAGCATTACTACTTTGCATATATAGAAAGCAGCTTTGCAGAAAAAGATCTGAGGGTTCTAGTACACAACAGGTTGAACATGAGTCAACAGAGTACCTTTCCAGTCAAAAAAGGTCTGGGCTGTACAGTGAATTTGGGGTGTCCTAGCAAGACCGTAGCCAGCAGGCTGAGGGAAGCCACTCTGTTCAGCCCTTGAGACCCTGTCTCGAGTATTTCCTCCAGTTTTGGGCTCCCAAGATAGTGGAGCAGGTCCAAGAGAGGCCACCAGGATGGTGTCAGGGGGCTGGAGCACAGGGAGAGGCCGACAGAGTTGGGTATGTTCATCCTTCAGATACAGAGCTGAAGAGGACATCCTATTGCTGCCTACAGCTGCATGGTGGGAGGGTGGAGAGAAGAAACCAGACTCTTCTTGAAGATGCTTGGTGACAGAATGAGAAGCAACGGACCCAAATTGCAACACAGGAAATTCCAAGTAGGCATGAGAAAAACTGTTTTCACCAGGAGGCAGGCCACTTGGAACGGGTCCCTGAGCCGCTGTAGAGTCGTACCTGGAGACTTTCGGGGCTTGACTGGGCTCGCCCTCAGCAACCTGCTTTAGGTGGCCCTGCTCTGAACAGGGGTTGGACTAGAGACCTCCAGAGGTCCCTTCCAAACTATATTGATTTATGATTCTATATTAAATTAGGTATTTTGTAACTATTACTAAAGGCTACTAAACTAGAAGTAAAAAGAATCTTAAACTCTCTCATGTCAGGAAATTTCTTAGACACTTTGTCAAACAGTAAGGAGCTGGTAAATAAGGAAGTTACCTTTAAGGACTTCTTGAGTATGATTTATCTGAATAAATGTAAAGTGCTTGTACTGAAAAGTTTCTACATCTAAGCTAGTTTTCAAAGTCTCCCTTTACACTGAGATGGGACCTGTCAGTACAGTCTGTGGAGTTACCTATGTTTTATTGGATGAATTATGCTCTAAATTCCGTTGGTCTTATTGCTTACATCTCCACTGAGTGCTTTTGATGCAGACAGCTAGTTGAATGGCATGAATTAGACCATTTCTCTCTCCTATTTTGGTATGCTTTTGCACCTTTGGTTTTGGTTTTGGGTTTTTTTTAAATTCTGTAAGCAAAGGCCGTACATTCTGTGAGCTTTACTGTACTCCTTTTACAACAGGTAAATCATAAGCTCCTTTGTCAGAAGGTATGATCAACTTTACTTGACTGCAAGTAAATGGGAAAAGGTTTCCTTAAGTTGTGTGATACTTTATAGGCCCACTCATCAGGATTTTGCTTGGAATAATAATATTAGATGAGATGCCTGAATCTGATGCATTACAGTGAGTTTTAATTGGTTGGTAATAGAGAAGGAAGAGCACAGGAGAGCCCACATCCCCAGAGCTCATTGCCAGCTATTCTCGGTTCCATATGACACTGTGGCTGCATCCTTCAATGTCAATCAAACTTTATGAAAATGCAGGACTTTTTTTTTTTTCCTCTGTAAGATGGAATATGTATGGCCACATACTTCTTAATTCATTGCAAAGAGTCTGCTGGGTTGGACTGCAGAGATATGATAAAGGCCACCGATATTCCTTTAGTATTGACAAATATTTCAGTACTAGTATTCCAGTGTATATCACGGCAACATCTGTGAGGGTCATTCGTATTAAAGTCATTTAGTATATTCTTGGATGACAGTTATAATTACTAATTGTAGTAATGATTCTCTGTCCCTGATTTCCTTTTCACTCATAGTAGGCAGGCCTTCCCCTCATGTTTTGAAAGAAAGGGTAAACTCGAGAACAAACACAGGGCTTTTGCCCTGAAGGTCTATAATCTCTTCTAATTTATCCTTAAAATTACCTGATCAAAAGCTCTGCATAAATTCCTGTCAGAAATTCTAATGTGTTCTCTCCATTCATTCACATCCTTCATTTACCTCCCAAGAAGAAAACTCATAACATCAGTGAGATGAGAGGATGAGTTTTAAGCTCTGCTAAGACTTTGGGAAATCAAGACAGAGCCATGGAAACTGCCATATGAGCGATCCCTGTCAGCTTCATCACCTGCTTTAATTCCAGTGACACAGAGTACTAGTAGCTGAATTCCTTGATTGCAAACTCATGGGAATCAGTGGTTTGTGTTTAATCTGTGAAATATTTTATAATGGAATATGCTGAGCTAACAAGTGTGATGGGTTGGCACAGAGCACCACTGTCTGTATGGTATGGAACTTGGTAGACAATGCTCACAAAGAAGTTTTGAAGCTGGTGAGGAGAGGCTTCTGCACCAAGTCAATCCCTTCCCATTCTCCATACCTGACTTGCTCTTTTTTAATATATTAACAAAACTAGTGAAAAAAAAATTAGTAAGTGGTTACTTCAGCCATTTTACTACTTTACTTGAGGTGGGGACAGGATTCTCTTTGCTACATTTTCTGAAGATAGATCTGATTTACTCTGTAAAGTGGTGAAACGCTCTGCAAATACTGCAAAGACAGAGTTGTGGTAGTTGTGTGTTGTGCCTGAACAGCAGGAAAGGAGAAAACAGGTGCTAAACTGCAACGATTAGCATATGTATACCAACTGACGAGGTGTTAAACAAAATCTCATGCAGAGGTGTCAAAACCCTGGCCAAAGGATCTTTTATAACCTGTTATGTGAAATAATAGAGATGATATAAACAACAATGGAATGTAAAGGGCTTCAAACACCTAATGACCTGGTCAAAATCACTACAACTCATTTACCAGGATAGGTATTTTCAGGAGAGTTGCAGTGTGTGTCTGTTCAGAACCAATGCATTTCTCAACATAGTTAATGAATGGGTAATTTAATGATGGTTTCAAAACAAATGAATGCTTCATTGTGTGCTACTGCATTGTAGCCTTAAAATTTGATCTCATATTTTCTTTTGTCTCTTGTATCATTTACTGTGCGATATTTTTTTTCTTTAAGAATTGCTTGCAGTGGAAGCTGGAACGCAAGATTTAGTGATCTTAGTTTAAAATGTTGTCATGGTCTGCTTCTTTTCACACACTGAAATTATCAAGTTCCGTTATAGACTGTGCTCTTCTCTTTCATTTTTATGCCATATATTCTTTATGATCAGTTAATGAATGCACTTAACAGTAATACATGGGAATCTGATAGTTATGCATCTTTCATGAATTTTTCCTTTAACTTTTGCTCTCCATTTCATGCCCCAGGCATGGCTTGTACTTTTTTCCTTTCTATTGTCATTATAACCTTCATTGTCTCAATTTTCTTTTTGTTGTCTTCATGATAACTGAAGGATTCAGTCCCCAGTAGAAGAGCTTGCTACTTTCAGTTATTAATATTTACTGGTATGTAATATCCAAGCCTTTTTTTAATTACAGTAGAGTAAAAAAGTCTATTATTAAAATAAGATACTGCTCTAATTTTCTGCATCTCTTCCTTTCCTTTATCATTTTGGTAGTTTTGTGAAAAGTGGTACTGTTAGAAGCTGCCAATCGCCTGCAAGATGTCTCTGGGCCTTATCATGAGAGCTGTTCTCACAGTGAGACACTATCCCATGCTACATTAAACCTTTCTTCTTCCCAGCCCTCATCTGACAATATCCCCTTGGACAAAAGCCATTCTCCCTTAATCACCCAATTTTTTACTATTGTTATACAAATAAATGTTTGTAAAAAACATAGTTCTGGAATTAAGTTGTGCCTCTCTTAAAAAATAATCAAATATCTAAATCTGGGGATCAGTCTCTAGAATGGTCTTATCCCGTTTGATCTTGCTTGTACCCAAGTAAAACCTCCAGGTAGGTTCTGGTGCACTTCATAATCTCAATGTCTTCTTGTACCCCGGTGGCTTTGCTGACAGTTTTGACTTCACAACGGTTTGAAGATGTGGCCGAAGTAGTATAACATGAAGTAGGCTGAAAAGTGGAAGGCTCCATGTGAACACTGCGGGATACTTGCCAAATAAACTATTTTAGTTTGTCTATTAATCAAATGCATTATCAAACATATTGTCATTTGCAATCTAATATTATGATAAAATATTACAGTTACGACTGTAGTAAATGAGAGTATAATAAAGCTTAGAAGCAGGAATGGTACACTGGTTAACATAGTTCTTTTCCACACTTAATGGAAAGCACATGTTCTTTATTATGTTTTGTGTATTGTAATCAACACATTGTAAAAAGACTGATCCTGGTGGGTGCTGAGCATCTTCACATCTTGCTGATTTTTAGCACGACTGAGGCAATGGGACTTCCATTATTTTTCAGTGACTTCTTATTCCTAGTTGGCAACAGTTCAAGAAGATTTTAAGCATACGCTTACCTTTTTCCATTTGGGTTAGCTCAACCATAGCAAGAAAGCATTTAAGGACATAGTCAGATGTAGTTCTTCAGATCTTGCCAGTCAGTCTTGAGAATCACAGCTACTCATCTTAACCTGCACAGAAATTGTGAATTTTATTTGGCTTTACACTGAGTTACAGCCTCAATATGAAGCTCATATCTTAGAACAGGGAGTATGGAGGGGAGGATGCGAGCTAGTATATATGTAGCCTTTTTTATTTTTTTTTTAAGATTTTGCATTTAACGAATGAACCATTCATTAACATGAGATTGCCACTTTCCTGGCTGATTCACCAGGTACTGAGAATTTCAGGACTGAAACCATATTAGGTTGCAGAACCTCTACTTTATATAAATCAATTCTTATAAAATTGTTTCAGAAAAATACTTTCCTGCAGATTCAAAATTAATTGCCAGCTTCCAGTTAATTAGATTTCTGAAAATATGGTGAGGTGGGCAAATTGTGCTGTACTGTATCATATGGAGGCTGTGTCATTTAAGTGTTAAGTCTCATGTGAAAAAGAAAACTGAAAAAAAAGGAGGAAAGTTATATGCTACTTTTCTACAATAACTTATTTCCTTTATTTTAAAATAGATTAGTTGACTGTCGATTCTTACAGCCCCTGCAGCACTATAAGGGTTAGGATTTTAAAAAAGTAGACAATATATTTATTCTGCACTATGTTCCTCTTTTTGTCTAGATTGTTAATAAATAATGTGGATACAGATCAAGGTCAGCACATTGCCAGCATGGTGTTGAAACTTTACTCATCTTACGAGATGGGGCTGGGTTTTTGGAAAGGGAAAGAGCCTGCACCAGATGGCATTCATCAATGTCCACTCAGATAATAGCAGAAGCACTCATTGCCAGTAGGCCTTGAGACATGAAATAATAAATCTTCCTTGTTACAGTGTAATTAACTGTTAAAATGTTAAGTGAGGTCTCGTTGGATATTTTAGATGGGATGTAGAATATGGGTAAAAGAGTTGGTATGTTTCTATTAGTTACGGTAGGAAATCTTGACTGGTAGATGGCCACACAAACAAGAGCGAAGCGAAGCTTTGCGGCACCTTACACAGGGTGTTGCAGAGGATTAAATAAAGGTAATTACCCTCTGCTGTGCTATTAGTGTTTTGGGCTTCTTTCCTATATAGTGAGAAGGAGGCTGGAGTTGTGAAGCCCTTAATCCCACTTGTAAGGGAATCTATCAGTAAGAGCTTCTGTAGCACAACATCTTTTCTGTATCAGTGCAAGGTTTAATATCTAATTTTTCCAATAATAGGTCATTTTGTTCCCACACATGTTAACCACAAAGTTCATTTTCTCTTTGTTGGTTGTGTTAGAGATGCAAGGCAAACTTCCCAACAAATATAACTGAACAATGTTTAAAATCTGGTGTGAGGGAGTTGAATTTTCATAGCTTAATTAGTGTCAGCAGGTTGCCAATTAATTAATGAAATTCTTTTGTGCTATCTCCAGCTGTATTTAATTAGACTGGTTTTAGAGGAGAGAAGGATATTGTCTAACTGTAGCTAGGTGATGAAGCTTTTTTCAAAAATTGTGCTTTGCACCTTGTTAAAGGCTTTTTTTTCTTTCAAATTTTGAATTCTTCACATTCTGCAAATGAGTACAGTGTGTTCTGTGAGCCAACAAGTGGTTAGCAAGGTTATTAGCTTCACGATATGACATGGAAGCATTTCCAGATTACAGTGTTTTAGATAAACCGCTGAAGTTCATCAGGGAAAAAAGACAGTGTGATTAATTAAAAATGTATTTGTTAAGATCCAAGTTAGATGCTGGTATAATCCAATCTAATGATATGGCATTTTTAGAAGAGTATTAAATTACAGCAGGGAAGACCACATCATTATTTGTTTTGTTAATTTAAAAGACTAAAATGTGTAATCTAAAAGTAATGAGGTATAAGTTAAAATTTTGCATAAGCCAAGACTTGTCAGAAACATCTGAATGTTAATGGTGTTAGATTTTTAGTAATGTAACTTGTATCTTATGATAAAGTGAATTTCTAGTATCTCTCCATAGTTCATAGCTCGCTTTCCAGTTACTCCCAGCACACCCATATTAAAAATAGTTATTTCTCTCAACTTTGCTTAAAACAGAAAATGTATTTAAAAAAAAACAAAAACTTTTTTTATCTTGGTAATAAAATTAACAGCTGTAGATGATCAGGATCATCATTCTTTTCCTAACTTTCTAACTCATTGACAAATACAAGCACCAATTATCCACGTTTTACTCTTTCTTTCCTACTGAAGCATCCTTAATGGTTATTCTAAATACCGTAAATGGGAGGGCCCACGCTGGGTATTGATAACAAATGTGGAAGATTTCGGCATGTCAATGGAGAAAAGATTTCAAACATTAGCGAAAGGCAATGCATCACTGTGTCAAAATTTAGTACTTGAGAGCCATTTTCAAGCGCAAGAGTATTTTAAGTCCATTGTTATTGAAAAGTGATAAAGAAAATAGCTGTAAGTAAAAGTACAGCTCTGTCTTTACAGGAAGTTCAATTTAAGGTGTAGCTTTAATTATTTCCTTTCCCAGACTTAACTGTGCATCACCACCCTCTAAACTGTGAACTAGGAATGGAAGTATTTATCCAGCTGGCTGCTTCCAGAAGCAAAACTGAGCTTTTAATTTGACAATCACAACATAAATAGTTTCAGACCAGGATTCGGAAATTACATATAGATCGTCTGGACACAAGTCTGCCTGTGCCTAGTTATACGTGCATGGAGAGAGATCAAAATTCTGTTTTCATGAAAACAGAATGGCACTAAATGGTTTTGCTAAATTGTTTAATTTCTATTTAGGAAAAAATGCCATTCCACTGTAGAATGTGTCCTTACATATTTATGTATTGGTGTTAATCTCTTCAGGATTGTGCCAAAACATTATTGTTTAAAAATTATGTGCACAGGTGGGAGCAGCTATTTACTTTCTGTGCATTTCACCATAATCTTGTCAGTTCATCATGGAGTTCCTTGGGCATCTCCATCCAGGTGCACTCAAATTGCAGTCATTGCAAATTATATACTTACCTTGGCAAAGCCTCCTTCCTTCTGTACCAGCATAATAGCTCCAGCTAACTAGAAAATTCACTCCACTGATTTTTTAAATTAAACAATACAAGCATTTAAGATATTATTTATATCTCTTAGAAGGGAAGAGCATGGGAAGGAACACCCTGCATGACTGAATCCAGTTTCCTGCTGGTGCAGTCACGCATAGGAAAGGGATTGTAAAATAAATTGATCAAGCTACATCTCAAAAGCAGTTAGGATCTTTATGTTGACTCTGCTGCTTCAGAATGCTGGAATGCTGCTGCAGAACACTACAGCCCAAGGAACTTCAATTTCATTTCAATTTATACATATACCCATTGACCTTCATTTATCATGCTACATTCAACAGGATCATTCCAGTCCTTACTTTACGATATCCCACATACCTGCTGCATGCTTATAAACTTCATTTTTAAGCCTCCTTAATATCTGTGTCAAGTTATTTCCTTCTGTGTTGACAAGTGTGATGAAGCAATGTGGTGCATAGTGACTGAAACTGAAGGGCATGTTTTAATTCCTCCTATTGTAAACTAACGCAATTGCTGTCAGAGTTACCTCTCAAGGACAATAATATACATAGCCTCTAAAAGCCATTGTTTTCAATTAGGTAATAAAATCATTACTTTGGGACTTAATTCCAGAGCCGTGTGTATGTAAAGGAAAAAAACTTTATCAGGTAATGTTCGTCACTATTTATACAACATTGGCGGTTCTTCATTTGCAAATTGTGTTGTGATCACAGGTGAGCTGATGCATCTCTGCTGACTGCGACTGAATTGATCTTGCCTAGTCCAGCATTTAATTTGGCTTTCTGCTGCAAAGTCTGTGAACAGAGTAGTGCGCTAATAATGTGTCCACTAAATCTATTCCTTATAGTTTGGTGGGGAGGTAGTTGTCTATTTTATTCTGGGAAAGACTTATACTTAGAAGTTAAAGGGGCAGTGATAGCTTTTAGGCCTAATATTTAAGTTGAGTTAGTAAAATTCACCTCTTGACGTTTTTTTGTTTTACATTATAACTTTATATGAACTAGAAAGAAAGGTGTTTTAATTTATATCTAGATACACACATATATATATAAAAAGAGAGGTGACTAATCTAGGTACACATTTTGTTTTCATTTTAAGATAGAGTTGAACCTAAAAAGCTGTATTATAAATGCTGTATAGCTTTTTAGAAACCTTGGGTTTTTTCAGAAAGTTTTAGAGCAGACTTACTCACTGTTATCTGTGCCTGACACTGCCTTTATTATAGTGACTATAAGGTTGTGTTTTCAGATCTCAGTAAAGATTATGTCGGTTGTTTTATCTTTATTACTGTGTCACGGAATGCTATTTAGGTTACTGTGTCTGGGAATCATGCAAAAAAACTTTGTGAACTGGAGGGAGCCAAACTGGAGTTCTCTGGTTAAAACAAAGCTTTTTTTCCAAAATGAGGGAAGAGCAAAAATCTGTAAAGGTAAAAATCTGTTCGTGCTCCTGTTGTGAAAGGCTGCTTGGATTTGCAAGCAGATTGAATGTCTTTCCAGATGGTCAGTGCTTTCCTCAGCTATTTGCATGTTTTACTTTAATTGTCCTACCTAGAGTAGTGAAATAACAGTGCATAAAGGTCTGAGACTGAACATTTATTCATGATAAGCCACTAGCTGAAGTAATACAGCTCACAAAAGCTAAACAGCATAGGGATTCACTTAAAGAGTTACGTATCAGGAGAAGGCTAGGTCTTTGTTTTTAATTGTGATATGTACACCACAGGTTATTTTTTTCGTTTGCAATCCTGTCTGCTGGTTTAGGCAGTGTATATAATACATGCTCGTAAACTGAGAATCCAGTTACTTTCCCAGTCACCACACTTGGTATATCATGACAGATGGCTCCATATTAACTGTCTAAGGCATATTTGCATCTCTGAATCAAACATAAATATTGCTTTTTTAGTTCCTATGAGATTAAGCATATTAATTCAGATTTTTCTTCTCAACACAAGCTTTACTTTTGTGCATGGTCATAATTGAGGTAGTGGGGTTCATTATCATATCCCACCTTATATTTCTAAACTTCAGTGTTTTATTTTCGTGGTTACCATTAAATGGCAACATGTGCTAATATAAATTTGAACAGGTCATCAGTAGTGTTCTTAAAGAGACTTTATGACATTTTTTCAGACAAACTAAGTCAAACCAAAACAAGGTAATAGGATTAAAGTTATGTTTAATATACAAAAATGCAATTTCAGGAACTTGCCTTTTAAAAATGCTATAAAAATCTTCCATTACTGGGAGTAAAGCTGTTGAGATATGCAATTTTCTTAGCCCAACCGGTTCACCAATTTTCAGTCTACTGTTCAGTTTCTCTACGGAGGAGAAATGGGGGGTGAAGTTTCTGTGACTCCCCACAGGCAGGAAGAGCTGAGGAGAGCGGTGCCTTTCTCTGCTCTTCTGAGCTGTTTCTGCTCAGGATGTTGCCCAACATCTTCTAGTTTCTCACCGTCCCCTTGTTTCTCTGTGCTCTTCAGCATCCTACAGGTTTCCTCTCAAAGTTTTTCATGCTATTTATAAATCCTTCCTCACTTGTACCTCCACTGCTTCAGTCCCCTGTAGAGATCAGCTTGTGAGGCTTTTGTCAGGCATGTGGGGCTTTTTAATGATCCATTTTCATGTGGAGGTGTTTGAGGTGGTAGTTCTGTTCTTTCAGTGGCTTGCTGAAGGCACCATTAAAAGTTATGTGTCTCCATTCACAAGTTTTCATTGGTAACTGTTATAAGATGGACAAATTGCTTCTGAGCTTTAGTAAACAGGTACCTTGTATATTTTGGCATCTGGTCCTCCAGCTTGAAGCCAAAGTGCTGCAGACCCATCTATCTGGAAGAAGGGAATATGAGGTGATGTAATAAATAGGACACTGCTCAATCTGACCCTAAGTTTTATTATTTTTATGCAGATGAGCAGTAACCTGTGTTTCATGAGTCAATATCTCAGTTCTGAAGACCTGCTTGTGTGACTTAATTTTATATATACATGTATATAAGCCCCCAAATCTTGTCAAGAAGAAAAAGAAGAGGTTCATATGATGTATAAAACTTGGGATCATCTGAGGTGACACAGATATGTTCTTGTGCACAGACTCTGCCTTGCAATGCTGGAGTGGAGGGGTGAAAAATTCACCGGCTGCACCTTTGTGAGCATTTGCTTTTGGTTGCTTTAATAAGCCCTTTTGACTTGCAAGATAGGTTGCAAAGGTTATTGAAAGAAAATGGTGGTCCTTATTTGTGGCTGCTGACTAAGTAGATTTCTGTCTGTGTATTGAAGTTTCCATTAGTGTCAGATTTTTAAATTTAAATTTTATAGCATGCATATTTGCTTCTGGGAATTGCAGTCAGTTCATTGTAACAAATAAAATCACAGTAAAATAACTTTGCTTTTTCACAGATCACAGATTATTGAATTGATGCTTTAACATGGAAATTTAGCATTTAAGGTGTATGTTATTACTGTCATTTTTGCTCTAAAGAAGCTTCTCAAAAAGTACTTTCACTTTAAAACTGCCTAAGTGCTTTACACTACACAGAATAAGGCAAATCTAACTTTGCACTATTGAACAGTAGGACAAAAGCTGCCTGTTAATAGACCAAGGAGATGATTGGGAGAAAAATGGAGTAGCTGAGTTTAGAGAAACTTGCACTTTTTTCTTAATGAGCAGTTTAACTGCCAATTGATCAGTCACTCAGCATTACAGTAAATGGTCAATGAAATACATAATGATGCAAGACTGCACTTTAACAAGACCGAATCTTGCAGCAATCAGGAATGAATAGGACAGAAAAATAAATACAGAGCAAATTTGTCTCTGCGCTTACTTTTCAAAAAAAGCCAAAAGAGCAATAACAAACATTCAGGCAGCTAATCGATGCTATTCTTTATTGTGTGTGGTGACACACCTGCTCGTGAATTTCCATTTTGTGCTTTTGTCTTTTGTTTGTTTCTTTAATGCTACAGGATTTTTTTTACTATTGGATTTCAGTCAAATCTGACTGCTAGAGAATGGTTGCATTTTTAAGGTCCTGAGCTCACAAATCTTTACGTACTTGCTTGACTGTATACATGTGAGCTCAAGGCAGCTATCCAAATGGATGAAACTGAGAATATTGGTACGTGTTGCAGTATTAATTACTGCATTAACAATTAGTTAGGCTAAGACTTAATGCAGGGAAGAATTTCTGGTTTTATAAATTAAAAAAATATAAAGATTTTAGTTTTCAGAAGCAAATCTTAGATTCTAATCAAGTAAGAATCAGAGCACATCACTGTCTTGCTCCTCACCAAAAACATGGTATCAAACAGTCCTTTGACCAGTGACATTTGCTAGTGCAAATGAGAAGTACTGGTAAAACAAACAGGTTCTTTTCTTCTTTTCTTTGCACGGGTGTGAAATGTACCATTATAGGCAGCTGTCAGTGTGAATGGGTTAACATTTACCTAATTTATAATGTGTGAAAATAGACACCTACTAGCACAACTCGAATGGAAAGAGAACAGTCTCAAAAGAGCACAGTTGACGTACCGTTTACCCCTCTTCCCTGACTCAGGTCCTCTGGCACTGAATACACTGTTTGGAGGGTTGTTAAATATTTGACTTTTACGCTGTGACCTCCTCTTTCAAGTGAGAAGGGAAATAGAAAGGCTCAGTTTGACATCTCTCAAGAGATCAGGTGGAGTAATGGGTAGCACTTACCTTTTCTGATCCCCAAGTTGAAGAAGAAACTTTTTTTTTCTTAGTAACTTGGAGTAAATGAAATTGCTGTTCTCCACGGTGTGACCTAATGATCCTGGGAGGCTAAGGGAAGGTCATAGCATACATATAAAAGCAGCTTTTGACAGGACACGGGTGAGTGACTCTGATGCATCTTCCATTGACGATTTTCATCTTCAGAAATGCTCACATTTCTGGGTGCTCTCTACTTCTTTCTGAGCAATCTTTTCAATGGGCTCAGGAGGATAAGAGAATCCCTGTATCTCTGTAGTCTCATGTATGTGTACTGTACATGAACAGCCCAGCTTTCTCTTGCAGCAGGTGCAAATAATGAATTTAATATTCAAGTAGTCTGCGAAAGGTACAGGGGAGTTGTAATACTGGCAACTGCAATATTAAACAAACTAATTATGATAGCATTAACAACGCTCTTCTCCATGCATAGCTTTAATTAAATTTGATTTTGCACCTAACAAAACTGTCTCTGGGCTTTGAGAAGAGTAGTGGTTCTGTTATTGATTAAGACTGAACGTGATTAACATTAATTATTGATTAAACTTCCCCATATCTTCATATAGCATCAAAGAGATTTATTGATGAACTCTGAAAGGTCTTACAACTGTAGTTATGCTGTAATTCCTTTTGACTACTGCTTAAGTGGATCATTCACAAGACATCTTTATGCATATGGAAATTGAGCATAAAGTCCATCTCCTAAACATTACCAGTTCAAGACCTTTAAATATTCTTGAAATATGTATCTTTTAATAAACCATAGGTTTGTTTTGGAGGGGTTTGTTTGAAATTTTTTTTAGGGGTGAGACAGGAGGGAAATGAAGCAATGTAGACACTAGATTAGGACACTAACCTGAGATACAGGAGAGGCAGTTGGCTCCTGATTATATGTATTATATGTCTGGAATAGAAAATTCTGCAGCATTTCAGGCAGTCTTGTGGTTCTGTGTTAGTAATTGGCCTTAAGAATATTCTCTCTTGGTTTTTTTAACACCTTCCTCCAAAGACAAAGAACTGAAAAATGCTTTGTCTTTGACAAATCATCATATGGTAGAAAAAAAAAATTAGATTACTGTATGAATAAATAATGCATGAGTGAGGAAAATACTATAACATTGATCTTCAGGACCTTTGGGAATCAGAATGATTCTTACATTGGATTGTTAATTAATGAAAGGCTGTTGCAGAATTCTGTCTTCAAATAAATTGTCATCCCTTGTAATTTTTCAGGGGAAGTAAAGCAGCAATTTAAGACCTTTTCAGATTAATTGATCTAGTTATTTATCAACTACCCCGTGTGTTCACTAAATATTCAACTGATGTCTTCTGAATTAAACAAAGAGTTTATTCTGTTAAATAAAGGATGATGCGACAGTGAGATAAAGAAGATGTTGCCTTAGAAGGGTGACTGTACAACCAGTGCAACTTCAGGCACCTAGCTCCAGATGAGAATTACAAATCCAATCAAGAGGGTGTGGATAATGTTAAGACAGTAGCTTGAGAGAAAGAAACATCCCTTTCCTTACTGTGTCCTGCTGGCTATACTGGTTAGGCAATTTTGGACTGATATTCATGACTCTTCCTACACTTTGTATAGAGAACTCATCACCTGAATTGTTGAAATTCTGGAAGACGGATGTTCCCCCAAAATGGGAGCAAACCTATAACAAGGAAATTTTGGCTGTTTTCCAAGTGTGTTAATTTTCCACCCTTTAGATGGAGAAAAAAACTTAGTGATTTTGAGGTTTGTTTGGCTTTTCTTCTGAAAAGCCATAGAGAGAGAAAAGAAAGGCTGTAATTAGCATTATACAAAGCAGGATGGCTATCATTTTTCAAAGTATCAAGATAATGAAATACTTCTTTGGGAACAAGTGTACCAGCACTGGCAAAACATTATGTACTTGTTAACACCATGGAAGGTCACTATACTCTTGTTACTGCTGAGTTGTGGTATTATTTTAATTGGGCTTTGCCCACTGATCTGCATGCTCAATTTGCAAAAGATGCCAGAGAACATGTGGCTTTGACATTAAAAAAACCTCCCTACGCAGCATAATTAAAGCTGGGGTTAATCCCAGTGTAGACACAGAATTTTGTAACAGCTCGTGGACAAACACAGTTGGACACTTGACACTAAATATTTGCAATCAATAATTCTTATGCTTAAAGTACATAGAGAAAAAATTAAAAGTGTAAGCGTGTGTGATTTGGACAAACGAGGTCATTAAGTACAAAACTGAGGCATTCAGAGGGTGAATCATCTGTGCACTGTATTTTCTCCTGTTTTTTGCCTCTGTCCTGTATAAAGTGATTGATGTGCAGAACTGACATATAAGAAGAAAAATGTTTGCCTTTACTTTGGTTTCATCTTTTGGAAATTGTATAGCAACCCCACCTTCACTTCTCCATATCCACATCAGCCCAGGCTGTAGAGAATTCCTTCCTGTGCGTGTCTTTCCTTTCTCTGTTGCACAATGAAATTTCTGTCTTGTGCTCCTGTTTTTCTGGTTTTTGGATCATGTTGAGTTATTTCAGAAGTAGATGTTAAGCAGGTGTGTCGTAGAACATGTAGGAACATTTCAGGTAAAAAGTTTGTTTATGAATGTGATGTTTGTAACATCAAGGGCAAGATACTTTGCATGACATCTCCAGGCAGTTATTTTATATTTCTACAGTTGGTTTTAAGAATTCTGTAAACAGAACTGAAAAAAAAAAAAAAAAAGAGATGTGTTTTCTTCACAGAATTTGTGGTTTGTTGGTTTGTTTGTTGGTTTGTTTGTTTGTTTTTCTTAAACCTTTTGCAAGTTGGCAATGAAGAATAATGTTTTACTTCCCAGCCTTTATGACTTCATCTTCCATGTTGGCATTACAGCATTAGCCATGTTACTGCTGTTGAGTCATTCTCTAATTTATTTTTGAGCATTCTGTAGACTGCAGAAATAGATCATTTAATAGTAACAGCACCCACGTATGTATATGTAAAGAGGTAAAAGTGAATTATTTTTCCTGATGCTTTTTCGTACACGTTTAAACCAAATTTTATACTCTGAATTGAAGGTGCCTTAACAGGAAAAAAATTATTGAACGTTCATCAATTCTTTTCCTGGTTTCTTTGTTTCCTACAGTTTTCCCTTGTTAATGTGGGACGTAGCTTTTGGTTATCTATGTAATTAATGAATAGTTGATATCAAGTCATTTCCTGAGCCAAGACAATCAAAGAGATACAAATAGAGGTTTTCTTAATAATAGGAAATTCTTAAATTAAATGGCCACTGTTTATAAGCAGAGATAGAAGTGCAGATGAGTATACAGAAGATGAAGAGTTCTTTGTTAGGGAATAAATACAAATAATGAGATAACACTATCTGACTTGGCTTAAAGGATTACTGTGTTAATCTGTGTCCCTCTGAGATATGATTTTTAAGTCTCCTAAGGTAAGCTGTGTTAGAGGTGTCTGATATGGACACTTTGCAAGAATACCAGTGGTCTTCAGAAAAAAATACCTCATTCAGGAAATAGCGTGTTCTCAGTTACAATAGGCAAAGAGTAAAAGCTCTGGCACTCTGGGTAGCTGGAAAAAGCACAATATCAAATGTATGTGCAAGGCGAAGTAATGCATTGGTTCACTCTTCCAAGAGCCTCTATCAGGTTTGTGAGCGGTGCTACGTGCCTACAGGTATTCCGTCAGGGAATACCGGCAGTCTGCAAATCCACGAGCAGATTGTGACTGAGATTTAAACAGAATGTAGAGTATTCTCTCTTAAAAGAACTCAGGTTAGGTGGAAAGTATGAATGTATCAAATATTTTAACAGTTAAAACCTCTAGGGAGTTGATGTTCGTAGGCGGGCTTTTTGTGTATCAATGAATGATTCAGATAAAGGAAAACCAGAATGGACAGGTTTAGCTTGGAGACTTGAAAATAATTATATTCCAACCAATCTTAAGAAGGAACATACAGAGTATATTAACAATGGATCATGACATAGATTCTGGCACTTAGATGTAACTGTTCATGTAAATTACCAGAAGCAGGTTTTGTGATCCTGTACATTTTGTATAGTCATTCACAGCTCATTAAACCTTCACTAGTGCTGTCATTCACTAAATACAAAGGTAGCACGAGAACAGCATAATTAAAGTGTTTAAGTCAGACTGCTGTAGCTAAATTTCTAAACAGTAACTGCTCTACCTGCAACTCATTGTGCTTTTGAGGAATAAGGGTTAGAGCAGATAATGGGCAATATGTATCCTAGTGGACCCCAGAAGCTTTGGCCTTTTACTGAACTAGTAGACCTTCCCTATGTTTAAATCTTTGATGTCAAGGTATTCTAGTTACTGAAACAAACTGTGGTCCAGCTGAACTGCTAATTCTTAGATTAATATCATAAGGATAGTATCCTAATATTACGATTTTTGGGGGTGGGGTGGTCATTTGGCAATATAGTTAAAAACAGGTGAGTATAGGTGGACCACTTGGTGACATATGGATAACTTTTGCGTGGCCCTGTGCTCACAGTGTTGAATTTATGTTAAGCAATAGTTTTATTTCAATATCAGCTTAGATGTCAGAACAAATAACTAATTTTTAGATAATTTACTTTGTATCAAAATCTTAATTAATGGAGAAAATGCCCCTGTGTATGTGACTGACTGCTCCTGTCTACCTTGCTTCTCAGCTGCTGACTGGTTTGCTCTGGAGAGCCTCACATGTTCGACACACGTATTCTTCTGCTTCTTTGACCTAAATGAGCTTCAGCACTCATGATTTCTTCCTTGGTCTCCCTGGCACACTTTCTTGGGAAACAAGAACGAATGACAGGGCATTGATCCCTCGACTAGCTGAGAGCTGACCATAACTCCACATGCTGTAACTCAGAAGCTTTAGAGCGGTATTAGCATGGCACCTTCCAAACTAAGAGCTCGAGCTAAGCGTCACACCGACAAAACTACACGTGTTCTTGACCTGAGAGGAGTCTAACCCAGGTAATTTAGGAATTTTTGGCCTGAATTCTTTTGCACCTGCCTGACAGAAAATACAGATGACAGATTTAGTGAAACCCGCAGAGCAGCTGCCTGTACTGACTTACCCAAGGTTGCCTCACCCTCAGCACTCGGAGTACACTATTTCCTATAGTCCTTCACCTAACAGTCTTGATTTGCGATTCATTTTTCAACTAAAAGCAGATGTGCAAATTAACTTAGCCAAGGTTTCTAAACATCAAAGCTGTAATAAAGAGAGAAACGTACCCAAGCACCAAAGGTAGTCACTACAACTCTGATAAACGTAATAGGAACAACTACGCTGTCAAATAATTTATCTCCCCGTTCAGTCCTATTTCCTGGTCCCTTGATCATCTGTGTTGCATAAATATTAATTCACTGATGATCTCTCTTTTGGTTTGAACTAATTAGTTCTCTCTCTAAGTTCTCTCAAACGCAGGTGTGGTTCCAGGAATGACTTGCTGCGGGGACTTCTCCCGTTGAGCAGCGCAGAGGAGACGGCCCCAGGTTTGGCTGTCCCTTCCCTCGGACGCCACTGTGGCAAGCTTCACCCTCTCAGGAAGCTCACGTGCTCCGAAGCTATACCCCCGGCTGCATAAAGCGTAGCTGTCATTTCAGGCCACAGATACCTTTATTCAGGTGAGCTGAAACACAGTCCTCGCATCCTATCAATACTCATTTAAAAAAAAAAAATGCCCCACATGGAAGAATGGGACACCATGATCTGAAGCTCAGAGGAACCCAGGGCCGCTCTGCATGAGTTGGCTGCAATCTGCTCTTCGTTCCCTCGATAGAGACATAACGAGCACTGCAGATTTAACCATGCTTTCTTACTTGCAAGGTTCAGACTTAAAATACTCTTTCTATGTGTAGTTACTAACTGTGACCATTCTTTGGTCACAGATGAAGTCATGACGAAGACAGGGTTTTTAATTTTCTTCGGAAAACCTATGTCTCCACTTCTCAGCTTTCTTCCAGTGACCTCCTCTTACTCTACTTGCAGTAGGTTCTGTGTGTGACAGGTATGCAGTGAGGTCCCCGCAGAGTGCCTTCATCTTCCAGGTGCTGACTTTCCTTGACATTGCCTACCATATTTATCTAATTTAAGCACCTAAATTTGCAGTTTCACTGTCTGCTCAATTTGATCTGAGATAGTGCTGCCTTTCAAAAGGAGAGTTTTCTTCTCCCTTCCAGCATCAGCTCCAGCACTCCCACAGCTGTAGGATAATCTGGAGCAGCTCGGCAGAAGACTAACAAGGCCGAATAAAAATAGTTGGCACCGTGAATATTTGAGCTGAATGGCCACACCAGAGGCAGCACAAGGGAAAGGGTGGGAGCACGCAGGAGGGGTGGCAGTGCCGAATGCGAGGTCGCACCTTTCAGTGGCAGCCCATGGTATGATCAGCTTAAGCTGGTTGTGCAACCCCAGGGTCAGGCTCTTGAAAACAGGAGTTAGGTGCTGTTGAAAAAGAAATCCTTATCCCTAATGTATTCTGCATCTGTTGTGTATTCCTTAGCTCTGCATATGTTATTTGGGACATATGTATGCCAAAATACTTCATCATGGTTGTAACCAGCATTTTTAAAAGAGTTTTCAGTGCTTGAACAAAGCAGAGCATACTACAGTGGTGTTGCTCTGTGCTTTACTTCTGCATTTTAGTGCTAATGATAAAAATCCTTTTCTCCTAGGTCAAAGCATGTTTTTATATGTGAGAATGTTCTTGTTTTTCATTGCTACTCAATGCAGTCTATTGTTTGTATAATTAATGTAATTACTGCTAATTATGTAATTACTGTAAATACATGTAATCAGTGATTCTAATTTGTAATTATAGAATTTGATGTTTATTTGTGTAAAAGTCCTTACAAAACTTAGTAAGGGGAAGAAAAATTGGTCATGTACAGCAGGTAATTTAAAAAATTTGTGAGACAGAAATGACACAATTTTTTTGCCAACTACCAAAAGGAAATTAGTTTTCATTATTTACTAATTGGGTACACATTTTTACTTTTTTTTATAAAAGGTAGTAATTACATTACAGAAGCCTAAACCTAATTTTCTACCCTGTTATATTATAGCTTAAAAGAGTTAGCAAAATATTAGTAGAGTGTAGGTGCCAAATTTAACTTGTAATTGCAGTAGCCACTTGAAGTGAAATTACAGCACAAAAATTCTAACCAAAAAAGATAAAAAATATTTTTGCAAAACCCCTTTCCCCCCCCCCAATGTACAAAGTACGTTACTTATAGAGAACTGGCTATTGCTTTCAATGCAGACATAAAGCTTCTGCTAGGGAGAGTGTAATTACTCAGTGGAGAAAAAAAGTCAGATGGAAATTAGCTTCTTACCATCTGCATATCACAAAATACTTCGCCTATTACCATCTTCTCGGTTCTCCTCCTCCCTCATCTATGGAAACTAGAGGAATTCCCGCAGTCTTAAATCTCTGCCTGCATCTCTTTAAGCAGACATCAATAGCTATGAGTTTCAGTCCAATTTTTGTTTCTTTTTATTATAGCTGTTGGTTGCTGATATTTATAGCTTCTTATTTTGTAAGAGAGACTCTATCCTGGTGCTATGCAAATTGTTCGCATTTTTTATTTGGTAACCAAACTGAAAGTTAAAGAAACCAAATCAAATCTATTCTAACTGTACCTTCCATTTCCAAATAAAATGAACCTCTCCGTCTGGTTGTCTTTTGTTTCAGGATCTGCTTTACACAAAGTAAACTGGGATCTTTTACACCTTTTATTTTTAATTATTTGCAAGAAAAGAGAAGGAAATAATGAGCTAGGTGCGCAACTGTATTTCATGATGATGATGATGCTTCCTCCTAATATCCAAATAATAAGAGCACTAAATTAGGATGGGGGAGACCCAAGTTCAGATTTCAAATATTAGTCTAGCTGGTTAGGCTTTAAAAAAGAGTATTGTCAACTCTTCATGTTGAAACTGTTTCATTTTGCATATTTACATCTTCAAAGAGAGGGAAAAATCACTGGCTGTAGCTGATGATTAGGACACTAATCCAAATCCAAAGTTCAAACCATTTCTGTGTTTGCAGTACAGGGTGTGGATTTGTGTTGGTTTTTTTCCCCAGTTACTTGAAATTCTTCCATTTTCTGTCCAGCTTAATTCCATAAAAGTTGTAACTGCTTCAGGAAAATCAATTGCAAAAAGTATTTCCTGTTTGGTGACAAAGATTTTTGCTGAAAGCAGATGGCTTTCACATAGTTTCCATTTTCCATGTCAAAGTTGTTCAAGGGTCAATTTTTCTAAGCCTTAGTATAAGAAAAATATCTAAGTTTACCCCAAATACTTCTAATCTCAGAATAGATTTTTTTTTTTTTTTTTTTTTTTTGGTAGTGGTTCCCAGTGTTAATAAAGTAGGGCAGGTATTTATACTAATATTAAATGTATGTCATACTAAATATATATACATTGTCTAATTGGACATTGGGATCGTAGTTATTCATATATTTCTAATACATGTTTTAGTATAATTTTCTATTCTAACCAGTTGTTGAAATGGTAGTTTAAATAACCTGGAAAATATGCTTTTTATCTTGAATCCAGTTCATATACCTGAAGTATCTTTATAAGATACCATTATGTATCTGTACATTAATGTGTATTATTATTTCTACATAGCTAATTAGGTACTGAGTCTCACTGTACATTCCCATCTGGTAATCTATTAATTTCTATTGTTCTTAACATAAGAATTTCTTCAGGTTGTAGAGAAAAAGCGTCCCTTAGATATAAAAATGGTGCAATTCAGGAGAATTTTTTCCTCAAGTTGGAGTTCACAAGAATGAAGCTGTATGTTAAATGTATTTAAATTTGTGTTTAGAAATTATCATTTCAAGCTGAAATAGCAAATTTGGAAAAGAACTGTCCTCACAAATAATGGACAAGGTTTTTCTTCTCCTTATTACTTTGCATTCGATAGATATAGATATAGATTCAGCTACCTGTGTCCGTACATACTCCTCGCCTCCAGTTCTCACCAACCCAACTGTGGATCTGAACTTAACCATTGATTCCAGAGTGCTTTTATTCTCACATTTTTCCCCCTCAGGAATCTTTTCAAAACAAGGTTTATGTAGTTTCAGAACTCTCTGAAGATACTTAAAAATCATTAATGCTGGAGAAAATATTTGTTTTCCTCTTGTAGGCAAAAGTTTAGATCTGTTTTTATTATTAGGTTGTCTTGCAATAAACCATGTCTGTGCATTATTGGCAGTTATTTTGCCTGGTTTCTTTTAGGATAATAGTCAAATCCTTGTGCTAAAACATACTATTCAACATTTCTAAAATTCTGTTTGCATATATTTCCATCAATTCAATATGTCCACTTCAGGCCATAAATGTACAAGAGTAAATGAAAGCATTTTGGGGGGACATGATCTTACAGATGAGGCCAAAAGTTTAGAGCAGCATATATGCCTGGAGAAGTGGAAAATACTATGTAAATGCATATTCCAATTGAGATACAGCCCTTATAATGAAGTTTTACCATGCGATGTAGTTAAATGGAAATATCTGTATGTGGAGAAGGATGTTTCTCTTAAAAAGCAATGTTTTGTTTACTATTATGCTATGAATACTTAAAGTATACGTGGATTCCAGAAGAGGCTTGAAAGTTTCCTGCAGGGAAAGTTTATTCAGACTTGCCAGATAGATAAAAACCTGATGAAGTCAGGAAACTTTTTAGCTTCAAAGCGATGGGTGATGGGAGCATTTCCATGCAGGTATCACTCTAAACTTGCCCTGTTCCTAAATTTTTCCTTAAGAGTCCACATAGAGACAGATGGGTCGTTGCAATTAAGGATTCTTTGATCTCATCTGTTTGATCTCTTAATGCTTTCTAAGGTACTGTCTTTCAGACTGGAATGTTGAGGTTTATTAGTGGTGTTTCTAGGTCTTGACACGTGAAGCCTATAATAATCTGCTTTCCAGACTGAGCCATAATTTGTTATGTGCTTCCCGCCTAATGTAGAAATGTTTTTAATACAATGATAAATTCCATAAGTGCATCTGTTTGTGACTTCTAATCATACGATGCACAGTAACATATTCATGGTTTAGTGGATTATAAACCTGAAGTGTCTGCTCTGTTTTTTGAGTCTTGGCTTTTAAATGATATCCCTGGTCTTTAGCTTGGAGCAGAATATGCCTTCTGGATTATATGGGAAACTTCTTATTACCCACACAAAGCTGAAAAACCCCCAACCTCATAAACGTCTTCATTAAACAATGCCTGGAAGCAATGAGTTCCATGTGTTAATTATGTATTATATTAAAAAAAAAAAAAAAAGTCTCTTAATAATTACTTCCCAGTTTTCATTAACTCTCAGATCATTTGTGATGAAATGGTGCATTTTGATTCATATCATTCATTATCTTATACACCTCTGTCATATCTTTTCTTAAATCAATACATGCAACATGATCTTTTATAACTTCTTGTTGAAGAACTATGTCATTAGTTTAATTGATTAATTTAAAGGTTAGTTTTATAATCTAAAAAGTGCTACAAAATACATGGTCTGAACCACAGCAGCATTGGGGTAGTAAGCATGGATGTGATTTCTTAGCATCTCAGTTTTGTGATTTGACCAATATGGGAGAATATTTAATATCTCTAAATACCATCAATCGATCAAATGGCCTTATAATATACTCTTGGTAGACTTTTATAACAAAGGAGTGCAATTAAGTTGAGAATGCTGTTAAAACATCTTCAGTCAGTGTTTTTCAGGCAGAATGGTAACACTGGTACTCTTGCTGAAGATCATACCATAATCTAAATCTACATCAGCTGTTGGCAGTTAGTTTTCCTTGATGAAGTGAGAACCTGCTTGCACTCAGTTCCATATAAATGTCAGTTTGGAACAGGTCAAATGCCAGCGTTTATAATGCCAAGAATAAATAGAATTAATATGAAAAGAATTAATATCTTTTTCTAGTGAGAAGTGATCACTCAAGTGACATAATGACCTCCAGCCTATTTAAAACTATCTTCTAGAAGCTGGCTGCTGAGGATTTTGTTTTTAAACTAGCATAATGCATAATAACATTCCTAACAACTAGTGTGAATGCAATTTTTCACTGCTGTAACAGTTAAAAATATAATGTTTTACCCTCTGGTGTGAATGGGAAAAAGCATTTGTGCAGGAAAAAGGTGTGGATTAGTATCCAACTTAAATAATTTATGTAATTTAACTTATCCTATCCTTAGGTTCTAGAAAATGTGCGGGAGTACATTAAGAAATTAGTATCATCATTGAATCTATACACACTTGAGAGATCATATGAATATGGAACTCTAATATAGTGGGACTAAATCAACATATTGTCTAGGTTATTGTTATGAAACGTGAAATCAGATATAAGATTTTCGTGTTTATTTTTAAAATATAAAACTTGTTTGGGTTTTGCAAAAGCTTTAATGGTGGATTTGTAAAAGCTGTAGATAAATGTCATGATTGATTATTTTTTTTTCAGCAAGGATTGGTTATACAATATGTCTCTCTCCTAATCTGGGAAATTAGGCTTTGATTTTATCCTAGAGGTGACTTAAATCTTGATGCATATACTACCAATGGCATAATTTCATATTTTCCAGTATTTGGAATAAAGCCTCCAAACCCAATGCTCTCCCCAAACAAAAGAAACAAATGTGATTACGTGTTAGAGTTCTTGCAAAATGGGCACTTAACCAACAGGTCTGAAATCACAAATTTTGTGAAAGAAACATGGATGATGGAAATCATCTTGATTCAACTTTGAAACAAAATTGAACATGTTATCTAGAAACACGACCTGTGCCCTTGTTACACCTGAGAGTTTTTCAATATTCTGTCATGCTGCTAAATTTTCAAGATCTCACCAAACCTTAAAGTACCCAGAAAAAATTAGAAAGCTATACATAAAGTTCCTGTAAACATATGGTCCATTCTAAAATTTCGGTTTAAAAGATAATAAAGCATTATTTATAGGCTAGAGCTGTCACTGGTCAATGACTTGTACAAGGTAGATCATTTCACTAGGATGCTCTAGAGCAGCCCTGGGATACTGCTTTAAAGCAGCGGAGACCCTTTTGCTCATTTCTCTGCCCACACAGTACTGCTATGGTTGTGCTCCTTCTGATACCTAAATGAGTACAGCATTACAAGCACAGGGCTTGTATGAAAATCTCATTCTGAGTTGCACAATAAAGACTACTTGCAAGTCAAACACTTTCAACAATTCACTGGAGCCAGTGAATCATTTCCTGCTCTTACCCAGAATATTATCTCCAATTCAGTTGTTGCTATGCAGTAAGTTCTATTTATCATAAAAAGATACTCAATATTTCCTTATACATTCAAATGAGACAAAAGAAAGAGATCTTCTCATGTTACAAAAGTGACAAGGAAAGGGGAAAGTGATTTGTTCCATCTCCAAAATGCAGGCAGGGCATTATTTGGCATGGCAGAACACGTACTCCGCTGACGGACCGAACGAGTCCTATACAAATCAGCTGTGGTCACCAAGTGCAATACACTGGTGATTGCTTCAGGAGCAGTTGCTCGTAAGGCCAGTTTTGAAACCACCCTTAATGTGCTCACGAAGCCGCAAGATTGTGTGATGTAATAAAGCTGCTGGTTTGGGATTTGCTTTATTATGCCATACTGGGATATATGCTTCTGCATAGAGTCCATCGCTAGAAAAGGATTACTCTTAATATCTGGATTTTGTACATAGAAATAGAATTACTTCATTGTTAACAAAATTTATGTAGTGCTATGTATTTACATAACAGTATACAAACATTGACATGCTTCCTGCCCTGAAGAAATGAAGGGAGGAAAATAACTTTATTTTTTCTGATTTTTTTTTTTAAAGTGGGTCAGTGCCTGAGGTGCACTAATTACAGAACAGCCATTGGGTAAAGAGTTGATGTATTATTTTGCAGAAATCTTAGTATCTCACATTTTTTATCTACCATCAATATATTGAAATTGTTTCAGGGTGAATGGTAAGTCAAAAATATTTTTCTTGAACATTTTGCCTTCATCCAGTTTGCTCCTATCACAAGCTCCTGTCACTTAGAGTTTTCTTGATGGTTGTGTTTGTATTTCCTCTTTCTGTTACTATACTTCAAAAATACTCTGGAAATAATATATGTTTTTGGAAAAGATCAAAGCATATAATTTTTCTTTTTGTAATTTTGGATGGGAATGTGATTGTAGCACAATATCAGAATATGGAGCATAATGTGTTAAAGGTTTTATAACTAGCAAACACAGCCAATATTCATCTGTGTTTAAGTCCCAAAGGACAAAATTTGCTATGAATTACATTTTTATAAATATAAGGGATTCTTCTGCGATCAGCAGAACTACACTGTTGCAAATTCACAGCAAACGGGAGAAGGATTTGTGAGGAAGTCTCTAGTGAGCTGCCAGACCAAACCCACAGAGCTTAGTTTTGCCAGCTGCTTCATCCACGTTTTTGTGGACTGTACATGTGACACCCAAGGTGTTAAAAAATATGTAATTGCAATGAGGCCAGAAGTGTCTGCTATTTCAGTATGTTTGTAAAACTGTAACGGCATTAAGTGAATAGATTGAAATCAAGCAAGGTAATGCTGGGTATCCCTCAGCCATGTGGAACCTACTTATCCATGGACAGCTGTCTTGAACGGAAGGGACTGATGCATATATACAGGGACTGTTAATCAAGTAAGCATGAAAAATACAACCAAAGGTAAACAGAAGTGAAAAACAGGATCTAGTGAAGCATGTGTTAATCTTGCTGGAGATTTTGCCTTCAGCAATAGCATATTACATGTTGCTCCTAAGGAGAATGAACTATATTGCTCTCAACCTACATATAAATGTGTTCAGAGAGTAATACAGTTACAACCTGGGGAAAAAAGGCTGTTAACTTGAAAAGCTTATGAACTGAGACCTGTGATTGCTCTCAAAGAGTCCAAGAGGCTTAGTTAAATGGCGTATTAGTAATTTATCAGACAATATTTAATCCCACAGCTTTCAGACCAGAAAACAGCCTGGTGGAGGGAAGAGGAAGGGCAAGTCCAGTCTCTGAAGCAAGCAAGAACTTCTGTTTTCCCCTGTTCTTCCTTGTGATGGCTGATGAACAAAAGCTGTTCTTATAAACTAAATGTGCAATGTCATTTATGTGGTCAGCAGGGAAAACTGAGAGGAGGAATTCAGTTTCCAGGAAAACACTCTCTCCTTGGCCACAGACTGATAAAATTGCAAGAGGCTGGAAACAATAAAGAGTGAACGTGATATACCATTATATTTACGTACTAGGAATAGTAAATGTTGGAGTTTGAAATGCTTAGTTGTTAGTGTGCAATTATGCAACTCTTAAATGTGTTAATTTGCATAATTTTTTCTCTCTTATAAGCCCAGTTTTGAGCACTTTCTCATCTGTCCATTTACAGATAATGTGGGTTTTGATTAGCCTTGAGTCTGAAGGGAGGAATAGTCCTCATAACATGTAAACTGCCTTACAAAATCTCTTCTTCCTGCACAAATATGTGAGCAAAACCACAAATGCATTTGTAGGTACACGCCGTTGCTACCCAGGTGTCTGTGAAAGGCTGAACATCCACAAATCACGTCACACATAGCAGAGTAAAAGTAAGACTCTGTGGGTCAGGGTGGCATTTGGCAAGATGGAAAGATACCTAAAGGCCACAACTTTGAGGTCAAAATGATAGTCTTCTGAGAGCGTTTTGGGTGTGGTATTACCAAGTACAATCAAATACCAGTAATACTATTCGGATGTTTTGTCTTACGGCTATGTAAGAAATACTTCAACGCCCTAACTCTTGGGATTATTTGTTCATCTCAAAGGAGACACCTGCATCACAGCAGTGAAGTGACTCCCAGACTAAGGCAGGGCACTCCAAGCCTTGTGGAATAGGTGCAGAGATACCAGTCCACCTGCAGTATAGCTGTGCTCAGGGGGCTGAGTGCTCTAAGCCAGTAAATCCTAATAAACTCTGACTCTGTAAATGAGTTCATTTATGGTACTGCATGAATGGGATGCTCACTGGCACATTGGCATAGTGCTGCACTGAGCCACGTCAATGTAAGAGAGTGCAGGGTAGCATCGTTCAGGGAACTCCGCAGAACACTTGCACTGCACAGCTATGTCCAGCAGCACTCATAAGAAAAGGTGTACTGATGCTTTGTGACGTAAATAAAATAAACTTCCAGCTCTGGATAGTAGAAAGTTTGATTTTAGATAATATATATTAAATGAGAGCAATCAGTACTGCAAAGAAAACAGAGGAAAGGGAGAAAAGCACTGGGCCATCTGATATTTTTATGTTAGTTTCAGGGCCTGAAAGTAGTTGACACGGATGGGAACATGCGCACTCACCTCTGTGAAATAATCCAAATGCATGTATGTAAACATATTACTTGTTCATTGCTCTTTACTATAGCCAGTTTAAGCTGAAGGGCTGTTGTGGTTAGAATCATGCTTTGAACTATGCCTTTAAAAACTCAGTTTCTGCATGGACCTGATTAATAGTATGACTCATGTTGTAACAAGCACAGATTCTTCCCCAGCTTCAGGAAGTACCATAGTACCTCAAAGTTTGATAGATAAAAGGTACATATTCATTTTAGCTGAACTTAAATAAGGACTCTATTATGTCTGTCTTTAAACTACAAAAGCACATATAACTGTACACAGAATCCTTGAAGATAGCCTTTGCCTAGTATTTAAGAGTGTTAAAGCGTCTCATACTGAGACTGCAACTTAAGAACTTGTACAAGTCAACAGCTGTGACCTCAGTCAAGCAGGCAACTGAGTTTTCAGATAGCAAGCTGTGCCTCATTCTTCTATGGCCGGAGCTATGTATATTTAATTAGTGTCCTCTCACCTTCACGCTACGTGTTTTCCCACTTGACAGTTCCTGGCATCAAAGAATGTCCTTGAGAAAAAGTCAGGCCTATTGACTCCTAAGCATATTATTTGACTTGCTGTTCAAGTAGTCTGAAGAAAGAGCTGGAAATAATGAAAGACACTGCAATGTGGAGCTGCCTTAACTGACAGTGTCAGGTGGGTCGAAGCTATTGAACAGTTCCTATTAAATTAGCTTACCTTCATCTCAGCTAGTTAAAGCTGGCATGCTGACAAATTAGTTGCTTTCTGTATATAAAAGAGGAGAGGCAGGATGAGATTCCCATTTTGTAGCTTAGTGACAGTAGATATGTCACATCACAAGGTCAATAACAATCTGTCCATGGAAGAAATGTAAATGTTTGGCTGATGTCAATACATTCTGGATTAGATTGTGAAATATTCATTCCTATAGCAGATGAGCTCATTTACACTAATAAAGACCACTTTATTCCAACCCAGTTAATTACAATGCTTTATATTGTCTGTTTTAAAATCTGATTACAGCTTTTGTTTAGCTTTTCCAATATTAGCTCTTGCGCATTCTATATGCTATTTCTATCCAAAGAGCGTTAATAGAGAGTTAACAGACATGCTTGGAATGTGAAAAGGGTTAGGGTTTTATTTATTTATTTTTGCTCATCAGAACAGATGGATTTTACAGTTTTCTTTAGAGGGAGACTCTGAAGCTCTCATAGGCTGTGTTTGAAATTCAAAGAGAGGAAATGCTATTCGGGTTGGTTGGTTGCTGCAGAGGTAGATTGTCTCATATCGCTAAACTCAGATTTTAGGAATAAAAAATGTTTAAGAAGGTTAAACTGGTGGTTTTTATCACACTGTTCTGCACGTAACAAGTCTTCTTAACTTTCATACCTTCTCAACTTTATGGTAAGTGCTGGGGATACCTTGTTGCACCTCTTGACGTATTCATTTCAAACTCCTTCGTTGCTAGGTTTTGATCCTAAATTACTCACTGCCTAAAATGACTGCACTTCATCTTTTGGGAGTAATCTCTGGTAAGGACATCATGACCTGTGTTAAGCACTTCTAAAGTACACTGCTAATTACTGCAGAGCTACCAAGTAATATTCTCAGTTAAGTCACTGTTTCTTACATACTAGAGTGAATGTTTTAGATGTTTTGAAACTGTTTGAAAGTATTTTGACATCTAATTAGTGAAATTACCAGTTCAAGCAGATACATCATTTTTGGAGGGCTGGCAAGGTTCCTTCTTTATAGCTGTCTTTTGATATGACTGTTGAATTCTGTGAATGATTTCTGTCTCTTCCTCTTCATAATTTTTGTTTTTAATTTTTTTATGAAAATATTTCAGAGCTGTAATTATGTTCTGGAGTATAATATTCAACTTGCTTCTACTGTTTTCAGGATGTCTGTAAATCTCTGAAGTTTCATTATCACTGAATTTAGTCTTGCCAAGTCATTGGGGCACAAACCAAAGCTCCAAGTGCACCTCTTAACTTCTGGTCTGAAAACGTGCTGTACTGCACAGGGCTTAGTCCAAGCAGAGGTGAGGACATCTACCACCTCGGTGGCTACTGAACTTAAAAGAAAGCTTTGATATGTAACTTTTAAAGTTATAAAATTATTTTTTTACATATTTTGAGAATTTAACAGAATCATAGAATTTGAAGCTCATTTTCCTATAAGGAAGATTATACTAACTGTAAGTGTACCTTCAAATGTGTACAGCCCTTTTTTGGTTTGTTTTCCTTTATTTTTGCATTCATTAACCTGATTTATATAACTTGAGTCACGTCTATTAAATGCTTCTCGGAAGATGTCTTACTGTCTTTCACTTCCAGCAACCTGTAAGTGAAAGATTTATGTTCAATTCTCTAAATAGTTTATATGGTGAGGTATGATCCTTGATACTTTTTTGGCATCATGTTGATGTAGACAGCCTGAACTGTTTCCAGTGCTTTTTACTTTTATTGTAGGGCCCTGATTCTGCCAGGAATCACACAAAGAGATAACCTGCACTTGGTAATGATCATGTGCATCTGCATGCAAGCAGAGTCTCGTGTGAAGGTGCCCTGCAGTAAGACACGTTCTCTAGTTAACACCCTCATTTCTCCCATCACATGGCTTAGTGTACTGGTGGAACATCTGATATGACCCCGTGCGTATATTGTGCGTCTTATTATGCCAGAGAACCATTTTATATGTTATGGTTTAATGCGTAGAACTGACATGTCTGTGCATTTCTGTAAACTCAAGTTCCAAATACAGCCTCAGTGCCCATTCTCCAGGAACTAAGCCAAGTAAGCAGCACTCTTATACATAGTGAAGGACTTCCAGGTAATTGTGAATAAGCTAATTATTGTGGAAGTGAAAAGTCTAAACCTGCTCAGCAGTTCAGACATTAAATATTGAGGAAATATTTCATTGGGTTTAAAATCAGATGATGTGTATTTTATTTCTGAGGATTCATCACTGAAACCCCTCCTTGTATGGCACATTTGGTCTCATGTAAGAAATGATGTATTATCAATATTTGTATCCATTTAACAATTATACATCTTTAGAAACTGAAAAGGTAGTCATATTGCATCAACATCTTACTGGGAAAACACATGATTCTCATTATAAATAAATTATCTGGAGTGATAAGAGAGCTGGTGTTATATGAACCAACCTATCAGCTTGATGCCTTGGTGTATACCTGGAGGCAGAAAAGAAATAAAGTAACTGCTATTCCGTGCTTCAGATTCTGATGAACATATAATAGAATATGGAAATACAAAGATATTAAAATTATAAATTTTTCATCTGGCGTGCTCAGCAAGCTTGTTCTTTTTGCCTTATCCCATCTTTCAAGCCTATGAGTCTCTTTACTGAGGTTAGCGAGCTGTCTTAATATTTTAAATCAGCAGTAGCTGGAATGAGCACACATAAATTATCCACAGGCAGTGGGGTCCCTAAATGAACGAGCTCTCAGAAGTTATTCAGAATACTTGTGTCTTGTAACTTTCAGTTCTTGATGTCCTATTTGTATCTGTCTGCCCATTTGTATCAGAAAATATGGAGGACGTTTTGGTAAATGTGGTGGAAATTTTAGTTTATGGAATTAGCTGTAGAAGCTGATTTTAATCTGTGCCTAAGAGAAATATATTATTGGCAAGCAATTTTAATCAGAAATCATATGACATCTGCTATAGAGGTATAAAAGTACATAAATATTTTTGTATTTTCAGTAGAAAAATAAACTTTCCTGGAATATCTATTCTGTGTTTTTACTTCTAAAACATCTTCCTACTTTTAGCAACAGCTATTATTGACAGATACCACATATACTTTGTGGTACTCCCTTGAATCTAATTAACTGCACAATCAGGCTCTAAGGTGTCTAAAATAACATAACAACCTACACAAATATCACTTTTATTGGTCTGAAAAAGTGTTCATTCTATTGATGTTGGCAAGGAGTTGATTCTTTTTCATGGTGTTCCATGTATTGGTTTATACTGAATCTCAGTTTTAGACTTGTCTCTAGAGAAGAAGCACAGAAGCATATGGAAAGAAGCATAGAACAAATTACATACTTCCCAGTTGTGAAAATGTTGTTTCATTTGAGTGTGTGTTGAAAAGAAGGCAGTTTCTTGAACTCTAGCCGCTTTTCAAAAGCTATTTGGTGGGTTGGGTTCATTGTTCCCAGAAAAATCTGTGATGTGTTTTTTCTTGTCCCTTCCTTTCATGCTTCATATTTTGTGGTATCTTTCTCTTCCTGTGAAAAAGTAATCACAAAGAAGTAAAAAGGAGGAGACATTTTGTATGCCATCAGGAAAATGATTACTGTGTTCTTTTTAAAGAATGTTTTGTTTGGGTGAGGTTTTGGGGGAGGTGGTTTGAGACTTTCATGTAGAAATGTAAGTATCAAAGTGACATGAAAGATGATTTTTTTGTGCCTCTGTTTTCAGTATAGCTAGGTAAAGTGAGAATATGGTGTTATAATGTTTTAATTGAAAAGATTCTAAATTATTGGGTTATGGAAAGATATTTCTAGCTTAGGTCAGTCTGAAATTCCCTGTTGTGGAGCATAAAAGAAACCTCAAAGTAAGTTCACTACTCGGCAAAACATTTGATCACATGATAGTTGACTTTGTTTTGTCATAGCTATTTCAATACTATTTGAAAAGTCTTAAGTTACTAGTATTTTATGATTTTTAAAACAGTATTTATCTAAACTAGTATTTATCTAAAAAATACTAGTGCCAAGCTCTGTGAAGTTTCACTAGAAACAAATTAAGCTGCTTACTCAGTTACCTAAAGTTAAGCAGCTAACGTGCTGACTACTTGCCTCAGCTCAAAATGAGATGGCAGGTAGTTCAAAGGAGAGAAAAAGGACTCTGCTTACTCTGTAGTCTATAATGAAGTTTGTCTGAAATCATACAGTATCTCTTGAGGGAATCCATTGGTAAAGGTAGGGCAACAGTCGTAGGGGACTACCATATGAGTGACAGTTATGGTGTGACCAATAGTGGCTGGTAAAATAGATTTCAGCATTACATTCTATTTCTGTTGACAGAAGGTATATTGCAGTCATGTTGTGTGATGGGGATATGCTGGCCAGAAAACATTGGTTATCCCCATCTGTTTTCAAAATGTTTAGTGAGAACTGTAGCAATGAACCCAAATCTGTAACATCTCATCCAAAGAATAGCACGTAATAGATTGCAGTGTTAGTTTTGGATATGTCCCAAAAGCCTGGTGTGGAGGACAGAACCACCACCTTCTGGCTCAGGAATGAGGGCTGCCAAAGGTCATCTTCATTGCGCACCCCCCCACCCCCCCTGTAAAGTCACAGTTAGTAGTAGACCTGTTATTTCTCTACATTGAACTATCAATATGAAGTGAAAAACCCCCTACAGCTTAAAAGTATGACTTCTTTACTGTCGATTCAAATGAGTAGCTGGAGGGTCATATCTGTTTGCAGGACTGGGACACTTATCCTGCTCCCAGGGGCTGTCTTTGGCTATATTCATGCACTTCAGCAGCAACAACTCTTAAATGTTAGTTCCATTGCTAAAGCATGGATTACTTAGATTGTAAAAGTCAGCAGGTTTTGCAAGACATTTAGTAACTATACTGGAGTAGGAGTGGGTAATATCAAGAAATTGAGGGAGCTTGAAGTTTCAGTTATTACCTTGAATCATGCAAACCAAAGAAATACCTCGTTCTTGAATGATCAAATAGTAAATGTTTGAAACTTCTCTTTCACTTATCTCCTGCTCTCAGTTTCATGCAGATTTTCTGGTCACAAGTTTCACTAGAATGCTTTTATGTATTCAGATGGTGCTACTGAAGTGCTGCTGCTGAGCTTACAAGTTTTCTCAGAAAAGCCATGAAGCAGGGGCAAAATACTAATGGGATGCTTTGACACCACTCCATCAAATATTTAACCTTTTTCATTTCTTCTTCACACACTAGTTATTCCAGCAGCTCTACTTTAATTGTTTAGGGCTCAAATCTCACGAAGTGAAGTGGTATACTTGTGACCTACTTTTAGTGCCATCTTATCCTTAACAGGCGACATGGGAACTGGCATAACTGTAAGCCGCTTGCAGGTTCTTCTCACTGCTCAAAGAAACTGCTGCTATAATATTCCTCTGATCCATCTGAAGAAATCTTCCATTCTCGTGGTTGAATTTTCACACAGTGGTTTCTAATTTTGCCATCAAATATGTAAAAGGTAAAAGGCTGAGAGGAATAGATCTCCATTTAGTGAGAGAGAGACATCTCAGGATCTAAATTGGCCTAAAATTTACAATGAACAAATCAGTTTAGCGTATGGAGTTTTGTAACTGTCCAAAGGTTCAGACTCAAGCTCAGTGAGCCTGGTAACTCAAGCTAGTTTCATCCATGATGTCTGCTGTTCTGGTTATTTATTATAAACTTATTAACTTACCATAACTCATAATTAAGACCTACCCATATTAATGATAATTCAACATTGCCAACAAGTAGCAATTCCTGTAAAGAGGTGTTGCTGGACTCTGCTATATCCAATACTTTAAAAAATCGAGCTACTTTTCATTAAGAACTAATTTAGAGCATAGGAACAGTATGTGCAACGCTGAAGTGTCTTAACTGTAGTTGTGGAACCAACATGTTGTGTGGAGATTACTAGATAATGTAGGAGATTCTAAGTCCATTGCTGAAGTTAGCAGCAAGAAAGGTGTCTTCTAACCTAAATTTTGTATCCAACCTACTAGACCATGTGGTTATTGGCAGTGGGAGACTGCCACCACTTCATTCTAATTCTAGATGGAAATTACTTGCACCATCTCTGCTATGTGAAATGCAGCTGGTAATAAACTGCCAGCTTGCTCACATTTCCGAATGGCCTTATAAATTGCAGAAAATGCTTCATGTGAGGGAATAGTACCACTATATGCTTATCTGAATAGAACTGACGATTATAACGAAATCTGCTGCTCCTTTTTCTATTATATGCTCTTGCAAGACAGAGAAGTGCTTATGTATAGAGTTTTATCTGAGTCTGCTGATAGTACTAAAATCTTTTGGATTCTTGATGGAAATTCAATCTGCTTTTCTTGGAGTTTTCTCCCCAGCTTTGTACATGTTCTTTCAGTGGTATTCTTGTTAAACCTAAAGATACAGGAAGGTTTTCATTCAATGGTCTTTTCACACTTTTTTCCAACCCTAAAGATTACATAATTATTCTGGAGACAAGAGTGGATTGCAAAGAAGGTATTTCTTTTTGTGCCAGTTCTGATATTTATTTTACCATGTGCATTCATCTACTGATAATTATCCAGTGCTATATACTGGGATAATGTATTCTGCTGAATATAAACAGTGGTGCAACTTCTAAGGGTATTAAACAATGGCAGCTTCTTTGAAATGAATAGGAGCTGCAGGTATTCTATGTCTGCTTACATGATTATGTATGAATTTTATATTTTATTCTGCTGTCTATGTGGTACCATTATGTTTCAGCAAAACTAAATCTGTAGGGAAAAGAACTAATCAGATAGGAAACTGAAACAGGATATAAATGAGTTCACTATGTAGTCAGAGAAGAAATATAAAAATCATATTCATTGAGGAAAGGGAGAGAAGATTAAAAATAGGTAGTGCGAAATGTGTTAGAATTGTTCACATTCAAATTAAAGTCAGAACACATGCCGTTCATGAGCAAAAGTATAGAACGTGATTTCAGTAAAAATTATCTTGGCTAATCATACTTTGCAAATCATATAAAGTCTATTCTGCAGATTAATTCTGCAGAATGAATCACACTAAATGTTAGTACTAGAAATAGCAGGTATCTTGGTTGGAAGTCCAGGCCCCTCTATCACTAGGAGTTAAATTGTATAATCCTATTTGCAAATGTTGCAAGCATTATCTTACGATTAATTAGATTTCACCCCTGACTATTGCTTTCAAATGGCTATCTAAGAGCTCTAAAACCTTACTCCCAGTTTAGGTATGATCAGGCAGAAGGTCAGTTCAGAAATGCTGAGTAAGGGCATCTTAAGAATTTTGCATCATTCTATTATATTGTATTAATTTACCAAATATTGGTTCAATAGGATTTTGGAGGCAGTGCCATAAATTTAATACCCTAAAATCTCTAATTGTGAGATGAGTATAATGTGTCCACTGAAAAAATCATTGCATTTAAAAAACATGTTAAAGAAAAGAAAAAAAGATGAAGAAAAAAAAGCACTAATTAGTTTTCTTGTATATTGCTACAGTGGACTGGGTGTCATAGTTACAGAACAACTACAAGTTTAAATATTTTACTACCTCTAATTCATGATGTTTCATTCATGTTTCATTAATGTCACTTTTTCTGGCTTGGGAATGTACAAAGAAGAACCATCATCACTTTAAATTTCTATTCAGGTGGAAATATACCTTTCAAATGTGTTTCATTCTGGAAGTGAATGAGATGCAATTTAATGACAGTGAAGACTGACAAGGTGTAGGAAGGTATTTGAAATAATTGCTTAATACTTCTCAACAAGGTTTCTTTATATTACTACATGCACAATAACTCCAAATTCATTTGATAGTTGCCCATTTGAAGATTATAAAATATTTACCAGGAATATAGCTTTCTGTGGCTTAGAAAAATGGCGATGTATGGAATGTGACAAGTATTGAAGTCTTGTATAAATATAAACAAAGATACTAATTTATGTTCGAAACTGATACATCAATAAATGCACAGAATGGAATAGGTTCTCAGTGTGCTCATATGTCACAGTGATGAGGCTCGTATATATATCTGGGTAGATCTTCAGTTATTGGAATATAATTGAGCAGAATCGTCAGCAGTTTCCACTGCTGCTTACTTAAGGCATTGTAATCAATTAGTTGAACTAACAAGAGTTGCATCTAAGAGAAGGAGAGCAGAGATAACAATTATTGAATGTGTTTTCCAAACGACAAAGACTAATGGAATTCAATGTTTTTCTTCCTGTTAGAAATGGAAGACTGTTATTAGTTTCACTAGACAGAAGAATGTCATTACCATCTAAGGGTTTTACAGGCTTTTTCTTTAGCGTAACATGATTTTTTCATTCATGGTCATCTTTTGGTATCCGTTAGGTGCAAAACCAAGAGACTATTGTGTTGCCCAAACATAAATTTTTGAACAATAATGTCATCTTATGTACAATCTCAGATTTACTCTGCTCAGTCCTAGAGGTTTAGCCCTGTTGGCTTTGAATTTAATGACAAAATTAATTATGGCTACTATTAAAGAAATTCCTGTTGTTCCAATGCTATAGGGCCTATATGCTCAATACAATTTGTGTAAGCACTGCATTGGATATAATATTGAGAAGACATGGCTGTACTTCAATAAAGCCGTAGTTATCTAGGATCAACAAAGACTGTGAATGTAAAACTAATACATGCAGCTAGGATTTGCCTTGTGAAACAATTTAGCACACATTATAAGGAACACAGTTTCCGAATACCCATATAGATATTTGTAGGCAGGTATATGTGGCAGTTGATAGTGCTTAGGAAGGAAAATTAAACTAAACTGTGTATGAAAACAGTTCTCCAAGCAGTCCATCTGTTGCTATAAAGCCAAAGGAATAATTTTTATTCTAAATTCACTCTTGAAGATCCCTAATAAAAGTACTGTAAAGAGTTATGATATCATTTTGCTACCCAGACTCTGATTTTGATTGTCATCTTTGATTATAATTTCATTATCAGAATAGAAGCAAACAAAATATTCCAGTTAAAGAGATATTCACCTACTCAGGGCACTAAAAATAAAGTTTTGATCTTCTTAATTCATATGGCCTAGATTTGGGGTCCTGCTAAGAGCTTTTCTTAAATTGAAGTTCAACCAGTCAGAACATTAAAGTAATATTCTTTTTCATTCACGGGCTCAGATATTCAAAACTACTTCAAGTTGATATTTTTTACAGTGTATCCAGTTCTGTATGTGCAAGCTGCTTTTCAGACTCCTTATTTAGTATGTAATGTCATGATAAATTTGTTTTGGTGAACCTTGAGAATAAATCTCGGGAAAATTTTATTATTTCAGTAATATTTCCCAATGGTATATGAGCTTTTTGTTGTTCTTGTTAAAACAGCATGTATTGTGTTCCCCTAGTCAGTCTCCTAAAAACTTCAAGACTTAATCTATTCACATTGCTACATATGTGGGATTTGTAGTTCTTGCTATACAGATGCTGCTTCCAAGTCAGAAGGCATGGGTTGTTTGTATGGCAACACATTATCCTGTCAGACTTCATCCAGTCCCAATTAAGCTACATCTTTTTGACATTTGAATTGATGTTTAAAAAGCATGATTTTTTCTTCCAAGGGCAGCTTTCTTAGTAAGATCTCAGAAAATGTTCTTTGATTCCAATCTTGGCACTCTTGAAAAGTTCCACTTTTTTTTCACTAGAAGCTACTTTCTTATCAGAAGTGAGGTCTGAACAGTTGAAGCCGTAATTAAGGTTAAAATTGCCATCCTAGGGGAAGATTTGCTCGACTACCTCATTCATTTTCAGTAAAATGTAGGAGTTAGTAAAGTATTTTAAGTGTATTACATGTTATGCCAGTTTACATTCATTTGTTTTGTGCCATACAAATACTGTGAGGAAAGGTAACCCAATTTATTATGGCAAACTTTACAGGTAATTAAAACCAAGTTCAGATCAAATCTGTTACTACACTAAATGACTACACTAGAAGCAAAGGAACTTCGTAGTGTATTATATGTGTACCAGGGAGCAGAGTTCAGAATATATGCTGTCTTGAAAGGAAGATTTTTTTTTAATGTCCTTTCAAAAAATTTTACATTATATGACAGTTAAAGAGTTAATCCAGCAACTCTCAGAGAACTAAAAGTTCTGATAAAAACAAAGTTGCCAAGAGTAGATTTTTTTCATATAGTGCTTTATTTGCTATTTGATTTTTATCATACAGTTATCTCCACTTTGACACTTTTTAAGGACTTCATGATTCAAGTTAGGCACAATCGGTTTCCTTCAATGTTTGTGTTTATGTACATGTAGAAATAGCTTTTCGCCTTTGCTGATCTCTGTCACTATTCTTATAAGTAAGATGATTAATGGTGTGAAAGCATTTATACAAAATTTCAGCTTCCCAGTTAGAAATTTATTCATTACACTTGATATGTAACCAAGTCTCAAATATGAGTTCTATGTTGTTGCAAGCTTTCTGTTCTAAAGTCCCTGTCATATAGATTCTGTATTCATTTGAACTTCAACTAATGGCTGTTAGAAATTATTCTTAGTGTTTTAGACACCATGGTCAGATACTATAGAAAATTAAAATATTTTTGAAGTTTTTCCTGATGACCAAGCTCTTTTTCCTAAAGGACTTTTGCCCTTCAGCTAACTTGCCAAGTCAGATAAATTCTGAGCCAGCACATCTGAGATTTTTTCTAACCTGCTGAGCTCTACAGGCTTGCCCAAAGTATATATATATGGTATGTAGGTCTAAGAGAAGGCAAAAATATCAACCTTCCTTTCTCTCCAGGATTAATAACAAGAGTCCTTCCCTTCTCTTAATGTGATCCACTGAGTTTGAAAGCGTATTTAATTTCTTGACTGCTGACTGGATTCTAGCCAGACAGTTCATTTGAAGGTTTGGGGTAACACTTTGCAGGCCCCTTGTTTGCCCCTCCCTATCGATTTGCTAAAAACCCCAGTACAAGTGTCTGCATTAAGACAGAGACAACGCATAAAGCAAGCATGACAGAGGAAGGTCATATAGAAGACATTGCTCTGTGGAACTGTGATCTGTGAAAGGCGGGGATGTGTGAACTCAAATTTATAGGCTCTCTGTTGAGACATTTCCAGAATATTGCTCATAATAGCACCATACTCCATCAATCACCTTTCTATGGGCTTGTTCTAACTCACTTTTTTTTAAATGACAAGAAAAACAATATTTACAACTTTCCATTTGTATTCTTATCATGCATTGAAGCTTCATAAGAACTACTTATAGGGATTATCTTTTTTTATTTGATTTAGTATTTTGCTACTTCTTCTTGTCCAGCTATGCTTCTAAATACTGCTTATTGTTGAGACATACAGATAGTATTGCAAACAAAATACTGTATGAAAATACCAGCCCCAATTAAACAGAATTGAGGATTTCTTGAGTTAGTGCTGTCTGTTCACTCTTAACCAGTCTGTTATTAATATGAATTACAATATCTTTAAAACAATTATCATGTTATTTCTGTAGGACTCTGCCTCCTTTAAAACAAGACGGACGGTGCTCACATAACGCTCATTTTTTGTTCCATTTCTTGTCCTAAGTTATGATATGCAAGTAAAATCACACTATTAAGATGGAATTAGTTTCTATCTGGCTTTTGTATAGAATTTGAAAAGTCTAAGTGCTTTAAGAACATTAATTTATTTATTGTCAAAGCAGTAAGATGAAAAAGAGATTCTTGTAACTAGGGAATTATAACTAGGGAATCAGGGCACAGAAAAGAAGATGAAAATACTGTCTCATACAGAGTGCCCAAAATGAGACAGAAAATGCTGGTATTTTCAGCATATTCATGTATAATTTTGTGGAACTTCGTACTTTTATACCTAGCTTCATTGACTTAATTAGCTGCTGTAGTACAATATCTGTAAGCAAGATCAATTTTTAAAGCTGTGTGCTAGGGAATTAATGAAGATACTACAATTTCCATGAGGAAAATGACCACCTATAGGAAAACCTAAATAAAGGGATTACTTAGCATTATATATGAATTGTGCAACAAAGGCAAATCTAATTTCTATTTTAAAACATCATTCAGCTGTTCTGACTATAAGACAATGATACATTTACGTTCCAGTTTCTACAGGAACTGAAACAGTAAACAAATGTACAATGGGTTTACGTATCATCCAGTAGTCAGAGCCACTAAATATGAGACAGCCCAGTAGTTATTTTCAGGCAAGGTTTATTCTTATGTTTTAGAATTTGATTTTTTGCAGCCTCGACACTTTCATATGTCTCTTTTTGCTTGATGAAATGTCTTCTTTGGTTTTTCATCGTATTTTTGTTCCCCTTCCAGCAGCAGTTTTGGAGTTTTCAATGTAGCGAAAGACTTTGCTGTGCAGCCCAGAAGAGTACCTTGCTGAGAATAACAGCTTACTACCACCATATCAACAAGCCCTGGATAGGAGGGAACACTTTACTGGTAGATTTCAAGTATCTTCTATAAAAAGAATACTTAAATTTTGTATCCAATTCCAAAGGACTGCTTCATACAAGCAGCTTCTCCCTACCTTTGCCTGTTTTTTGTTCATTCTTTTCACCTAGCCAGAGGTATTTTCCTAGACTCATTTTTAGCTCAGTCCCTCTATATCCAGAAACAGGCTTTCCGCTCCAGTGTCCTTGCTCAGGCCTTCCCGACTGTCCCTCTCAGTCTGCATGATAAGCGTCTGAGTGGTATTTCATGTCTTCCCATACTGTCAGAGTGCTTTCTTCTACTTTTTCCATTGACTAGCAGCATCCTGAGTTCTAGAATAAAAATTTTTATGCTGAATTCAGTGATGTGACTATATTGAGCCCTCTTCAGCTGCAGCTTCACTACTGCATAAGTACAATCAGCCTGGGATTTATAAAATTTCCTTCTGGCAGCCTAGATTTCCTTCAAAATGATCTAGAAAATTATGGCTCTACCTGCAGCTAATATGAGCAAATAAATAGGTGATGTAAAACGGTTAAAAATGCTGTTTGGTACACAGTTTCTCAAGTTAATTAAGAATCATTTCAGCATGAGGAACAATTGATAGTGCAGTAGGTCGCAGTGGCTCTACGATTCTGGTTATAATACTTATTTCCCAGTTTTATTCACATGTCACAGGGACTCATAAAAACTTCCCAAACATACAGTTCTTCACTCAAACATGCATTTAATTTTTACAGAGGCCCTTTTAAGGACTGCAGTGGGCGTTGGGTCGGGTGGGTGGCTGGCAGCCTGTGCTCGATGCTAGCCCTGGGAGCAGGTGGCCAGCTGAGGGGGGCTGCCCCCCTCACAATGGCCACTGGGCCTGGGCCCCTGCTCCTGCTTGAGTGGCCTTGTGCGTCACTGGTGGGACCCTGACCCCAGCCCTGAAGTGGCTTCCCAGTGTCCCGGCCGGCATTTCTGGGCCTCCAGGGCTGCGGGAGGCTCTGGGCACCATCCCCAGGCCTGCTGGGGGTGCTGGACCTGAACCCCCTTGGCAAGCCCATGGCCGATCTGCCGGCCACAGTCCTGCTGCTCCCCATGAGTGTCGCATTTTAAGATGAGGTAAACGTTTTGCATTTAAGGAGTCCCAAATGTCACTTTCGTCTGTTTCGAACGATCTCTCCAAGACTTGGTTCCTACATGGAGAAGGACTGTGCCCAGCTCTCTGACTGGAGGTGGGAGGCAGCAGCAACTTGGGGGGGCAGGGGCCCCCCCTCACACAACCGAAGACCCCCGACTCCTCAGGGTGGAAAAGGTGGCTGGGATTTACATGAGGCTGACTGGTCTGTAAAGAGTGAGGGAGCGGCTTCTGTCTGCACTTATCTCTGGCCGCTGTTTATGAAATATAATATAATAAATTTAAAGGGTGTTGAGCCATGGTTTCTATTAAATACAATGGAAACAAGGGAAAGCACAATTTCAGTGAAAAATACGTCCATAAGTAATTCCCTAGGGACTCACTATGGTCTGGGGATTAGTTTTAGGATTACTTTCAGAATTCAGCAGTGACTTATTGTGTAATTTTTGGTAAACCATTTAAGCTTGGAATTTTAAATTTTCTGTTGAGAAATGAGGTTGAGAGTTTTCTGTCACATACATTAGCATTTGTAAAGCATGCCGTGTCTTTTCTTCTCTACATTAAACAGGCTTCTCCTGGTGGCTGAATTTCTGTTTCTTTCTATGTTTTTAAAACTATATAATTTCTTTTCTGGTCAAATTGCTCGTGAAAAATGCCCTCCTATCTTCTAACCATGGAACAGGATTAAATCATATTATACATGTGTGTGTGTGCATTCAAACCAAAAATCAGCTATATATCTTTTGATTGAATATATGGGAAATGAACCTGCAGAAGCAATACAAACACGAGTCCCCCAGGAAAATGGAGAGAGGGGAGAAAAGAGGAATTCAGCCAATTGGTCTTGATTTACCAGTTGCTGATACCATTTCTGCCTAGAAACACCTGGTATGTGTGCTGTTGGACAGGACTTCCTGAATGGTGTGGGGGTTTTGTTCATTTTTTTGTGGCTGCTGTTCTTTGTTTCTTGGTCATACGTTAGGTAAGTACATGATCTTTCAGTAATCTTCATCCTGTTCTAACTCAAGAATAGGACATCTGTACAAAGCCTGAGTTGTCTTGCCTTCATAGTCATTCATTTCCAGCATAGTGGGAACACTTCCGTTGCTGTTACTCACCTCTCTCAATCTAGAATTATATGATACTGGATACCCGTTCAGAAACTTGTACCTATTGTGGAGATAGCATTTGGTGCAGCCATACAAACCTTTTGCAAAACCTTCACTAGGCGTGTAGTTTTCTGAGCTGTGCAGCCTCCTATAAAATAAAGTACAGAAGCAGAGGCTGCTGTCGTAATACATTTGTCCATATCGACTCACCAGACAGTCCTCTTGGGTGTAGAAAATGAAACGGTTTCTTGTTTACCTAAGCTAAGTGAATAATTCATTACTATTTTACATGTCTTGTCATTCTAAGTCTACAAACGTCATGGTGGGCGAACTTAAACACGTTTGTGTTGTACTACTTACTACTAAGCTAACTTCTATGTAACAAGTGTTAGTGTTCACTTCATGCTTGGGTCTCACCTATATAGCAGGAAAAGCTTTAATTTATTTCTTGAGCTGAGTGAATAATTCATCAGTATTTTTGCATGTCTTCTTGCTGTCAGTCCACAAACATCATGCTGGAAGAACTTAACATTTGTCTTATGCTATTTACTACTACATTACCCTCCACGTATCAGATGTCACCATTCACCTCTGCTGAGTATGAGCTGTCTACCAGGAAATACTTTCAATTTACTGTAGCAGTATTGCTGAGCAGCTGGAAAATAATTTTTCTAACATGTGGCAGAACAAATTATTGCACAGGAGGGGGTTAATGGAATTGTCTGCCAGAGGAATAAATAATTGAAGAGACATGGATCTACTTATTAGCTTGAATAGAGGCTTGATGTCCTAAATTATACCTTGTTAGAGGTAGGGAGCCTATGCTTTGTTTCAACAGAAGCTGACTTAAGGAAACAGTTCTAGTATACCTGATATTTTTGTCTGTCATATATATCCTAAGAAGCTGAAAAACTGGAAGTTGTAGTAATTCTTACATACAATTAAGATACTACTAATTTTCTCTATTAAAAGTTTTTTCTGTTACTGTGACACAATGGAGTCACAAAGGCTGAGCATAAGGTTCCATCTTTAAAAACAAAGCTACAAATGTTTTATATTGGTCTCGCTAATACTGCTATTAATGACAGGATTCTGTGGAATTTAAACTGCTTGCTGGGTTCTTTTCATGATTTTTTCCATACATTATTTTTTTAATGAAGCTATTTAAGTGATATAGCACATCTAGTTTCTGTTTTCATATTAAAAGCTTAAAATAACTACTTGCAGTATGAAATCGTACCATTTTTTCTGGAGTGTTTTGTCAAAATGACATGGCTACTTAAAATTTTATTTCAACTTATGGTTTTTTTACATAGAAACAGAACTTAAGGCAGACTTCTCAGAAGAATACTTCTTATTTTCTGAATTTGTTTATTGTATGTATTTCATAGCAGTACTTACAAAGTTAGCCTTATATGGTTTTCAACTAGGAAGAAGGAAGTATTCTCATAAATTAAAAAAAAGAAAAAAGAAAATTGAGTGTATTATTCTGCAATCTAGTAGAGCGGATAGAAGGCAAGGTATAGAAATTGCTAAACATATTTAGAGATTGATTGAGTCGCAAAATGATTATAGGCTAACATATGGGTAAGAGGGCTGAATATTTAGCAGTAAAACAAGTAGCGCCTTGAAAATATCAGTATGTACCTCTGTGCACCTTCAGGCACTAAAAAATTTTGATAATTTGCCTGTAAATAAATTAAAATACAGGTTACAGACTTCCAAAATCAGCTTATATAAAAACTTATTTCAGCTACTGATGATTTTACTGAAGCCTTGTGTTCTTCCTTCAATCACCTTGGAGTGCCAGCCTAAAGTTAATCCTGGGATTCTGATGCAGGACTGCTCTACAGCAGAATTACCCATAATTGCCTCAATTCCTGCTGACTGGTTATTTTTGCACCAGTGACTCAAATTAGGCACAGCTGGCCCTAGCAAGTTGGAGTTTAATAACAGCCAATTGTCAGAAACTAGCTGACGGTCAATGTTTTTGTCTCAAAAGGGTGAAAGGAACAGTGACAGTTCTCCCCCCTCTCCCTCCCCTGCCCCCGAACAAGTAGGTATCTACTTTTTGAAGCTTAAGAAACAATAAGTTGACTAAGCTTCTTCCTGTGGGGAAATGTTCTTTTTCTGCTTCTGAACACTTGCTATAGTACTGAGATATCTGTGCTAACCACATGAATATTTGATGGGTGTTAACAACAAAGTACAAAAAAGATCTCATTCATTTTTGTACACCGGCATTGTACATTGACCCAGTGAAACTGAAAAATTAAAATTAGGTTTAATCTGAGAGACTTCTTACTAGAGGGGTTGGTCACCCAGACAGCAGTGAAATATTTGCTTTTGAAATGAGATTGACCGTGGTTGTCCAGGTACTATGCTAGCCCTTTCATATGGCTGTTGACTGATTTTACCAAAAAATGGCACTGAAGTCCAGAGTAATGAAATAGCAGTCCACAAATCAGCCAGCAGAGAGTCTTACTGCTGAACAGGTAGCTGTTTGTCAATCTTGCTCTCACTTCTGGTTGATGCTTCTAGCAGCAATGCTATGATTTTTTTTTTTTTTTTGCATAAAATGGTATCTGATGCTCTTTTTCTTGGTAGAGATGGGAATCGTCTTTTGTGGCCAACTTGGCAGGACCACTTTTTGTAAGAACTTAGAGTGAAGATTAGAGCTCTGTCAATAACAGACTGAAAATATTTTGAGAAATCAGCTGCTGAGTAAATCCATGGCTTTCTGATGTGTAGTTGCAAGGCAGTGCTTCAGCTGCATTTGGTTCTAACAAAGTGTACAAGCTTTTGCAAAATTCCCTATTTAAATTCTTGCTGGCTATATTGTAACAGTGTGTGCACACTTGTTCCCGCATATGAGACGCTTAGATCCATTACTGTGTTTGCTTCAGTGCTCACCTGTCCAATTAATATGGAAGAATGCCTTGAAGTTAATTAATGTTGCATCAAAGACCACTGATGACAAAAGCCAAATACCGAAGTTAGCCAAAGTGGAAAAACTATCTTTGAACAGTAACAGACTGCATTCAAAAGCAATGTGCAATGCAATCAGGGATATTTAAAATAGTGTTAAATATTTGCTACCAGAATATTTAGTGAATCCAAAGATATTTGCTGCTTATGTCTTTCTTCATTATTTTGTGAGACCTTTAAAAATCACAAATGCCAACACAGAGACATTATATCAAGACATCCCCAAGGGTAAGTGGAATAAAAATTCCCTAGAGCCTATAAATCTATTTGAAGGTGATAACCTAATCACTAGTATGCCTGTCAAATCTCAAGGAAAGTGGTAAGTAAAACAGTAATTCTATGAAATATGGACTTTTACTTATCTGGCTTGACCTTTCCTCCTGCTCTTTAACCTTTCTGCCCTTCAAGTCTCAAAAAAATGGTTGCGTACAAAGAATAATATAATACAGACTTCTACTTGGTAAGCTGGAGATGTTGAGCACTTCAATACTGCATTGAATCTTTCACCTACTGAGGATCTGTTTGGAAGCCAACATAATAAAATGAGCATAATGCGGTTGTATTCAATTGACCATTTGTCCTTTTGTGAAAAGAAAGGTTCCAGGCCCTATATGATACTTTGAAGCTAAATTTTGGAAGTAATGTGGCCAAAAAAAAGTTAGCTAAGGGTGTACTGAGCTCCGTACTGCCCTAGTTAGGTGCTTTCAACTTTGAAACTAGGTCATTCCTCTGTATTACTCAAGTATTTCTGTGTTGCAATTCAGACAGCAATACAGAGAAACCAGCACAACTGAACAATAAACAATTGAATCAAGGTCAGAACAACAAGTTAGTTTATATCACCTTTCTTTAATCAGTGTTGGTCCAGAACCTCTGGTGACCTGAGTGGATACCATCTGTCAATGTAAAAGCCTGACCGGTTCCCCTTAATGAGAACCCTTGTTTTTCACAGATACGCTTAATAAACATTCCGATTAAATTCATGGGCCAATCAAGTATCATAAATGATGGAAAGGATGATTAAATTTTAAAATTACCAAAGTGACTGAGGGATTAAAAAATACCTGCAGTCTTTAGTGATATGACATTTTTATGCAAAACTGACAATGAAAATCAAGAAATTGCATACCAAATTCAACATAAATGTACTAATTTGAAGAAAAAATATAACTTTTTTTTGCATTAATTTGTTTCTACTTAGTCAATAAAATAATAAAAATTAATGCTTGCATGAACAGTATTTCACATATAGGAAATGATCATATTCCCATCATTTAGGCTCTCTAATCAAAGTCATAGTTTGAACAATGGTACTATGAAGTTCTACAGATTCACTTCACTATATTCGTGGTATTCCCATTAATTCAGCAGGCATAGTCATACAAAGATAAACATGTATATAAGCTTTTAGAAACAGGAACTCTATATGAAAACTAATAAATGTATTAACAATTTTACTTTTAGCTGCTACTCAGTCTTGGTTACAATAAATACTATATATCATAAATTACATCCATATATGAATATATAAAGTATTTCTTGAGCCATAAGTCAGGAAAAAAAAAATCAGTTAAAGACCCAGAATTTTTTGTGTGCCATGACATCATAGCAGAGTGCATAGTTGTCATGAAAGCATACTTTCCCCTCCTGTTATATATTTCCAGCTAAGCCACATATTTTCTTTGATTCTTGCACTCCCCCACACAATTTGCAAATACCATGTATGAAACATACAGGACAGAACCGTAAACTTCTCAAGTTGTTCTGAAAATTATAATTTACAATTTAGGTGACAGTTTAATTTGGTTCCTTCAGGAGCCTACATTGCGTGAGGTTAAAATCCTACAACTGATGTTCAGCAGTCAGCTTTCTTCATACCATTCGTTTCTTCCCTTTTTAGCCAGCTCACAGTGTAATTAAATCCCTGCTAGCTCTTGTATGCAAGTTCCTTGGGCTGTTTCATGTATGTGTTTGTGCTGATGAATTTGTTGGCATATGCCTTTGTCTTGCAGAACTCCCTTTTTTTACTCAACCCAAGTTATTGCTCATCATGCTTTTCTTTATTCAAAAATAGAGCATGTAGTGGAAGCTTGCGTCGGATACCTTCCAAGAGGTTGAAGAATGCCCTCAGGTAGATTCTGGGAAATTTTCAATGAGTTTTTTCTATGAGCTGTCTAATCTCTCTTGGAAGCCCGTAAGAAATATCTTGGTTTATCTGTGTTTTTCTTTATTTGGGAAGGGGAGAGTGAAGAGGGATATATATGTGTATGTACGTGTCAGGGAATGACTAACTAATATCCATATTAGAACAGCACCTGAATTAAATGTATTTGTAGATAGCTTTCTTGTTTCTACCTGGGACTTTAATAAGGTGTACTCTACAATGATTTGTTCTTGTTAGGCTTCCTGTTGGATTGTGAAGATATTGGAGAAAGAATAAGATGTTGCAGTGCATTTCAATTTCTAGATGCTTACCTGAACTTGAACTGCCAGTCATGTATTTTATTGTGTTACTGTTTACTTGCTTGCAATAACATAATTGGTCTATGAAAGCTGTGTTTCCTATTTTGTGCGTTATGTGAGCCAATGCAGTCTGTACCTGTTAAAATGGGTGATTGAGGGACATCACTGGGTGAAGTCTAGAAAAAGAGAATTTTTAACCTTCTCCTAGGCTTATTTTTCCCTCTTCATATAGCTATTCTTTTTCTTGCTTGAGAGTGCCTCTAGGCCCCAAGGCAGCTTTCAATGTTTAACTTATTTTCATTTTTGGTAGCTTTTGTTCTATAATTGGTGAAATATACTCTGCTGTTTGTATTACAATTTTATTATCAGTAGCTTTCAGTGTATTCAGTACTCTGCTTAGTTTGTGGTACCAGTCTTTGGAATACTAAAATACTAAATCAAGATGTATCGTTAACTGGCAGTTCTTCTTTTATCTGTCAATTTGGATTTTCGTTTTTTTTTCCAAGGCACATAGTATTTAGAAAGTTTAAGGCTAGAAAGGACCATCTATAGTCATACAGTCTGACTTCCTGTTTTACTGGATTATAGAATTTCACCTACATCATATCCCAACCTTTACTGGCTAAGCCAAGCCAGCTCTTTGAAAGGCATCTAAAGCAAGCTTTTTAAGGTAAGTCCTAACTGATAAGTTTTGTATCCGACACAAAAATAATGGGGCCTTTTGAATTGGCAGCCTAGGTTGCAATCAGTTGGATATAAAACACATGTCAGGGAAGGAGGGTCCTCAGGGTGCTTCAGCTGTTGTTTCCCTGTGTTGGCTTCCTGAGGGTCAGCCTTACTGAGCTTTTCCTGATCCATGGAGGACTTATGTTTGAGCCTGGCTGGTGTTTGTTACTCTGCTAGGTAAGAGAATCAGCCTTATCTCTGGCTTTTAGCTTCTTAGTGTGCTTTGGTTATGGCTGCTTTCCTTCATCTCACTTCTTTTTCTTGTCTACCTCATTATGTATATTGCCTATTTACGCCAGCTATAGCCTTAGTGGAAAAATTCTATGTCTTGCATGATATGGGACACTGCTGAAGTATCAGCTTCTTTTGGAGTAAGGTACTGACTGTATCTTTAACTTTTTAAAATTGCTTTGGAGGTCTTTAATCAGCAGAATGGGGTTAAACTTTTGTTAAAATGTGTTTCTGCCCATGAGAATTTTTTATGTCCAATTTCTTCTGTCAGACTACATACTTATTCAGAAGTGGCCATTCTAGCCCTCCTTATTCATGTTGTCTACTCACACTCCATGCAATTATGATTGCAGTACATATGGGATTATTTGGTTTATGTATTCTAACTGTTAGTAAAAAATCCCAGAAGAGTAAACTTAGTTGAGAGGAGCAGATCCCAAAGTAACTTTCATGAGGTTCTAGACTTGCCTCAAAATGTCAGATGGTTTTACATTTCACAGAAAAAAACCCCAAACTTTTTTTTTTTTTCCTGACAAAGTGGAAATTATGTACTTGATATTTTCCCTGAAAGGTACAGCAGGTGAATAGTTCAGCAGTTATGTTAAAAGACCTCATTAGGCAAGCTAATTAAATGTGACTGGAGCACAGAGCTCTTTATTTCTGGTGTAGAAGTCGACTTCTAGTTGACTTACCTTGAAGATGTATCTGTATGCCTTTTTACATGCCAGAAACTTTAACTAGCAACTGAAAGAATTACAGTATCATTACAGAAGCATACCTTTTTTGTAAGTATGCTGGTTTGTTTTTAAAATGTTAATTTTATTGGCTTTCATATTTTATTTATTTTTTTCTGCTGAAGTCTTATTCAGTGCCATCTGCTCTTCAGCTTGATTTTCTCTATTTGGTTTCTGTCTTAAGGCTGTGCTACCAAGAACCTAAGTTTTTACATGTTTCTAAGATACCAGGTCCACCTGTGATGATGCATATTGCAAATAAATGAAATTTCCTTGATCTGCTATTGTTACTGCAAACAGAAGCATCCATAGAGATTCATAAAGAAATGAAGTATTTCTCCAGACACTACCTTTGGACAGTTCAGATACTTTAGCTTTTCAACAAGAGACCTTTTTGGACTAAATTTATATAGAAGTATTATAGCTTAACCAATATATCTCTGAGGACTCTCCTGGATTTTATTAAGTAACAGAAAATCCAAATGACATGTGATTATTATACTCTTTGGAGTTATAGATTGGAAAATGCATTTATTGAGTACTTACGGCCATCTGAGCCATCCACCCATCCAGATGGAGGATATCCTTTGTTGCCAGAGGTATAACACAATAACAGAATTATTGCACTAGCACGTTTTGCTTTCTTAAGTGCAAGCTTTTTTCCTCTTAGCTGTGACTTCTGATTGCCAAAGCTTATTTCATCAGCAGAGAGGCATCTCCTTAACACTATACTGCTTTATTTAATTGTGTTTAGGTTTGTAAGGACAAACCGGATTGTAATTAACTTTCAGGAATGAAAGAAGTTTTATAATTTCTAGTAGTTGAATAAGGGGGCAGGTGCTATCACGGTACGTGTTGCAAACAGGCAGCGTAAAGTCCTTGAGCCCAGAGTTGCACCTCTGCTCTCCTAGAGTAAGTAATGTCCTGGGGACTCCTTTTGCCTCCCCAAATACCTCATGGATTTGGAAACATAGGAATGAGGCCACCAAAGACTGTTAACAGCAGTCTACCTGACCCACAGTGTACTCTGAGATAATGTCTCTGAGATTTTTATCCATGTTCTGTATAATCAGCAGATGTTAAGTTTGTGGGGCATTTTGACTGTGCAATACATTAAGTGTGTGAAACCGATGAATTCCTCATTCAAGTAATGCAACTGATGCAGAAATAAATGTGTCTATTGCACAAGTTCACACAAAAACTTTTATACATTTGATTGTAGTTTTTGCCACAGACTAAATTTACTGCCTTTTCAGTGGTTGGGATTTTCAGGTTTTGAATGTTTTGCAGACTACTTTTTTTAAGAATTGCTGATCTGCTTTGTCTTCCTGTAGACAGGGTTAGAATTTTGCATTATCTGTGATATTGGCAGTGTAAAAACAAGTGAAATTTAACTATTTCTTCAAGTTTGGAACCAAAAACAAAACTGAAAGGCTGAAGTTATGACAATAAAGTGTTTCTGCAAGCAGTTAAGAGATGCAATTTCCAGATATTGCATGAATCATCAGTGCTTTTTAAATACATATATTTTTTTTTTTTTTTAAACTGGAAAACATAGAAAATTGTATTATTTATAAAAGTGCTGTCTTAAAAAGAATTTCCTCTCCTCTAGAGTTCTGTACTTCCAAACTTGAAGTCTGGCTTATGTGACATTTTGAAATAAGTGCAAATAAAATTGAAGTAAAAATACAATAAAATAAAATATTTCCATTTATTTGACATTATGGGTTCTTTCCACTTACTTACAAAGCTGTGTGCATCCTATAGCTATGCTAACAAGTTTTTGAAGACTTTAAAAACCATAAAAGCACAACCTTTGATCATTTTAGCTTATGTAATAAGGGTATTATTCTCTACTATAGTTTTGCATTATTTTTTTTACCACTGATGTGATGTAAAGGATGCAAGATTTTGCTTAGTATTTTACAGTTAACATCAATATTCTGGATTTTGAAAGCATATTGAGGTCACTTATTGCCCTGGCTTTTTCTAGGATTTATCTCTCTGCCAGCATGGTGTGGGAGTTGTGCTGGAAGACTTTTTGAATGATTCAAGCTTGGTTTTTATCATATCTGCGAGCAAAAATTTGAGTTGTTCATGAAATTGATTGCAAATTATTTTACTGCCATAATTTTTAGGATAAAGGAGGACTTTTAAACTGTAATGTCCTTAATAGTAGGCAATTAATAAGTAGATAAATTGGGAAGAAAAAAATTAGTTTGGTTTTTAACTGATTCACTTTTAGACATTCTCTATCAGTGTTCCAGAAAAAGCATTAAGAAGGTGAAACCATTTCCTGTAACGCAGAGATTCTTAATAAAAAAATAAGCAGTTATCAGTGTTTAATTTTTCAGCAAATTTATTAACATACTGAAGATTTTAAAAAGTGCTATTATCAGCATATCCGTTGGCAGGATGAGTTGCAGCATAAAGTTTATGTACTTTTTTTAAAAATCCTTGTTAGATTTAACCGATGCCATGAAAAAAACCCAAACCTCTTTGGTTGGTTAGTTTGGATGAATTAGTGTTCCTCCAGATCAACAAGCTCCTGAACTGCACTGCGCAGTTACACGCAATGAGATTTAGCACAAGAAAAATGAATGTCTGGGAAGAGGGGTAAGAGAAAATGTCTGGTTTTGGCAGGTGCCTAAAGTTCGAATGAACAAAGCTTAAGGTAAAACTGCAGTTCTAAAGAACTGCATCCTCCTTTACTCTCAGAGTTACATCCTCACTCCATGAACTGGCTGCTGATCCTCACAGCCTACCTTCTTACATCCACGAGGCAGACCGAATTTGGCCACCTGTACTGGTATTTCAGCAGCCTGCATCTGGCATAAAGCAAGATGTAGCTGTAGTGAGATGGCACAGTCCTCGTCTGCAGCTTCTGTACTCCAGTTAATGCATTCTGGAAGCAGAACAACCTATATGCCTTAGAGCTTTGCTTTCTTTTGCAGAGGATTATGAAGTGATGCTCATGGAAGATACAATGGTCAGTATGCTTCCTTGTCCAAGCTCATTCTCAAAATAAAATTGTTAAAATCATAGCAGGCCCTTACACTGTGCATGCATTCATCTCTAGGCTGATTCAGGAGGCATTAATCTTGGCAGAAATCCTTCAGACTTGCTCCCCTAGGTCATATAATGTTCCCAAATGGAAGAAGCTAAAAGCTTCGCAGCTTCTGGTCCGTGGGAGCAGAGAAGCACGGCTGGGAACCTGTCTGAGCAGTCCATAGAAAACCATCTGCTTCAGGCCTGGATATTTTCAGCCTTTGCACCTTCATATATTATATTGTCTGTTGTGGTGCTTGAGTGAAAATGTTATTGTCGTTACTTGAAGGCCCCGGCATTATTAATAGGTTCCTCGCTGCCTGCTTAGGTGCGGGAGAAATATACTGTCCTATACAATCTGCGCAGAGAACCCTGCACTTAAAGTTCCTGTGTCTGAGGATAGTTCTAAGGTTTAAGAACAAGACTGTTTGCATCACATATTTTCCCATTTAGGGGAAAACTTAAAAGTGGTGGTATGCCAGTATTTACGATTCTGGCTCTTTCTCCCAAAGTTTAAGGAAAATCTGCTATGAACAATCAAAAAGTTTCTGATTAAATTAGTGAAAGAGCTAATTCTGGATTAAGAGAGCAGGTAATGTGAAGCTCTCGCTGTACGATGATGATTTATTGTTAAATGTCAGTGATGACTGTCAGATGCTGGGAGTTGCTTTAAGTTTGCTGAGGACCCTTTCGCCACCTTTATTACCGAGCAATGGCCTTAGTGGCTCATAATACTGACTGGTCCAAGCCCAGATCTGCTCCCACCTGCAAGCTCTAGGGAAAGCTTGTTAAAGTAAGGCAAGTGGTTAATGCTACTTTCCTTGTGTATTCCACACTGACTGACTTCTGATCCTGTGCCTCCCTTGTGCTTAATGAGTGATGAAATGTGATAATGATTGCTGGACTCTGACAAACTTTTATTCCATGCACTTGTGTAACTGCTTGCTGAATCCGTATTGTCTTTTTACTTTACTTTTTAAAGGATAATCACTATTAACAAAAGGAGTCTTGCTGGAAGTTGATGCTTCCATGATACTGGCATAGCTTGGAGTAGAATTTGACCTGCTGTGTTTCTTCATAATGTAACTTTATCAGATTGTGAAGCATAGCATGTGACTTTATAGATTAAGTGTGTATGTGCTTGTGCTTGCAATACAAAGATAATGTGATGCTTCTTAATATGTTCTCTCCCTGAATGGTTTCATAAAATAGAAACTTTTTGTACTTACATGTGCCCATTTACATAATCTGATGGTGGTACCTTCCATGTTCAGTCTTTCAGCGGTCTGTCTCATCTGGGAGGTCTGCTACATTCTCTGTGCAAATGACGTGTTGCATAGTTTCTTCTTGCAGCTTGCTGTTTCATTGTCAGTTTATAAATTTCAAGAGGTCAAAACTGAAATTACATAGAGATAATAGAATATGTTTGTTTGATCAGCTGGAAAGACAGTTCATAAAATCAAGAAGTCAATGTTTTTGTGCAGGTGGAAACAGAAATAGTCCGTGTAACCAACCATTCCATTTAGAGATTCATTATACTTTTGAAGATGAGTGAAATTTCTAGAAAGAAATATAATTTGAAGTAAAAATACACAGTATTGAAAATATCAGCCCTTAATGTTTTGATTTAGACATTTCAGGTTAAGTGTAGAGTGGTTTTGGTGATTATATCTTGGACTTTTAATTCAATGTATTTTTATTACAACTCTTTTGAAAAAGGCACCTTATGTTCAGCTAAAGAAATAGAAGTGCATTTGTTGAATGAAGAGCTTATCCACTAATTCAGTAGATTGAGAGGATATTAATGTTGAGATGTTCCTATATGTCTGTGTATCACTGTACCCATTTCTAGTTATAATCATCCCATTCATTGTGAATCCAGCTTTTGCTTCAGCCTTTCATCTCCTGTTTGCCTTGCCAAGTAATTGAGTGCAAACTGAATACATTAATCAAATTTATTTAGTTCCATATTAATAGCTTTTATAAAATGTCCAATACTGTGAGCCCAGCTTTTTAAGTTGCACTAATATAGAAATTTTCACATGAAAAAACTTTGAAAACTATTTTTGCATGTTTGTTAATTCGAATGCTGTTTTTTCTGCAGATTCATCCTTATATATTCAAGAAAAATTAAGAAAAAACAGTACATGTTTACAGAATTGTTTAAATAAAACATTTTTGTTGAAGTTTTGTATATTTGTAAATATA
>JAVJGG010000039.1:18691511-18713607 GCA_035590195.1 Aviceda cuculoides
CGGGGCCCGGAGCATCTCCTCCTCCTTCGGCACTGACCGGGGGGGCTGCGGGGCTGGGGGTCTCGCATGTTCTCACTCCTCTCTCTGGCTGCCATTGCGCAGTTGCTGGGGTTTTTTCCCCCTTCTTAAATCTGTTCTCCCAGAGGCGCTACCACTGTTGCTGATGGGCTCAGCCTTGGCCAGTGGCGGGTCCGTCTTGGAGCTGGCTGGCGTTGGCTCTGTCGGACATGGGGGAAGCTTCCAGCAGCTTCTCACAGAAGCCACCCCTGTAACCCCCCCGCTACCAAAACCTTGCCACGCAAACCCAATACAAGGCAACTATGTTCAGTAAACATTTGAAGGAGAATAAGAAATAGGACAAGATGACAAAGGAGGCATTGTCTAGAAATGTGATATTGGATAACTGCTCTGCAGAAATGTTTTTTCAGTAAAGTATTTTAGAACTAATCCATTTAGAAACCATGAAAAATTATTTTAATTGCACAATTAAAAGTGCATCACTGCTTCATTTGAGTTTCAAGACATGAATCATTTAAAGCAACCAAAACACTGTTTGAAATCTTAAAAGAGTCATGTGACTGCTTTTTATTGAATGGGGGCACTGAAAAGCACAATAATTAATTATTTAATTTGCATAATTTTCTTTCAAAGTACCATTCTGTCGAATGGAGGAACACTTTATATGTATCTTTCCAGATTTTAGAACAGCTACATTTATTTTTACCTGGCAAAACTGTTTTTCTATTCAGGTGTAACTTATGTAGCAAAGCACATAGTTCATGAGTACAGTACTATACAAAAAAAAACTTTATTCCCATAGTATAAATACCCCATATTTACTTCTAATTGACAAGGTTACATTTTCTTTTACACAGGGAAATTCCTTAAATGGTTCTTGAAAATACTAGTGGTATCTTGAGCTATTGAATCTAAGGATCAAGTTGATGTTTGTATAAATCCTATGTTGAAAACGTAGGATTTTCTTTGCTTTCAACAGCTGCATCCAGCTTAAAATAATATATCATTCCATGAAGGACTTGAAGGAATACGAATAACAAATGTAGTTGTGACTCATCTGATAATCTGCAGTACACCAAGATTTCTGTAACATTTGACAACAGAGCTTTCCCTTTATCACATCATTCGTTAATGTTTGTCAAATTGCTAGCCTGACTGACAGTTCTGATCACTGTTGAACATATTTTTTAGAATGCAAAATTAAAATAGAAATGCTAAAGGCAGCCCTAAATTCCCTGAAAGCCTTGTATAACTCTGTATGCACAGGGAATTCTCACTTGGTCGGTCCTAAATAAGATTTTTATATCTTTTATTTCCAGCTCAGGAACAGTTACTGTCTTTTTTGATCTGTTTTTTTTTTGATAAACTGAAAATGTGTTGCTGACTGTTCAGTGTCTGAATGTACAGTGCATATTTAAGAGTATATGTATATCTTCATATATGTGTGTACATATATGTACAGGCCACAAACAACCCTGTGTATGGAGTGCCAGTGGATGCCATATTTCTGTGAGATCGTGTGCCCTTATCCAATGCCCAGAGAAACAAACCCTCTCTCCTTCTCCTGCAGAGTCTCAGGTTTTCAAAGCCCACTTTCAATGCACTTCCAGGCTGTCTGCCTTACTCCCCAACTTGAATTTCTGTCCAGCTTATGGTGCCTCTGCTACATGATGTAGCCCCCAATTTAGGAAACTCTTTCAGTCCTCCAATTTTTTACAATTCTCTGGAAACTGCCACTTTAACAACTCACTGCAGAAGCTTTTTTCCTCCCTCAGTCATTCTTCTCTAGCCTTCTAAAATACAGGAAAATGCTATAAACTGAAAGAACCAATTAGAAAAGAAAATAAGGGGACAAGATATAAAATGACATACTCTAGACTGAAGACTGTCTTTGATTATTAAGGGCTGCAAGTCTTCAGAAGGCGGCAGTGATCCCATGTCTGCTGTTTAAGTTTTCTTCTGCCATCTTCTGCGACATCTGGGCTTGACTATTGCCAGAGATGGGATACAGACCTGGGTGGAGAACCAGGGCTGATTCTTTATAGCTATTTTTATGCTTTTATACTCTCAAGGCCTTCTAGGCCTGAGGAGTGGGATCAGGATGGGAGTGCCTTCATTTTCCTGGAAGTTAAATGTGTAAGCTGTATAACTTCTTTTTAGGTCATTCTTTTTATTAGAGACTTTGGCCTTTATGGTCAGAAGAATACCAAAATACTACCCGGTGACTATTTTAAAGACCTTTAGTGAAACTGCAGAATATCTATTAAAAATATGGACATTTTGAAATGGATCATATTGCACCATTACAAGGCAATATATCATTTAAGTAGTCTTACATTATTCACTTAGTTGAAGAACATAAATGCCACCTCTAGAAAATTCTGATTAAATTTTCAACCAAAACACATTAAATTGAGTCTACAATATAGTTCAGTTGCTGTAATTGCTAAGTAATAGGTATCTCAGTTGCTACCTCTACAGTGAAGGCTGCTTTGTTAAGAAAAAAACATGGTGGTTTTTTTTCTTTTACATGAGCCTGAGAGGTTAAAACTCAGGAAAGCTTGTCTACTCTTTCTGGCTATTTTAGTTGTTCCAATCACCTCTCCTTACCAATCTTGTCTTGCTTTACTTCATCAGAACTTCATATTTAAATGTAGATTCAAATTTAAATTTAAAAAATAGTTTTAGATTTAGCCTTTAGCTCATGACAGGTATGACAGAACAAGTGTTGGTGGTTTTATGCAGAGATTTGATATTTGGCAGAGAGCTCACTCTCCTGATAGGAACCTGGTCTTTTGCTGCATCTGTGAATCTTACCCAAACGTAGGGGTTGTGGTCCTCAGTCTGCAAAGACTGTCACATTTTCCACAGATCTGGTCTGTACTGACCTCCTCCAGCCACAAGTCGTTGCTGGGATTAAATAGGACTTTTTCTTCCATTGTTTGACATGGATCCCTGGTACGTCCTTACCACTGAACACTGAAGCTCAGAGGTCCACTGCTCCCCCCGTGAGCAGCAGAGGAGATGGGGGAAGGAAAATGTGACCTAAATGCAGAGACATGTGTGTGAGACCAAGGTGAATCAGAGAGGGGCTGGGGGAGCCAGGTGATGGGAAGGGAGAGCGTGGGAGGAGGCAGAGTAAGAGCAGAGCAGCACGTGCAAACACAGAGGAGAGGGATTTCACTCTGATGGGGTTCTCTGAATTTCAAGTCTTTGCCTTTTGACTTCTACCACTGCCTGAAGGAGGACTTTGGAAATAATCCAATGCATCAGATAGCTTAAACTGATTGGCCCATGTACTGCATGGATTGGCCCTCCCAGCTTGCCCCCAGCAAGGCAGGGGATGCGGGGCTGCCCTCCCGGAGGCTGTCTGAGCTCAGGAAGCGTTCGGGGGGGAGACCACAAAAGGCCTCTTTCCCCGCTTCTCGGAAGACCCAAGCAGAATAACACCACCATCAGCAAAGGAACACCTGTGCAATCTAGTCTTCCAGTGACTCGGGGTGTTTCTTTATTTAATGCAGCTGTGGTTTCTGCCTTTCTTCTGGAGGTGGTGCCTCTTCCTATCGGCCTGTCTGGAAATAATCTATAACGTGAGGCCACATAATAATGCATATTTGCTGAGAGCTTGTGACAGAGTGGCATGTAAAGGTTGCACTGGCTGAGGACTGCATTATTCAGGAGGAATAAAGTCCATAAATGTTTCCCATATGCCTTCTAAAATGACTGCCTTTATATTGTTACAACATCCCATAGTGCCACATGGTTTGTGAAAGCATTGCCATTCTTTTAAAGGAAATCTTGTTTAGCAATTCTTTGTAGTGTATTGACACTTTTTTCCATGTATTTTCTGGCTATTTAGGAGAGAAAAAGAAGGGTTATAGCTAATAAATAATCATCTTTTGTGCTCTAGTTTTCAAAACTAGATCTTTTTGTACCTCATGAGATCATGATGTTAAGATCAAGAGTCACCTAACTTTAATACCAGAAACAGGTTCTGTATGTAGCTGGTAGTAGGAGGTCCACTATTTTAAGGGATAAAGTACCTGGTTCTATACCCAAGCCACCAACGAGAAATAATTCTTTACTCTTATCTCAGCTAGATATTTTCATTTTATCCATCATTTCTGGAGAAAGAGGAGTTTCTTTTTAAGCAACTAATTGGTATGGATGGTGATATAGAAAGATCTTCATATTCAGTAACAGAACCTGACCATTTTTATTTTTTATTATGAAAATGCATAAGGATTATGAAAGTGCCTTATAAAGATGATTCCTTCAGCTGACACCCTCTTCAGCAGCGTGGTCAATGTCTGATTCCACTTTCTGAAAAGCAGCCTAGGGTGAGCCGGCAGGGCTGACAGTGGGGGACACATACAAACAAATTTAATCTCATGTAACAGGGTTTGTTTTCGTAGAGATATTCATCACCTACTGAAGAAGCTCAGACAGTATTTTCCAAAATCTACAATGTCAGGCTTTTTGGCCGACTGTCACACCTCCCATTCTTGTTTACGTGATCTTAGTCTAAAACTATTCCACTTTGTGTACCACATTTGCACACATATCAGCCACCCAACAGATTTTTTTCTGACAGTGTAAACAGCTGTCTCAAGGCCTTCTGGTTTCCCAATATGATTTATGCACTGTAGACAAACATTTAAAAAATCAGCATATGTTACCTTGTAATCAAATGGGTTTACCGATTAATCTTTTTAAAGTTTGCTAGATAGTACCTGTGTATAGTTTGGGAATCATTTGAGTATAGAGGTGATTATTTCCTATCGTGTCATCAATGTTTGCAGTTAAGCCATGAGATAGGTAAGATGGGAGACCTCTTTTAGGTAGTTAAGGACCTTTTTCTAACAGTTAAATTTTATTTCATGTTTGATAAATATAGTTGACAATAACAGTCTGGATTTTGGTTTTTGCATGTTCAGTATGGTAGGTTTATGTGAAAGCATTTAAAACAGATGCAAAAAGCAAAATAAAGTTGGGCCAGTGCATGCCCTCATCCTTTTGCAGGCACAGACAAACACAATACATTTTTAACAGATGACAGCAAAATGTTGGCATAAAGCTTCATTTTTTCTGATAGTTTTCAAAGTCCTTGGCTAACATATTTGACAGTCATTGCCTCATAAAAACAAGTGTTTTGAAATTGAGGAAGTACTTTTTTATTGCTAATTGGCAGTGTATCATTTATAACCCTTTTGTAAAATTGTGCAAGGGGCCACTCTGCATTATGCACTGATGGTACATGTATCCACTCGTACAGTGACATAGTTAAGCTGCTGTAATTTGCCACTCTGTAGTAGTTAGGCTGTGTGGTAGCCAAAGAACAAGCAAGCCAAACTTTCCCTTACGGTACATCGTTTAGGCAATCTGAGCAGAGAGGCCATTCCTTTCTCCCAGGGAGAGGAATGGAGTGGTTTTGTTTTGTTCTGTTTTTCTTGGAATGGGCTTTACTGATATTTGTTTCGGAAGTGTTGGGAGACCAGATTTTCATGGCATCGTTTAGACATGCTCTCGACAACAACTAGTCTCACTCAGGCAGTTTACAGAGCATCAGAAGCTAGAGGCTGAGTGGCCAAGTTTGGTTTCTGTTTCTACCAGGAGGGCACAGTGCTGGCCGACCACAGCAATTCACTGTAAAACTGGAGCGTGGGTCAGGCGCTGGGATTTCAGCTGATGGCCCCTCCTAACTGGCATGGGAGGTACCTGTTATCAGCCAAGATGGCTGTTGGAAATTGGGTTGGGTTGCTGCCTCTTGAGCTTCTTTGGCCAATGCCTCAACCATATCAGCCAGAGGAGCTACCAGGACGCAGGCTAATTCTTTAACATCCAGTCTGTTTGCCTAAACAGTTCGGCTTATGCAATCACATGGCTTGTGTGAGTAGGAATTTCTGCCCATCCCCTACTGCAAACCTCTATCAGTAATGCAATTTCAGCCACATTTGAGTGTGGTCCAGTATTGTCAGAGATATTCCAGCCTCTACAGGCTGGAGAGGAAAAAATAGGTCTGTCCCTGCCAGCTCAGAGAAAGGCTGCAGTGTAAAATTACCCCTTATTGGATACCAGCGTATCCATGCACAGAGCCTGGCCACAAATGACCCAGCTACTGGAAGATCCATGAGACTTTGCAGCCTATTACATGCAGTGAATCCAAGTGCAAGACACAACTTCATAGGAAGATAGGCCCCATTATTTCTACTGTTGTTCATAAACAGCTCCTTGTTTATTAAGAAAAAAAAATAGAAAAAAATTACATAGTCTTTGAAGTATGGCATCTCTTTGTTTCTGAGTATCGAGATGAATGCTGAACTGTGGATGCATTCTCCAATGCCTATCCTTCTTTAAAAGAAAAAATTAATGTGTTGAGCCAAGTTCTTTATATGTTTGCCTAGTGTTCAAAGTACCTTAGAGGATAAAAGGAATAAGAAGTTATTTATCTAAAAATCAAAACAGTGAAAAAGTGCAATGTGCTTCTGCATAAAGACAGCAGGGGTTGCTTCAGCTGATTACCTTTGATATTAAATAGTGCGTTTGGCACAAAGCTGATAAGAATATTACAGAAAGCTAGTTCAAAGAAAGCTGAAGCTGCTGCTTTCAAAAGCTGGATATCAACAATATTCTTTTTGTTAAAACTGGAAAACAAGTTTAGCATAATTGCCAGGCATTCTAAAACCAGAATTCTTTGTGTATGGAAAGTGTCTTTTCATTTTCTAAAGGAGTTGCAGTAACTAACACTACTGCAAAATCCTCGTTATTGATTATATTACGTTATATTCAAGGCCTGGATAAAACTCAAAACCCAATTCTTTAAGGTATCGTGCAAGCACGTGATAAGAGTCAGTCTCTGTCTACAAGGAGCCTGCAGGCAGACCAGATAAACCAGTGGTGAAATAACAAAAGCGGTGGCTTTTCTGTTAGAGCCAAGAAACTAAAACACCAAGAGATTTAATAACTTACCCATAATCATATCTCTGGCAGATTTGTGTATTTAACTAAGATTTCTAATTTCCTAATCCAGAAGCAGTGAAGAACTGTAAACTGTGTTTGCGTGAGGACTCCATGACAGTCTTGATTGTGAAAATCCTTTTAGCCCTTTCGAAAGATTTATCATAATGTAGAAATTAAGATAACGTAATTGCAATTAATTCTGCTGGATTTACTTTTTACGGTTCAGTGACATATCCTTTATAAGTTTAAGGAACTGGACCTCCTAACTTGGTGTGTTCTACACTGAAATTATTCAAGTTATTCAATAATTATTTCAAATTATTGGAAGCAATAAGCTAGAATAGTTGTTTGTTTTGGAAGACAGTTCCGTACCAATGATTTCTTAAAATTGGTTATTGGTTATTAAGTCATATTTATGTTTAATTTTAATGGAAGAAACTTTCTGCATAGAGAAGCATGTCAAATGCCTTCTTAATATGGTGAATTATTTTAAGCTTTCCAAGGCTGTGTACTTAGAAGTAGTCTATCAAAGAACCTATTTCTGTGAAATAGGTTGCAAAATCTGTAAGTCATGATGATGCTTTAAACTTGGCTGCCGAAGAGGTGACATCAGGATTTAAAAGTAGCATTTGTTTTAACAACAACATTTAGTAACTATATAAACTGCAGATAAAGAGAGTTAACTACAGTAGCTCTATATAATTCCATTTAAACACATAGACCATGTGATAGGGAGGTCGTTAAAAGTCAGGATGTATAGAAAATCCTCAATCATAGTTTTGTGACCACCTACTGGTGTTGCTATTTTCTCTTCTTTTATTTCAGGATATTAGCAGAGAATGGAACCGTGACACAGTCTGATCTGGATTGTACCTGCAGTACCAGAGAGATAAGGCATGAAAGCTCCCACAGTTAGGAAGCCCGATTCATCCCAAAAATGCCGCTTGTTTTTACAGCAGAATGAGCTGCTAAAGGCCTGTCAACCCCATCCTCTCTCTGCAGTGAGTCCCCACAGAAATTGAATTGCCATATCCTAGTCTGTGATTTCAAACCCAAAGCCAAAATACCTAAATGACCAGTTTGTATTCCAGACAAAACTGTGTTCAGCAAACAGACTTCACTGGCTTAAGGGAATTCTCCTCCAACACATGAAAAGATTATTAAGAGGAGGTGATTTTTTGCCTCCATAGTCCCTGAGAAAACACAGCCAAATGCTATGCAAGATTTAGAAGCAAAGAGGTCAGCACTCAACATGGATCACATTTATAGTGTGGTAATACTATAACAATATGTGATGCTGAAAAAGACTTGGGATTTAGGGAAGATTTCTTACTGATGTGAAGACCAATTCTGTGTGGAAGACAAAAGCAAATGAACATCTTCCATACATGAGCAAGGCTTGCAACACTAACTCTTGTTGCAGCATTACTAGGACCCTTTCTGAAATAGTACCTTCAGTTCTCATGTTCCTTCAGTTGTCTTCCATAGAAATGCTGAAAGTTTGAAAGGGTTGGCTAAGCAATTGTGTCTGAGGGACATGTAAGCTCACTTAATTTAATTTATTGAAGAGAACATTAAGATGTAGTCTTAATGAAGAAGTAGTTTGTGGCTCCTTTACATTGGACACATGGGAGCTCAGACTAGTTTAACGTAATACCTGAAGAATGTCTAGCAATTATTTATACAGATAATTCAATACCCAGAATTCTAGACTAGAAGGGGTTTTTTAATATTGCTTCTGGTTATATGAAATATTTCTTTTCACCTTCATTCTATTTCCCAGCACAAATAAGTGTCTGCCCATGACTGAGGAGGAAGAGCTAAACTGGAAATACCGAAAGACCGAAAGGAACACTAGGGAAACAAACCATGTGCAAGTCAGCAGCTGTTTTGGCATATTTCCTTTTGATCTATCTTGTGCATTTTAATATAAGATGGTTAAACAAATACATGTTATTTCATCCACGGAATAAAGAAGTTCCCCCTGGAAAGCTTATTAACTCATACAGATCATTACCAGACTCTACTGCTGTTTACAAGTAGGATGTTACGCCCTTGATAGCTTAGTTCAAAAGCTTCTTTTCTTGCCAAACCTGTATCAGAAAGATCAATAGTTTTCAGAAGCTTTTTTTTTGCCGTTTAGTTGCAAGCCCCTCCCTTAAACAAGAATTGACTCATGACTACATTTTAAGGGTCATGCCGTATGTCAGAAGTCACAGAGGTCTATCTTGAAATAAATAAGTAAGTACCGGGAATGGATATAGAAACAACAGTGTATAGAAGCTCTCTGGCTACCTATCGTTTGGTATTCCTCAGCCGACTCCCGTTGCAGGCAACGAGGAGCCAGCCAACACGGTCAGCGGAGGGCTGTACAGCTGCCCAGACGGCACTGCCTCTGCTGTACTCTGCAGAATGCATTGGCCCTATTGGCGTGGTGCTGCAACCCGCAGGGGCTGTGCTTCCTATCATAGAACCTTTACATTATATTTCTGCATCTGGAGCTGAATCCCAGCCGTTGCCTAATCATAGGCCTCCGGTGATAATGAAAAGCCCCAGGGAATCCAAACCCAGGACTTGCAGAAATGCCACAGGACCTATGGAAGACCCGTGCCTTCCCAATTTGGACTAATGTGCTGGAGGACCTTAGGGCATCTCGGATGTCTCTAGGCACCAGTATATTAGCAACTGGGTAGGCTACCTGCTGATCAGAAAGCTGTGATCTGGGCAGGTCTACTCCTGTGCCTATAGCAGCCAAGGTCCGGCTGCCCGTAGGATGGATCAATACAAGTTCATAAACTTTACCAGTAAGATTCAGTGCAAACCTCTGTGAGTTAGGTTGGTGGACATTTAGTTAAACTTCATGTTATAGTTCTTTAACAGCTGTTGAAATCCACAAGGAATTTCTGTAAGAAAGAAAGATTACCTACGTCACAGGGGTGACTTATCAGTATGACTTGGCAGAGAAAACTAATTTTTTGGCATAGATCACTTACATGTAAGCAGTAAGTGATAGGATTTGGGGTCTTTTTAATCTTTGTTCTCCATGTAATTGTTTTCTTCTGTAGGATTCAAAAATAAGTGGATTATTAGACAGAGAACCCCATAAAGAGTTATCTTGTGATTTGATTTTTAATTAATTTGGAAATTGGGATTGAGGTAGTTTGTAGCAGAGCAAATATAGAGGTTTGTGTATGGTAGATTCCTGGCAAAATGAGGGCTGGCAACCACTGCAGAAAGCTTCCCTTCAGCATAGTTTCCATGAATCTGTATGTGCTGGTTTTCATTAAGAAGCTTTAGAGTTCTCTTGTGTGTTCTTCCAAAATGTCAAGCTTTTATTAAGGTTAGTCTGCAGAATTGTTTTTCACAGAAAGCACATGTTGATTTTTTGTACTGCAAGCATCAGATCTGCTATAGGAAGCAAGTAGTGAAAGGAGCTAGTTAGGAAGCCCTAGAAATGAGCTGGGAACACGAGGAGGAATCATGACCAAAGCCTGGGCTGAGATCTGGTTCTTTTTGATATGACACTGAATCTCTGCCTCAGTTTACCAATTTCTAAAGACCAAGGCTTACCTAATGCTTACGAAGCACCCAGGAGCACTGCAAAGCAGTTAGTGGCAGAGGACAGCTGCAACAGATAGCAGGTGTGGATTTATTGTGCGTGGAGGAAATCCTGGGTGGCTAGATAGTTACCTAGTTCAGCAGCAGCTCTTCCTCTCCCACCCAACAAAGGTCAGAGAACACAAAACTGGACATTTCTTGGATGGCAAGCGATCGTGGGACACTGCATTGTTTAGATGAGTAGGAAGTCCTCTGCCGCTGATGTTCAGAAGGGAATTACTTCTTGCAAGCTGAGAGCTCAGGAAAAGGTAAAAGTGATGTGCCATCTTCTTCCTCGCTTTCTTTGTACTTCAGTTTTTCTTTATTATTCACATAGGAGTCCAGATGTCTTAAACTGCAATATGTATGCTGCATGTTGTTCTAGGTAGAGTTAGGGACCCCAGGACTTATTCTCTTCATTAGTAAACACATTCATTCTAACCTGATTCTTATCTGCTGTGAAACCACTTTATATATTATTACTGTCCACAGATCCCAGGTGTCTCTGTGATACTGCCAGACTAAGGCTGAGCCTTCCAAGATTATTATTTTTTTCTGGAATAATAGTAGCGAGAGATTTTATCTGTGAAATTCCTGCATATGGAAATCTGGCACAATGCTCTTGGTTCTGAGAAACGAAGTGCATTTTCATGTAGACATTAAGTGGTTTTGCAAACCACGCAAAGTGCACAGGTAAGGAACTGGAGAAGTATTATAGGAAGTGTCACGGTGATCATTTCTCTTCTACTTCTTCAAAAAACTCATTACTACAAATCTTTCATGTCAGTCTTCCCATCAAAGAGTAACTCAATGTACTTATGCCAGAAAGGAATAGTTTCCATTTTTCCTTGCCACCTCCAACCTGGTTACATTGTTCTGAGATTTTCAGTGAATCTTTCACACATAAAAGCTTTTCCTCTTTGTTAGAACATTAATTTCCTAACATGTTTCATTTTGTTTATTAAATATGGCATTCTGCTATATCTCAACATATCTAATAGGAATAAGATTTCTTGGTCTTTTTCATTCTGGTGTTCCCTGACACGCCTGGCCCCATAGCAGACCTTAAAAAGCATCTGAAATATCTGCCAGTTGTTCTAACCCTGTCATGTTCTTTGTCCCTCCTTTGAATTTATCCATGACTGTGGTCTACAGGGCCATGGAATTGTCCCCAGACCTCAAGACTGAACTTGCCATCACCCCTCTATCTTCTGTCACATGCACACGCCTTGTCCTTCCCTTCTGCTCCCCATCTGCCACAGGTTGTAAGGCTCAACGGGGAGCTGGGTGTGCACACTCTACACAGACAGGAGCAGTTAAGGGGCAGGAGAGGCACAGAGCAATGGAAGGAAGGTGAAAATATTTCTGCTTTTCTCTGGCCCCCAGGAGAAGTTTTCCCGCTGTCCCTCATCTCGGCATTCATGGCCCAAGCAACATCATAGCAGTTATTTCTTCTTTTATCCAGAGTCTACATAAATCCAGTTCTACCACTCCCATCTGCATCTCACTTCACCCTCCTAAGCCCCTTAAATGGCTATTGTTGCCACTCTACCAAAATACTTCATGAACCTTAATATATTTACACTCATAGGACTTCTGCTATGTGGGAGCTTTTAATGCTTCTATTTACACACAAAGTGCCCGAGGTCAGGTAGGAAATCTGCGGCAGAACAGGTGACTCCCTGTCCCAAAAGCCAGACTAACCCAGACCAAACCATGGGTGCAGCATCCTCCCTGGATGCAGCTGACTACGATTCCCCAAGGACAAGCACCCTTCCCAAAGACGAGCACCCTTCCCAAAGGCATCCTCCGCCTCTTGGCAAGGCACGCACCCGAGGAGCCAGTCGCAGCTTGGCCATCCTGCTCCCCAGCTGGCCCGCGCTCCATCACACCCATGGTCTGAGGAGGTTTCCTAGTTTATGTACGCCTTTTTCTCCTGTTTAGCTGTAATTTGGCGTAGTGCCACCAAATTACTCGCCAGCGCAACTCCAAATGATTTTCTTTCTATAGCACTTTCTGGTAAAGGCTTTTAGTGATGGACCTTAATGTGCGCATTGCTCGTGGCAAGGGTGCGCTGCACAACCCCAAGTTTTTAAAGGTGGGGGTTTTTTTAATCTAGAAGGGATAGTAATAATATCAAATACAGCAGAGAATACAGTAAAAGCATCTAAGGGTCCTTCTTATTGCAATAAGATTGCAAAGTCCCCATTGGGATTCATTGATGATACATGGACAGAAATATATCTCCAAGGGCAGATCCTCTGAAGCTAAAATCAGTGTTAGGTCCTGAACTGTCTTTTGGTGCTTCTTGAACATTTTCTTAAGCAAAGGGAAAGAAGATATAAGGCAGAAAATGTATTAGGAAAAAAAAGTCTTATTTGCTACCGAACATGACCGCCCGCTGTGATTGTTTTGATATTTTATTCTTTTCTGGTATGTTTGATATTCTGTCATATCTGTGATTCTGAACCAGTTTCTATATTTTCTAATAGAAAATGGTCCTTAACTATTTAATGCCATCATATTCTGATTATAATTAAAGATTTTTTCTTTTACTATTACTTGAAGTGCTAAGTATTATTAATAACCTATAAAAATACTCACAATTTAGTACATATATGAAGCAATGCCAAGGTAGTTTCTTCCCTGACAGCCATATTCAAATGGTTTTAATATCGGTATGATTTTTAAGTGTACAATGTAATGCTTCTCTTCTGCCATGTGATAAAAAGAAGTCTTGGGTCAAGAGGAGCCAGAGCCCCTCTCTCAGTAGTTTCATAAAAAATTTCGATAAAAAATAGATTGTTCTAAGCCACCCAGTTTTGTTTAGAAGTATTGGGAATGAGCATACTTCACAACTTCTAAATAGCAAGCTAGCTGTGAAGCACTGAAAAAATAAGCTATTTTCAAGTTGTCTCTTCTTTCTTTTTTCTTTTTTTTATTGAGAAACCTCCCCTTTTCAGACAGAAGAAAAACACATCTGAGTCTTTAACATCCACACAGCAGTGGGGAGATACCCAGGCTCCAGTGGCGGGCCCCGGCACTCTCCAGGAATGCTCTCGCCACCGCTTGCTGAGCTTGCCGAGCTGGGCAGCAGCACCCTGCTAAGGAAACTGTTGTGGGTTGGGGTGGGGTTCTTCTTTTTTAATTACTGAGTCAGAGGGACAGTCTGAGCAAGGTCTTAATAACTGCTATCTGCAGCTACGGGACGCTTGTACGGTAATTAACAGGCAGGACCCTGGGTGGATTTTATTTTTTTTTAATTCCCAAATTTCATTTTTTGCCTGTGGAATTTTGAAACTTAAGTTAGTCTTTAAAGGTTGATGTAAAACTGCCCCCTTCAGAGGCAGCTGCTATTTGAAGAGCTGGAACTTCAGGCAGAACTAATCAATAAACTTAAAGTAGGGATTTTCGATAGTGTAATAAGTTAGGAAAAAAGAATGGAGCTTTCTTATAAACCATAACTCAACTTGGCTATATAAATAGTTTTCATATAAAAGTTAATGAAAATGTCTGTTGTGTATTCCAGGCAAATGAGTAAGTGCAATAACTGTGCATGCTTATGTCTACTTCACAATTATTATGGCCTTTGAAATAATATATATTAGGGAACTGAAGAAATAAAAAACAAAGGCCTCTTGCAGCAGGGTCCATATATTGCTTTGTGGAGATACAGTTGTTCAGAATCAAATGGTCTATTCTAGTTTATGTAATTTATTTTATATCTGAAGTATTAAGATGTAGGGGGAAAAAAGTTCTTAGTCTTTCTGTAACTGAGGATTAAAGAGCTTTTGTTCTTTTGTTGTTGTTGTTGGGTTTTTTTAATGTCTGAGGCCAAAGTAAATGAACAGCAGGAATTTTTTCTCCACCACACTGCAGTGTCGATTTTCAGTGCAGAAGAGTATGGTCCAAGAGCAAATTCCAATAAGCTTTATTTCAGTAGGTATTGCTAGAGACACTTAGAGGGTTAGGATAAGCTGAGAGATTACAGTCTGCACAGTGCAAAGAAGATGCTTTGTGTGTCTCAGTTTTATTTTAATTATGAAAATTAATTGAGGCATTTTTCTGAAGTGACAGGTTAGGTCAGAACTGACTGGTGGCCCTCATCTCATCTTCTGTGCTTCCCTCCATCTTCTGCTTCCAGCCACTCTTCCAATTTTGGTACAGCTGTGAAGCACACCTTAGTAAGAACGGTTATAGGCAGTTGCTTGAACTGAACTGCATGTTCCTGAAATGATTACATCTTTTTTTTTTTTTTTTTTCCTCAATTACCATACCTCTTCTAGCCTACTTGAATTTAAAATGCTTTCTGGAAAAAGCTTTTATTGATGCTGCAGTCAATTCCAGAAAAGTAATTGGGGACTAATAAGAAGTAGATACTAAATACTTCTGAATGTTTAGTCCTTTACTTTATATGGCTATCATCAGAAGTTACCCCACTAACAAAGTTCTACACCTTTTAACTTGAAACCAGAAGAAATTAGGAACTTGTAATCAAGGCATGCCTAATGACGTAAGTAGGATTGCTGATTTTAGTTCAATAAGCCTCAATAAAACGCTTCAGCTAGTTTTGAGAGCCAAGTGAAAAAACAATCTCATTTAGTAGTTGTAAAGATAACAATAGATCCCTGAAAAGAGAATCATTCACAAATGAATAATCAAATGTGTGCACACTAGTCGAAGTATGGCAGGAACTTTACAGCCACAAAACACAGGTCTTTGTTATTAAAAATTCTTCGTATGTTATGGTTTAGGATAAACAGTGTTATTTATCCATACCTCAATTGATTTAAAAACTTTGGCTTAAGGCTTGTGTCTTTTACAGTGCACAGTATAATAGGACATGATCAGAGCAAATCTGCTTAATGATGAAAAAAGTAATGTTAGAAACTCAAGAACCGAGGAATGAACAAAGCTTCTTTCTTGAGATTGCCACTATAGGGAGGAAAGGGGGAAGAGGGGAGACATTAATTTTGGTTTTGGTTTTTTGTGTTTTTTTTTTTTTTTTTTAAGAAAGGCAAATATTCATACTTTGCACAACCAGAATTGTATAAGTTTCATGAAAATTTCAGGAGTGTTGTAAGTGGATCCTCTTTTCCTGCTCATACATATATACATATGTGAAATCTTGGCTATTATGCCATATTAGCTTTGATTTTATAAGCTCCAGAAAAGCTAGAGTATTTGTTTCTATGGTGGTGGCAATGTCTATTAATGTTATCTCTTGTGATTTCATCTTCTCATAATGTCTGAGAGCTCCGCTTTAAACTAGCAGTCTGTGATTGTGACTGGTGAGATAAAAATTTCAGTGAGATAGAGAAAGCTCACGCTACTGTGTGTGACAAATTGCAATGACAAGGCTGTGTTGATAGCAGCTTATGATGTGAAATGAAATCACAACCACAATACCATAAAGATGTGTGCTTAGGGCATCTTTACAGAGCTCAAAACGAAAGAAGATATGGTCAAAATGTCTAGTAGACACTGTGTTCCCTCCTGTACTTCTTTTTATTGCTAGAGCTGGCCAGTACGGTTCAATAAAAAAATTTTGTGCATTTCAGATTTTTTTTTTTCTTCACTCTGTGTCTTTATCCCAGTTCCTCTGTAATGGATACAATCAGCATCTGCAAATTAGCCAAATTCACTATACAAATATAATATTTTTGTAGTGTGCAGGTTAGCCATTTGATTTGATTAATTTGATTGGCTGAATGATCCATTTGAAGAATAGAGAACAGGAAAGGATAAAGAGCTGAGCAGTTACAGAATGCAGTCCGTGAAACTTCAGGGTTCTGCATCAGTTTCTTTATTCATATTAGCTATTTATGTGACTTACGAAGTATAAGCTGACAGTAGAAGCAACTGTGTTTGTGAATCTGTTCTGGATATTAAGTGTAAAATTAAGTTGCCTAAATACTGAAATCTAAAGCCATTTTTTAAAAATTATAGGCATTTAAGACAGGTTTGTGGGGCTAGCAGCTATAAGACAGGATGGATGGGACACCAGTGCTCTTCTGGAGCAGCAGCTGGAGGCTACATATGAGCATGTAAAATGGCACAAGAAACCTATAGTTAAGGAACTGAATTATTGCGTAGTGACCTTAAGGGCAGCTGAAAATTGGGGTTCTAGGAGGAAAAAAAAAAAAAGCATCCAGGAATGACAGGAAACAGCCATTGCAAAACTGAAAAGTAGTAGGATTCAAGATTTATATAATTTTTAATAATTTCAAGTATTATTAAACCCCAGGTGAAAAAAGAGTGTCTCCAAGTCAGGACACAAATTTAGAGGTGATTTCCTTTCAGTACAGAGACATACGCATTCAGAGCACAGTTGCAGACATCCTTGAAATCGTTTTAGTTTCCTGATATAATCTGCTAAATAAATTGCTGTTGAAGAGCTGAGTTTTCACCATTCTGAATAAATAATTGAATCCATAATCAAACTGGAGGAGGAGGGGGAGAAAGCTAGAAAACTATTTCCAAATCAATCCCATTCAAGAATATTTTCCATAATGATTTCTTTTATTTTATTTATTGTTTATTAATTTTGTTTTAGTTTATTCTTTCTAGCATTGCTATTCTAGTTAATTACCATTCAAAGGATAATTGTCAATTATCTCTTCTACAGTTGCTGTACATGGTAGTTTGCTATGATTCAGGCATGCTATGCTTCCATTTAAAACCTCTCTTTTTGTCATTGATTTCTGTCCCATCACACTGATTGAGTGTACTCTGCAGATATTGAGTACAAGCATAAATCAGTTAAGAAAGTTCTTAGAACAATTCATTTAAAAAAAAAAAAAGACAAATCAACTCATATGAATTACAACAGGTTTTCCCCCTTATTAGTTTCAGTACCAAATTACTGTAGGAGAATTAAAACAATGGAAAATACTCTCCTAATGAAGTGGGAAGGCTGCAAACCAATAATTGCTATAAACAGCATTTCTGTTCCTGATTAAAGAGCAAGCAATAATTGATAATGGAGCATGCAAGTATTATTTTCTACCAATAGGTGCCAGTATAAGCTAATTAAGCTAAACTATTTAGTGACAGATTTAAAGCAGACATTAGAAAAACACACTAAAAAAACCCTAGAAAATGCATGTTATTTCAGCGATTTTTAAAAATATCTGCTTTCTCTGTCTTTACCTTAGAAGCAGAAAGGTAGTCTTAAAACCTGTTCTGGGGGCAGAAGTGGAGAAGAATCGTTTTCTCACAGTCATTTGCAAAGTGCTTTTTTACCTTCTTCAAAGGGAATGCTGAAATCAAGCTAGCATACAATATGGGCAATGTACTGCATCAGCCTCTACATGCGGTCTCTGCAGCTTAAAAATCCTCCAGCATCTGCTGCAGTTCAGCCATCAACTAAACAAAAAGAGCTGATTTGCATTAGACCTGTTCATGTTTGACTTTCCAGAGACATGAAGAGTGAACTGAGTAATCCAGATGCTAATTGTATCTCTTCGTGATTTATCCTTTTAGGTAGGGCATAACCTTACTTGTGAGGATTTTGGGTGCTGATGGCAAAGTTTCTGTTCTGTCCCTTTCCTGCTTCCTCTCCCCTTTGTCCAGTATAGCTAAATACATATATCCCTCACTTCTAGCTTGTAGATTTTGTAATCAGTCTCCTTTCTTTAAACAGAAATTCATTAAAGCTCTTTAACAAGCACAGTTCACAGGGAAGAAGGACAGCTAAGGGTGATCCACTACAGCTGAATCTTGCCATTGCAGGTTTCAGCACCTGGACCTAATTTATGGAGAGGGAGGAAAGAAATATTTATTGTGTAAGAACAGAGTGAACTATCATTGCACTATTTCTTTAGTCGGATATTTCCCTTTAACCATCATAAAGATATGTTTGAAGCTCAGCCTCACCAAAATGTGGCTATTCAGCCTCATGCGAGTGTTTCATGAGCAAAGCCATGGAGTATCACTCTGCGTTTTTTTTAATGCAACTCAGCTCCTAACCTCCTCCCTATTCGGTGCCCTGTTGTAGATGTCTGTAGCCAACCATGTAATTTAATCTCATTCTTAATCAGTCTTAATGGAAAGATGACCTTTCAACAGATTAGAATTGATTTGTTTATAAATCTGCTAGTCTTGTCAAAGCTTTGTTCTTACAGACAATAATTTTGCTATTATCTGGCCAGCACTGATACTTATCAGTGTATCATAGCAGCTGTAATGATTTTTTTTATTGTTATTTTTTTTTTTTAAATCTTCCCCTTTTTTTGTGTGTTCTGCATGGTACAGCCATGCTGGGCAACTCTTCAGCCATGCTCTCTGTTGTTCTCCAAAGTGAGACAGCGTCACTTCTGAAGCATCCCTCCATCTACCGCGTGAAATGCCACAGAGATAGTTCCCTCTCTTTTTCTTCCTCTGCTCCCCTCTCGTGGTAAGCAAACAGATACATGCCGAACAAGGCCAGATCAACAGGAGAATATGAAAAGGAAGAGCCCCTTGTCTACATCAGCAGCTCTTTTCATCCCAAATTTTGCTTTCTTTTCAATCATTTTATGCTAAACATGGTTGTGTCATGATTACATTATCTGTATGTAGACTTTGTTGCTACTGTAAAAGTCGGATAGCGTCATTGCTACTTTTTATGATTGAACCCTTCATCCATTTTACAGGCTGTCTTTACTTTCTCAATGTTGTTTGGGTGGGGATTTGGGGGGTTTTTTTAGAGCAATTGACTTGAATCTATGACAGAGTCTGTTTTCTGTAGGCTGTTTTCATAAGAAGGAAAAGTAATGCAATTCTCAGGTTTACTAGGGAATGTGGAATTATTTGCTGTACAGCTTTTTCGGTGTTGATTGTGAATTTCATATCACATCAGTAGTAGCCTTACATCTGAATGCGAGCATACAGATGCCTGTATAGAAAGGCAAATTTTGAGAAATATTAAGATAAAATATACTGAGGAACATCCTGTTGGTGGCAGCAAGAACTTATGTTTAACTTGTTCGAAGTTGTGAAGATACACAGCTACTATGCGGTCTGTAGTGGCTGCATGTAATAATGGGCTTACTGCGCATTTGAACGCTCTACATTGATTCTTATCACTTAATAGCTATTTAATCCAGACTTAAAATCACACATTGGGTGTAATGTACAGCTAATATTTTGCATAAGCCTGTGAATCGGGACTAAAGTGTAGTGATATGACATGGATGTTTAAATTTCCAGAAAAATGACCCTAGTTCTGGTGTTTTGAGGGGAGGGGGTGGTGGTGGTGGGTTTTTTTTTTTTCCTTAAATATTTTTTATTTTTTTATTTTCTTGTAAGAAGAAACATGATCCAGTGCTTGTGTAGGTTCTGCTCTCATAGTTAGCACATTTTTGGGGCTCGTTATAAAGGTGTTCTTCCAGAAAAAAAATGATTGGAATAATTCCTTGAAACAGTGTCTTTATAGGGTGGATAGTTCATAATGGTGTACGTTGTATAGCAACATACAGTGAAATGCATGGGGACACATATTTTAACTCTAATTTGGGTTGCCAACAGTAATTGATCGCAGAGGCCAGTTTGAACTGAATACGCACTAAAGAATTATTTGAAGTTGAAACAAGATGGTTCTTTTAATGATAAAAATTCCTTAGACTTCAGGTTTTGAATTAAGCTGTATGTTTTTATAAAGCTTAATCAGAAATTCTCCGCACAAAGTATTTAAATGAAAAATCAAACAAAAAAAATGTCAAGGGAAATTATGGCTCCTCAAACAGGCATATTGGTTCTGAGTGTCTTTAAAAATGGGTATACCTAGGAGGATCTTCTAAAACCTGAATTCTTTTTTTCGGTGAAGAGAAAATGGTTCCCTTTTTACAAGGAAAAGAAACTTACTCTACCAGCCAAGATGGCTTTTTCTGCATTTATGACATGAAAATATTTTTTTCACATGTTATACTCTGATAGCAAGCATTATGTCAACACTGAGGGCTATATCACCTGAAACAGAACTGCCAACTTCCACAGTAAATGCCACTAAATATAATCTGTGTATGTGGAGCTGTTCTGATCTCTCGCTCTTGTTTTCCCCTCCCTAACTTTCTAATACAGCCTTTGTGACTGTTTTTCTTGGACAGTGGATCTGGGGGTTTTCAGATGACATACTGTAATTTCTCACCTTAGGTCCCTCTGAGAGAAGGGACCTGGAAGGCAGCTTCTCTCTACAGATTGTGCAACGGTTATCTTTAAAATATGCTGTCCTTTCTCAACCGAAGCAAACCGTGGTTGTCTTGTTCCAGTATTTCATTAAAATATTTGAAGAATTCCTCAGAAATTTATAGTACTGTATACTGTAGTATTATACTGTAGTACAGTAACAATTTCTGAAGTTGTTTTGCATATATACTTTGATACACATCTTTTGAAGACACATAGTCGTGTGCGTATTTTTTAAGGACTTTCTGTGCTGCAGCTCCTGGTCTGAGCCAGGCAGTTCAGAGAGTGATGCATAACTTAGCAATGCACTGGTATGGCAATGACTCCCAGCAGCAACCAGTTGTAAAGTGTGGCTGTCAGGGTTATGTGAGGTACAGATCTGTGTTTGGCAAAGGACAAAATCAGTCCAGACAGAAAGGACAGACAGAAAGCAGCTGATCCCAAAATGTTAATGAACTGTCATAGCTATTTTAATTTCAACCATCTGTACTCGAAAGGAAGACAGTCTGTCCCGAATAACTCTGTCTGTTAAAGAAAATCTAGATAAGACTAGAACACCTGGGTTCTCATCGAGTTGTGGCTGCCAGTGGCTTTATCGCAATTATTACTTTCTGGGTAGTAATCCAAGATGTTATCTTCACTGTCACGACTTTGAGAAAATTGCAGCCGTTCCTGTCGAGCACGATGTGCTGTGCACGATTGTATGTGTAGGTGTAACTTTACCTCAGTACTTATGGTCCTTTCACTTCTAGAAGAAATTCTTCCATTTCTGGTCCTTCCACTTCTGGGGGCAGATCAGCTTGCCTCTTTTGTCTCTTTTCCAGCACTGCCACAGATTGCACCAGGTTACTAAAGAGATGAAGCTATACTTCACCAGAGAATGTGTTTTTGTTGGTTGCCTGGCTGGGGGTTTTGTTCATTTATTTGTTCCCCCTCTACCATCCCCCATCTCAGATTTGGAGATGAAGTTAGCAAAACCAACTTCAAATCAGTTTGCAATGGTGGGGGTTGTTCTTTCTAGGTACAAAGAATAAAAAGCATTTTACTGAGGTATGCGTTTACAACATCCCAAGGCTTTTAAAAAAGAAGCAATTTATTTTTTAAGAATTCCTATTTAGTAAAGTAATTGTGACATCAATAAATTGAACCAGAAATTTTCCCCCACCCTTTTTTAAGCTACAGGTATATATTATATATACTTTATGCCATGTAAGGTTTGTACAGAATCTCCTGCATGACTACTTTTCTGAACAAAAGCACAGCTTGCAACAATTTTTTGGACAGTTGCAGAATGTATGTCCATGATCATTAACTTTCATCAAGCACTTCCAACACACTGTATATTATTACTTCA
>JAVJGG010000039.1:18713617-18725944 GCA_035590195.1 Aviceda cuculoides
CTTCATAAATGGAAGTTACTTTGCGTCCAGGGGTCCCATACAATGGAATGAAAAACACAAATTTGTTGGTTTTTAACTGAAGTCACTCTTCTAAGTATGTAAATGTTTTATCTCAAGATGTGAATGCCTGTTATTTCCTTGTCCTTATTTTGCTTTGTTAACTATGAATATGTGTCTCAGTGAGAAACTTTCTTATTGTGCTGTTATACCATATCATATTCTTAACTGAAGATAGATACTTAAGGAATTACTGTTCATTTGGTTTGTTGTTTTTGTGTTACTGCGCTTTGCAAAGGTGTTTCTTTCCAAGGGAAGTCTTCCAATGTTTTGCAGTTGTAGAACTAGAATTTTTTTTTTTTTTTTTTTTCCCAGAATGAATGATTACAGAATCTCCCCACCCAGTCTTTAGTTACTGTTTTTCCTTTGATGCTTGTTTTTAAGCATGAACATTTAACATATTTGGCTGCAATGAGAAAGGCAAATACAAAGCACATGCAGGCTGATCTTCTGCATTGTCTATATTCCCAGCCAATTACGTTAGCCAAGATCCATGCCTAAAATAAACACAGTTATTTTTATTGTTTTGGATGTCTTTTTCAATATGCACACTGAATTGTGGTAAAATTGTTTACTTTGCCGAGAACATCAGTTCATAGCTTCCTCAATCCTCACAGCAGACACGACAGAGCAGGGGAGGCAGGGACATTCTGATTTGCTGGGTTAAAAGCATTTGCCATTTGAGGAACCAACTAAAATACAGTTGCTCTTTTCTGAGCACTAAGGTGGGCAACACAGACTATGTGATTTTATCTGTCTTTCTGAACAGTCTTCAACTAAAAAACATTCCAGAAGGCAAAGACTCCTTGATATGTGGCCAATAGTTTTTTCTAGGAAGAATTCTTGTCACTCGCTGCCGAGTTGAAAAGCTGCATGGTGTGCTGAGGCAACAGGCTCATAGTCATTCATCCTCAGATCATGATGACATCTAGGTTATTTAGCCTGCTTATTTTTCTGTTATGCCTGTTTAACTATATAAAGGTTAAAGGGAAAAGTACTTGTTATGCTGGAGCAACAAATTTATGACCTTCAGAGAAGTTAGAGGTGCTCATTCTCATCAGTTTTTTTATAGTCTGCTTTGAATTGTGTCTCCATCATCTTACTTCAACAGTTGAGACTGTTCTTTCTAGAAGAGAGCTGGTTGCATTGCGTACTGTGTTACATTCCATAATTATGTTCTCCATACTGACTGAATTGAGGTTGCATATATGAATGACAATCAAGGTCATCATTGGGACTTAACTGAAATAAATTATCTTAAGATATCACAAACGTAGCTGGCTTGACAGAAAGTAGAAACTTTGTAAGAAGTTGGATGGTGCTAAGCAAAGTGGGAAGGAGGTGTGAGTAGTTGTTTAGTGTTTTTAAGCTGGAGTTTGGCCTAATTTAAATTCTTGGAGTATTAAATGTGCCACAATATATTGTGAAAGAATTCTTTAAGAATTCACTGACACTTAATGTTAGAGAATTTAAGTTGGTAGCTCTTCAGTGTCAGACCTCTGAACTAATTTGGTTTCGTTCTTCAGCTTACAAAGCACTTTCTTAATGAGATTAGCCTGCCATGGGCTCTAGGCAATTTTGAATGTTAGTGGCAATAAGAACAAATACAATTAATTAATCCATACGTAAAAAAGGAAGGGATAAATGGTCGAGTTACCCTGGCAGGAAAAACTCTGCTATAACCTCAGAGTCTCCCTGCAACTTGTTGCATTTCATTTATGCAACCATGGGTTATACAAATCTGTCTACTGGAAGGCATGGAAAACTTACTGTAGCATATACTTTGAAATTTGCTCTTATTTATAAAATTGCAATCCAATTGCTTATTTTGCACTTACAAGGGGTACAAATTTTCTGATTCAGAAATGTGAAACTGACCTCAGGAGAACCTTATGTCCTTATTACAAACATTTAAAGTTGGCATTAATATTTATCTCAGTAATGTTGCTTCAAAGTATGGTCTGATGTTTTAATTTTGCATGACATTTGAGAAGCAGCATAGTCTAAGTGATTTTCTATAAATACATTGACTTTATAATATTAAAGACTTTATTCTTTGGTGGAAGTTAATAGCACTGTTACCATGGAACACTTATTCCTTTAATTTCATGTAAATTTAAATTTTATGATGTTTGCTTCTCCAAGATTATATAATCCCTTTTTATTGAAAAGAATCACAATTATGCAAATGATGATATCCAAGGAGACAAGCAGCAATTAACTGCAAAAGACAGGCTGTTACCATGAGAGTTTACTCTCAATGAACATAACAGGACCTCCTTTAAAATAAACCTTTATTTAAAGAAATCAATTTGGCATAGTTTCTAAAAGAAAGCAATTCATTCAGACAGAAGTTTCTAGTCTTAGGAGTATGTTCAATAGTATCTTAGGGTTTTTTTCTTTTACTCTAAATGCATTATTTCTGTACATGGAGGATAGAAAGAAGAAAGCTTGAGCGTCAGCATGGACCCTGGTGGCTTTTCTTCTAAGAAAGCCTGTAGAAGATTTGCCTTTCTACAGGAGGCTATTAATGAAGCAAAATAATCATCTGTAAGCATGGAGTTATGCAGTCTGATAGTCGCCAGTCACAGCTCTGGAAAGGTAAAATAATGCTCAGAAGAACTGTGTGGATCACTACTAACCTCCCCACAGAAGGCACTTATTTGGATCCAGCCATGTGCCATGCATTTCACTTACACTCCAAATGATGCCATAGTCTCCTGCGTGCTTTGGAATGCACTTTAAAATGTTCACAGATGGCTTGAGAACATACTTAAGAGCTATCTCTCCTTGGATATCTTCCCTGTGCTTGATGGGAGAGTTGTGCTGCTTCAGATATGGGCAGAATTGCAACTGTAGGCAGTGTATGTGCTGTCATGTATTAGAATTAATTTTGCTTTCCCAGTTTCTTGTGTAGTGAACTAAGCAGTGTTGGATGAGAAGGAAATAGCAGCTGGTTTCTGAGGGGAGAAGGTTTTTTCCTTAGTAACTTTGATACTAGGAGCTGTTAAGGAGCCTCAAGGGAGGTGGTGGAAGGGAACATAGGAGTTGAAGGTGGGATGTGAGCCTGTCAGAGAGCAAGCAAAGTGTGTCACAAATCGCAGTGTAGCACAGCTGCAAGAGCAAGCCTCATGCACGAGCTACCAAAATCCTCTCTGCCACTGCATACTAGGTAAAACAAGTAACAGCAAACGTATTTTCCCTTGTGTCTTTACAGATAATAGGGAGATGTGAACAAAATCTGGGACTGGGGCTAGATCCTCCATGAAGAAAAACAGATGTACTTTTTGTCCTCCACTTTCTTTCCCAGCGAAATCAGCTGAGAGAGCAGCCTGGGCAGGGAGGGATCCATCTGAATTTAAGGAGGGCTGTTGCTTCAAACACAGTTGTTACAGTTGTGCACAAGCTCAGGGAAGTCTGATGGCTGCCAAAAGTCTGAAGAGAGTCAATAGGTTCTGTGTGCTTTAAATCACAAGAACTGTCAGAAAGCTTCATAGCTATAGGTAATTGTGATTAGTGCACTTGGGAAGACATTTTTTTCATTATTGCCTTTCCCTCAGTGAAAGTCAAAGATTAAATGAAAAGCTTCCCCTGCCTAAAAAAGGAAAATAATTTTCAGAATTTGTCTGATAACTGTAAAATAGAGAGACCTCATTTTATGAGTTTTATTTGCTCTTCTCAAAGCATTTAATGGATGTGTTAAATAATAGGTGTGGTAAACATTTAGCTGTCACATTTTATAGGTAGGTCAACACTAAAAATAGAGATATTCAGTGAACTCTACATGAAATCCCTTCTTGTGCACGGCTTTTATCTGTAATAGTAGTCGTACAGATATGAGATTGTGTACAATTGTAGGACAATTACCTACCTTGAATATCTTGAACAGAGACAGTATCAACTTGGAGTAACAGAGTTCTTTTTTGTTGTTTTTATCAGTTTAAGGGGTTTTTTCATGCTTTGGAATAACACTTGTGTTAAAGGGTTACTGTTGTTTTAGAGATGAATGTCAGACAAGTGCCAATAATGCAGGTGATATATTTTCCTGATACATTATGTTGTGGTTAAGATGCAACAGTGAGGACCACAGACAGGAATTTCAGAATGTTTTTGGTACTGCAAAAGGGTTGTAATAAACAGTGTGCAGGAGCAGGGGAGCGCTGGCATTTCAGTGCAGTGTGAATGTAAAGTCATGGAATGGTGTTGACCTCTAAGCATTTATTATATTTATGTTACTCCTGTACGCTCCCAAGTGCTTTGCCCCAGAATTGCTAATACCTCACGGCTGGCATTGAAAGCGTTGCAGCCTGGACAGTCTCTCTCTTAAGCAGGGTGACTATATTTTCTTCAGTGAATATTATGTATAAGAAGTGGGCTTGACCATGTCTTTAAAAAGTAACACACTTTGGAGGTCATGTATGATAACATATAGAAAGGTCAAGGCGGAACAGTTAACCAGACAGATGGCTTTTGCCCACCTAAGTGTAGTTTGTGTGTGTGAACTAAGTAAACCTGTAAGGCCAACTGCCTGAAAAGTCAAGTTTCAACAGGTTCAAATTTACTCTGTTTATTCTTTATTAATAAAAAAATCAAATCCCAGGCAGAAAGTGAGTGTTGATGATGATCGCTTTGTAATGCCTGTACAGCAAAATGAGAAAATCAGCTATCAGGATACAAAATAGGCTGAGGGAACAAAAGCATCTACTTCTGTTATTGCATTGGCTCAAAGTATAATGTTTCAGCTTCTTATTTATTTAAGACTGAATACAGAGGACTGAAACCACTTGTAATTAAATAATAAACTTTGGAGAAATTTATATAATACACAGAAAAGCACTGACCATTTTAAATATAACTAGAGTTTTTAACTGCTATTCACTTGTGAGGAGTCCCTGTGTAAGTTATCTATGGAGATGTATTTTAAATGTTACAACTTTAATAAAAACATAAAACATAACCATAATTTTGATCTCTATGCTGCTGTAAAGGTAGTGGGGAACAAGAACCTTAAGATCAGTCAGTGAAGACGAGAAGAAAAGGTTAACCTTTATGGAAAGGTTGTTTTGAATTGTACAAGAAATGTGTAATACTTGAAAAAGGTATTTATGTGATTGATGTGCATAGCATTTAGCTAAATATTATATCCAGATCTTTTTCTAAGAACTCTGTTGGTATACATATGTGTCTTCTCTAATTTCACCCTTTCAATTTACAATGACACAAGTACTCTTCATTTAATATATTCTAGGTAGTACACCAAAAAATAATCCTCAAACCCATAAACCCCTAAAACTGTAGCTCAATATACTGTTGGTTTGGAGAAAAGATCTTGATAAAATTAATTATAATATTTTAAAATTTTTGAGGCAGCAGTCAGTGGAATACATCCTGTAAGTAGTAGTCACTGCAATAATTAATTTATATAGCTATTAGCTAATCTGTACTTGTTTTCTGAAATTTCTTCTCCAATATGAAAAAATTATCTCTCCCAGCTAGTTTTAATTTTTTTTTTTCCAGACAGCTTCAGAGATTGATTCGGTCTTAATTCTTCAGAAATAGTTAACAGAATAAAAGGGAAAACATAAACTAGCTATGTAGAAGGAGCGCCTATGATTTTCCACATTGTACAATTGGCATCACAAAACTGAACTACCTTTAATGTATTTAATGGCATTTCTGAATTTTTGAGATAAAATGATAATGAGATGGTCAGTGGAGTTTTGAGGGTTTTTCTCTGCCTGCATCTCATCTTTCATTTAGCTAAAATACCATGAAAAGGGGACGATTGCGTTGAGCATCTGTACCAGCAAAATATTCGGTACCAGGATTCTTGTGTAAGGAAGCTGTGAAATTTCAAGGCTATTTCTCCATTTTTTTCCTTGTAGTATTTCTTAATTTAACAAAAGAAGTTATTGCCAATATTGCACCTCACTAGCTGACACCTGTCATACTTCTAGGAAAGCTTTAGCAGGGTTACAGTTTAACAAGCTACAGCATCTTATTGAGGTTTCTTCTAGATTAGACATTTCACAAACAGGTTCTTTTCCTTCCAGAGTTTCAGTAGTGTATGAAACGTAATAGGATGATTGGTATGATAGAATTATCCAAATTGTTTCAAAGGAAACTTGTCAAAAAACCAAAACAAACCAAAAAACTCTCAGTTAAATGAAAAGGACAATTCAACAATCAAATGAAGCAGGCTGAAAAGGTTTTTAAGAAGGGACACACTTTAAGAGAAAAGAAAAGCTGAGAAAAAATCCACGCATGAAGATGCAAAATTGCATATACATAACATTTTTTTTATGTTCCATACCTTGGTTCCCCTAAAATTTATGTTTCTGAACTCCAAGGAATTTATACTGAATTCTTTGAAATTTGAAGTTCATACAGCACTTCATATTATTTTTGGGTGTAAAATATTTGTTGGCAATACAAACTCTTGCTTTGAGACCAAGAATCATTTTTGCATTTGTTTACAAAACCTATAGGAGGTTTTTGTACCAAAATCTTTCTGAAGACCTTAGTTTAGAAATAGTGAAATACCCTTGGGTAATAGAGTCAAATAGGTGATATTCATATAACAACACAGAGCAGAAGAGAGAGGAGGTATCAAACACACACAAGCCTTAGGAAGAGTTAAAAAGCAGAAACAATCTGCTGAACTAACACAACAGTATTTTCTGTTCTGTTTGTGCAACAGGAGATTGTGGGGCTTAGTGAGAGAGACTGAGAAGGCTGTACAGGGAGTTACTGGTGAACTTGCTCCAAAACACCTACAGATGGTGAAAAGTCCAAAGCTTTGCACGTATGATCTAAGATGAAATCTCTATTGTCTGATTTCTCAACTATTCTTTCTTGAAGTAAAAAGATATTTTTTTTTTTTCCTTTTAGATTTACTAATGCCAAGTTTTATCCCCTAAACCCAGAAAACAGGCACCACAACCTACAGGAGTTAAGTATATTCCTGTATGAGAGCGTTCTTAATATTTACTATAACAAATGTTTCAAGGAATGAGTCTGTATAAATAACTAATAATAAAATAAAATCCCCTCCTTTTCTCCCCCCCACCCCCGAGTGCTGTTAGAGTTAGGGACAATGAACTACTTTTATTCTGTGCAGCAGTTCACTCAAATTTATTTACTGTTAAGAGAAATTTGACCCTTTATAAAACACTACAAAACATATATTTGTGTTTCATTAAGTGTCTTATCTAGACAGATTTTTTTTTTTAGTTTTTAGTTGTAAACAATATTTGTTTCAAATATTATGACATTGTACTTTTAAAAATTGTTCTGAAAAAAGGCATGAGATACCAAACATTTACCGTTCCCTCCATTTACCTTATCTGGCTCTCCTATGGGTACAGCTGTGAAGGGAGACCAGACTGTTATGTGTGGCCAAACCCAAATGCTCAAGATTTGAGAAATCCCTCCCTAAATTTCTCAGACTGAGATTTCTTTCTCAAATCCAGTATTCTTAAGTGCTTATACTTGTTTATAAAACACCCCTAATAAATTCAACGAGGCAAAACCAAGCCCATGCTGAAGGCAATGGTGCAGAAAAATACTCTGGAAAGCTTGAGCAAAAAGACTGAACTTAAGAATATGTGGTAGATACAAAGTTGGGAGGTAGGAAAGGGAAAGTCAAAGAGGAGTGATGAAATAGAAAACAAGTAAATCCTGAGTATAACCTGGAAATGCTTCAAAGTAAAAAAAAAAAAAAAAAAAGTGTGTAAAAGTAAAAGCTATCTTATATAAATGTAGTTAAAAATTGAGTGAAAAAAAGATATAAAAGATGAGAATGTTAGTTTCAATTTATACAACTTATAAATTTTTCCAGAATTATTTAGGGGGAAAATACAGCATCTATGATTTTCATATCAGTGTCTAAAAGAGGAAATAGAAACTTCTATATTCAGTGCAGTCCCAATCATTTCTTCTAGGCTTTTGATCGTGTTATGGAAATGTAGCTTGTACTGTCTTTGTAGGATTACTTGTAGATGGCTGGCTGAGTTTCAAGTCCTCCTTCTCTTGGGAAGTCAAGTCTTTTCCAGCTTCCCAGTAATTAAAAAGAAAAAAAACAGACTCCCACTGTGAAGGTATGGCATATCAGCAGAATTTTTATAATGCTGGAAAAGAATTATTTCATAAGCTTTGGAAGGACAAAAAAAGAAATCAAGTTAGTGCTTTGGTTCTTCATTAGATCATACTCTCCAGCTACTGATTGCATTCTGGTGTGGTTGTCGTTTTGTAACTCTGAGCTTGAGCCTTTGTATGAGAATGTCTACGGTTATACATTAAAGTCCATTTCTTGGAGAACAGCTTGCTTTCTGTATCTCAGCTGTATTTTACTTGAAAAGATAAGTACGTTTTTATGGTTTTAAGCTTCTCAGTTTTGTTGTCTAGTTTACAAGTCAGTTCTCTGTGTTCTTCGGTCTTCCTTAAAGGTATATAAACTAGTTATTCTGAATTCAATAATAAAGTACTTGAGGTGTGGCCATTCAATCGTTGGTTTAAATAATTTAATAAAAAAGGAGATAAAAGGGCTCTCTGGACAGCAGAAAAACACTGGTAATTATGATAATTCAGACAACACATGCTATGGGTTAATCCTACTGTCACAAATTACTGTAAAGAGTTGTGAGCCTGGAAAGAAAATACAGGCAATCTCATATGTGACTGAAGTCTCCAAAGAGAATCTCACTGTAGTGCTATATACGTTGTACTGGATCCAAAATATACAGGTGGTGGTGGGTTATAAATATAGCCAGAAAGATGTGCAGCTAAGTCTCTGCTGCAATGCCAATTTATACTGCTGTCTGTAGTAATCACAGTTCACAATTTGGACCAGAGGGGAAAAAAAAAAGTGTTTTCAAAAGAAGGAATAAGAAATCCCAGAAGAATGCATATTCCATCAGGAGAATATAATGAGATGAAGTATTATATTTATGTTTGTATTGAATTCCTGCTGTGAAAGGAATTGCTACAAGTTTACGGCATCCTGTAGAACTTCATGTTTCTTTAGCTGTGAAGGTGTTCAGGTGTTTAGGAAGGTTTTTGTTCAGTTTGCTTTGTTTCTGTAGCATTAGTTAGCTTTATCTAAATAAGCTGACTGTGATTTGCCAAGGACTTGCAGCTCTCATAGCTTCAGGAATAATCCAGACCACAGACAATCATTTAGGAACCATGAAAATATTTCCAAACTGGTTTGTAATGTTTTTACATCATCTGTATCCTCCTCTCCAAAATGTTCTTTTCTCCATGCCACAGTGCTTGGTGTAAGGTGCTGCTTAAAAGAAAGGACTTTTTCCGTGGCTCAGTTTTGACCCTTGAAGCTATGGGTCTTATGGATATCAGGTGCTGTATATACTATTTTTGAGAAGTGGTCTGAAATCAAATTATCTTATTATACAATGCTCTTTTCTGAAGATTGCCATAGAAACCCTCTTATCATCTAGTCCAGTATGCTGGACTAGAAATGCTCTCTGAAGTAACACACTCATTTAAAAGTAAAGTAAACTAAAAGTAAGAGAAACATTTCCCTTCTCTGGAATGAGAAAGCATAAAGAAACAGGCCAGAATGTCATATCCAGTGTAGGCAGCTACCTTACATGAAGAACAACAAAGAAATAGATGGGATAAACAGAGCAAAAATGAATGAGTTTTACTAATTTATTTCATCTTCCTGGCAGCAGGATTTGGACCTTAATATTTAAAACAACACCTGTAGTAGAACTCATTTAGAAACAAAAATAATAAATGAATAAGCATGATGCTGTTAAAGCAATAGATATGCTGTGTAGGGTAACATACAGATAAACACATTCAAAGCCTACGATTGTCTTTTTTGTTTTCCTAACTGTGTACAGTGTGTGCGACATCTAAAGAATTATCAAACAAAAATGAAAAAGAAAATAAATAGCCATGTGTCTGTTTGGAGATGATGGAAATGCTACAAATTAAGACATTCATAGTCTGAGTTGCCTAAGGTCATCTTCCCCAGTTAAAATACTGCCTTCATTTCCCCCTCCACCAGAAATAGAGGCAGGTGTTTTCTTTTCCCTCTATATATTTATGTAGAGGCAAAATTTAGGAATTTCCCGATGGCTTCCATTCTCTCTATTCATTGATACCTTTTCTCATTTTAATAAGGCTTTTGAGACTTTCAGAGAAAGCTAGTAGAAAGTTAGATTCTCTTTTTTGTTTTGAACATACAGAATTAATTCAACAGTATCCAAAAGGGGTTTTGGGTTTTTTTGGTTTGGGGGTTGTTTTTTTTCTTTTAATCACATCAGTATCAAAATGATTGCCTGTGGTGTTTATTTGGTTTTTTTAAGAAGACGTTTTCTAATTTTTATGCTTGTAAAATATTTTCCAAACTTTGTGACAAACAAAGCATTTTAGGTTATTTTCAGTTTCATTAAATCACTGTCAGTTAGCCTTTGATAATTGGGGGGTTTTTTTAGTACTGTTCCTATTTTTTCATTTTAGTGTATTTCTAATTTAAAAGCCTATTGACTAGAAAGCATCATTGGAAGGTCTAGACTAAAAAAAAAGAAAATTATAAGTGCATAAACCATTATTACATCACTGAAGAACTCCCTCTCCTTCTGCTTGGGAACCTTCTAATGTCTTGGAAGACTTGTTCTGGTTTAGATCTACTTGCTCTTCTTCCAACAGCCTTCTTCTTCTGGTATTTACTTCTCTGGTATCTATCACCCTCCTGAACTTGTAGGAACCCTACCTTTGTGAAGCCTTTATTTTTCTGGGGTGAACAAACCAAGAATTTCTAATCCTCACTAATTTAGCAGACTCTGTTTTCCTGACCCCATGTTCCAGAACAACTTCATTTTACTATATTTTGCAGTGGTATTAATACTTCCCTATTTGTACTTCAGACACCTCTGTGAGGTGTCTATATCTTCGACTAGTATTTTGAATTTCCTCAGCTGCATCCCACTGTTCTTACTGGTATGAGTTAAAGAAATGGAACCTTATCTTTTCCAGTTATTTCCCTACAGCTGAGATTCTTTTTGTTATCCCTTAAGAGAATATCTTGAAACTTTTTCTTGATCCCTTGTATTCATTTAGTGATTTGTGGTAATTTTCCCTTGCATTTATAGGTACAGAATGTTAACATTTAAATCATTTCAAATGATTATAAAATTTTTTTTTGTAGTAGGAAGATGTGTAGTGTACATGAAGATGCCATACAAAAGGTTTTACTAGCGCTCATTTAGGATGCTCACCAGAGCTGACTCATAAGTTTTGCTGTTTGTGAGTAATGCTCCAATCTCATACACCTGCTACTGTAGCTTTTGTGCTGTTCCACATCATTGTGCATGTTTTATGGCAGTAGTCTGAGCACAAGATTATGTGCTGGAAACCCCAGAATCCCGATGCATGTCATAGATCTAGCTCTGACTGGTTTGGATACAAATCCACCTACTTGGAGCCCTTCTAATGAAAGACCAGTGCATACATCTTTTTAAAATAAGAAGCAGATTTATTAGTTAATAAGCATTCAAAAACATATGCTAGCTATCATAAATGATAACAAGAGTTCAGCATCAGAATCTGCAATGACAAACTCAATATGATAACCACATTATGAAAGATGTACAGTACCATTCATTCAATCTTTATTCAAAGAGCTGAGCCAGGAAAGGTCCAAAGGTGGTTGAAGGTCAAATGAAAAGTGTGACTTTAATAAAATCATGATTTGAAAAACAAATTCTTGCTTGCTGAATAAAACATCTGCCTTTTATGTTGTGTCTATATGGCCATAGAACACTGCTGTCTGAAAATGTTTAGCACTTTTAAAAATTATGAATCCTTTAGTCCTTCCGGGACTTGAGAACTGAGTTTCCATAGGGAACACTTTTAGACCACTAAGATTTTTGAGATGTGACTCAGTGGCTGTGATTAGGTTTACTTTTATCCATTTATCTCAACTTAATTGTTTTAAACCCTAACACAAAAGGTTTGAAAGTTCAAATATGAACAGTTACTAGCTATCAGCTTTATGTGCTCTTGCATGCATTCATTCTGGAGCAAAAGACAGTTAAATAAATACAGTAAATTCATCCACCACAAGTAACCCATGTTTAAGAGTTTTAGTAAGGTCAGTGTCGTGGTTTAACCCCAGCCAGCAACTAAGCAGCACACAGCTGCTCACTCACTCCCCCCCCCACCCCCCCCAGTGGGATGGGGGAGGAAATCAGGAAAAAGAAGTAAAACTCGTGGGTTGAGATAAGAACAGTTTAATAG
>JAVJGG010000039.1:18752976-18855208 GCA_035590195.1 Aviceda cuculoides
TCAGTGTGTTATCAACATAATTCTCACACTAAATCCAAAACACAGCACTGTACCAGCTACTAGGAAGAAAATTAACTCTATCCCAGCTGAACCAAGGACAATAGTAACATTGTAATAATTTATTAAGTAATGAATGGAATAGCTTACAAGTTTTTACCATGGTGTTTTTAAGTTCTGTATGAAAGTTGCATTCTAGGGAATTGGAAGGATTTGTGAGTATTCCATCCAACTGTTTTTGTTTTTCTACGAATATGAATAGTTGAATGTATTCATTCATTTCTGCTCTTCTTAAAACATCTGATTCTGTGCAAAGGGACTTTTTTTTGTAGTCAAAATAAGTTATGTGGGACTCAAAGGCTGAATGGGACTGTTCAGAATGACTACTAAACCATAGTAACAACTGTAGAAAAGAAGTCTGAAATATTGCATCTTAAATATACTTTGACTGTCATTTAAAGCAAACTAAATTGAAATCATACTACTTAGTATTTACCATACTTATCTTTGTTTGGGGTTTTTGGTTTTTCTTTTTAGATATTTAGGGCCTATTAGTTCAAAACTACTAGTAATTGTGTTAGAAGTATAAGATTTATAAATACATTCATAATAAATTCCATCAAAGTCTGCTTTCTAAAATAAAGACATATGCAGTTTGATGGTGCTGTAATCACTGCTGTCTCTCTTTAAAACTAAAAGTACATTTTCTTAGCTGTAAGAAGTCACACACTCTAGAAAAATTCTTAGGTAAGAACAAAAATTCACAGATTTATGGTCTCGCAAGGAATACCTCTCAAGTATACCTGGCACGATGTGGTTGGCAAGTGGTGAGCAATTGCGGTGTGCATCACTTGTATTGTATATTTCAATTCTTTTATTATTATTGTGATTTTATTATTGTTATTATCATTATTATTTTCTTCCTTTCTGTTCTGTTTAACTGTTCTTATCTCGGCCCACGAGTTTTATGGGTTTTTGTCCGCCCCATCCCACTGGATGAGGGGGGAGTGAGTGAACGGCTCCATGGTGCTTAGTTGCTGGCTGGCGTTAAACCGTGGCGTGTGTGTAGGGAAACGTTAAAGAAGTTGACCTTCCACTACCTAGCATGAAAGCATTTACAACTCCATTAAATTGAGGATGTATGTTTCAACTAGTCTGTGTCTTCCTTTGAGACATTTAATTTTGCCAGCATTTACTTTAGTTGGAAATAAAAGGAATTATATCAGTAAACTGGAAACATGTGTTAATGTGTCAGGATTATGAAACATCATGTTTTCTGATTTTTTAATTTTTAGTGGGTGAGACTCTAATGCTGCAGCTCTGAAGCATGGCACAGAGCAAGGATTGCAGGATAGAAAGTATCCTTGTAAAAACTGTCCTTACTCACGGGCTTTATAGATGTGTGCATCCATTTTGAACATTCTTATGTTCTTCTTTTTGAAGATTTACTAGTAATAAACTGAAGTTGGCCACTATTTTATCAGCTTACCAGTGTTCTGAATTTTTATTTTCTTGGTTTCAAAAATACATAAAATATGCCGTTATGAAACATTTACCCTTTGGGCTTATTAGTAGTTTTTAAGTAGTAAAAAAAAGAGGTTGTAATTTAAATGTATTGTGACTTAAGAATACTGGAATAAACTGAATGGAAATTTTTTCTTCTTTTCCTGCAAACATAGTAAAGCACTGGGACAAATTAAGAATTAAACCATATAATCAAATTCAGATTAGCTTCAGATACTGGTGCACTGCTGTTAGGTGAGAAAATAGTTTTCCCAGTTGTCTAAAGGGTAGGATGATATAATTTAAAATCAAAGTACTGTCAATCACATTTGCTTACAGTTTGGTTGGGAAATTGCAGTTGCCACAATATCTGACAGAAAGTCTTTGATGTTTTGTTGAAAACTATTTTGATATTGAAAGTTTGTATTGATTTCTTAAATTCATATTAGCATTTCAATTTAAAGTCTGTCATGGTGTGAAAATTATGCATAAAACCAACAATGGCTGGAAGGATTAGCAGAGGCAAGTAGAGAGAAAGAGTCTTCTAGTGTGCTACATGGACAGGCTTGATAGTCTTCCACAACATTTCCCTCTTGACCAAGTCTATAATCCTCTTCCAGAGTTTGACTCAAGTGAAACACAGGGAGCCTCAAGTCTTCATCTGCTGTCCTCAGGGAGTGTATTTTTTCTGTTTCATCGTTTGCCTCAAAAAGGAAAGATGAAGAGGAAGTGAGGAATGAGGAAAAAAAGGAGGCCAAATGATTTCAAAGGTCAAACAAAAAAAGGAAAGTCAAGGATTCTCCTGCAAAGCTTTTTGCAGTTAATCAGAAAGTTGGTTTGACATCTGCAACAGTTTTTGTGACATTTAGACAAGCTTTTCACTTATATGTTAAGTGAGTAAGTTCTGGTTTATTTTATAACATTCCATATGTTTGTAGTCTGAACACATTTTGAACAGTGTCATTAATGACTATATTTCTCTTAGTCTTTCAGCATTTGCTCAAATTATGTTTTCTGAAAAAGGGTTAAAAGTGACTTTTCAAATACTTAAATATAACATCTACGTAACCAGCTGTATTAAATAGTTTAATTTTTTTTTATTAAAACATAGGTTATAAGCTTTTATGCCAAATCAAGTAGCTACATTTTCATAGCTAAATAACAGCAATCAGATGTGCTGCAGGCTATAGCATGTACAGAGTAGAACATAAGCCAGATAAAATTTATCTGCGATATTTTGACATCATTTTGAAATCCAATCTAACTTAAGGCTTTTATTAATGTAGATTACTGACTTCTGTGAACAAAGAGATGTATTCTGATACTATATTTGTATAGTTTAAGTGAAATATACAGGACTTCCAGTTTTAGAGTCTGGAATACTGATTTCTGCCAAATGGAATGATCTTACTACAAAATGCATCCTGCTAATGGAACCTTCTTGATATTAATTTCTTGCTGCAAAATGTGTATTGATTTATCCATTGATTGTATTTAAAAAAAAAAGAAAAAGAGAGAGAAAGAAAATGTAGCTTATCCATACCTTGAGTTCAAATTTCTAATCAGCAATCATGTAAGTTCCTAAGTAAATTTTAATTTTAAAATATTTGCTTATTATTTTGTTCAATTTACTATTTCCTGTATTTCTGATTAAAGAAAGACAGGTGTTGTGTAGACAAACTGAGATCCAGTGGGTCAACTTGCAGTAGACCATGGTGATACTGAATGACCAAGATCTATACAGACGGCATTTTTTCTATTTTAATGAGTTCCTTAGGTTTGGATCTGGAATTTGCTAGGGAAGCTTAAAATCAAGAAGATGACACAGAAATCATTGGTATGTAGGTAAAAAGGAAGTCAGTGCTCTCAAACAGGAGACACTGGAGTGAAGCGGGTATCCCCACAGAGTAAAGCGGCCTGGTTTTCCAATTACCTTTGATTTTCTGATTTTTCGTATCTCAGTTCCTCTATAAGTTTCTAGAAATCTTGGATTTCTGAAAAGATGCACATTTTCTACTGTTAGTTTAGTCTGGTTGGTTTTCATCTTTACATCCCAAGAGCTGATTTAATAATCAGCTGGAAGTTTTGTTTCAGAAAAGAAAAATGTATTCCGAGTTGTCTGCTGACAACCTGGTGAAGATAACACATTATTCTTACATAAATTGACCTTTAGGTATTTCTTAATGTGCTTAGTCTTTTGCAAAAATGTTATTTTACTAAAACTGTTGATGTTTATTCTCTTAAATTGAGTTTAATTACCACATTAATTTTTCAGTTAACAGAGAAAATTATTTCCATTTATCTGTATACATTACTCTCTATAGCCAATTAACATCCTGACTTTGGGGCTCTAGTTAAGCAAGGGCATTCTACAGGGTCATCCCCTCACATCACACCAAGGTTTTCTGCGCAGATACATCTTCAACAAAAAACACACAACAACGTTGTTAAACAGAAGCTAATTTTCAGAAGTGAACAACGAGTTGCCTACAGCACACTATGTGCTGAAGTAGTCATTTAACAAAAGGAAATTATGCAGATTTCCAGTGATTATGAAAATATCATTTCACCAGTATGGTATGCTCTCAGAACCCCCCAAGATCTGATGCCAATGAAAATATGTGAGTGAAAAATTAGGAAATCTTCTGAGAGTGGCTCCTGTAGAACTTAGAATATAGTGTACACTTCAGCTGATGAAATCTATGCATGATTGAATAATACAGATACAAATTAGGGAAAAGCAAATGAATTTGCATTTATGTTTTTTCCTTTCCCTGTCTTTTTTTAGCATGGGGGTTCCAAATTTCTTTATTTTAGTCTTTGCTCCACTCTGGTTTCCTCTCAGCAATATTTCTGTGGAAAACAAAACATCATTTAAATCAGCCGTTCTAACTGCACGATTCTGCAGATGCTTTTGAACTAAACTTAATATAGCTATATGCCTCTAATTTTGGAGGTCATTTATCCCTCAAAGAAGTATTTGTTCAAGCTATGTACTGTTTGCCATCGTACAACACACAAGGCACCACAAAACAATCACACACTTTCTCATGGGTCCCGTGTGACTAAATCATTAAAGCTCCTTCTATCTGTAAAAACTTTATGAGTGTAGCTGCTTGCAACATCTGGATACAAGGAAAGAGATCATATTCTTTTGTCATCTTTTGTCCCTTTTGAACATCTAACCAAAAGGTGAGGTTTTTTAACGTAACTTTACAGCATAAAGCATTTTATTTTCAGCACTGTCCTGAAGGATAGATTTGTGACAGAGCAGACATACATTTTTATTAGTTAAAGTGATGTGTATCTGTAGAGGAAACTACTGGAAGTCTCCAAGGCTGAAATTCTTCTTCATATATCCAGTTATGTGAAAGAAAGAAGAATTTGGTTTACTTTATCAAAAGTTTCCAGCCTTGAAAAAATAGAATAGCTATTGCAAATGAGGACACAACTCACCTTCCTATAAAAAGCGCAATCCCATGTAAATCTCAGAAGCTAATTTTTTAAAATTTTTATTACTTGATGCTACAATTATAAATAGCTTTCTAAAAATGGCTTGAAGGATATTGTAGTTTTTAATCATTTGAACACAGAAGGAAGTCTACTGTAGTCACCTGGGGCACCAGGAGAAAAATCTCTGCTACAAAGTTCTCTCTTTCTTTTTGGTATTGTATATCTAATTGTCTATCTAAATTGCAATAAGAACCTCAAAGTGTAGGTTACACTTATTTCCAGTTAATAACATTTGAAGATAAGAGAACATTTTTCCCCTCAGTACTCCACACAAACAAAACTCAGACTGAAATTGTTCTTTTAAAATGAATGCAGTTAAATGAGATTTTGCAAAGGGTAAAGCAGCATATTTATGATAATACATGCAAAACAAATCACTTGCCTGTGATTTAATTGGTACATTCATGAGACAGTTTCCTTCAAACCATTCGTTACACAGTTATTTTAGCCCTGTGTCCTAAGGAAACAGTATTTGTGTGACAGTGCACTCTGCCTGGTCTCCCTTGCTCCCTTCAGTAAACATTGAATCTCTCGGCCAATTTCAACCAGATTTGACAAAGGGACAGAAGTCTCAAAGATAATTAAGTTCCTACAAATTTCATGACAAGTAGTGAATAGGGGATAGGGGACAACTCCGATTAATACCCTCCTGAGAAACAATACAAGAGAATTTCTGGTTTTATCCAGCCAGTGCCTCTAGCAGGCACACTGGTATAGAAAGACTATATGAGGCGTGGAAATAAAATGAGGGGCTCCGTGGAGTATAGACAGAGCTGAATCAAAACAGAAGGGCCATAGAAAATATTAATGATGAAGAGATGGGCAATAACTGTTTTATGGTGGGCACGAAGAGCAATTTAAGTTGCGTGAGGTTGGGGTGGGGAGGGGGGGGATATCTACCAAACGGGCTACTTTAATTCCTCCAGTGACTAAAGGTTTGTTAACAATTTTCAGACAACTGGAGTTGGTGGGTAAAAGAAAATAGAAAACTTTCTATTTTAAGAAAGCAGGACTTGGTAGCAGACAATGTAATTTCACAGTGATGATGATGAAGCTGTCTATTTAAGATGGAAAATGCCAGGAGGCATAGAGTCCTCAAATATTTGTTTGAATTTAATAGGTTATTTCACCAGTGTGTGTCCTTATTATATGCAATTAAGGGAAGGAAAATATTTTTTTTTTAACATTCTGAACCTAAACATTAAATGAAAGTAGAATTCCCTTCCCTGTATGTATAAATTAAGTATATTTCTTGCAACAATTTGTACCAAAATCTTAATAGACTGAAGTAGTCGCAACGGTGTTAATGGAAGTGCCATTTGTGAGGCAAGGTAATACTGGAGAGTTCACAACTTTCTGTGGGAAAGTGGTCATTTTGATGAAATTTCATTCTGGAAAGAAGCATTTAAATTCTTTCAAATAAAACTATTCTTTTACTTTTAAGACACAATTAGATAAATGCAATTTCTGTAATTAACTGTACAGTAAAAATGTGGAATAAGTAATTTCAACTATGTTGAAGCAAAAAAAATTGTTGTACTAAAAAATGCTTTGAGATTTTTTTAATGTACAAAATATTTTATATCATATATTGTAATGTCATATATACAGTCTGTCATATATGCAATCTGTCATATATGCTATACATCATAATTACCAATGAAATGGTAATACTAAGATTTGTGCAGTACTACTGTTGTATTAAATTTTATTCAGCATTATTTATAAGCTTTAATGTATTGAATTTGCAGTATGATTATTAAGATACCAATGTGGGAATTCAAATGAAATGCATCAAAATTAATGTTTAAGTTAATAATCTAGGTTTATATTTCACGTTTACAAACAGCAGTGAAATAAATATTTCTCAGATCTCTGAGTATAGAATGAGTGATTACAAGTGGGGGAATGATAAGTGAAGAACTATTTTAATTCCAGTAAGTCTAATTTAAAAGCAAAGGATTTTTTTAATTACTCTCAGTGAAAAAACTGTAAGGTATTATAAGATGTTACCATTTCGGTCTGCTAAATGTGTCACTAGGTATTCAATTATAAAGAGCATACGTTTCTTGACTGTTTTTTCTCCCAGAAATACGTGTATGGTAATGATAAATATATATATATTTTCATGGGATAGGCAAGTAAAACTATACAAAATTACATAGTCCATTGGAAAAAAAAAAAAAAAAAAAAAGAACCGAACCAAAACTTTCCTTAAAATATAAGTAGCTTCTGCAAAGTGTTCACCAAAATGTGTATGCGGAAGATAATTTTTTTAATGCAGTTTGAAGTTATATGAACCTGTATGAACAAAATAATTATCAAGCCCTACAGTTAGAAGTCCCTAAGATTTTATTTATTTATTTATCTATCTACTAAAAATCACACTCTTTGGCCTTGTCCTGGCAGAATATTAATTATGCAGCAGCTTACTTATCTGCAATAGGTTTTGCAGATTAATGCAGTCTTGTCTTGTGTTTCTCTTATTCCTTCCTTTCAATTTGTCAGTATTCAGTGTAGGAAGTATAACAGAAAGTTGTATCTGAAGTTAAAAACAAAGCAAAACAAAACAAAAACCCCCCAGGCCTCTGGCTAACTATAAAGAACCAACTGGGATCAAGATTAAAGATAGAAATGGCAAAAAAATGCATAAAACTATTCTAAACCTCTAGGCATTTTGAAAGATAGAACACGAAATGTTTATATAGATAAGGGAGTCCTAATGAAACAACAGAAGTTTGATGACTACTGAATTTTATCATGACATTGTCTGAAATAAGAACTGAGGATCAAGAAATCCGACAGCCTTTCGGCAGATAGGTAGTCTTACGGAGCTGCCTCCCTTATCAATTACAAACAATACACTGGGAAGAAGCAGAAAGGAGTTGTGTCGTAGTAGCTGAACTAGATATGGCAAATTGGATAGAAGTTAGGGAGTGTCTTTGGAGTGATCCAGCTGGGGAAAAAGCAGGCAAACTCAGGAAATACACTTCAGTAGATCAAATCATGAAAACCCTTCAACATTGCAGACTTCTTGAACAAATATAAATTCTGCAGAAAGATGATTTTTTGTTCTTTAAACGTGCAAGGGAGGTAATAGCAAAATAGGGAGTGTTTAGTGTAAATCAAAATAATTAGAATAAGGCAATAATAAAAGCCATAATAAAAGGATGTAAACTTCTGAGAAGCTGTAAATTTCTAACTTCAATGCTTGTGTTATATAATTTGAATAGGAATTTCTTCATGTTGTGGTTAAGTCTAGTCTTCCACAGACTCACTGGGACTTAAAAACAATAGATGTTTTCGTGACCTATGTAAAATTCTGGAATCTGTTGTTTGGATTCAAGAATCTACAGCAAATCACCTAAGTTGTCTCCAGAATACATATGTGCGCTTTATAGGGCCAAGTCGTACAGTTTAACAAGTTTTATAAAAACAGGGGTTACTGCAAGCCATTTAATGAAGGAGGCGTCTTAGTAATTGAAGCTGCAGTAACTGAATCATTTAAAGATCATAGTTATATTTGTAGCTGAAGAAATATTTCTAATCTAGAGTGATTATGAGCTGCAGAAGTATGTGGGAGTCTATGAACTGTACAGTAATGACAAAAGTTTTGACTGGGTCCCCTAATTGTTTAAAGAATGAATGAAAGATACATGGTTTCTTGTATTCAGTACAAAAGAAAAAAATCATCGATTGCCAACTAATTTTTTTAAATCCTGTTTTAAATTAAGTCTCACAAATAAAAATTTTCTACTCCTATATGTTGTAGTCTACCAGTATCAAGAAAAGTGGATCTACCGTGTAGCATATTATTCTGGATTTTTGCAAGATAGTGATAAGAATATTTTAAATATTTGAGGGAGGACATTTAAATCCATATTATAGTTTCAAAATAATTATTAGAATTGCACATATCTTCCCAATGTCCAAATTAGAAGTTTCAACTATAGATATTACTGTAAGTATGTAAACTTTTAAAATTATCTCTAACTAAAATGGCAACAGTCCTCATAAGACTTCTTGCTTTAGAATGCTACGTTTCCTTTCCTTTGTCTGCATTTTGCGCAGAGTACTAAAGATTTTTTTTTTTCCTTAATAAGGCAAATTGAGCTCCTCTAAGCTTTGAATTGCAAGAAAAAAATATGCTGAAGTGTAATCTTAGCTGTATCCACGGAAACCAGTTGCTTCACTGGAGTATATTCTGTATTCCATTCAATAGACTTGTGTACCATAAAAGAAAAAAAAGAAAACTGGTTTGGACTGAATCATTAGCCTCAAGAAAGCATAAAGACTAAGGTTACCATAAAGGTGTTTATTGTTAAAAAGTATTCAGCCTAATAGTCCTTCAGGGGCTTACTCTGGATATCTAATCAAGGTGTCCTCTGGCCCATCTAGGCTGAACAGTTTTACTCTGGGTCTAAACCAACTTCTAATAGAGACCGTGGGACTCCAAATCACACTTGTGTAGTATCGAGGAAATTTTCTCTGAGACTTCATCAGCATGTCTGTTGGAAACTGCTGGATGAAAGCTCTAATCCTCAGTAATTAAAAATTTGATAACATTAAGAATTTTTGTTGTTGTTGTTTAGGTGGGTGTTGATGCCTATATTTTAAAGGGGATGATTCAGCAAAAGAATTCACACATTTCTGCAGAGCTTTAGTATATATCCCTCTTCTGTATATGGAACAGCAACGAAAGTGAAAACTATTTTCCATAAATTACTTCCCACTCTGAAAAACTGAAATGCCTTGTGAAAAACTGTCTAATATTGTTCTCCTTTTTCTGTCTATGTAAGAAAACTCTTGCAAAGTATACCGAAAACTTTCTGAAAGAGTGAAGTGTGTTGGTGTCAAGAGACTGGAAAAGAGGCTGTCTCTGAAGAAGCTAAAAATGAAAGTTTCGGAAAGACTTGCTTGCTGGGGAGGGCAGCAGCCTGTGCATCAGCAGCGGCAGGTGAAGAGAAGTGCCTGAACTGCTGGAAAGGTTGCTTAACAACTGGACAACTAAAATTGGGAAGCTTCGAATAAGGGCTGAACAAATTCACCCTCAAAGTCCTTCAGAATCTTTGGCATTATCCAGCCTTGCCTGCCTTTCCCTGATATCTTTGTAAAATGAAAAGCAAGAAAAAGAAAGAAAACACTATTCTCCATACAACTGGAAAATTTTTATTTAATGGTTCCTCTTTACGTCTTTGTGAAAGAGGTAGCACTGAAGAAAAGCAATTACAATACTGAATAGTTTATAATATTATAAAAACACAAGGCATAGAACAAGTAGGAGGATGTTATAGGACAATTACCCTGAGTACTCTGTTAAGAACATCATGCCCTTCTTTAATTAGACAGTGGTCCAGGCATAAATGGAAAATGGGGCCCAGGGTTTTGTGTGGGATGAGGTAAATTAGAAAATTAGGAGCTAAGAGATTGAGATTGTTTGGGGTGGGTTGGGTTTTTTTTCAAGTGACATAAAAAAAAAAATCCAGTATTGTTCCTGCTGATGAAGTGTTACCTGATTGGTATAACCTGATTCAGATTTGTGGTGACAAAAAATGGATTAAATTCAATCTTGTATTGTTTCATCCCTTCAAATTATACTGCTATCAACATAATACCTCATTTATGCATAGTTATAACAGCAAACGACATTTCTATAATTTTGCTCCTCTGAACATATCATTGAACTGTAGACAGCCATCTTTGTAAAGCCTTACTGTACTCTACTTCTTTGGCTCTCTGAAGCATTCTCTGCAGACAGCTCTCCGAGGAGCTGATAACATTTTAAAGCATGGCTTTTTGGCGCATGAGTTCAGAAAGACCTGACTGTACTGTGAAATGGGATTTCACAACTCCTTGACCAAGTCTGTTAGTGAATGTTAGTAAAACTCTTAGGATTCATTTTCAGAGGCTGAATAGTGAATAAGTTTGACTAGAGAAACCTTTCAGTTTTCAGAACTTTGAAAAACTAAAGTTTTACAACCTGTCTCGTACTAAGCATCTTACAATCAACAGCCACTTCAGAAAACAGAAATCCTGACTATGTCTCAGTTTCTGTTCATGTAGGTTATTGCTACCATCTAAAATAAGGACTTTGTATGTTTTAACAGACTTCATGATATTCCTATAGCAGAATTGTAGTGTCTAGAGAATTGAATTTTTAAAAAAATTTATAATTAAAAAGGATTTCCAAATATTTTTTCAGAGAATATTCTCATTTTATTAATTGATTGTGTGTTTCAAAAAGGAAATAATTTTGGCATTAATTTCTTTTGATACTTGGTCTACACTCAGTTTCAACAGATCAATGCCTCTATTTCAGGCCACTAGTAATTTTCTCACTCTGATGTAGTTTAACTTCTTAAGGTTTCTGATGTGGTCACATGTGATGTCTATGAAGGATTCCTTTTGAACATTTTTGTGTCCATTCATTTCAAAGAGAAACAGCAGTAGCATTTATTTCATCAATTAGAGATTAATATTGACTGAAATCAAGAAAGGTGTGTTTTAAAAAATACATCAAACATTTGACTTCTTTTAAAATAGTATTACAGTTTTCACAGAACTCTTTAACCATGTTATCAGTCCAGTGGCTTTTGTCTTCTCTTTTATTATTAACTAAATACTTTTGATTAGTGCCTCTGTGATTTTTATAGCGAAATAAAATAATTGTTTGATCAGTGTATGAATTAAGTAACTAAAAAGGGCAATTTTTTAATAGGAAATGTACAAAGCACTTAAATTTACAGTCTACTTTTCATACAGTAATCAACCAGTTTAGGCAGAATTCAAAGATATGTGTGTCCTGATTAGTATCTGCAATCAAATAAGTCAATCTATTAGCCATGCTACTCAGTAAATTTCAGTATCTGAGCGCTGTGAGACATCTTTACATTTTCTACGGAGTTCCTGCCACTTAGAAAAGTTTTTCCCAATGAATTAAAGTCCTTTAAAAAAACACAAACCATAAATTCTTCAAAGTGTCTATGGCAGGATTTGGAGTAAGGACTGCTTTCAGAAGATCTTAATAGTGGAAACCAGGTGACAGCGATTTCTTTTTAAGTTTTAATGGATAGATTTGCAGACATAGTAAACCTAAAATAGGGTACAAGATGAAACAAAACATTTTTGATTGCATTTCTTATGTTCCTGAAGGAATGGAATGCACTATCATGGTTTGTTCCATTTAATCTCAAGTCATTTATGGTGCTGATATAAAATATAGATTGTCAAAGCTGCATTATACAGTTTTATAATTACGCAAAACTCACTCTGCAATTCAAGTCATGTAATGACCCCTGAGGACAGTAAGTTGGCATAAAGCAACCCTACAGGTTCTCCATAACTACTAAAATGCAGCTTTGAATGTTAAAAAGTGTTATTTGAGCACTTTTTCCAATTAGGCATCTGTTTAATACCAGCCAAACAAGTCTTTCTCTGAGAGCGCGTGGTAGCAATGCTGCTGTTACATTCTTCCCCCCTCAGAATCGAAGGAATCGTCCAGCTCTTGCTATACAATCTGTGACAACACTTGCTCCTTACATCTTTCCTTTTGTGGCACCGAGCTGGCACAGTGTTGGTGAGAGAGAGAATCACAAAAGGAAACCGTGTAATACTGTAAAGGGGCGAGTGATGCTTTATTACCTTACACCTGACTCCCGGAGCGATGTGTTCTCTCTTTACAGAAAGACATGTGGAATGCTTACAGAAATAAAAAGACGAATTGTGTATAGATTGAGAAAAGCAGAAACAGGAGCTCTGCCGGTTCAGCCGGATACCTGCTGGTGCTACAGAACTGCGAGGGAAGCTGCAGGTGGCATTTCTTGCTGGATCAGTCGGCACTGGATCTCCAGCGAAAGGGATGATGCTTTAAACACCACAGTTACTCTTAACTGCAAAGTACTGAAGTCATTGCACTGGGGGATCACTCCCTATGTTCAATTCACTTGTTTCTAACAATGTATCTTGGCCCAATAATGATTGTAGTTAAACCAGTACAGTCTAGAGACACTTTCTGATTTTAAGAACTAAAATGAGAAATGGTTCCAAGTATGAGTTTAGTTGCTGCAATGTGTTGTCATGGAAATTTCTTTTCTTGCTGGGTGCTTGTTTCATAAAATCTGTGTAGTTTGTGTGGGGAAACAGACCCAATACCAAGGCTGGCTGCACCGTTCAGACTCTGTTCCTGAGGTTGCCTAGGGGAATGTTCAGGAGGGAAGAGCAAACGGAGGAGGTAACCTGCAGTGATGCTTCTGTCAGCTCACACCTCTCTGTGGTTTGCGCTGTCATTGTTGAGTTTTCCCACATTACGGCTGTAGGAAAGGACGTGACCTTAAGAGAAATTCTCTTCAGCTTCAGGTGCTTCTTCTGCACATTACGTGGGACAGTGGCTTTTGGTAGGGGGGTGATGGAGTGACCTCTGCAACTTTTGGCACTGATTGATTTTCATTCCCAGTGCTCCAGCACTTTACCTGAATGTACCGATTGATCTGTGACTATACAGTGCAGAAAAGCATTTAATTTTCTAAATTAATAAACTTGGCATTTAGAAGAAAAAAAGGAAAGAAAAAAATCAAGCTTAAAATATTTCTGAAACAGACATTAGTGATGGTAGAAAGAAAATTGTTACTACTGTTTGGCTGACGTTAATTTAATGTGTATTGATTTCAGTGTACTTTTTCTGTTCAGGTATCTCAAATAGTTTTGCCTAAGTCTTTCCCTTTTAAATCATGACAGAAGCTTAATAAAAGCACTAAACTCTCTAAATCTTGGAGATACATATTCTCAGGGCTGCAAGTACAAAATAAGATACTTGATACAGTAGTTTGGGAAAGCAGAAGTTTTTATTACTTCATTTAGCTGAGTATCATAAAAGAGTATATCTCACCATAAAACAGAACATGTCATCCTCAAACACTCAGGAAGAGTAACTTCACTGTGCAGCTTTCAGCCAAGTTTTTGTTGTTGTTGTTTTGGTCTTGTGGTGGGTGGGGGTGTTAGGTATTTTTTTGAGAAAAGTGGATTTCTCCTCATTCCCACTTGGCTTGTCCAAGGCAAGCTGACATCTGACAATCAGTCCTCCCTGTTACATTCTTTGTAAGTCTAATGTTAATTTAGTTCTTTTATTTGGTAAATTATCTGAAAGAACTTGCACAGGTTTAAGCCAATAAAAATGTTTTTGATATGGAAGTAAATGGACATATATAACAAAGAAAGACTGACACAGTTAATAATCTGTAAATTAAATTCGGTTTCTAAAAGCTAAAATATCCTTCATGTCACTTAAATTGCCTTACTCAAAGGCAATTTGAGAAAGAGAATAGTGCATTTCCTTATGCTACCTTACTTCTGTATTCAGAAACGTTCATTTTTACTTCAAGTTTCCTTCACAACTTCAGGCATGAATGTGAAAGTTACCATTAAAATTCTGAATTCCCACTCCCAAGGAAGAATTATTGAAAGCAATGAAGGATGTGTTCTTAAATTATACCCTGAAATATTGAAGGAGTCTGAGAGAGAAGTTAAATTTATTTTTTAATGCCATTTCAAAAAACGCACTCTGTTTATCATGAGTCATTTTCTGGTAAGCCCTAAAGTATGGGTATTATGCTTTAATATCATTTTCTGTAACATTAAATTTGCAATGGAGAAAGGCGCTAGGTCTGATTCATCATTTCATTACACTGCTCAGATTTCCTTGACTTCAGCAGAGTAAATTGGAGTAAGATAAAGGACAATCTGGTTCCTCTTCTCTCACAATTTTTCTGGTTCGCTTTTTCTTTTTTTTCATTCCAGATTTTATGTTCTAATTTGAGTGAAATCATCAATGTATAAGTTTAAAAAGTTGGGAGTTTTGTATTAAAAAACACCCCAAATAACCTGGATTCAGTGGAAGCAAACTGCGATCGAAAAGCTTCTATTATAGCTTTAGAAAAGATTTTAAAGGAATATCATTTTGTGATAACTTAATTGTGATTCAAGAAGCACTGGGTGCTTAGATGAGAGAAAGAAAACTCAAAGAAGCATAGACACAAAGATTAAACCCACTTTTACCTATTGTTTTCCAATGACTTTCTCAGACTTCTGGTTAAGTTTCCCTTACTGGACATTCATCTGACGTCTTTGGATGTCTGTGCTCTTAGCGTAAATGGGGCTTGGCAGATTCTAACTCGTTTTTAAGTGTATTTTGGGTGATGGCTCTAGGACCGCTCTCCTTAAAGATGAGTTGCCAATACTCAGTGACTCGCGCCAACATTAACAGCCTATCCCAATGCTGAACACACCCTTTTCCTGTCCTGTTCATAATTCACTTCTTCAGCAATAGCTGATGGCTAAAAAAAGTATATGGGCTGAAGTTTTGAAGTAATTATTTTAGATCACATAAGAAATGTGCTGATCTGAAACAAACAAACAATCCACCACCCCAATAATTCTTTGCTATCTTCTGTCTTCCTTGTTATCCTTCAATTCTGGATGGAAAACCTTGTGATATGTCCAGACTTTTATTCCCGAAGCTTATTGAGATCAGCAAGAGTCCTGGGTCACTGCCAGACTTGTAGCTCCTCAATTTTTATTGCTTGGTTTCCAGAGTGGAATCCAAAACAAGTTCAGCTTTTGTCAATGCGTGGAAAGATTACAAAACTGAGAGCAGCATTTTCTACATAGAAAATAGGGAGCTGCCTTATCCCAAGGATGTACTCTTAAATCTTGCCCTTGGGAACTTAAGCATAGTGGATTCAGCATCCTCCCCATTCTGAAGCTCTTCCTACCTCTTCAACAAAGTATGCTGAGTAGGATTGTTCCTATTCTTTCCCCTCTAGAAAGGGAAGGAAGATTCAGAGAGTATCAAACAGAGAAAAAAAAAGGCAAACCAAAAACCCCAAAACAAAACACAAGAGAAGTCTTATAGGGATTCTGTACTTTAGAATTATTTCTGTTCCCTGGTAAAAGCAATTGTGCTCTGGCTCTGACTGACTGACTTTAATAAATGTTGAGAGACTGCCGTCTTCCAGTCCATCCCACAGTCACTCGTATAAGCAGCACAGAGTAACAGTGCAGGAAAGACATAAGGCTGTAGATGGTTATTAAATCTGGAGTTCATATTAAAACTGGAGCTCATAAATTACGTACAAGCTTGGAATTCAAATTACTCTCGGAGTAAAGAGTAAACGAAGATTACTAGAAGTGCAACCTAAATTCTTACGATAGCAGTGCTTCACTAGGATTGAAGACTTTTAAAAACGTTTTTTTTTCTCATTACCTAAAAAAAATGAATAAACAGAAAGTAAATACAGTCATAAGAACACCAGCCCAAACTCAAGAGTGTTCTCAGAAAAGAACTTCTCAGAAAAACAAATCGTAGTGCTAAGCAACCTTCTTGGTTTCCTTCTTGGCCCAGTGAAGTGATGACTATATAAGCAATTCCCACCGTTCTCACCCACTTGGCATCTTTTTAACCAAAGCAGTGACAGACGAGAGCAGCGTGCTGAGAGAAGGTACTGGCAGTACCTATCTTATTTGCTATACACAATGCATTTGCCCAGAGTACCACAATCTTAGGCATGTTATCTCACATGCAGCATTAAGAAAGACCTGAATGTATATTCTACTTATTGCACTCAGTGTAGCTTCACTAAAAAACCGACAGTCTACAAGTGATGTAGAGAGAACACCAAGACTGAAGGAATGTGGTATTTGCAATGGAGAGATCTTTGGACAGGGAAGTGTGCAGGTGGAAATATTTTCTATATTGATATTCACGAACATCAGAGAATATGCTGCGGGTCCAACAGAAGTGCACAGCCTTCAAGTGTTTCACTGTGGTTTGCTGGGTAGCATGTTTGGCTGATAAAGTTGGAATTTTTTCTAAATTTCTGAGCAGATTGTTGTTATTTTGGCTAATTACTGTTTGTTGAGCTTCTGGGACCATTTCTTTGTGTGAACTTTTTTTCATTATAGATTGTGCTTTCCTTTATAAATATCTGCATGTGAATGTATTCAGAGCAGTACCTTGAAGCTGTTCTGTCTTTGATATACAGATCTTTCTTATGAAGTTATAGTGGAGACATCTAGAAATAGGAGGTCTTTAAGATTCAAGACTGGTATTGATGTATCATTAGTGCTTGGTCAGAACTTTCAAACCAGCCTTGATACTAGTACAGAAGGAGTCTTACTGCTTGAGACTACCCATGGCTAACTATTTTCTTCCTTGGAGGGACTTATTTTGTATGTATATTTTAGACTCTGTAGCTGGAATCTTCCAGATTCCGTATATAAAAAATGCTATACAATAATAGCTACCATCTTTTCTGTGTAAAGATCACATTTTTTTCTGCTTACAGGAACTGCCACAGTTCTTTTTAGGCATCTAAAGGCAGAAACTATTTTTATTTAGAAAGACAACCTAATGGAGTCAAGCTGCTGTTCATGGACTGTGTGCTTGTCTCCTGGGAATGATTTGCTATTTTGAGGCAGAAACGGTTATTGTAGGATAGTAGCTGCAAAGTACTGCATGCCACAACCTGCATTTTTATCAGCTGGTCAGCTTATGCATCCCACATTCCATTTTTTCTCTTTTCTCTCATAAAAGAAGTTTCAGCAGTTAAAACTTTTTATGGGAGCAGCTGAGATCATAAACTCTGCCTGATGAATAGGCTAGTAATAGCCCTCATCTTAGAGAGGGAAAATTAATGCACCAAGGTCAAATGATGTGTGTAAAGATACAAAGAAAAAATCAGAATAGGTGGAACATAAGGATTTCTTGATCTTCTCTTTGTCTGATAGATTAAGGATCTCTTTGTCTCACCTACTTGGTGCAAGAGGAGGCTGCCTTTTGCATTGTGGAACTGACTATACAGGCTATTTTAAAAGCTGTGTTCCAAAGCTGTTAGCTGACTACTCTATATTGGATGCAGTTCTCTAGATACTGTTTGGACCAGATAATGTTTTATGCCAGTCACTCAACAAGAAAAGTAAACATTCATTGGATGTATGTGCATAATTATTCAAGCACTTGAATAACGGAATGGCTTAAGAGTTGATTGGAACCGCAAATATAAATCCTAAGCATTTAATAATACAAATGTATGATACTGTTGAAATGACCCAACACTGCAAATAGTCAAAAGATTACCCTAAGTACAGCCTTATTATAATTTTCTGAGGCTTGCTCATTACTCAACAATGACTGTGACTTTATGTGAAGAGCAAAGTATTGAATTAAATGAAGCCTAAATACCTTAATTTTACTGCAATCTTCATGTATTTTTGTCATTACTGAATTCAGCTCGATAATCAATCCTACAACAAAGCATGCATGCCTACTGTTTAAAAAGTGAACCAAAGAAATAAATCAGTATCTTGTGCTTTACCAGCAGAATTGTCCATAAGCAAAAGCTTTCTGAAAAATTTCTGTGAGGCGTCAGCAGAGTATCTAATTGCATGTTAAAGCAGCACTTCAGTAGACCTAGTTTAAACCAGCCACCATGTATCTGTAACCAGCCACGTTATTTTCTTCCCTTTTCACATAAATTTTTGGGGTTTTCTGCTGTTGCTATTCTTTTGGATCACAAATTCTCTTTCTTATTATTGTAGTAGATAAAAATTAAGCTTTTTAAGAAGATCCTTCCATGTGATACCCTTTCTGTAACATGCTGTTTAAAGAAACTGTTTTAAAAAAAAATTAAGTAGGTAGGAAAACATGACTAATGACATAGTTTGGAGGAGGGTGGTAGGAATATTTTTGCTCTTCTGTATGAGTAGGAAATGAAATTTCAAAAGGCACTTGAGATTTTTAAAACACAGGTCCTAGCTATTTTAAAGCTTTCCGCTTACAATCTAAAACCTATGGGTAAACTAAGTGTGCCTGGTAGGCACACATTTTCATTAGATGCATGCTAATTTTTCAATATTAATTTTGCATCTAACTAATTACAATAGTAGCCCAAAATAGGCACCTGATTTACCATAACTAATTATGTAAGATTTGTAATTTATGATTGTGTATTGGAGGAACATAAAAATGAAATTTTTCTTCTCATTTCAGTAAATGTTAAATCAGACTCCACCTGAAAACTTGCTGCTTCTTTTTAGGCAAAACTTCCACATATCACCTGGAGATCAGCAAATACTGAAACTCTTTACACAGGCTTCATTGATTCAACGTGCATTCACTAGTTGCTATTCAGGCGCATCCTGCTGTGCTGATGAATTAACAAACCATAGGAGTTATGGTTACCCTAATTTTCTTCTCTCAGAAATTTAATTTCCTGCCAATGAATATGTGCTGATACACCCAGTGTTTTTTTCCAAAGATGGGAATAACAGCCAGCCGCTCTTAATATATTAATTAATGACCATGTTTTTCAACATTCAGGAGTTGCATCTTGTTATTTATTACTTTCATACATGCAATTTTTACTGAAATTATCTGTCCAATGACAAACTCAACAAATTAATATTGCCATTGAACAACATAATACAAGAACACACTTTTTTTTTTCCCCCAGTCACATTAACTGATCTCTAAAAAGTGAAATAAATATATCAAACAATAAATTTACTAGAGCAGTTAAAATGTCCTTCAGTGATTTTAAACACGTTTTTATTTCCTCTTCTGTCTACAATGTAATTATGTGTGTTTTCTGTTGGAGTAAAAAATTAGATATTAAACATAGCTTCTTTTTAAATGCATTTACAAGTGGGTGGGGAATAGTATCATGTGTTTGGCTTTTAATTATGGTTTACAAGTCTTAGGTGATTATGGATAGCTTCCCTTTCAAACACATATTTCCGCTGACTTTAAATAGCATTCTTCTTTCAAAACTACCCCATTAAAATTAAAACTATTGGCGCTATGTCCTTGTATCTGTGCTCAGCAAAGCAAAAAAGGCTGGCAAAATTTGGCTAAACAACAATGAGACAAATGCTAATATTTGATTCTTGCAATATTTAGTATATAGAACACCAAGTTTTGCCCAAAACTTAAGGGAGTAAGCATGAGGGACTTAGAAACCTGCATGAGTCCTACAAATGCTAGTGGATGTTTGGCATGCTGTAAGTCACAGCGTAAACATGGTCCTCCTGGCAATATTCTTTAACAGGTGCTGAACATCTGCACCTTTTATACAAGTTCTTTGGAGCTGTGGATCTGTGGATGTTAAGAGAGAGCTTTAAAATGAAGCTGTTAATCTCTCACGCTACACCTAGTTTTTCACAGGCTTAGAGCTACTCTGCTTAGGAGGAATACTAGAATATACTCTCAGACAATAGACAAGAATCATGAAAAGTCGTTACTGTTCAAATTAGGAGTCCTAAGTATAAGTACGCTTATATGGTAAATGCATGGAACAAACACTGACAGTTTAATCAGCTGCTGGCATCTTTATGTTTGGATATTTTGAGCTTTTTAGTAAAGATTTTCAGGGCATTAGCCAGATAAGTTGATGGTTTAAATATCTCAAAAAAGAATTTTTTGAAAAAAATGGAACTGGGCTATGATGCAGGATCAGCCAGCAAGAGTCTCATACCTTAGAATGACGCTAGTCTGTCTGTATTTCCAACAGCTTTGTCTTAAGTCTGTCTTATAAATTTGGGGTTTGAATTCCCATTGTCGTGAGGATAGCTCTTCTCATTCAGAGTTCTTTCCTGATGAGAACTTTAAAGTAGAAGAGTGAAAATTGTTGTTAGAAAAAATTACTGTGCTCTTTAAAACAATACTTGTCTTTTACATAGTCTAGAGATGAAAACTTAAATTTTTTCTTTATTTTATCAGAATACGTTCACCCATTCAATAGAAAATAGAATGTAGCAAACTGCTATATTCAGCTCACAAAGCGTACTCATCAATATCTCTAGTAGCAACATAATCTGAAAAGTAATTCACTTATTGGCACATTTAGCACTCCCTATTTTATGCATCATTCTGTCAAGCCTGATTTGAATCAAACCAGTCAAACAGTCAAATTTGCTAATTCTAACAAGCAATAGCCTCTGGTTACTCAGTTATCAGAACAGTGCCCTTACTGAGCCCACTGCAAGGTGGATCAATGCAATTATCATCCACTGACATATGGCAAGGAGCTATGAGTATTTTCACATGAACTAAATTGAATGGGACACAAATCATTGACTTATGTCAAGGAAACCAGAGACAGAACCTGAAATACAGCAAATTTCAGAAGGAGCTGACAGGCAGTGAGTGAGGAAAACAGAACTGCGTGGTGTTGATACTATTCTGGACAAAAATCACTCAACCACAGTGCAGCTTAATATTTGCTCTGTCACCCAGAGCAAGTAGTGCAGTGGGATCTGCTTCCCGTATGTCGTCTTTATTTATGCAAGTGTTTGCTTGCTCATTTTCATATTCTTTCCAGAGGGTAAGTGCCCTTATTCTGTTTAACAAGTAAGTTTGGTTAAATATAATCAGGAATGCTATAACTGCTGCTGGCAATCTATATGGAAAAATAGCAAGGGTTTCAGTAGTCAAAATGCTTTCCACACTCTTGCCAGCTTCAGCAATGAAATAGCAGTTTGAAAGGACTGGAAATGCCACTTTTTCTTCCTTTTCCTTTTCCTTTTCTTTTCCAACATAGTATTAAAAAGTAATAGTGACTTTATTTAATTTGAACACTGGAAATGTATTACAGCTCATTAAGTCCACATTTGTAGACAAAGAGAAAGTGTAGTTCAATGTTTTTAGTTCAGCCTATTTGGTACATAAAGAGACAGTCGCACCATCTAACTTCAAGAGCTTTTGGTGCCTAAACTGGAAACAAATCTCCTTAAGCCTCCAATGAAATTCATGATGAGAGAGACAGATTTCTCCAGAGGGCAATTCAGAGTAAGAATTTAACTCAGGTGCTTTGAATTGGACTCTTCCAGAGAACATCCTCCTTCTACTTTTAGGTAGATAGTGTAGTGTGTGACCAGCTTTCTAACTTAGGCACTATAGGTGAGTGAAAGACCATGTGAGTATCTCCTATACCTCCATGAGGATTTGGAATGGGACAAGCATTTTTTTGCTTAATAGTGAGTCCTTTGTAAAAAACAATTTACCTGTCCTGAAACAGTCCATGGATATGAGTAAAATTCACAAAATAAATTTAATTCTGCAGCTAGATTGACTGTAAGAAAGTACAATTTCCTGGGGAGTGGTGCTTGTGCTTTTTATTATCAGTATATTTGAATGTTATTTAATTTTCATCATACTTTTAGAAAATATGACTTGAATAGGCTGTAAATGTGGGAAGGTTAAATGTTCACAAGAAAGAAATGCAACAATGATAAATAGAGATATATTTGTATGCTGTGTTAAATGTATTTGTCACCTTGTTAAGTAAATGTTTGAAATAGATTTGTGAGTTGCCTTGAGTGCTATAGATTTGTTCGGATGCACAGTTGCTGAATTTCATATGTTGTATTATTTAATTTTTGTAAGACTTCATTTCAATAGCTAGTTTAATAAAGTTTAATCCTGCAAGCCATTTTGTTTGACCAATACGCTTTTAATGTAAACTGTCGGCTGTTTTGAGGTAGACATTGAAGTAGAGAAGTTACCATATGCAGAGCATACAGTGAAAGAAATTTCAGCTTGACAGAGGGTTCAAATAAGCTTGATCCAGGTTTTGAGCCATTGGAATTGGTGTACTGGGAAGAGTAGAGAGGAAAACACCCAGTAAAGCTCAGAGATTCATTTCTTAACTTTTAGCTTAGCAGGACCCCCTGACTTCTTTCTGCCAGTCCAGTTCTCCAGGAAAAATGGAAAACAACAACAAAAAGCAGTGGCCTAAGGATTCACTTTAGCGCTTTTTGCGTTTTCTCCCTTTTACTTCCCTTGCGGTTGTCAAAACCACCTTACTCTTTCAATTACCCCAGGCCTGAGCACTCTTTCCATAGACCATTTCCTTCCAAATGCCTTTTGGCTTTTAGTCAAGTCTCCATCCATCACGGCCTCATTCTGAAAAGCTTTAAAGAGCAGCTCTGACAAAAACTCTGGAGAAACAAGACTGCTTTCAGGCCTTTCATATACTGACTGGGCAAGCAAAGAAGGGAGAAATAGACTTATGAGAGCACACAGTGAGTTTATATTCAGCAGAAAACCACCAATACTCAACGGCCATTCTCATCCAGTCTGTCCTTCAGCTGACAGCAAAAAGATGGCTCAAAACCATTTTTTGCTTCCGTTTTTGATGTGTTTCAGAGGCCATCGTGGCCTCTGGTAAGAAAGAACCCTCAAAGACCGCAGGCCTCTAAGTTAAGCTCGAACTAGCCAGAGCGATAGACTCCCACCATGTTCCTGTCAGCCAGGTTGGGGAACAGGGTTGGTGTAGTGTTTCTCTAACAGTTCTGTTCTAACCTGAAGAAGAATTTTTCTCAGGGGCTGTACTGAATGTGTATTTATTAGCCATATAAAAAAAGCTCTAGTGAAATGGAGATTATAGTAACAGAAAATGTGGGCAGCAAATACTTTCAAGAGGTATTAAGAATTGATGAATTCTAACTATGCCCCTATGCATTTTGCCTCTCATTCCTCTACCTGGATTTGGTTTTGTTGATTATGTTTCAGTTGCATTTTTTTTCCCTAAATGTGTTTTAAGAAACTTGTAGCACAAAAGGAAAAGTATTTAATCTTATGCCATATAAGAGATGCTTATTCTGTTTAGATGAATAAGGGAGTGTGTCTATGGATAGGTTTAACCATATCCATCTCTTATCAAGTCCTAACCTTGTTAGTGATAACTAATACCTTAGCCAAGAGTTTCCTTTAATAATTATCAACTTTTTAATTACTGATGTCTTTATTTCAAGTAAGTTTACAATATCATAGTGAAGTTTTGTTATATCTGCTATACCTGAATATACCTATTTTGTTTCCATTGATAACATGTTCTACCTTCTGTTTTTCTGCAACTCGCTTGTCTTCTCCCATCAGAAGAAAATTAGTTTCTGTCTGTTGAAAAGCGTGTGCATTTTTTGTGCTCTGAGGCATAGAACAAATGACTGAATTTAGTAAATTGTAAAATTTCTTGGCCACCCACTCTGAGATCAGAATGGACATCTTTCCATTTCACATTAACATGTACTTAATCAAATAAAAAAATAGTAGATCTTTGTAGATAACTTTTTAAGGGTGAAAGTTAAAAATAATATTCAGAATATTTCCATGATTTGCAAATCTAGACACAGAAAAAAAAAAAAGAAAAAGAAATGTTAGATCAAGGTTATAACATTTCTTGTTTCTCACAGTGGAAGAGCCATTTCTGAGTTTAAGTCTGCTACAGGTAGTTTTACCAGTAAGAAGTAGGGTTAAAAGAATTTGGATATTGCTATGTTGCACAGCAGTCGCTGAAGCACAATTAACTCTCAGCAAGCTAATCTTTGAGGAGCAGATTCTTTTTGCCTTCTTATATATAAGAAGCTGTTACCTAAGCATTACTGTATGATTAATTTATTTCAAGACTTATATCATACTTAAATAGCTTCTAAAGTAACAAAGCAAAGAGAGTATCAAGTGGCATCATATTCATATTCAGTATTCATATGTTGTATCAGATAATTATTATTAAGAGACTTTGTGTTCAAAATCAAATACTTCCAAAAGTGACTTTAATAAATCTTATACAACATTAAGTATTGGAAAGACAGAAAAGCTATTCAGGTCAAATCCAAACAAGAATTAGAAACGACTGATACTCTGATTTATAAAGAACTGAATTTCAGAGTACTTTTACAGTATGGGAATCCCTGGCTAGAGATTCCATATAATAAGGACTTCCTTACCGCATCTTTTCTACTCTCTTCCCAAGAAAAATAAATTGTAGGGCTTGTGAAAATAATCTCTTAAACTGAGCAAATGAGGAAAGAGATGTGTGCAGACTTCATATACAATTTATCTTCCTTTATTTTGGGGGTGATCATTTTGGCTGAGCATGGATGAAGATGTCTTAATGTCTGGTACAAAGCTTTGCAGTGAAATATGAATGAAACTATGATGCTTGCATTAAAGAAATTGACTTCTATTTATATATACATACTTTTTTTTTTTTCCAGTTCAGTGGAGGAGTTTGTTAGTACCATGCAGAACATGTAAATGTGGTTAGGAAGTTACCTGTAATTTTATGTAATTGAACCTTGCATTCATTGAAAGGTCAGTGCACCATAAAGCTCATGGTAACCGCATGACAAAACAATGAAGCTTAAGTTCTGCCCTTAAATAATATTTTGTAGCTTCCCCAAACCCATCCATGTTTTAAATGGCAGAAAGTTGCTAAGACTCTTTAAGTATCCGACTTCAAAGATGTGTAAAGGTATTGTAAGGACAGCGGGAGGAAAAACAATTGGTCCAGAGAGCATTCAGATAAAACCAAGTCTTATCTCTTCTGTTGTACAGAGAAAAACAATTTAACAATTGTGAAGCTTCTCTTCCCTCAAGGATCTTGCAGCCTGCTCCCCCCAATCCTGCCCTCAGCTGCTGTTCTGCTATCCATTTATTCTCTCTAGCACCACTTAAAACCAGGGGAACCCGGACCAGGAAGCAGCATGCGCTGAGAACACAAACCTTTGCTAGAAACTGCCGCTGAAAAAGACGGGAGGAAAGGGAGTTCGGGAGCTCCGAGTGCTGAAATGCTCTTGCAGCTTTTCCTTCCTCTCATACATAGCTATATCTTGCACAGATGGGAATGGAAAGCAGATTAATGGACAGATCCTACCCTAGTGATTTTTCTTTTTAAGAGACTGGTCCACCACTGGCAAAATAGCCTTTTTTGCCCCTAGTATTATCTTTCGTCTTATTTATTTTTGCAGCATACCAACCTGTCACTTAAATGGGACGCATTTATTTTTCAATAAAAATCACTCTTTCCAATATGTTTAATCTCTGTTACCTTATTAAGAAAGATGTTTTTTTAAGAAGTAAATTAAAAACTGCAGACCCATACTTAAGCAAATAGCTACAGCAGGATTAAGCAAATCCACAGATACTGCAAAGCAAGTCCTGCAGCTATGAAGCCATGTGTGGTACCATGTCATTTCACTCGTACGGAAGAGCCTGAGCCTGGTTACCCACCAAACTGGGCACTCTGAGCAAAGTTGTATTGATCGTGTGCCGGCCAGGCCACCGAGGACTGCATTATCTTACTCAACAAAAGTATCAGTAATCCTTACTTTTGAAAGCAGTAGGAATGTTTACTCCAATAGATACAAAGATATATAATACTAACTATACTGAAAACCACATAGATTGGAAACGATTAAATTTAGCATAGGTATTTTATTCCCTACATTGTTCTCTAAATAAGGCTACAGTGTGCAAGGCAGTCATCTAGGTCAAAAGGAGACAGGAGAGCAGCAATAAAACAGGATAAGGGATATAAAAACAGGAAAAAGGTAGTAAATACAAGTTACTATTTAAAAGGTTCATGCAATTACTAAGGGGGAGAAAAAATAGAACAGGGGTATCAATAGTGAATAGAGTAAGTAAAAAGGAAGCTTTTTCAAAATAAGTAGTGTTTGGGTTAAAAATAGCATTGTAAAACCTATGTAAGGAATAAAGGCTATGCCAGGATTTGAAATGAAGAAGCTGTTTCCAGCCCTTGTGAAACAGAAAGGTTGTCTGCTGTAACTCGGGAGGATAAGAAGAAACATTTACTAAAAGTATACCATGTGTAATCTTCTAGCCTAGGTGACATAAGTCCTGGAGTCATAGAAGAACTAACTGCGTTGTCTTGAACTACAATTAATCTTTTTGTCTTTCCAAACTTTCCTTTCTGTATTTGTCTGTTCTGACAGGCTTGCAGACCTGGTCAAAACAATCAGTCAGTATCACAATATCTGGATTTCTCCAGTTTCGTTGTGATTGAAAGCTCTTATTACATGGAACAACAGGGTTGGGGGTTTTTTTTTTCAGATTAAGTTTAAAAGTGACTCTCTCCTAGAAGACAAATTTAAGTTGCTAATGGGAAGAAAAGAAAGAACTGGGCTGTTACTGAGCAATTAATATTTGCTGGAGACGTATAGAGAATATGTGGAGTCATATATGTGAAGTTCACAAATGACAAAAAATTTCTGTGGTAAGAAATTCTGAGAAGGACGGGATACTAATGCGGAGCAAGGTATGGGTTCAGTTGATGACCTGCTTGAAGAGGCTGCTCAACAGCAGCCATGCAAGTGGAGCAGATTCACTGCATCAACCCATCTTCCCTCAGGGCAGAAGTTACAACTCCATTAATCTTTTCCTCCTTTCTTCCAGTACATCTGGTCTTAAGAATGACCTGGAGCACTTAATTAAATGGTCACAATTGAATACTGATACACATAATGATATGCATTTCGAAATGAAGACCACATGCTATGCTTACAAAGTTGGAGCTCTTGTGTAGAAATACAGTAAGTGTAAAAGGGGTTTTAATGGTCATTATAAGTAGATATACTATTGAAATTTGCTTCAGAGTTAACTCAAGAAATACACCCTAAAAACTAATAATCTAAAAAAAGAAAATTTAGTTAATGAAAAGATTTTGGTTTTTTTCCTAGCTGTGCTAAAACTACCACAGTTCAAAAGGAATTTTAAAGTAATCAAGTGGGAATAAAGGAAACTCACAAAATGTATCCAGAATTTGGAATATCAAGCCTTACGTTGCAAAGAGTGGCCTTATCGAAGAGGAAGTTGAGAGAAGACTTGCTTTCTCTTTAGAAGTGCTTATGCATGGATGCATTTGAATAGTGTGAGGCACTAAGATGCCTCTAGCCTAAGACTGTTAACTGAGGTTAGAGAAATTCGTTGCCTAATTAGGATATGACTTCCTAGCATTCTGACAGAGGATGCAAAGATGCAACTTCTTATCATTCAGAATCTTTGATGTGAGCTGGAACAGTTTTCTAAGATGTGTATGATTTAATTCAGCTTTTCAGCAGAAATATTCAGTCTGCGTGTACTGAGGAATCATCCTCAATCTTTCAGGTGGTCTACTGCATCTTTCTGGGGCATTTGGTGACACATTCTTTTTGCTCTAAATACTCTCATAACACTTAGTTTCCCCAAAACGTAACATTTATTAGTCTCATGCTTCAGCGCCTCATTTAGTCATCTGACTAATCAGAAATTAATATTTGTTTCCCCTTCCATAGGAATATTACTTTACCATGACTTGCTAGATTCTTTTCTCCTTTCTGAAACACTGGTTGGTTTTTTTTTTCTGAATGAAGATAGCATGATAAACTGTGGGTGCTGCAGGGACATATTAGAATTGCTGCTCAGCTTGACTGATATACTTGTCCTTCCTGCTCAGGGTAGAGTAAACCTTTCTTCAGCCTTCTCTTTGGTAAGATAAATATATAAAGCTCCTTAAGTGCTGCAACACAAGGCTGATTTTCCAATTTGGGGATTATTCCTTTCTTCTTCAGTGTGTGGTAGAGCTCACCAGCTGGATCGCCTGTGTATCTCACTCAAAAAATGTCCTGCCATTGGGGAGGTATTGGGTATCAGTGGTCTGCTAGGCTTTTCTTCTATTCTGTCAGTGGGTTTCAGAGCATGTTCTGAGAATTCAGAATTTTTGAGTAGTTGAAATTGCTGTTTGTTAGAGGGAAGTCAAATAATATAGAAGAATATATGATGTACAGGTGATTGACTTCAGAAGTCTAAAAGCCTGTCTGAGAATATTTAGCTAATACCTGTGTTTCAGCTAGGTGACTCATCTACAGAAGTCATCTGGAAGTGATCTGTCGTCAGTGAATGTGTTTTCTAGAGGACAATTCAGTGCAGCTGTTTTAAGAAGGAATTAATTGTCTTCTGGTAATTGATGGTGCAATAAATTGATATTTTAGAATTATTTAGAATAAGACTATACTCCTTACTTCCTGGTGGCTAAAATTAAGTGAACTGGATGCCACCTACTGTGATATAAAAGCCTAATAATTTTTTTTTTTTTAATTGAAATATTACTAACTTAACATTTGGCTACAGACAGGTGATACATAGCATTTTTTATTTAGACTATCTGATTAACTTTTCAGGAATTGCAGAGTTACCATAGCCATACCATTATATTAGCAATTGCCACATAATTTTGGTCACACACATAACGTAACCATTACAGTTGCTTTGTAGTTATTAAATGGGAAAATGAAAATGGGTTTGTTGAGCAGCATCATTACTCATAAATGCTTCCTTTGTTGTATAGTATTACCTACTGTATTTTTCTCTTAGAGTGAATAACATTTAAGATCAAAACAATTATGCTAAATGTAGAAAGTAATTGTACAATATCTTTATTCAGACACAAGATTTATAATAGATAATAAGAACATGATCAAAATACAATTACACATGCAATTTGTTTTGATGTACATGTTTTTGTGTGATAAAGATGCTTTGATTCAAGCCTTCTTTTTTGTTGGTTTTGTTGGGGTTTTTAAAATGTCCATTACTGGAAGGATAAACTAAATTAAAGAGATGGCGTTTATGAATTGCAGCCCACCTTTTGGTCAGAATTATTTTGTCCCCATAACAAGTGAAGCATGAAGCGTTATGTGTCTGGTGCTATAAGCTGGAAGAACTAACCCTCAGGTTTGGCTAATATTTTTAATTATTTGGGGGTTTATTATAAGAAACTCATACTGTGGAATCGAACCCTTGTTAATAGGGAATTCCTTTGCCAGAACTGTGGTCTTGTGATATCGGGTGAGAAATTGTAATAAAGACACAGTACAAGCCATGAAGGGTTAGGATTAAGGACTCGAGTATTTGTTTCCTATCTTGTTGTTATATATGGAATGTTCTGCAAATGAACGTTTAAAAATGCCGTGATTCTGAAAGGAAGTTCACTATGAGATAAAATTATGTAGCATATGCAGCATTCATTCCTTTGGCATATTGTCCTGTTACAGCTTTCATGTGGAGTTCTTTGGCATAGATTTCCAAGTGGCATTAGAGGGAGGGTCATGGAAATTTAATGTTCAGATCCTGTTCTCAGCGTGGTCCAAGTCATCCATACAAACAAACAAACATCTTAGAAGGAAAAGATGTCTAATTCCCAAGATTGTTTCTCTTTTGCTGCATAAAGCTATGCATGTTTGGGGGTGGAGGGGAGTAAGGGCTACCCATTAACTGATGTTAACACAATTTCTATTTCTAACTAACCTGTGCAACTAGATTTCTCATTAAAACCTGGAGAATTTTCTCATATCTTATTTTAAAATTTTCAAAAAATGTTTTAATTAAGTAATCTGATGAAAGGATGCATGTAAAAATTTATATTACAAAATGGATTAATGTAGATTTTATTATCATAACTTGCTTCCTGATAGTGGTGTAGTTTCTGTGAGCTGCTGGAGTATGATGTAAGACTTCTGTCCAAGAAGCAGTTTACACCATCATCACATTATATGACAAGTCTCTACACTTTCCAAAATGCATGATTTTGCTGCACCTACCTAACACTGTCTCATTAGCCTCTATTCTGAATTTTTGTACTCACCATTTGCTGCTTCATTTTCACTGGGATATCACAAACAAGGGATAGATAAACTGTGAGTGTGTAACTCTATCAGCTTGTTTTCATGCACAGCTGAGGTATAGGTTGAGTACACACTTGAGCTTTTCCACTTTTTCATCTCTCTCCTATCAGAGTTAAAATAGCTGTACTCCAGCTCTAAGCTTGAACTTCCTGTTAAAAAGTAAAAGTAACTGCTAGGAAGGAAGAACTAACTTACTGGATGTCAGAGGTCCCTTGACGGTGCTAAACTTTAATGGAGGATGAGCTGCCTCTATTTTTCCATGCTGAGATGCCTACCTATTTTGTCTGCTCAGACTGACAGGTCTGAAAATGAATGATTTTTCCTCTGTCATGATGGATACCATTTCTAGACATATTGTAGCATAATGGACAAATAACTTCTCTTAAAGACTTGTCATATAATTTGAAGGAAAAAAAATTGTACCCCTGAGACAGACATTTCTATCTATATCCTCTGGGAATAATGAGACCTTAGAGCAGAGTCTAAGGCTAAGAGTTGGTTCAAAATACTGTGATGTGATGTGCCCTTATCTTCTTTTACAGATAAGACAGGCAGACTGTTTCTTGCACAGAAAATCAAAGAGCAGCCTGTAAAATCATAGGAAATAAAAAACGACATCTGAAATCTCTCCTTTCCTTTGAAAAATATTTCTTCCAGAAATTCTTTTATTTCCTCTCCCATTACTCGGTGACCCCCGCTTACCTAAACTGTAGTGACCACAGCTGAACCCCAAATGATCCATCTGAATATGGAAAATATAAACCTCCATATTTAATTTCAAATAGTTGTGTTGTTAGTAAGCCAGCTTGAAAAAAAACCCCAACCACTTGCTGGTTAACAATAAGAACTCAGAACTGGAGATCACTAAGACCCCTACACTCCCAAGTGTAGCAGAGAGATATTCAGGACAAAGAGAGCTTTGAAAATTGGTATATTGATCTACCCCCTTCCCTCAAGACCTTATAAGCCCCTTGAGGTTGTCTTGGAAGCAGCTAGTAGAGATGTTGTCACCCTTACTTAGCATGAAGAGCTTGTGAAGGTGGTGGGAGGTCTGGGACTGCTGCAAGACATGGTCAGACAGTGATTTACTTGTACGTTTGTACAACCTCATTTGTACAATGTGTTTGTTGTCCCCTGGAGAGGAGGAGGCCACTGTTATCCACCACCCCTCTTCTTCCCTTGCCCCCTGAAAGACCTGTCCCCTACAGACCTTCTGAGTTCCATAGGTGGAGATGTGCACTCCTATCGCAGCGACCCTACAGCCAAAGGGTCGTAACCTCATGCCTGCACAAAGCATCATGCGTGTGCTGTGACCCTGACAGACAGGCTGGGAGGCAGTTCATCGAGCTGGAGAAGATGGCCTACAAACCTGTGAGAATATTCCAGGTTGAGGAGAGCCAGCTCCAGGGCATCAGGAGGGAACTGCGCAGCTGGGATGAAGAAGAGTTCTAGAAGACGTGGAGCTGAAGGGGCTGTGTGTGGATTAACTAGCAGTAAAGTCATGATTACACTTGAGAGGCGTGCTCCCCTTAGCTCAGAGGACATCATCATCAGTGTGTAAGGAAGCAATACCTTCCATTTCCTTCAGCCAGTAGCTGATTAGTTTCCTATTATCAACACAAGAGGTCAGATGGTTGCTGTAGAACTTTCTGTGTTGGTATCAAAAGCTGTTTTAACTCCTCAGGTCATAAAGTCAATCAGCGCCCATGAGGAAGAGCTGACTGATGAAGATGCATATCCCTGTATCCAAATGGTAAAGGTGCTCATGATGGGCTTTGAGAGGCTATTCTTTTTCCCAGTTCTTCTCATCTATAATAAAGGATCTCTCATATATGCGGAAAGCCCTGCTGGGGGAGGATGTCAGGGGCTGTTACTGTGGGATGACTAGGATGTATCCAAAATGCCTCAGTCCTTAATATTTTGATGCTTTCCATAGAGAAAAGGACAGCTTAGCAAATAGTTCAGAGAAGGCTAAAAAAACTCAGGGAAGACGTGATATAAGAAGAAAATATAAAAAAATAAACAAGATTGGCATCTGTCAAATATCATTACGTACATCAAATATTAAACATAACAAAGGTTGTAATTTATTTTAAATCCGCATAGTAATACACATAGACAACATTATACTATAAAGCGTGTAATCAGTATTTGGGTATATGATGCTTGTGCATGACAATCCATCACTCTATCTATTTGCTTTACAAATTGCTATGTGGAACTGATTAATCGTTTTTTGTTCATTAACAGGAGAGTCCTGGTTATTTCTAAGTCTCTCAAGGTTTCAGAATTGCTTATTACTACAGCCTCATCTTTTTGAGAATATAAGAAAGATTGCCGTTCGACGTGCTTCATTCATTGGCAGTGAGTAGGAGTCACCTTCTGTGGGCAAGGAAACAGAGAGACACCTGCAGCTGGGTGAAACGTCCAGGGAGATTGGGTCTGCAGATCCATATAGAATGACACAAAGTTGTGAGCTGTTTTCTTATTTGGCAAGTACATTGCATTATCCACACAAAAAAAAGTCAACTAAAATTCCAGAAAAACATTTTAAAATATGAAAAGAAACATATATAAAGCCTTTTTTTTTAAATTTTGAAATAACTTTTCATCATGAAAGCTGCCTAAAACTAAATAACAGATTTTAACATTAAAATATATAGCTAAAAACAAAGTTTCATTTGACTCAAAACAACATCTGTTGTTTGTTCTAAGCAAACTAGAAAAAGATTGACCCAGAATTGATTAAAAATTGTAGTCTCTCATCAAGCCAAAAACCTAATAACATTTTTTTCACAGATCTAGTGAAGCACTTCTTAACACTTTATTTTAAAATACCTTGAGTTGTATGTGAAATCATATTACAAAATCCCCATTGCCATTTATGAGGAAAAATACTGTTTGCAGCCCCTAACCGCTTCGTATATGTCATTTCTCTGGAGGAAATACGATTTTTATTTACTGGAAAAGTGTCTCTGATGAACAGACTTTAATGAATAAAATATATTAGTCTGTTTTGGTTTAAGTATAGACAGACTTACAGGATGGACATGTTTCTTGTAGAGAAGATGTGAGTGGCCCTATCACAGAATGCTGCATTCCTGTTTGGTTTGACTCACAAGCTTTTACACCTTTCCACAGCAAAAGAAAAAAGATAGGAGAAAAGTGATAAAGTCATAGCTTTTGCTTCCCTCACTCACTATTTGGTCAAAATACCTCTTCATTTCAACGAGCTTCTTGCCTGATAGGAAAAAGAAATTGTGAGTGGACTATACACAGCATCTTCCAGCCAAGGACCATGGTTACCTGGGATGTATAAATCCTTGAATGCCTAAATTTTCCTAGAGTATGTTTTCTACTGTGTTATCTGGGATGTAGAAAAGGTAAGGCTGGAAGTTTCAAATTTTGCTGCCTAATTGCAGAAAATTCAACTGTGGCTGGGTACCCGGAGTGTTGCAAGTGCATGGTAATAGTGGAATTCAAGTACTTTATTTAAAAGCTATTTGAAGGCTTATAAAACTAAGTACTAAGTGTCTTTAGAAAGGGATACATTGAGAATTAAAGCTCCTGAATTTCAGCTTTTATTGTTACTTGTTAAATTACAGTGGAATTGCGGTCCACAAATTAAATCATTGACCACGATCCTCATTAAAAGTCAATATTTATGGAAATTACTGCATTCTGGGATCTGAGAAACTGAAGCATTTCTCTATACACAGAAAAGGCAATGACTGTTTCTATGGCATACACATCAATATTTTAATAGCACCACTGAGGCGAAGTACCTCAATTATAACTTCAGTGTCTTACAATGAACTGTTTGTAAAGCTCTGAAAAATACTTTAATTTTCATCTTTTTTCATCATAACGCTGGAAAAAACATTCTTACAAATGTTGACATAAGCACTAAGCTTAAATAAATCTGTTTATACAATAAATTCTTCTGAGCTTCTAGTAGCTAAAATGAGTTAACAAAAATGCAAACCAGTTCTGATAGAGGACAAAAAACCAACTGACCGTGGTTGCTCTGGTAACAAATTGCCTTTCTCTGTGAGTGTGTGTAGGCATGCATGAATATGAGACGGATATCTGTATATAGCTCATAGCTCGTTGCATATTTGTACACGTCCATTTACGTGTGCATCATTCCCTCTCCCAGATGCCTTCACATGTTATATTACCCATAGATCTATTTTTTCCCCTTTAAATTCATTAATCATCCTTGTAAATGGAATACTTCCCTTGAGTGACATTTTTATGTTAAAATTATATTATATTTGATTTGAAAAGCAACCTAATTAAGGTAGGCTTCCTGTAAGCTATTTAAGTCTCACCTCCCAGTGGAATCATGGAACATTTAGAAAAATAATGAATTACATCTTATATAATCTTTATTGCTACTTTTTAGAATGAATAATATATTCAGTTTGGGTTGAAATAACATATCCCTAAGGTACAATTCGTTTCCACAAATTAGATTGGTCCCTCACATACAAGATTATTAAGCATGAAGAAGAAAGTTATTGGGTTCCGTGTGCCTCCTAGGAATGGTATTTTTTCCTTCACATCTGAGCTTTAAATGTAGCCTGGTTCAAGACAAATCTGGTAAATAGTTAAAAGAATGATGCAGCTGCTTGGGCTTACGTATTAACCTTGTTTTTTAAAATTTTCCTCATTTTTTGTTTTGACTACACGATTGATACATACAGCTCAATAAAACAAAAAGAAGAGCGATATTATGGTGATTCTCTGTTTTTATAGGTTCTGGATGTAGTTTTAGTTCTCTTTCTAGCTTTACCCATCTTTTAGTTGATTAAAAAACTCAGTGTGATTCACTCTGATTGTCAAAGAAGGGTTGAGTTATTTCTAGACAAAAATGTGATTACACCAGTAGTATGAAGTGGCGTGAAACATGTTCAACACAGAGTTACCGTTAAATAATTTATAAGTCTGATAGTTCCTCTGGAAAAGGCTTGAATAACAAGTTATGTGATAAGTTGTGGAAAATTATTTGCAAATGATGGAACAAAATGATTTTTTAAAATAATTGCCTAAGACAGTCATGTGGTTCTCAGTGTGTTCTCTTTATAATTACATTAAATAATCATTTAGCTTTTTGCATGAAGGTAGAGGTATATATTTGTTCCAAGTCACTTTAATAGTTTGAGAAAAACAAATACTACTGCTCAGAGCTAAAAACTCCAAGTTACATTTTAAAAACATAGCTGTATTTAGTGTTTATACTAAATAAGGAAACTAGTAAAATCAAAATTAGATCATGCAGTATCTCCCATCATATCTGTTGATTCTGTTAAAGCATATTAGTCGATTCAGTAAAAAGACAATATTTTTTTTTTAAGTGGACTGGTGACTATACCTAAAAGCCTTGTTGAATTGGAACCTTAAGATTAAGTAGTTATGAAACTAAAATTGATATGAAAATAATGCTTCTTTAATGTTTTATTTTTCTGAGAATTTCCCACCTTTCTTATTATTAAATATCTATTTAGACCAGTTTCCCCAAGTTACATTAGCTTGTATTCTGCTAGTACCTGGACTGAATTCAGGTACTGAGTTGAATATCTATTCATCCAATCTCTTCAGTGCTACAAGTAGGTTGTCCCAGTCTGTTTTTCAACACCAACAAAAATGCTTGTATTTTAGCTCTTAGATAGATTTCTACTCTTATGTTTAAGACTATCCAAATGAGCGCTTCATACAATATCATAATGATCAGAATATCAGACGTCCCAGATGTCCGACTGTTCTTGTCACCGGTAACATTTGGACAAACGTGATGCAGAGGATAGCTAGAATTTTAAACCCCATTTTCATCTAGCCTTACTTATACCTAGCTTAAATGATACAACTGGTCAGAGCTGGGAAGATCTAGCATATGTAAGATCTTATATTGTTGCTGCCATCTCAGCTAGGAAGAAGAGATTTTAAGAAGTAAATGAAGTAAAGCTACTGCTATAAGCTCATTAGAATTTTTAGCATCTTTAAAGATCAATAGTAATAGATACTCATATTAGGCTTGAATTTTTTTCTTTTCTTTTTTTCTTGGAACAAATTGTGGTTTTGTAAGGGAATGTATGAACTTACTAAACTTTCTTCAAATAAAAGATGTTCTGATGGTTAGAGAGCTAAAAATGAATTGGGAGGCCAAGGCTCAACCGCTTGCTCCTTTATCTGCACTGTGGACTTCAGAAGAGTCAGCTGGAAGGTGGAGGTAGGGAATTCTCTCACAAAGGTGAAGGTGTAAGCAGGTCAAGCTTCCAAAGCTGCCCAGGGAAAGAGATGGACTTCTCTACCTAGTATTTTGGAGAAGAAAACTTACAGTAGTATCACAGTTCTTCAACTGAAAAATAGTAGAAATGGAAAGGGGAGATAAAAAAGGTGAGAAATATGGTTTTGAGGAAAAGTATCTCACATTGTCCTGTACATGGATACTATGACTTGTATATCAAGGAACCATGTATCCATTCCTTGACAGATGAAACTGTTTTTACCCAGTGGGCAGACCCTAGGTATTTGCCTACTTAATGCAGTCATATATTAAAATCAGCCTATAGTATTCTTGCACACACAGAGTGTAGAACAACAGGATGAATTACAGCTCTCTTCTTTCTGTACTTGAACACAGATTTGCTTTTCCTTTTGCTTTTTATTTAAGGAGAAAAGTTAATAGCTTTTTACCAGAAGTGAGGGGCTGTTTTATTTGATGAGGAACAGCAGATTTTGATTTAAGTAAATCTCAATGTGTGAAACAGTGAATCACTGCCAGGAAATTGCTGCTATTTAACCCAGCCACAACTGGAACTAATTTCAGGTATCTCAGGTGTGCAAGGCAAGTGGAGCATGGGAGGGATTGTTGGTGTGGGGGAGAGATGAGGCTGGCTGTAATGGTCTTTATGGTTCCCCCTGGCCTAGGGCTCCAAGGAAACCTCTCCAGGTGCAGTAGCACTGCAGTGTCATAAAGCCAAGTGTTTCTGCAAGAAGCATGTTCTGAAATGTTATAACAAGGCTGTTGTGAACGACACAGTTCTGACTCAATGAGACTTCAGCGACAGAACATATGTATTTATTGCTATGTTTCCAGCCAGATGTTTTTTCATGTGCTGCAAGTGGGTACAATGTGAAAGCTTTGTGCATTGCTAACATAAATTTGTCCCTTAAGAGATAGCATCAGGTCCTGGTGCTTCTCCTCTAAATTCTTCCGTGTCTCAGGTAGTTTGCTACAGCACTCCAGTCCTAATGCTCCGCTCCAGATGAGACAGGTGAGGTGCTCTGCCATGTGGACCAACTGGGGGACAAGTCCGGAACTCAATGTCCAAGGTAGGGATCCTGAGTGCTTGGTACTTGTTGGTTAACATGCATGAGTTTACTTCTCTCTCTGTTTCCTTGGATTGCTTTTGATAAGAAGGCTGTTGGCATAATCTTACTGGTTTGTTTGAATTTTCATGACTTGGACTTTGCTTCCAGGCAGAGTCTTTGCAAAGTTGTCTTGTTCAGAATTTTTCTGGTTTAGATTACGAGCTATGAGTTAGGCAAGAAGTCTTTTGCCTAAACTTCTTGTGATGGTATAATGTAACTTGCAATTTTTGTTGTTTAATTCCTTGGTCTCATAATGTTTTCCTTTCCAAGACGATTCATCTATGGCAGGTGCCTATTTTTCATTATCACCAGCTGTGAATTCAACTTCTGTACTGCTGTGTCATGCCAAAATCTGTACTTTAAAATTGTCAGTGGTGTCATCACAGGTCTGGGAAAGTGAGATGTGCAAAGACAACACCCTGGGCACTGTTCAAGAAATGCTATTGTGTTGAACATAAATACCATTTATTTGTCAAAGACTTAGGAAAAGAAAAGGATTTTGGAAATGGAGAGCACAGAGAGAGATTTTTTTAAAAAAGGTGAATGTGGCTTTAGTCCCTGGATCCTAACTTTCTGAAAATTCAAAAATGAGAATGGGATCCATAATGCTGATTCTGCATAGCAGCTCACTCTGATTCCTCTGCCTGAGTTCTGGTTGGCATTTGAACTGAAGACTAGCAGTTATTACTTACAATATCAGATTTTGTCACCATTCAGGAAATGCCAATAGGATCATACAACACTTAGGAGAATTGAGAAGGCAAGAGGGTTACCTGGAATAATGTTTATTCAAGTAGATACTTGATATATATTAAAGCTTTCCAAAGTTTCTCTTCTTGATTTGTGTAATGACTTAATCTAATGCTGCTGCTATTTCAGTTATGGTCTCCTTTGAAGAGACGTTAATGGTTGTGTTTTTTAATATAAACCTAAAATGCCAGGGAGACTGAATTTTGTTTTGTGTCTGAAATTAGTTTATAAATTTTTCCCAGTAAATCCTATTGCCACTGAGGCCAGTGGAACTTTTCCATGGACTTTAATGGCATTACACTTTTCACCCTTAATCTGTGCAGGTGACAAATAGACCATATCTTGTACATCATATGACACTATTCCAGAGTCATCAGAATGCCTCTGAATCATCGTAACCAGAATTTCATGCATGCTATCATATGTTGGCCTTGGAACTTGAATTAATGCTCACAAAGACTCAGCAGTGAAAAAAAAGTGGTCACCTGCTGTAATGAGTATTTGTTATCTGACCCCCTTCCTGCACTGAATTTATAGAAATTCCAGGGTCCTGTTCCAAGATTAATGTCATTTGCAAATCAAACTCTTGCTTTTTCTTTCCTTAGTGAGATCCACAAATAATTATTTTTATTATTCCAATTATTCTGATTATTCTAAATCAGTATTCTAGAGAGGAAGAAAACATAATTCAGAAGTTATTTTCAGTTAGTAATATCCTTTTTGTTTTTCTTAAAGAACTGATTTAACAGTACACTTAGGATAAACAGTAGCTTTTATTTGAAAAAAAAAACCGGAGCTTTTGTATTTTGGAGGAGTTGTATTTACTTCTGCTTCTACAACTTAGTAATTACAAAATGGGGAAAGAATTCCCAATTTTTTTGCAGCTCTCAAATTTTTGAAATATTCCAGAGCAGGAACAAAAATTAAATGCAAAATATATGTATTACAGAAAAGTAGAGCCAGGGTCCAATTCTTTCTGTTTTATTCTGGGCATGTGCCAACTATACTGAAATAACTTGTCTTGCTTTCCTGATGTATTCAAGATGCATTAATTCTTCATCCTTACCCTGATTCGAGTCGCTCAGTTTTAAAGGTCGAATGCCATTACTGCTTGGTTTGGGGAGTTTGGGCATTTATTTTGTCAGGGGTTTTAAACTTTTTTTCTCTTTTTTTCTTTTAATTGAATCCACTCCTGTGCAATAATAATTTCTGAGGAAAGCAGGAATGGGCCCTAACCTATTCAAGGGGAGAGGTAATAGAACAGTAGTAAAAACCAAAGTCCTAAATAAGGGCATGTTTAGAAATCTGAGAAACCCTGTCAAAGGAAATCATATACACATTAAGAAGGAAAACTTTATATTAGAGACAATCCTCTGCTGCATGCTCGTAATACTGCTGCACATGTAATACTTGAAAAAGCCTGATTATTAAAAAGGATGCATCACATAAACTCAGTGTCGTTAGAGTGAACGCACTCGAGTCCCTGTGTACTGTCACATAAAGCAACTTGCTGTACTTGACTTTCTGTAAAGTTTTACATATCACCCTTCCTCACTGCTTTTCTTTCCATTCCTGTCCCTAACGATTTCTTCAAGAAACCTGATAGATCAACCTGCGACGGCTTCTTCCTGCGGTTGTTATCCTTGGGTCCCACATGCTCCTTTCCCACATTGTGGGAGCGTGTCCTGCTCGCTCCTGCTGCTGTCGTAGCAGCCCAAAAAACCTTTATGCTTCAGGGGTGTCTCTGGCCTTAAAAACTCACTCTGCCCATTCAATCCAGGTTATTCATAATATGCAGAGCCGTTGAAGTAGCACAGTAACTTCCTAGATACTAGCCCAAATCTGTTCCAATTCCAGCATCTACATAATGTCTCCTGGCTTTATCACTAGCCGAAAATCAAAATTCAGCCAAGCTGTATGTTGTTTCTGCACATAATATTTTGCGTTAAATGTAATGTGTGAACCTACTCAATAACAATGTCTCACTAAGATGAATAAATGCCAAAGGCTGGCTTTTATTGCAGTCATTGTGATGGCTGGGGTGGTAGGTTGTTTTTCTTCCCTTCTATATGATGTCCATGATTCCAGTAGCTTTATATTTTAACGACCTAATGGCCTAATGCTTTTCTTTTAGTCAGTATATATACTGAACAAATGGCATAGAGCAACAAGGGATATGTTGGTTAAAATGTGGAATCACCTCCAGAAATGACTCAGAATTAAATGGCAAAATATCTATCACTGTCTGAAGCACTAGAAAAGGATTAACTTCAGCTTATTTTTCGTGTGAAAAGATGTATGTGGAGTTATGTGCTTACTAGTCTTTTTGCTTATTTTACCATTTTTTATTTAAAGGTGAGTGATACTTTTAAAATCAGTTTGCAAAGCAAAAGCTTTACGTTGGAAGTGCAGAGTAGGAAAGCCTGCTTTGCAAGGCAGTTTGTATTTTCTTTGTTATTAAGCAGCAGGAATACTGCAAAGCGAACACAGAGTGAGCAATACTAACCCACGAAGACTTGTCTTTGCTATTATAAGGGTGGCCGTTGGACCAACAGTTGTGTGATAATCTCTTCGTGTGGCAATAAACAGCCTCATTTATCATTAGCTTTACAGTTTAAAAATCACGCTGACTAAATCGAAATATGCAATCGATGTTATAGCTAAATAAAGAAAGTTTGGCAAAAATCAGCTGGTGCTGAATGTTCATGTGATTTCTACAATCGTCACACGAATTATCACTCTGATATGCAATAGTATAACCATATAAATGAGTTCACCAAGATTTATAGCAAACCTAATCTGTGTTCCACTTGTAATTCATGAAGAGGAACAATCACATTCACTCTGACTGAGAATGAGAAATCTGCATCTGCAAATTTCCACTGACTCTGCCTTTTAAAGTTTATTACTCCCTTTCGTGTATTCTTTGTGCCTGTAATATTAAGCCGTAGGGGGATAAAATTTAGCAAAAAAGAATATTTAAAATAGAGCTGTGCTATCTGTTTTGTTTTGAGGGTGTTTCTGAATGAAAGAAAATTAAGAAAGAACATACAGGCTTGCAATTTAATGACTATACTTACTATACTGGAAATCAGTATAGATTGCAACCCCAAATCTGTGTAATGCCTATAGTTCCTACATAGCATATTATATAAAGACATGAAAGGCATTTTTTTTCTTATTTTAGAAGGAAATTGTACCATATAAATTGCATAACAAGCTGCCTAGATGAAGGTTCCAGGCTCTCTTAAGTCTGTAAATAAATGGTGTGTTTCTAGAAGATATGCAAAGTGCTGCTGTCACTTTTCTTATGTAATGTTCTGAGTGATGCAAGGAAATTTGTTCCTAACAGAGCACTTGAATACCCAAAGCAGAGTCAGTGCTTGAAAACTATGTTATGTTCTATGAGATTGTTTCAAATGCTATCACTTGTAGTCCTCTCATGATTGAGATACATCTTATGTCTGAATTTAAATCAAGTTATACCTAATGTATACTCCAATTCTATTTAACCGATTTCTTCTCCACTGGGAGAAGGTCTTGCAAGACCTTGAATATTTTTTACCACCTTGCAGCGAGACAATAATGTCACTTTCTGACTAAAATTGACAGAAGCGGATAAATTGGTAGTAAAGTGTTGGATAATTTCACAAGAGTTGAACAGCAACTGTAATTAGACCTATTTGCAGAAAACTCTACTCTTCTTGTGATTTTAAAAAAGTTTGGTTTGAAGCCTGCAGCTTCACTGAATCCTGTAATGAAGCTGTGAGGGTTTTGGAATTATTATTGTTGGAAAGAAAACTGGCATATTCTATGTCATGTTTTGCTTGAAAGAACCTATATATAATTCGGAATCTAGAATAAGAATGTAACTACTTGTGTGTTAAAAGTCCATGTGATTGTAGGACAGGTAACTATACTTCCTATGCATGGAGATGTGAAAGGAGATTATTTTTTTCTTTTTTTTTTTTTTTAAGTGGTAGAAAAGAGTAATGTAGTGCTTTTTCCACTTAAAGGTTGAGATATGGCCCTATCAGCTTTATGAGAGACAAGACTACAAACCGTCTGTCAAGGCAGAGCTTTCTTTAATATGTCATGTATGAGCTATGGAGAAATAATACCCAAATGGCTATTTTATTGATCAGTCTGATGCCCAACCTGTCTCTGGGTGACTGCTGGGATTACCTGGTTTCAGACCCTTCCTTTCTGTAGGTAGTGCTACATGAAGATTTAGCTTGCATTTTTTAGTTTATAACAGGTGTGGAACTGTTTTATCCTTTAGCTGTCTACTTATGTTCCGATCATATTTTTAATTTTATTACACAGCTGACTACTCTGTAGCTGCTGGAACATACTCGCAAAACTCAAGCAACACAAAGGAACGCTCATTATTCAATAACATATTTCGGAATTCTCCTGCAAGTTGCTCCCACATCAGAAATTCAACAGCTAAATAAGTCACTAACACTACTGAGACTAAGGTCTGGACTGGCAGTGGGTATTTTTGCCATGAAGTTCACCTATTCCTCATGACTATGTTGGTTTTGGTTTTCATTAATGCCAGCCTTATGTTTCCATAATTCCAGTTTTATATACACAGCTCTCAGATGTGAACTCCACCAACAGCTTGTCTGAATGGCGTGTGCAGTAAACCAGAAGCAGCCCAGCCCAGTCCAGTCCAGCCATACTTCCAGCACGAAGCCGTCAGAGGAGATGTCAGAGTAGGGCTCTGTTACACCCACAGAGATTTGCAGCCCATCTAGGACTTTTCAGATAGGTTTTAGACACAGTTGTGACTTTTGCTTCAGCTTTCCTTTTGGGTATTTTCCTATTTATGCAATGATGACTGAAAAGAAATTGTTCTTTTTGTCAGAGCATATGATTCAAATGTCTCATTTTGTAGGGTGTAAACACCTACAGCTGGAAAGGTGCCAATTTCACAGTAAGTCTTTTACAACATATTTGAGCACTGAAATAGTATGAAGTGGTTGTAATTAGTCTTTTGTGAATAATTTTTGTGATATTTAAAAGGTAAAAACCCATGGAAGCACTAGAAATAAAAAATCAAAACATAGGGATCTGAAAATGGGAAAGAAATTCCAATATCACTAGAAAATTAAGAGAGACCTGCAAGGACTTGTTTTCTTCTAAAATGCCTCTAGACATATTTAGAGTCTCACATTCGGCATCATCAAACTTCCAGCACCCACAGAAGGAGAGGTAATAACTTATGATGTACTGGTGACCTGTATGACTTTGTCATACTGCCATTCCTCCCCTTCCAGTTGATTCATTCCCAGGCAGTCATCAGAACCGATTTTTTTCCACAGTGGTCCAGCTTTCATACCCAAACTCTTGTACCAAGGCCAGTTAGTCTTTTAGAGATAGTCCCTCCCTGACTGCATTAAAATATACTGAATATGAGGGAAACCTGAACTATAAAGTTCTGTTGCCTGTTCCTGAGAAGGTTTCTGTGCAGATGTCCTAATTTCCAGGATGACCTGTCCACGCACAAAGCATAGGCTGCCGCCCGGTGCAGAATATAAGTTCAGGCAGTCTACAAATCCTTTCTGCCTCCACAATAGGTGATGTCTTAGTGTCCTTTTAGGAAGGACACTGAAACCAGCACAAGAAAGGAATCCAAGTCATCTATTTTATCTGACGTTAATGCTACAAGAACAGGTATGATAACTGGCATAGAACTGGGTAATGCAAAAGGTGCCAAACTGGCCCACAGAGCAAGAAAGTGTACCCTAAAGGATTTTTCAGGATTTCCCTCACGTTGGCCCTGAGGGTTTTCCTGCAGAAAGTCAGCTAATTTGTTTTCAGGGTTCCTTTGTACAACATCTACTTTCAGCTTCTGATGGGGAAACATGAACCCAAAGTTTCATGATGTATGACGCATATAGAGATGCCTGCATTTCTGTAGTGCTGTAACTGTAGGTTGGGTGACTCATCATATGGAAAATACAAAAGACAATTAAATAAAAAACACCCAAGACTGACCCCCGTGACCTTTGTTCTCCTCTTCTTTCATGTGCTCTTTTTGTTCTCTGGTTTTCATTTGTTAATTTCTTCATTGACTTTAATTAGGCTCTTGCTAGACTTCTGACTTTGCTTGCTACAGAATAGGGCTTGCAAATCCTCTGCAGCTTTAATGTGAACCCTTCAGAAGAAAACAGTGCTTTCGGAATGAGACTCAGAATGGCTAGACTTACATGTATGATTAGATACAGTGTCTGAAATGGTTTACGTTACTTTTTTCTAAGTTCTGAGGCCCTTTTCCCTTTCTGTCTTGGGGCCTATTAACATTTTTTGGTACTTTCAGTATTTCTTGTGTTGGATGAAAGAAAATTGTTTTAAAACCTATTTAGAAAGCTCAGCACTCTGCATTGTTGGCCACGGATTGAAATGAGCCAGTGTTACAAAGGTGCAAGCAGCAGATAGGCAGAACGCTTGTTCAGAGTAATGTGAATGAGGATGATTCTTTAGGCAGGTATAATGCCTACTCCCTCCCCCAGCTCTAATCGAGGGCCAACTACTTGATGTAACAGAGAGGTGAATAAACACTGGTTGTGTGTTCCAAAACAATTCCCTTTCCTGTCATGGTTTCCAACAAATTGCTTCATTATGAAAATTTAATCATTGTGTAGTATAGTGTTCCAAACTTTAAGATTCTTAGATTTCCACAGAAAAAATTAAGGATGGAACTTCTTGCCTAAATCTTCCTTTCTCATATATGTATTTTGCTGCATCGGTATTGTAGTACAAGTAATTAGAATCTCACTGAATTTTTGTAATAAAATAAAATATTTCCTAGAGTGTGCAGGCACATTTTAGCACAGGAGATCTGATTTGCCTCCTGCAGGGAGGCAAAACAGGGTAGATGTGATCAATGGCTTTTTGACATCATTAGCCCTAAATTATCATCACCACTTAGACAATTGGGCTGCTTTCACCAGTTCCTTCTTTGTGGTCCAGCAACTCTGGTGCTTTGAAGCAGTTGGTGACCGTATGACACAATAACCTCCAGAGAGGCCTGAGATTGTCACAGTCACTGTAACACAATGACATATTTTTTCTGTCAAGATGTGCCACTTCAGAGCTGATGGAAAGCTTCTGGAAAATAGGAGTTACACATATATTATCCACAAAGTACAGCTTCGGTTGTTCTGTCTGGGCATTGTCATATTCAGTGCGCTGGGGAAGGATGCACTTTTTCTTCTCTTCATCTTTCTTTGCATTCAGGAGTAAAACCATCGTACATGGGCGATCCACAGATAGTACAAACACCAGCTGATAAAAGTCAAAGATTCCTTATTTCATTAAATAAACAGTGAAACTTAAAATAAAATAACCACAATGGGCAACCGCATTTTTTTCTTGCTTTTTGAAGTTCAGATGTGAAAGGAAAACAGCAAATTAGCTGGGTTTTTAGAACCACATATCTGAGATTGAACTATTGAAATTAGCATATCATTAACTTCCCATAGAACCTGACTTCTTGCTACTTCCCGTCCCAAGTACATCTCTACAAGGCAGCCTCCTAACATGATATGGTCACACTCAGATATTTTCTACCCCTCCTCTGTGTTTTAAGTTTATTGAACATCCCTTTCTACCTCTTTGTAGTAAATGTTCAAAAGCAATGTACTGAGTATAAAGGCTAGGGACTTATCTCGGATGAAGGTGCAGAGCACTCCTGAGCTCCCAGTATCGCAGTCCTGTTAATTGTGTCCGAGTATGCCTGACTGCTGCTCGGTACAATGCACAATACAAAAATGCAATCCCATGGAATCCATTTTTTTACCATCAGGTAATAACCCCGCATAGGTTACAGGAACTGCATAACAGAGGACAGTCAACTGTGTGCGGGGGGGGTGAAGTAATCCAAGCGTATATAAACATTTATAGTTTTGTTATCTTCACTTTTTTCAACCAGCTGTGTCAATTATCCTGAGCGCTTAATCTTTTCTTTTTTTTTATCATTTTCAATTGAAGAATAATTTTGAGGTTTAACTTCTATTCTCTACAACATTTTATACTTAACTGTGTTGTAGTTCAGCTTACTTTTTGAAAAACGGAATGTCTTGGCAGTGGTGAGCCTCTGGTCTCATATTCAGGCAATTCAACACCACAATACTTACCCTATATAAAATCAAGTTGTGTGTATACGTATGAATTTTTTTGGCATATTCATACAACTGTCACATAATGCCAGCCTTTTGTGGACCTTGCTGGGCAGAGTACAAAGATGAGGGATGTGTGTAGCCATGAGGAACCATGGAGACTTGATGCAGCCATCCATATATTCCAGACTATTGACTGCACGCATGGCAAGTCTGATTTTTGGAGGGTGTTCATGAAGTAACACTTAAGTTGTCGTGAACATAGTTTTAGAGGCTCGGTTGCAAACCTGTTCAGATCTCATACAGAGGGAGGATAAAAGGTACCCACTGATAGCCCAGGGGAATTTGCTTTATGAGTTTGTAATGACACAAATAAGCTCTGCCTCATCTAGCATGGCATATCGTTCATTGAGGGAAGTGTTGGAAGTGATCTGTGACTGCCTTCTGTCAGGCAAAAACGAGTGGGATCCTGATTTACTTCTTCCTATGCTTATTAGCAATGAAAGCTTTATATTGACCCTCATTAATCCTGATTGCAAGGTACCAGTGCAACTTGCAGTATGCTAATGGCATTACACCTGCCTTTCTGCTGTGCATTCCCATTTTCTTCGTTCGAATCTTTGAGGAAGATGGCATACTCACATATCTGGAAACGCCAATATTTTTCTTACTGCAGCTCCTGCTTCAACTCACCATATTCATATGGTGAAATGACTGTAGCTGGACGAACAGACACAAGCAGAGAACAGATGTAAGAGAGGAAAGGTGACATATAAAAAATGTCATTAAGAGAAGATTCTCCTGGCTTACTTAAGAAAACAAAACAAAAACTACCACAGCATTATTCATAATGGTAAATTATTAGGATAATGTATTATCTTCATTCATTATGGCCTAAAAGTACTGCAGTGGAAGCAGCAAAATCCAAACAACTTAAAATGAAAATCAAAATGTTATTGCAAATCATGAGACTGTGAAGAGAAAAAATTACTACAGAGGCAATAAACTCTGTTATTGTTTGTGCTGTAAGAGCTTTCTCTAATTTCTTGGGCTAACAAACAATCCCATCTAATTACAGAAACATTCTTCTTGATTAGGGTTGGCTAGTCCTTACTTGCATTTTGCTGTATTTCATGAACAGACAAACTAAGAGTTCTTGATTGTGTGACAGTCTTGGACAACTGTTGCTACAAATTTGCATTTAAAAAAAACAAAACCTGAATGCAGTTCAGCAACCTCTATTTGTACCATTCCAGGGCATCAAATATCCTACTACATCCCTTTGGGGAAAGCCTTGCATAGCAAAGAAGATAAGGAAAATGGGTTTTTTACCCATGTAGCGGTCTCATTCCTCTCAGAACTCCACCAGCAGCCACCTGTCAGTCTTCAAAGCCTGGAGCATTGCTTTGCTGTGCTGGGTGATCCCCCAAATAGGGGTGGCTGCCATCGGTTCTCCAGAGGAGCTGGATATGAACCCAGAGGAGCCCTGCGGCCATCCTGCAGAACTCCAGGCAGAAAAATGCATTGACAGTGCACTTCAGGGACGGTTCAGGTAGCGTTGCCCTTGTGCTATCTACAGGGAGCCTTACGAACGAGACTACAGTTTCTGACATCCTTCGAGTGCCAAGTATTGCATCAGGTGTAACCGTAACGCAGCGGTACATGCGTGGTGTGCCTGTAACCTCCACCACGTGCGACGACAAGTGCTGAAATGCAGGCCTGGTACCTAATGCGGTTACTTGGTAATTTCAGGTAACAAAGAATCTAATAGTCTTAAGCAACTGAGTTGAAGCTCTTGGTGTGTATTTCCCAACTTAGAAAGAAAGCAAAACAAGAAAAGTATTATAGGGGATTCACTTCAGCTTTACGGTTGTGGGTTGTTTACCTCTCTAAAAACTTCCCCTTAAAAAAACCAAAAAACTTGGTTGTGTCGTGTCCTGGTTTCAGCTGGAATAAAGTTAATTTTCTTCTTAGAAGCTGGTACAGTGCTCTGTTTTGGATTTAGGATGAGAAGAAAGTTGATAACACCCTGGTGTTTCAGTTGTTGCTAAGCAGTGTCTATCCTACGTCAAGGACTTTTCAGCTTCCCATACTGCCCGGCCAGCGGAGGCTGGGAGTGCACAAGAAACTGGGAGGGGACACAGCCAGGACAGCTGACCCAAACTGGCCAAAGGGGTATTCCAGACCATGGGATGTCATGCCCAGTATATAAACTGGGGGAGTTGGCCAGGGGGCACCGTGGCTCAGGGATTGGCTGCGCATCAGTCTCTTGTTTTGTATATATTATTACTCTTATTATTAATTATTATTTTCCCATCCTTTTCTGCCCTATTAAACTGTATTTATCTCAACACATGAATTTTATTTTTTTTTCCCTGATTCTTTCCCCCATCCCCCTGGGGGGACAGGAGTGAGCGAGCAGCTGCATGGTCCTTCATTGCTGGCTGAGGTTAAACGATGACAACCCGAAATCTAAAATTTAAACTTTTGGAATATACCAGTGTAGCAACTAATATGCCAGTTTAATGACTTACCTGGCTCTTTGGTTTTCCTTTGAAAGTATTACAAAAATCATCTCTGCTTTAACTGAAAATAATTCAGAGGGAGAGTCTCAAAACAAGCTTTAGATTAACATGGAAGGAATAAGAACTGTCTCTTTGTTACTTTTTTTTTTTTCCCCTCGCACATAAAATAACTAGTTTAAGATTGCTGAGATCTGAACTGTACTGTTGTGTTAACTTAAATATTATATTCTCCACACTAATGTGATAGTTACTTGAACTGAATAGGAAAAATACACTAATAAAGGAATCTTTTTAAACTTATCTTGATTTTAGTCTCATCTAGATGAGTTTTGCCATTAATTACACCTGAAAGTCTAACAATTCAATTATACAGAATGCTTCAAAAATGGTCTCCTACATTCAATAAACCTTTTTTTTTTTTTTCTTCTTGCAAGGAATTTCAAGCCTGCTTTAAGCCTGATCATGTATAAAGAATAAGAAATACTCAATTGCTCAACGATGTTAGATTGTATAGAAAGACAACAGTTTTTGTAAAGCTAGCACTGTTTAAATGGAACTTGTTAGAAACTTTCCAGCTAAAAGTGTTTTTCCTTTGGGAAAGTCAATGTATCTAAGTGAAACTAATCCGTTATGTTGTACTTCGATAGTGAAAGGCTGCTCAGGCCCAGCATATGCTCCAGGACCCAGAAGAGATAAAGAAATTTGGGATTTCAACCTTGCCACCTGAATGAGGTGAAGTTGAGTCTCAGTGTTCACAGTGAGACTACAAATCACTTAGATCTCTAAAGCAGATGCTAACAGCATTGAGCAGTGTATGCCTGCCAGTAGGGTGTCACGTCACCATGAAAATAATATTAGCTAACAGGCCACAGTAATTATTTTTTCCTAAATAAATTTCCCTTTTTCAAATTCAATAAAATCAATGTATATCTGCTTTGGAAAGTGTGGTAATAAATTTTTCTCTACTTTAAAATAAAAAGAAAAAATATGATATCAAAATATCATTTTCTCTTTTCAGAAAACACATTCCTCTCAAAAAAAAAAAAAAAAAAATTTAAAAATAGGCAGGAGTGCTGAAGAAGCATTCCATAAAGCAAGTGAACATTTCACCTTAAAGTCCCAATTGCAGTGATAACAGTGAGGTATGATTACAGGCAAAGGCAGGAAAAGAGTCATTTAATGGTATTTCAGTTTTCTAACTCTGCTTATCAGGATTATCTTGAATTAAATTAATCCATCATTTATTAATAAACTTTTCCCTTTTTTAACATAAAAATATATTTTATGCAAATACTTGGATTATTTTTGTAAGATTTGTGGCAGTCTGGGCTCTATGCTTTATCACAGTAACACCTGAAAACACTTCTAAATGAAGCTTCTATCATTGTTTTTCATTCTAAATTCCATTTTAAAGTCAAAGTGATTAATTTATTTTTCCTGCACTGTCCTTTCCGAACTGTGATCCAGCATGTCCAGCTACAGACCATGTGAACTTCTGCAGCACAGAAAATAGTATGCCTGCACCTAATAGGACAAATTAATGCCAAAACTATAAATTGCTTCCCAAGTATGAAGATAACATGGATATCAGCCTTGGATGAAATAAACACTAATCTTGCTCATGTTACTCATGCTGCCTCATGGTAAGAGCAATCACCTAATGGAAAAAGCACAGCATTAATAGCTGGGTTATTTGACTTCAATTTTCAGTTCAGCTAACAACTTCTAGTATGGGTTTAGGTAAGTAACTGTGTGTGTTTTCCCAGGATAAAAATGGCTATGTCTCCTCTCCTTGGAAATACTGTGAAGACAGTACATTTGAATTCTGAGTCAAGATGACAGATAACATTTTTTGTTCAATGTAGCTGGTAGTAAAGAATGGGAAAAAATCTCTTATGCTACTGAAATATGCCATTTGCAGCATACTGCTCTTCTGCTAGTGCAGAATTTTGTAGTTGTCAAGTTTTATTTAATATAAATAGTGTACCCAGTATTAGATTTGTATCCATGTATGCACACATGCGCAACGATTATTTTAACTTTTATATACTGCATTTTTACAAATACAGGTTATGTACATATATAATTTTGTAGTACAAGTCTAATATTTTTTTTGTATGCCTAGGTGAAACTACATTTTGTTACACGATCATTTTTAGTGTCAGTTTAGTAGTCAGCCTAAGGACTTTCTTCCAACTTTTATAGTATATAGCATAGTGAGAAGTGCTTTAGTGTGCAGATGCATCTGAACTGTGTTGAGTAATAAATAATCATCAACACTTGGCTTTGCCAGAGCCTTCCCTCAAGAGACAGCACAATTCACTTAAATGGGTTATTCCAGTACCACATTTACATTTCCTAGACTTAGACAAACTTCCAAAACTTCCTACACAGTCAGTGGGAAGACATTTATATCAAACCCCCCCCCAAACTAAAACACATACACACACACAAAAACCACTCAGAACCACCCCAAAAAGCCACAACAAGCATGATCCAACGTGTCTACTTAGGAGCAGCTGGATTCCTTGTGATGTAGCTCATCAGTTTCCCTCTGAAAGCATTTGCCCTCCACTGGGCATGTCAGGAGCCTGTATTTCTAAGTCAGATATTTTCCAGATACCATTATGGTTAGGAGTATCTTTTCCATTTAATCCAATATGTCTTCTTGATGATGTGATCATTTCTGTAGTTTCCTGTTTGTAACAAGCAGGTAATATTTACTGCAAAGGAGAATTTTGAGGCTAAGTACCTCGGTGTATGGAAAATTATGAAGTTATGAAGCCAGTATGAATGTTCAGCTTGGAAGGAAATTTTTCTCCCTTCCTCTCTTACCAGTCAATAAGAGGCACCTGGAAGTACTGATAAACAGGTCAGAAGTATAAAAGGTAACAAGATAATGATGGTGAGAAGTAGTGGGATGAGCAAGCTAGCCCAAACTAGTAAAAAATAGCGTGTTTGGTTATTTAAAGGTACTTAGTTTTTCAATAACGAGTAATGGATGAGAGGCATTCCCCGTGCCTGCGAGTGGGGCAGGACAGAATCCATCGGGACCCGCGGCGGGACGCACGCGTACTTGGGGTAATGTTCTAGCTGCAGCAATGAACGGCGACTGCTTCCTGTAAAAGGGAAAGTGGGTGCTAGTATGCGGAAAGAATTAAGAAGATACAGGCTGAATAAGTGGGATCAACGTCAAATTTCCTCCCGATGTTATAATCATATGTGCCAGGCAAGAAGCTGAGGGTCTGTCTGGTGGTCAGGAATGAAGTTCTGGTGAAGGATTAAGAGCAGGCTAAGCTGCAGCTCAAAACTAGGTGCATGTGATTAGATTATCAAACAGGCAAAACAGAAGGAAATCAGTCTAGGGTAGAGAAAGCAGCTAATGAGGATAATTAAATTTAAAAATGAAAATGATTGCAGACAAAGCAGGGAGGACAATGGGAACCAAGGACAGAGTCTTCTGGAAGCCCATAGGGAAATATGGAGACATAATGAAAAATGAAAAAGACAAAAAGGAAAAGGGGAAAAAAAAAAAGATAATCACAGAAAGACAAAGACCTTAAGAAAAAAAGAGACAATGAAGATACTGAAGACATCTTACAGGTTGTGACAAGATACCGAGTCAGCCTGTGTCCTGAAGAGGAGCTGTCGGCCACAGTTTTAAATTGCGAGAACAAAAAAGGTTTTCAATCTCCATATAATTATACCTTAGAAAGGGAGTAGAGAACTTTACATTGAGAAGGCAGATTTGCTAGGTGAAAAATAATGCAATCTGAGTCAAATTCTTTCTCCCTGTTGGATTGTATTTTCTGAAAACAGACAGTAAAGAAATTCTTCTTAATATGAAAAGACTAAGTGCTATACTAGATTAAATGAAAGGAATCCTCTTGATTCCACTGTTTGGTCATTGAGCAGAGGGGTTTTTTCTGCATTTGGCTCAGAATGCAAAAATCTTAAAATTTAAACACCTTGATGAAAACCTATTGGAAATTTGCTGTGGGAGCTGCCTTTTTTTATATATGTGGTTTTTTTCCAAATAATACCTCAATTTGCAAAAAAAAAATAAAATTAGTACCTTTCTGTTAGCTCCTTACTTTACCTCATTGTTGTGGGGTGGTTTTTTTAGTGTTCTCAGAATTTCTTCCATGGACAAGTTATGGGGAGTTTACTTTGCTTGGCATAACTATTTATGAGTAACTCAGTTTATAAAATGTATGTAAAAGCCATTAACAATCTGTCATTTTGCATCTGTAACAAAGTCCCTCATGCTCCCTAAATAACAGGGGTCCAAATTCATTCTAATGCAATTTTATTGGCTTACACATCACTGAGGCTTGATGCAGTAGACAGCAGCACAGGTTTAGCCTGAGTCATTTTTTCTGGTATTCCTGCAAAACACGCAGTAACTTCACTGAAGGCGATGGTACAACATCAAAAATTTTCTGCCTGGGAGAGAAAACCCCAATCAGGCAATTGAACTTAAATCTCACCGGAAAACATATTGGTGGATCTCCGCTCTTTCCAAATGCCCATCTTTCGCTGGCACTGAAACGCGCAGCAGATGTTCATCATACAGCTCGTCGTGAATCAGGATCATGATGACACTTCTTTCTTCCGGAAACATTTGTTCCAATTTTACCTGTCTGAGAGGAGTGTAAAAGTTGGCAGCAGTGATATCGCGCAGGAGTTGAGCAATGTAAGCTAAGAGCGAGGCTAAACAGGTCAGTGAACTTCAGCTACTGCTGGGAAGAGACCGGTTTGGAGCATTGCAGGTATTAATGGAGATGGTATTACTGCCTCGTAACCTTAGCAAATTAGCCTCCGCATTTTGAGTAGGTCAGTGCCTGCTATTAGTACACCAAGGATTTACAGCATTCAGATTTTTTTCTTAAGTTTTTATACTGCTCTTCTTAAGATCAAAAGGCACACCAAGAGGTGTATTGTAACAAGAATGAACAGACTGACTACATATTAACTTACTGCTCTTATTTCTAGACTTGAACAGAAAAGAAAATGGTACTTGAGGACATGGGGATTCGAGTCAGGTGGAATGCTAGTGACCAGAAAAAGGAAAATATTTTGTTCCCTCAGTCATTTGAAAAAAAAAATCTAAAGAAAGTGCCTGCAGGCTAAAACATCATCTTTTCTTCTGTTGAGTCTCAAACAAGGGAAAAATGGAAATAGCAGGTAGCGAAGTGAAAGTTAGAATATAAATAGTCCACCAAGTTCTTATTTTAATTACAGATGTATATTCTTCATGAAAGCTATAGCAAAACCACACAGCACAGAGATCCAAAAATGATACAGATGAGTTTTGTCATTATCTGTACCATGGCTGGATCATGTCTACTACAAAGGTGCCTCTACAATATTTTTTTTTTTTAAATTACACTTATCTACCTCTGCTACAATCTGAAAGTTTCCATGGTGCTTCTCCTATAGGCTTCCCAAGGTCTTGTCTTACTAATTTGAGTGTTTTAATGATAGGTGGCTATCACTAGATTTTTTGCAGAAGAGAAACAGTGATACAGTAGGGCAGGCTCTTAACCGACTAAAAGTGCCTTAGCTTCTTCTTAGGGACTACTCTTTATCACTTTCTAATTATAGTAGGTTTTATATAGTATTTATAAAATTATTCTATCATAAAACAGCCTTCTTTCTAAAGGTGCTTCCTCTTTATCATTGATGCCAGTGAGTTTTGAAGTACTTGACTGAACTTTTTAAGCAGGTGTAAAGTTCAGATGCTAACCGTAAAATTTCATGTTTGCAATGCTGGTTAGATCTCAGGGTAGCAAGCAAAACTAATACTTCAATAATATACAAAGCAATAAGCACAGACATGAACATTTTTTCCTAATAATCTCTGTGAATTTAAAGCAAGAAGTATTTTTTTATTCCTCCATTTCCCAAGCAACTTGAACCACACAGCTAAAAATTATTCCTTTATCTCAACTGTTCCCAAAGTTGAATTATTTTGGCGCTTGTGGTCATTTTCCTGAGGCTTTTGATCTAAATCTGACTTATCTCTGGGCTTAGAATTCCAGCTCAACATGGTTTTATAAATGCTTTTTTTTGCCTTTTTTTTTTTTTCTTTTTCATTTACAATATCCAAAACTTTATTGTCTCTTTTCACTTTTATTGGTGCCGCTGGTCTTATATAAGTACACAAATTCTCTTACAAGTGAAAGATGATCATAATGTGTTTTAATCTGAGAGATCTCTTAGTACATTTTAGTGCTTCTTCAGCTGTACAGCTGCAATTGTTTGGGGGATCATGTAATCAGGGATAAGATCTCTGAAAAGAGACAGGATGATTTTAACATTTTAACAAAGACTCCAAACTGATTATTTCTTTTAAAGCAAATAAGCATGACAATGCCAAACTACTATAAAAACACACAGTATTTTCTAGAAGTCTGTTTTTACATTTATTTTTATTTTCAGTGATGATTCCTGGTCCCATTTCATGCTCCTACTTTCATTCTCTTCTGAATTTGTATTTCACTTGTTTTCAGTGCGCCTGCTAACTAACTATTGCTTTTGCAGAAATTCTTTCTGAATATTTTCAGTATAAATCTGCCTTGAACAAACACTAGAAACGAAAATGTTTATTTTATCCCAGGATAGAAATTTTTCCCTGTTGGATGCTTTCATTTGAGTTACCACCCCCCTGAAGTTTTAACACATTTTGACAATTGTTCTAATTCCAATCTCTTAAAAAAAAAAAAAAAAAGAAAGAAACATTATTTCACCGTGATTGACAATGGAAACTTGCAGTTCATTTCAGAACTCACGTAATTAGTCAGTCATTACAGTGTGCTTCAGTTAGATGGCAGAACTTAGGACTATTTTCTGAGCTACCCAGTCATGAGGGCATGACAACAATGTGTCATTTGCCAAGGACTGCAAAATGAAAGCTTTCGGTTTAGCATGGTCTAAGAAAAAAAAGAACCTTTATAATAAGCTCTGTGTTTTAATGCTGGATCACCTCTGAAACTGCTATCAAACTGTGCTTTGACCACAGCAGGGGAGCATTTGATTAACTACCAACAAGAAAGAATGCAGCGAACAATGAGACATCAAACGGGACAGCTTTCTGACAGCATTTATTGAGCAGTGATTAATGAATGACATAAATGAAGAATGTATAACCTCCAGTATATTTAAGAGGGCTAATCAAGTATCATGAGGTGAAGTTCAAAAGAGTCATTAATTGGTAAAAATAAAGAGCAGCAACTTAAAAATATGATTGAAATTTCATATTTGCTCTGGTTTAAAAAAGGTCAATTGTATAGGGTGACATAACTAATGTTCATATTGCAACTTTCTTTTGTAATGAAAAGATCTTCTTAGATTAGTTTAATTTGCAGGGAAGATTTATGTTGATTTCAATAAGCATTACAATAACTCTTGAAATACTGGACGTGCTTTAATAAAAAACAGTCCTTATTTTCTGTCCTTATTTTGTATTGTAGCCAGTTACTGTTGAATTTTCAATGGCAAAACTGAAGTGTTTGAGGAAGAGCAGAAATATTAGAAACATCAGTGATCCATAATAAGGTGAGGGGTAATTGAATATTATTAGCATTTCAGCAGGTTTTTTTGTGCCCTTTGTTTATGTCGCCTATAACTAATGGCCCAAATATGTATGTAACGTATTTCACTGCAATCAGATGCAATGTTCAGACCAGTGCTAATCCTCTTGTTAGCTCACGCTTCTCTAATGCACTGCAAAATCCCATTTGTACTGGCCAAAGTGGGATGTTCTGGTCATGATGTGGTCAGAAGCTCAAAACCGTGAGAAAAGTTAAGCTTGCCCGTTTAGGTGCTGCTTTTTGGCAGCTGCTTGCTGCTGGTGCTCCCCTTCCAGCGCGTGATCCTCACCACTCAACAACCACCTCTGCCCTAAATGAAAACGTCCACCCCGCACGGCTCGCTCCCTGCCTATCGCATAAGCCCCATCCAGCCGGAGGGAGCCAAGGGCGGCGTGAGAGAGCCTCCGGCGCAGCCGCGTACCTGGTGGAATCCACAGTTCTGAATTAGGCACACGCGTTTCTTTTTCCAGGCAGGAAGAGCTGGTAACACGCTCGGATGGAAGCCGGCGCGTTAAGCGGGAGGCTGCGCAATCCACGTAAACACTAGCAAGGGCCAGGCACCCGGGTTTGCCTCAGTCTTAACCAACTCCTCGGAACCGAGCAAGGCACCCGTCCGCAGTTGGAGTGAGGCACGACAAGTACTTTTCTCACAAAAGGTGGCCACTGCAAACCCTCTGCTCCCATTTGCACTAGCACAAAAACGAGGACAGTCGTCGGGAATAGAAGAGATCAGAGTCAGCTCCCTCCTCTGCCTACAGGGATTGTTAAATCTCTCAGAAGAGTCCTAATTAGTGTGCTATGAAGTATTCTGTGGTAGAATGCTCTTGGTCGCTCCTGATGTTATTGCACTTGGCATTAAATAATTAAAACTTTGCTGGAGAAAAGATGCAAGGGAAAGGCGGGGGACGGGAGGGGGAGAGAGAGGGAGAGAGCACACCAACATGACTTTTAAGCATAATGTCTGAGAAATTCGTATTTGTATTGTCATTCCTATAAATACACCATTTCACACTACATAGTCGTCGTCGGAGGGAACATGCACCTCCCCATCCCAAGTAGCTCTCTATCTACTAGACAAATCAGATTTTCTTTTAATTAAATGTTGAGAGATTTGGGGGAGACTCACAGAATGCCTGTTGTTGCACATGCTCGTAGCACTTCTTTCCTGCAGGGAGGATCAGACACCTTCCCTGAGCAGAAATTCATTAGTGTCCCTGAGTAGTTGGACTTGGAGATAAATCCTTTCAGCTAGGTTGCTGAAGAGTGCAAGCCGTCTAGGAGGGAGAGATTTATGCAGGTGATCTTGATGCTTCTGAAGTGAAAGTTTAACATGTGATAAGGCAGACGTTTGGCTGAATTATTTAACTTGATTAGGAAGCTGTAAGACAGAGGTTTGTATGGGTGCTCCTGGGTCTCTGCTCTATGAGATCACTATGTTGTTTTTCTCCTTTGGGACATGGCAACAGATGGAAAAGAGCTGCTCTATTTGATGTCAATCATGTTTGTGACTGAATGACCTATATGGTTCTACTGATACAGCTACTTAAAACCATACAATTGTACTGTTCGGGGTGTGGGAAGGTGGTTTCTGCTGTGAGTGAGACTTTTTTCTGAATTTAATGCTGGGTAGTAATATTTTTTTGTGCGTGTGTCTACATATAAAACATACTAGAAAGATGTGCTTGGGAAATGACTCTGGTGACAATTGTTTAGCTATATCTGTGGTCTCTGTAGGTGGTAGCCTAAGTATATATAGTTTTCAGAAACTGCATATTGAGGCAGTGATGAACATGTTCAATAATTGTTATTTCTGGGCTTTTTGTAATGCTTTAATAAGACAAAGGGATACCTGAATTTAATACTTTTCTGTGTGAGATTTAATATGTAATCTACTAATAAGAAGTTATCTTGTATCATTTCAAGATAGTAAGCTTTCTGTATTTATCAAAAGTTTGGGGGGCTTGAGAAAAGAAAGATCTTTTCTTGAGACTTCTAACATTGCCTCAGTCAGGCTAAAAACAACGTTTCGCTTCTTTTAAACCCAGGAAAAGGCAGTTACAATTAGTAATGTTAACTGAAGGCTTTCAAAGACTCTGTTACAGTCTGAGAAGGCTTCAGGGGTTAGGGAGGGCAAGGGCACAGTTTCCAGTGTTATGATCCTCTTAGTACAGAGCACTTAAGCTCATCAGTGCTGTGTTAAGACTTAGTTAACACCAGCCCTCAGAAATGGTGTTGGAAGTTCAACAGGCAGCACTTAAGAGTTGATGCGACCTCGGAGCTTCCGCATGGCACGAAAACCCTCCCTGGCAGTGGCTGATACACGTGCCTTAAGTGCTCTGGCTGCAGGTGAACCATCATGTTTTTGAAGAGAACTTGCTGTACAGCACCTCTAATTGTGCTGTTTGTGGCTAAATATTCAAAGTATCAAATATGCTTTCTCCGACTGAGTTACCTGGCTTGAGTCTGTCTGGAAATCAAAGTCCCTGCAACTTGCTAGACTCATATATACACTTTTGTATTCGAACATAATAATGTTCTTGATTTGGTGTATGCTCTTCAATCCATCATTATGCCAAAGGAGGATATATTTCAGTGTTGAAGGAAATTATCTCCGTATATAATTGTATTTTTTGCTATTCCTGTGACTCAGAGGCATATTTTAAGTGCAAAATAGAAATTTAATATTTTGATCTAAAGTGACAAATTCAAGGGAAAATAACTAAGCTCCTATTCAAGTGAATTCTGGCAAAACCTCTGGTGTCTTCTGGTGATATTCTGTCTGCAGCTGTGTTGTATAAACCAGATGGCACTGCAAAGCTTTACATTTAGCACACTCTTTATCTGTGATGCTGTGTGAAATTCAACTACAGTTACATTATGAAGACAGACTCTTCTGCACCTATCTGGAGTGGAAGAATAGGAAACTTCCAAACTTGAAGGAAAACGCTCTCGTTCCAAAGGGTAAAGATGATCCTTTCTAGTCTCAGTTTTGCAACACATCTTTATTTTCAGAAGTTCATATTGTGGTAAAGAGGTTCTCTTTAACTGAAATTAGCATTTGTCTCTCAGTGTGGTCATTGTGGAATTTAGTGTCTTTGGGTTTTACTAGCTGTGACTCTCTTCCGTGTCGAGATGTGCATACAGATACTAATAAGCAGCCTGCAGTGCTGTCTGCTCATCAGACCAAGGTCGCCACCACTCTTGCCTGCCTTCAAGGGCTGCTCTTTGACTTGGACTTTTCTCCAGGCCCTCACATGTGTTATAGATTTATTCTGGGGGTTGGGGTTGTCTAAGGAAACACCCGTCACAGCAAAGAGCTGCATCATCTCAAGACTTAGTTATGGCAATAGCTTTTCAACATCCCCTGTCTTGACAACTGCCATGTGCACGTTTCTTTGAAATCTCTGGGAAGTTGGTCTTTCGTGTATCCTAATGCTTGTAGCACCTCAGTCTTGACATTATTTTACTGCTGCCTCCTGGCCATGAGGTGAGCAAGAAACTGCATCCCATGCTCATCAGAACTGCGCTTTCCTGTCTGCCTCTTTCTAATTGTTCATTGCCCTTTTTAAATTGAACTGCAGGATCTTTACATCAATGATTATTCCTATCACTTACATCATACCTTGAGCAATGGTAGGAAAAAAATATGGAAAACCAGCTTATAAGTGAATTTGGAAAACGAAGTGATGAACAAAAATATTTCTTGCTGACTGTTTACCTCATCTTAAAAAAAATGTACAGATTACACCACAAAACTTGCTTAGTTAATAAGCTTGTCACATATGTAAAATTCAGCTATGCTGACGTTTGTTATAATCAGGAAATTATTAGAATACAGCAGATTTTAACTGCAACGTCAGTGACTCACTGAGCCATGAAATAGAGGATGTCAAGCCCTGGCCATGCTCTCTGCTTCCACTGCTCACCTCTCCAGTGTGTATGGATCCCAACGCTGAACTCTTGGGCTGGTGGGTTGCTGAGCTGAAGCAGGCTGTTAGGTATAAATCTGCAATTTATATTAGTCCATAGCCTGACTGCCTGGGTGACTCGGCTCTATTTTTTTTTTTTTTATTCCACAGTAATCTAAGTACCTTTTTCCATCCAGGACCTCCAAACTTATGGCACTAGTTTTTCTGCTGGATTTCAAGAGTATATTACTCTTGACAGTTTTTTCTTCTATTATTGCACTTATTCCACTGCTGCTTATTTCTGGAAACTCTTTAAAAGAGTAGAGATTTAACAGTGTAGAGCGGCAAGGTCTTGCACAAAGGTATCTCTCTCTTTCCTCCCCTAAACTAGATGTTATAATTTATGTCTATAAACATAAAGCCACCACATGAGAAAGAAATTAAGCTTGAAATTGCTTTAAAAACCCCATCAGTTTGTCTTAATTTTATTTATTTTTTCCTGCATAAGTAGTTTCATGAGATCTTTCAAGAAGGGCCATTTTTCTCAACAAAAGCTACAGGCGTTTGCTAGAAAAGTAATAACACACAAATCACCCTTCCTCTCCTGCAACCACTTCTTTTCCACCAAAAGTTCAAGGCTCTGCTTTTTCTACTTGTGCAAGTGTGAGGAGTTACACCAGCAGAAGTCGGTATTTATTTACAAAATCTGTAAGTAAACTGATTTTACTCATTACCTATCTCAAAACTTGCATTCATTCTCACACCAACGTACTCAAGCACAGACATGTGTGTGCCCAGACAGTCTTTCCAGGATCGCCTTGCTTGACACAAGACAAAAACCATCAACTATTGAATCCTATCTCCCATCCCATCATGTCTGTGAGCTTCCTGCATGGCAACAGCAAACTCATTTTTGGATTCAGACTCTTTGGAGTCCATAGCTGTTGTGCAGTGGGCCTTTGCTTCAGAATCTTGCCTGCATTAATCTCAGTAAATCGCAGGCGAGGTTGCTGTCTTGTTGTCTTGTTCCTGTTTGAGACAGACCCATCTACAGGACGACAGTGTTTTCCTGGTGGGTTAACTGGGCGAGGAGCAGGCTACGTGGCATTCGGTAACCCTGATGCTATTGCCCTACTTGCAGAGTGCAGGGTCTTCTGCCAACACGCGGTCTGCGGCCGTGGTTGTATCAGAGCGCAGGATTTCTGGTTTTGACAAAAGCAGCGCATTTCTCATTTGATTGCTGGGTATAGTTTCCTCTGTAATCAGTATAGGACATTCTTTCAAGTCTTGTTCTGCTGCTTCACCTGGTGTTTACATACACACATTTCTATGTGTACTTCATACCAATCTTTGTACTTCTATTACGAGTCTTTCAAAGGACACTTAAGCAATGTGCTGAACTGAGCAAATTAAATTGCATTAAAATATTAGCATTGTTAAATGCATTATATGGCAGCCCTGAGATACCACCAGTTTTATTGCCCTCCAGAATACAGTAACAATGAATTGTGTTAAACATGTAATTCTTCCTACCCAGATTGTGGCCTATAGCAGCTGTATTTGTCCCTTCCTTCTGCAGTTGCCATTTTCCCTCTAAACATTAAAGTCCCAGCTACACTTTTTCTTTTATGTTTGTCACAATTTTGTGCTGAAGACTTCTGGAAGACATGGAGACTTTTGGAAAACACAGTTATCCAAACGGTAGTAAAAGGTAATGCATGAATTCAGCCTTCTGCGTTGCTACTTCACTTACCTACGACATTCTTAAGCTTGCTGCAGTATCTTTAAGGCAGTAAGCTAACTTAATTGCAAAGTCAATGTTAAATGAATTTATAAGTCATGCACACTTTGCCCAAGTATCTTCTTCCATGAACTTGAATTGTCATGTTAATTCAGCTTTCTCCTAAAGGGCTTTGAGAGTGATAATCTGATTTTCTCATCTAGTTTCACATGTAACAGAGAAACAGAGATGACAAACTACTGGCCTGGAGCACAAAATGCTTCAAATGCATAACAGTATTATTTTAGGAGTCTTAAAATACAGTGAGCTCAATGTTTTCTTTTTTAAAATGTATTCAGAATGAATACCTGAAAAATATGCTGCATAATGAAAAGAGATATGAAGTGATTGCCTTGAGAATAACTTATAAAGATGACTTTTACCCCTCAACTCATGCTCTGTATGAAGCATTTCTCATACATATTAGTTTCCAAGTGGATTTTGGTGCCAATAAGTAGTGAGTCCTTGAAATGGCTAGAAGTACAGAAAGTTCTGCTCCTAGGAATGAAGAACATTTTCTTACAGAATCCCCTCCACTCCCCAGACTTATTCTGGAAGTAATCTGCAACTACAGTGGATAACCCACTCGAATTCGAATGGGCGATCAGTCCTATCTTGTCTGAATGCCCAAGGGGGCTGATATGCTCCTTAGTTATATGAAGAAGAGAGTAGTAAATAGAAAAATTCCAGAAGCTTTCCATTTAACATGGCTGTGATAATAACAGGAGTAAAGTGTCTGGTTCTGCTAGCTGTATACTTGATAAGGTGCACGTACAAAGTGACAGAAATTTGTGCAATATGCTCGGGTGTGTTTTCTGCTGCACTCCACAGTCATCTCACAGCCTGGGAAGGCATAGAAGCTTGGGGTAATGTCAGAACTCGAGAGAAGCAGATCTGAATGTTTCCTGGGAAGATCCTGAGAATATGAACACTGATGGCTGTGCAAACTGGGTGCAGAGTAACTGGGAAGTGGCAAAGAGAAGGTGCATGTAGAGATGACTTATCCTGTCGACCAGGTTTCTGTTCCGGAGGTGCTTCCCCATTTCAGAGCAAACTAACACTGTAGTGACACCCTTGAAACTCAGAAAAGCCACTGCATGGCTAGTGAGGCTTGCAAAATCAGTCTCAGCATCAGCTTTACTGGAAACAAAGCTGGCTCTCATATAGCACGTGGCAACTGAGTTTTCCAATACTGTCATTCTGAGAGAGATTACAACACTGGGTAGAGTGTCCTCAGGAATATTTGATAGTACAGTATAGAAATAAGTGTGCCTTCAAAAAACAGATCAGACCTTACGGCACTGGGTATGTCTAAATTCATATTCTTGGCTGTAAGAATATGGTACACGATCAGTGAAACTTTCAATGCATTGTGCAAAGTAGGTTCTGCATAGCATCTTTATCTCATGCTATTTTCTGAACAAGCCACCACTGGCACAATTTTCTAAAAATTTTGGTAGATTCTCCATCAGCAGTAACTTAAAAAAAAAAAAAGATAGGATTTTGGTGTCCTTTGAAATGCCCTGGTCAGGCAGGAATTAATTCAAGAAAATCCGTTGGTTTGACTTGAACAGGAGGGTCTTAGACATCATAATTGTGGTTCCCTCTGGATTTAAAATCTTTTAATCTTGACCATTAAGCATTCTTGAATATGTTGCCCTTCTGTGTCAGGTACCATACAGCTGTCGGTAGGATTCCAAGTTGAAGGGGAATAAATTGTCTTCTGGCCAAAGCTGTGTGCTGGGAGAACACTAAAAAGGGTAGTTTGTGTTTTGTCACATGAAGGGAGTTCTCTGTTTCTGGCCTCCTGGCCAAAAATCCTAAAATGGTTCACTATTAACTGTTGTACTGAGAGAGATTTCCTTTCCTGGTGTTTTCATCTGGTTGTAACAACAGGCAGGATGCTTGTGCAGATTTCCTCTTCTTTTGTGATAAGGAAGACATTTCTGTGTTAACGGTGGAGGGACATGATTCTCTAAGATTTTGTGGGTCAGACTTATCTTTCATTTTTTATTTTGACATTTAAATAAGAATGCCACTTATGTGCAGAATTCTTCTTGCCAATGCCAGACTTGCCTACAAAGACCCAGTATCTATTTTCAGATATGAATATTATAGATGCAATGCTCTTAATTGTAACTGAGATTCTGTTGCTTTTAAAAAAATAAATTAATGAAGTCTATTGCCCTTGTATCTGTCTCTCTTCCAGCATTTTTTTGGTGGTAAAGAGTACTATAAATGATAGCTGAATCTGGTAATTAGACAAGACTTCCCTTTTCTGTTCTGCTTTTTTTTGCTGTAATGCATTTTGTCTGTTTACTGGCTTGAGGTCCCTTCCCCCTGTGAGACTTATCTTTTTAATGGCAGTCATTTTTAACATGCACAATTTTTCTGTAAGCATGACATTCACTATCTCTATAATAACAATCATTTGGCTTATGATTTAAACCATTACAGCAGTGTACCATGCTGTGAGACTCAAATGCTGGCTTCACTTTTACATTGTTTACTTTCCTATCAGCATGTTGACAGTTCATAACTCTTGGCTACTTCCACACTGACTGCAATTTCTGCAAAGCTCTAGTGGAAATAAAGAACTCCATCAGACAATTGGGTTTTTTACCATTATTTGCCTAAGCGTGCTGTAGACTTGGTAAACTCCTAGGAAGATACTGAGCTAGATAGTCATTCTAACAGGGTATGAATTTGCTAGTAAAGCGTGAAATAGGTGTAGCATCATTTTTTTAAAACATATCTTAAGTGTAATAGACAAAGATCAGTTAAAACCTTTCAATAACATAAATGTGAGATGGGATATATTAAGTACTAAACTAATATACTGACTTTCGGCTGACCGATTTCTTTTTTTTTTCCCCCTTGTTCCACCCCTCCCTTCTCCCTGCCATGAAAAATACTGCTCCATTTGAGGGATGCTTCTTTACTTGAACATTTAGCCATGATGCTGTTTGAGAGTGAAGAAAACAGAAGGGTCTGGTTTAGAGGAGATGGTTTTGTTTGGATTAGTGGAATTTATTTTTATTCTCTAATGGGTCTACAGAGACCTTTGTTCCCTGCAATCATTTTACCTATTTGTCCCGCTCTTCAGTTTTCCAACTAAATCTCTGAAGTCAGCCCAGCCAGCAGGAACATGAGAGTGCATTGCTAGGAAAACTCATCTTAGTGCAAATGACTCTGGAAACTTAGCACGAAGAACTCGTCAATATGAGCAAATGACTAGGGTTTTGTTTTTCAAGAGGTTTATAACTTGGATAAATTGAGTGGAGCTTTTTACAGCTGTTTCTCAAGTCGTAGCTCTGCCGTAAGATTCTCAACCACATTTTGAGTCCTGTCCTATTTCAAAGAAAAGATCTAAAGAATTTTTTACGTGGAAAGGAATTATTATTCAAAGATATCCAACCTGAGGTGTACATACTTTTAACCTGGGCAGTGTTTTATGAGGCAGTTTCTGGTCTGCATATTTTAATCTTAATGAGCCTTCCTTACAATACACACTAGTAGTCTGGTCTTCTATACATGAAAGTGTAAATGTTGGTATAGATCAAAAATATATATTAAAGCTGAAAATTTTTGTTGTACTCATTGTGCATTTTTATTCCTTTTCGTAATTAGAGTTTGTTTCTTTTGTAGCAACTGTGAGTTTTTAAAATGGAAAATAGAATGAGGGAGAACTTTTTGTCTTAAAATTGGTCGTATCTGCCTGTCATAAGCAGTGCAGAGTCAGAATTAGGTTTATGGAAAGATAAATTTATTTAATAAAATCTCATTTTCCAGGCTTTAATACTAATGAGCTGGGGAGTTTATACTTTCAGATACTACTAAAGACTTACAGGTATGTTACGCTATACATGAGGACAGTGTTACACAATTATACCACAAGTTTGCCTTGCTTATATTTAAGCTTCAGGAATTGTGTGATTATACCTTTTTAAGAAAACATTTCCAGTGTGTTTAGTTGTAGATAAAAAGCTTGAAATTGTGTTTTGAGTATTTATTTTAAAGGCTTAAAACCTAGAGAAGTTAGAAATATTTCAGAATGGTTTTTAATAAATCTTATATTGGGAAACTTACTGAAAATTTCTGAGTGCCTGGAGTTGTAATGTACTTTTTGCATATGGCAAGTATTGTTCATAATGAATGGGCATGTACCTGTATTTTTTTAGGATAGGATTGCAGGGGCAGTGTGGGTGGATTTCATTTGAGTCTGCTTTTTGTTAGATGACTTCTTGTGTACCCTGAGGGCACCATGCCCATTCTTGATGTCTGGAGGAGAAAATATTTGGGAGTTTTGTGCCCAGCCCCCCCAATTTCTTAACTTCCTTATTAGCATTTCAGTGAAGTTGTACAATATAAATTGATGACAACTTTTAAAGAATATTTTATACGATTTTACAACTTGGATCATGTTAGTGTAGAAACTTTTCTAAACTCTACTTCCCATTTATCTTGTATTCTAGCATCTGAATTCATATTCATGTAAAAGTAAGTGGGTAGGAGGTGGGTAAGGAAGAAAGTATTCTTGAAATATTATTCTTCCACTTGGAGTTTGCCTTTGCTTTTCATCTTGAAATTAAAATTGATGGACAGAGAATAATTTGTGTTAATGCAGCTGTTATTCAGTTTGAAAGATGACTAACGGGAAGACAGTGCTCTTAGCTGGGGAACAAAGGGTGACAAATGTCATTCTGCACATCAAGTTTTTCCAACACTGCCTCTGAAGCAGACGGTACACTAGCTTAAAAAAAAAAAAAAAAAAAAGAAGAAGAAAAAAAGAGCATTTGAACCAGTACAGTGTCAATATGCTCGAACAGTCTCCTAAACCTCTTGTCATCTGTGATAAGGACATCAATAATAGTCATTGTCAACCTTCATTAAGTTCAGATCTTCCATTTTTATGTCCCTCAGGATGTTTTTCATTGATATTTTCCCTGGAAAGAGAATAGGCCCTACATCAGGCTAGTGTATTAAGCTTGATTCCTTTCCTCGGGGCTCTTAGTACAAGAGAAACAAATTATTTTAATTACTCTTTTTCTGTTTTGTTTCTTTTTTTTGTTTGTTTGGTTGTTTGGTTTTTCTTTTGAGTTCCTCTTGGGTGTTTAACCTGTTTCTAGATGCAGAAGAACCCTTGCTTATTAATCCATATAATAAATGCTAAGAAAATGGGAATGTTCCACTCGAAAACAAATTAAAAGGAAGATGTCAAGAAAATTAAATCCATGCTTCCCCTTCTCCAGGGATTTGTCTAAACATCGTTGTTGATATTCCTTAGTTTACACATGTCTAGAGTTAGTTTTTTAGATTCTCATTAGCTTTTGCAGGTTGAGCTACCAGTGACCAGCATCATGTGAATTCTTTAGTTTTTTCCAGAAAAGACAACTAGAAAGATAAAATTCCTGACTCTGGATTGAGTTTGAAGTCTTTTCAATCATGGGAGGTAGGTGGTTTGGACAACGGACGTTATATGTTCAAAACCAAGTGGCTTAGCTCACTATTTGACTTCTATTGAAGGAAGAGAAGGAAATTATTTCTAAATTCATTCAGTGTTATATTCTTTTCAGCACTCTCAGCAGTTCTTTCCAATGTGAGGAGAAAATATACCATGACAGAGGAGGAAGGTTCACACAATCAACATTGCTACAATTAACAAGGATTTATATATATTTTACGTGAAGTTTTAGGAGTCCGTGACTTGAATTGTTGCTCCTTTTGAAATTATTTTCTATACAATGAACTATTTTTCTGACCTTTCACACACAAAAAAAAAAGAAGAGAGAACTTATCCCAAAAATATTGGGAAGAAAAAGCACACTTTCCTGAGGCTGCAAAGAATTGAAACCAGGTATTAGGTCCAAAGACATTTCTCATATTTTATGTTAATGTATATTTTTTAATCTAAAATTCAGAATATCAAACCATTTTAGGGAGCTGGTTTCTCACGCCTTTCACTTACAAATAAAACTGTACAATCTAATGCTCAGCCTTGCAAAGTCACTCTGAGAACAGAGGTGTTCTCATAACTGGCAATTTTATACTTCAGAAAGCATTTTGGTGCCAGTCCAGCAGACCTCTGTAATGTATTTGCACAAGCTAGCTTGTAAATTATTATTTAAATTTTATGTAACTTTTACTATGGATTTGGTGGTGTTACACTGACAGTATTGTTTCTATTTACCCCAAATTTGAGCATGTTTAGTAAAAAACAAATTACATCACAAAATAGAAATAGGTCTATTACAAAATCCCTTGAACTGGATGGCATTGTCTGCTTTCAACTAGATCTACGAAAACCCCATCCTTTTTTACTATAACTTGTCCAGCTGAGTTGAATTGCACGTTCAGGTTCAGTTAATAATCCAGCTGATAGTAAAGCTTGTTAAAGAATGGAATATACTTCCAGCCTGGTTATAAATAAGTCTGCTCACAAATTATCATAAATCTGAAATGAATTTCCAACAAATCTAGACTAACCAATTTCAAATATGAATAGCTGTAAAGTTTGCGTAATCTTCATTATGGCTGGGAGATATCTGAGATCCTGAGATCATAATTTTGCATGCCAGGCAAAGAATTTTGTGAGTAGAAAGACACCTCTGCTCAATGTAGGACCTGGGGTACATGAAATAGTACTTCTTTAAAAATATCTATCAGTGGAGTTCCATATATTAGTTAATTTCTTTGCTTGTTTGTGAGGTTTGTTTGTTGGGGTTTTGGTTGGGTTTTGGTTGTTTTTTTTTTAATGAACTTTGATCAACCAATCCCACCCGAAGTTTCATTAGTGCAGTGTTTGCAGAGCTCAGGAAATTCCTTTCTCTGGTGTCACTTTTAAGAGACTCTTCAGGTGGTGAATGTACTCATCATCCTTCTTTTGTCAGTGTTACGGGACTTCATTACAGTGTGCAAGCACTTAAAAGGGCAATACCTACTGTGTGAAAGACCTGTGCAGCTTATGAAAGGAGATACCCTATAGTGTCATTATGAGTCGTCAATGCAATTGTACCTCAGGCCATTCCCACAACGTATCTAATTCTGTTCCCCTCTGACCCCTTTCATACCAGAAAATGGTAGAATTGTGCAGTTGTGTCTTTGAAAAGTGGCGTGGAGCCTGTCACAATAGATTCCTTATAATATCATACAGCATATTGAGCTAGACCTACAGAGATTTTGAAAGAGGTGAAATTATGCTGATCATCATATGGGAGAGTTAAGTCTTGTCTTCAGTCTTAAAAATAAAACATGGGCGTTTTGGAATTTTTTTTCCATTGAAAGCCACTCTATAAAATGACACATGAAATGATCATGAAAGTCAGTGCAGGCCTGAAAATGCACCGCATCTTTAAAAATAGTTCAAATCCAAGGGTTCTGCATGAACCTTTCTAACACTAGAGTACTGTCTGACCCAAATCCACCAAAGGGACTGCACTCTGAGAAGCCACTTAAATGTCTCTGGCATCCACAGTAGTGCAACACGCTAAGAGTTTCTTGCATGTGTGAAGAAATTGGAAAGACGCTATTGTTCTCTAATATGGCTTCTAATTAACAGACAACTTAAGTATTTCTCTTAGGGTGGACCGGAACGGGTGTATGCGACAGAGCGCTTCCTCATCCCCAGCGTGGATACACATAATCTAAATTTGTTACCTGAAGCATGTGTTGGTGGGAGGGTAGTCACTGTGGCGTCTGGTCACATCCTCCGGCTATTGCAGAGAAGGGATGGAGCCAAGGTGTCCGAGAGGAGGGAGGAACACTGCAGGATCCTGCTGGGTGGAGTTTAGGGAGGACAGGCGTGCATGTGAATCTTAAATTTATATGCAGGTAAGCACTTCCCTTCCTCACCTCGCTTACACACTTCGCTAAATGCAGATTTAGTGCCTGATTTTCTTCTTGTTACATAGTTGTGAGGGCACGTAGTCTAGAAAATCTTGAATCGCTTTACTCCTTTTTCCTCTACCTTCCCCAGTTTAAAGCTATAGTTCCTGGGAGAAGGCACAGGAATCTGAAAGCAAAATTATGTTCACCTCTTGGCTTTCTGTTGTAAGCATAATATTCAGAGTGGTTTTGCCATATTAATATGTAGTTTATAATTGTTAATATTGCCAGTGATTTTCCTGATGAGCCTCTTAACTTTAAGCAATGCTGTGACTCAATCCCTTTCCCTGTAGCATTAGGAACTAATTTGACAGTTGCTACAGGCAAAGCTGCAAGATGACTCAGATTGTCAAATGTCCTTTGTCCTCACAAATGCAAAATCCTCCAGCCAAGTTTCAAATGCAATTCCATTTTATTCTAATTTATTGTTCATTTCTCTTCTTGACATAGCCGCTCCCTAACAAGTCTGTACATCATTACTTAAATGCTTGCTCACAAAGGACTGTTGTCAATCACTGGCACAGAACATCAAGCAGAAAGAATGTCTGATCAAACACATTTTGAAAGGTCTGCCACAACAATAGAGAAAAGCTGAATCAAACGGGGGGGAAGGGAAGGGCTAAACAAGACTTATTTGTATCAAGCATATGAGATTATTTTAAATAGGCCTAAGACTCTGAAAATTATGTGGAATTAATTCTTTTCTAGATACTTCTTAGAGTGCATATTTTTTGAAGCATTGATGATAATGCAAGTGGTGGATAAAACGCTAATACCAATGAGCATAGCAAAAATGAACCATCAGACCATTCAGACCTTCCTGGGGCTGCAAAGAACCTTGGAGTCAGACTGAAAATTACTAAAAATAAAAAAAGAAATGGTTGCTCTGGGGGGGAATCAATCCTGGGTCATCTGTATTAACAGTAATAAGAGCATTTTAAATAATCATGATTTTTCATTGCATCTTCTTGAGTCATGATCTTGATTTTATGTATTTTAAAATGCCCACAATAAAAGAACATCCGTGGTTCAGTTTTACAAACAATATGCTTGCTTTTAATTTATTCTAAGATATAGTTGTTCTTCATATAAGGGATCAAAGCCTCCATCAGTTCAAGAGGTAAACTACACAAAGGAATTGATCAATTTTAAATTCGAAATACTAGAATAGATTTTTCATTTTGTGTACCTCAATGGAAGTAATTAGATTTTTTTTTTTCCCCCTAATCTGAGAGGAATTTAACAACTGTGTATAGCCTTGAACTTCCCCTGATCTCTGCACTGTAGCTGCATACAAATCAATAACACACTTCACTTACAAGAGTTTGTGTCCTTGTCAGCTCGAAATTCTGGTCACTCAGGGCTGGCACACTGACGGTGAGCTCTGCACATCTCTGAATTTGTTTATCACTCCTGGTGGGGCAGGGAATGGGAGTGGGAGGAAAATAGCAACGGTTGTACGATTCTCTGCCAACCCTACTTCACCCCAAATGTTAAAAAATAACAAAGTCTTTCTCACAAATGGGAAAATGTTGCAATCCCTGAAGAATTTTTGGTATGACATTCCCCTGAGGATGGCTGGGCGGGTTGGGCAGCAAGAAGAGCTGCCTGTGGGCTTCAGTCGTACTGAACAGGGGTCCTGCTCTGGGCACTGAGGCAGGAGACCAAAAGGAAAACCAGTATGTGATAATTGAATATAGCAGTAACTCACATGCATAAAGAGACAATAAAATACAGATAGTGTTGTTTTATCTCTAACTTTTACTTGCCCGTCGTGGTTTAACCCCAGCCAAATGCTAAGCACCACGCAGCTGCTCACTCACTTCCCCCTACAAAGTGGGATGGGAGAGAGAATCAGAAAAAAAGGTAAAAACTCGTGGGTTGAGATAAGAACAGTTTAACAGAACAGAAAGGAAGAAACTAATAATGGTAATGATAAGAATAATAAAATGACAATATTAATAACAAAAGGATTGCAATATACAAGTGATGCACAATGCAATTGCTCACCACCTGCCGACCGATGCCCAGTTAGTCCCTGAGCAGCAATTCCCCCCAGCCCCGCTTCCCCCAGTTTATATACTGGGCATGATGTCACATGGTATGGAATACCCTTTTGGCCAGCTGGGGTCAGCTGTCCTGGCTGTGTCCCCTCCCAAATCCTTGTGCCCCTCCAGCTTTCTCACTGGCTGGGCATGAGAAGCTGAAAAGTCCTTGATTTTAGACTAAACACCACTGAGCAACAACTGAAAACATCGGTGTGTTATCAACATTCCCATACTGAATCAAAAACATAACACTATAGCAGCTACTAGGAAGACAATTAACTCTATCCCAGCCGAACCCAGGACAATGCCTCACTGTGAAATTGTCTTTTAAATTGCTTTAATGTAACTCCCTATGTTGAGGGTTTTTTTAAGTAAACCAAAACCCCCACCACCTCCATCGTGCGAAACTGAAATATTTAGATGGTCCATGGTCCACCGTTTGGCTTTATACACAGATTCTTTTGATGAATTGAAAAGTTGAACTAAAATCATTATGTATGGCTAAACAGAAGTACTTGAAGTACATGAATATTCTTGAGGTAAAGTTACAGGACACCTGGCTGGGAAGCACCATCAGTCTCAGAAGAGCTGAGCAGTTTATGAGACCAGCACGTTGTGTGTGTGTGTCCCCTAAACTAAAATTGAGAGGAGATCTGCTATTTGAAGCAAGTCCTCTACTCTCCCCTCCTTCAGTATTTTCTGAGGCTTCTTGGGTTTTTTTTTTTCACCATTTGCTTGTTTGTTTCCACCTGGTGATCTGGAGCCCCCCCATTCTCTGGTAAGAATGTGGACATATTGCACAATCCCAGCCATAACAATAATAATAATAATAATAAATTAGTAGTAGTAGTAGTAGTAATCTTATTCTGGGAACCAGCCACTAGAGGTGAAGGGACTTCTGCTGAAAGTGAAGTCTTACTGAGCATGAGAAAAGCTGGGACCTCAAGTCTTGGACTCAGTGGCAGGGTCTGGAGTATACTGCTGTGACTGCAGCCTGAACCAATGCTATAACATGGCTATTCATGGGGTAAATTACAACATAAATATGCTATAACCTTTCTAAAAGGCTCTGTGGAACCTTTGGGATACCTTCATCTAGAAACTGGTGGCACAGTTAACAGCATCATTAACGGCAGAGATTTGTAGCTTTAGTGGCATTGGAATTCATCCATGATAGAGTTTAGAATAATGAAAGATAATATAAGTATCGGGAAAGGTAATGGAGAAATAAGCTACATTTTTGCAAGGGTTGAACTCAAGCAACGGAATCCACTTCATGGAGGGGAAAAGCTACCGTAGCATTCTCTCTTTATAATTTTATTAAGCGGATTATGTCTTGTCTTATCTCATAATATGAAAAAAATAAAATAATTATTCAAAGATACCATCAAAGAAACGAATGATATCCAGAATCAGTGGGAGATCTTTGGTAAACCTGAAACACAACTGTATCCTTACAGCATCAACTAAATTTTTGAACAACCTAATCTCACCATCTCAAAGCTGGAAGACATTTCATTAGTTTACCTACTAAAAAAAAAAAAAAGAAAAAAAAAGAAAAAAACTTCCAGGAAAATATCAATAAAATTAATGGAAGTGTAAAATCTGTTCAGGAATAGCTTCAAATTTACACTTCTATGAAGAGAAAAAAATAATTTACTAACAGTACATTTCTTGCTTTTGTTGGTGACTGTTGGTTAACTTAATTCCTTGGAATACTGCAGATCCAACAGTATCAGCATTAAAACGTTCTAAATAAGTTGCATAACTTAGCCTGTGCTTGTGCTCCATTCACAGAGTATGTTGATTTAATAGCTAGGGTTGTTGGTAGCTTAGGTTCTGTTTTGAAGTGCCTTTTTTTCCCCATGTAGAATTGGAGGCTCTGAATTGAGTCCTGGCTTCACTTCAGGGATCAGAAGCTCGAGGAACAGGAATAAGTACCATTTGGATTGAATAGAAAATGTAATATATATTAACAGTGGGTAAAATTGAGCAGCATCAGCTGGAAAGGGAGCAAAGCAAAGTGCCAGTGTTAAGTGATGTATTGGTTTGATTTATATTGGAAGAGAAAATTGCTGGTAGGTTTATTTTATTGAAGAATTAAGTAACAATCAGAAGAGTTTTTAAAAAAGTACAGATTGCATTTGAGTTAACAAACCATAAAACTGATTCAGTGCTACAAAAGTGGATAACCATTGTTTTATTCTTTTCTTAGTTTTCTTTTGGAGATTGCATGAGTCACTATTCTGTCATAAACTAAGGTCTTAAAAGTGAGCTTGAGACAATAAAAAGAAAAGCCTTAAAATATTTTCCTGGGATTAAAAGATTGATTGATTTACTTTTAGCTCATCTGAGCTTGGCTGTATTGACAAGGTCAATATTTAAGTCATTTTTTCATACCATTATAATAACTGGCTGGGGAGAAGATAGAAATTTCTTTCATTACACCTCGAGCAGAGAATGGATTGAGATGTAAAAGTGAACTTTTTTTGTAAAGTGATCATCTCTAAACAGCCATAGTTAGCTTCCAGGCTGGGGAAATCCATATGAAGGAACAATTAATGGTTCATAACACCACCAAACACATATTTATTGCTGGGGTATTTATTTTCTGCCCTTTTTTTAAAATGGGAATCAGTCCATAAAACTCTTTTTAAGCAAACTGGCTGTTTAAATTGTGGTTAAAAAGGCTTCTGGACTAGATAAGGTTGTTGAATGGTCTTGCAAACTATGTATTCATATACTTTAATTCTAGAATGCCTAGAAAGCATCAGAAATACTGTATGTGCAGGCAAAAGCCTTCTGCAGTAAGTCTAGCACTTCTTAATAGTAGTAGCTTACTGCAGTGAACATGTATTTGTGCAGGAAATCCTATGAAAGCTTATACAGAGAAAAATTATCCAGTATCATTGGCCTTACCCAAGCTGCTATTCGTCCCCTTTATCATTCCTATTCCCTTTGATATTCTTGCTTCTACAGTATGAAAACTAAAAATTGTTTCACTCAGGAGCCTGAGGGCTGCTCTGTGTGTTACCCTGAAACATAGTCCCATCAAGAGCTAAACCCTTCCAATAATTTAAAAATAAAAGATTTGGCAAAAGGGTTAATTCTGTTAAGAAACAAGTCTCTCGGCAAATGGTCAGGCTAAAATGTAGCTTTTAGCATCAAGCACTACATGTACTGTTCGCAGAATAAATGGGTTTACTTAGCACATATTCCTCACCTCTTAGAAACTAAGAAGAAAAAGCAGCAATTCTGTTAAAATCCAACTCTTCCCCTGTCTTGATTCCAGGTACTCTAAAAAAAACCATTCCCTAAACTGATTGACTTTCATCAAGAGCTCTTTCAATGTCACAGAAATAGATTTCATTGGTTTTGACAGCCTGGCTTGATGCTAAGCTTGTATCAAAAACCTACCAACAGGAAAAAGACTGCTGAGTTGAACATAATGGTCATATTAGGGGTTTTTGCTGTGCCTGTCTCTGTGGTGGATGTGATTTCCTCTATTTTGACCCCAAGAAGCTTGTACAGCAACTCATTTAAAGTTCGTGTCTTCAAAAGGAAAATAGTGGAAATAGGAAAAGCGAAATGATCAACTGTGCTTTTACTTTGAGTAGCCCTCCCACAGTCTGTGAGCTCTGTGGGGGAGCAAGAGATGGGAAATCAGCGTTGCCCTTAAAACAGAAGAAATGTTTTTCTAACATAATATACATGAAGCACTTCAGCATTCCCACTCTCTGTAAATGACTGAAAGACAGTAGGTGCAAAATCTAACGATGTGGCGAGCTCTTCTAAATCTCTGCCCTCTTCAAGCTTCCCATGCTCTTGTTGTCTTTCCCTGTACACTTAGCATTATGTGGCCTCCTAAGGGTCTGTGAATAATACACCTATCAGCAGCTTTCACGTCTTCTGAGAATCTTCTCATTTTCTAAAGCAGTTTGGATCAAGGGTGTAATTGAAACAATACACTGAACTAGTATTTTTATACTGGCCACTCTGAAGGTCTGGTCCCAGATTGAATGAGCTATTACATATTTCTCTATCATTTTCTTTTTCTATACAGTCATTGAAAAACCCTGTAGAAACAGACTAACACCTCGTCTGAAGCCGTGATCGCTCCCCACACTCATATTTTCCTCTTTGTAGTCAATCAGCAACATCTAGCAGTGCAAACTTGGGGAAGGAAATATGCTCTCTCCGTCATGTACCTGGAGTATTTCCTATATAAAGCTGAGGAAGAGCTATAGTCCTACCTTCTGTTTCTTCCCCAAAGTCTGGTCGATGACAAGTTCATAGCTATAGTCAATAAATCGTATATATGTACACGGCCTCTCTGTGCAAGCAGTTCATTTGGTGGTGACGTCCCCTTAGGGTGTGATACTGAGAGCTGTCTCCATGGCAGAGTGGGAGCACTGGGAACACAATAACTAACAAGCAAAATCCACTTTTGCCTCCTACTCTTCCCACCCTCAGTAAACTATCCTGGTTTGGAAAGAGAAGAACAAAACCAAAACTATAGCCTCTATGAAACTGTAGCAACATCTTAAAACTTCACAATTTATTCACGTCTGCCGGGTAATGTTTATACTACAGTTTGCTCAAATTTTTGCCGAAGAAGCAGAACGAAGTTATACTTTTATCCTTAGCTATGATTTTTTGAGAGCGTGACTCAGGTGTGGAAGGGAACTTGGGTTTAATATTTGAGCTTGGTGATGACGTGTACAAATCTGTTCCCTTAACGCTTTTCTAGATTTTTTTTTTTTGAAACTTTTTTTCCCCCCCTAGTTCATACAGATGTAAAACTTCTCATGTGGGATGTGGTTCAATTAGTGTAGACAGATACAGTTAATTGTTTAAAAATACATTTTAAATGGTGTTATTTGTTACAAATAAGTTGAATTATAAACAGCAAAATTAAGCTTGGTACTAATTTCTCTTGTGTTCCTCCCAGTTGGCAAAAATAGAAAATGGCTAGTCAGCTTTCCCATTGTTTACATAGTTTTGAGTTTTTAATTAACATAATCTGCTTATTGCAATGTAACTGCTAATTGCAGCTGGTTGAAGGAGAGGGGTACAAATTGCTGTGTTTATGTGGTAGAAGAAGGAGCCAAATAATTAGGGAAACTGTTTCCCATATAGAAAATGATAATATTTTCTTTCTTTACATGGAAACATAAATAAATCTGTGACCAACTGTTTAGACACAATTTAAAAAGCACTGTAGCAAAGCAAAGAACTTCAATACATTCAGATTGGTCCATTTCTCCATCAACTTGCCTGAACACTTTTTGCTTTTTAATGAAAACGAAGCTTGTGTTAAGAAGAACTCCATGCTCAGTTTCTGAGGATTTAGGGCGATGTCCTCAAAGGCTCACTGGTCTTCCCCAAGGCCACCCTGCAGGAGAGCTCTAAAGGTGCAGCAATACCAACTCCAGACTTTCAATATCTGAGACCGTTGCTGGAGTTTCTCTGAGTCTTTACAAGGATGAGTGTAAGTGTATGTGAACATTCCAGGGCTTAATTATTAGTCTCTTAATTATTTGCAATTAAAATGATGACTGTTTAGGCACTGAGTATTTCTACTTATTTTCCCCCAAACTGGAATGTTTTTAGCAAGGAAAAAAAAAAAATCAATGGTTTTGGTATGCGTTCAGATGATAGGCCTGGCTTTAACCATGCTTTACTATTACATATAACTCTGCAGGGGACTCTTAGGCAAAAAGAACCATTAATTTTGACTTTTTCTGCAAACATAAGCAACAGAACCAAACTTAATTACAGAACTGAGTTTTGTCCCAGCCATATAATCCAATTTTACTCTTCTTCACACTTCTACTGCAGCCAAATATGGTAAAGGTTATTAAGTATTCTAATCTCGTAAAGTAAAAAGGAACAAAAACGGATGCTGTTAAGATGACTAGGTTCTCTTCAAACACAGCAAGATTTACTTTATGCTAGAATGAACAATGATTAAGAAGGTTTGACTGTATTATTAGGAACCTTTAATTGCAAAAGGAGCAGCAGCTATGTGTTTTGTAAAATGTAATCGAAATAATTTGCAGTAGCAAATTAAATATATTCATGAGTAAAAGTTCCAAATATTTTATCTGTTGACCTTTACCATACACTGTAAAATTTTAGTATTGGTGCTATTGTATGACTTCAGAAACAACCACGCTGAAATGTATGGGCCTGATTCAGATTTCACTTACATCTAATGTAATTCTTTTGAAATCTGGAAGCAACTCTTGATTGTCAATGCTGACAGGTAATTGGAATCATGCCTTATGGCTCAAAGATTGTCCTTATGCCCACGATAATACTAATTTCTGAAATTAATAAAAAGGACAATGCTTATTGATCTATTTCAAATTACACACTCTATGTGCATTTCTAGGCTTGGCACCTGAGTCAGGGAAATGGGTGATGAATTGATGATAGGATTAAATGGTTCTTGTAAAGTTTTTTTTCTTCAAATCATGGTTACTAATGAAATGTCTATTCCTTTTATTTTCCCCCAAATAGTGTCAGATATGTTCATAATGTTCCTCTTAACAGGTACAGTAGACAACATTTATTGTCCTGAGACATATCTAAATACATTTAGTACACATATTGGGCTCACAATATTATTGTTCTCTCCTCCTGCTTCCAGAAAAATAAAGAAATCCAAATTTGTAATGTATTGAAGAATTTAGAAGAATCACATAGTTTCAGTGTTCCCAGCACAGAGCTTGAAGCTGAGATCAAAATCCATATTTGTACTGTATTGAAGAGGTTAGACCCTGTATCTGAGACTGGTGAACAGTATAAAATGTTTGCTCGTGTAGCTAAAATATGTGTCCGCGATTTATTAATAAGAAAGACTGTGTTCTTGAAATCCTAAAATAGTCTTTTCTAACGTCTTATACATCCTTTCTTCAAATAATGTTCACAGACTCAGCAAAGTAATATATCAAGTGTGCATGCACGATCACCAGTTGCATAAAACAGGTTCCACCTGTGTTTGAGCTGACAAAGAGAATGTCTACATGCTTGGTATGAGCCAGCAGATTCATGAAAGGGAAATCAATTAAAGGTTATTAAATACAAAGACATCTCCCCTGGGTCTGGAAGTCTGACTTGCAAAGTATTGGTGGCTCGGAGAATAATTACTTCATGTTTGGCCTGTTCGTATTTCTGCTGTGAGGTCAGCACATGTTAAGGAGTAGCTGAAGTTGTCACGCATGGATAAGAGAACACATTTTTAGTATGTGCTGTCTGTTTTTCAGCTTGCACTAGGAAGTTGTTGCAGATACTCTCCTACCAAAAAAAAGAAGCTTTGAGTTTAGAGTTCTGTTCCAAAAGAGCATATCTAAATTTCTTTTCCTTATTTCTTCCGTTTTTCTAAAAATAAGTTTGGACAGGTGTCACAAAGAGAAAATTTAATCAGGACATAAAGTTTTAAACCCTCATAATTTGTTCTTTAATTCGAGCTCTGGGATGGAAACTACCCCAATTGAAGCTAAGATGCTGTAGATCTGTCTACAAGCAAGCCAAAATCTGGACCTTTCTGTATTTTTTAGTATTAGCTATTTCCTCAATGATTTTCCACCTTTTCTTCCTACAGTTTATGACACCAAGCTTGTTAGCCCATCTCGCTGAAGTAAGCTCAACACTTCATTCCTTCTCTGTGTTCATTTAGCAGCAGTACCAAGCAAAGACTGCAGGTGTAAGGTGTAACCTGGCTTCTCCGACCGCGTTTTCAGAGCTGGCTCACGCCTGGCATTGCAGCAGCAGTGGTGACACTGCGCATGGGATGCAAACGGTTTCGTGGTCAAGCAGAAAGCTCCGAAGAAAAATTGTTATTGCAGGCTTTGGCGTTTCTGATTCTGCCAGGCTGAGGCCAAGCGATGTTTACTTTCAGAAAACTTTTCTGCTGTTGTTGGCTGCATAGCGCTTAGCAAGGTGCTCTTAATAAAGCAGCTGTCAGCTGTGAGAGAGCGCTGGTGTTTATAGTAAGATTTAACTCAGTCTGATGCTACAGAAGAATCTCCTGATGAATTGTGTTCAGTAGTTTAGCAGAGGATAATAGATCCTGAAAAAAATCCTAAAATGACCACTAATGCTGTTTTTCAGGAGAGGCAGTTCTCCTATTTACAGGGTATGAAGAGGGGTGATAGAGTGCTTTTAGATGATGAAACAACTCTTAAAACATCCTAATGACCTCAGAATACTACCTTGCCCCCCTCTTTCTGGTTCTTTATGATTCCAATCTCCTTTGAGTGAAAATGCTACAATGAAATATATTATCCCTTTTGTCGAAATGACAGAGATAGAACACTTATCAAGCAATTTAAGAGATGCAACTGAACCTAATCACTCCTGAAATCAAAAGAAGTAAAAGGGAAATTCTTTTTTCCCTCCTTTTCACTGGTAATGAATGTGAATACTTAGTTTTGGACTCCTTTCACCATTCTGCCTCAATAAATGAGTATAGGCAGGGAACAGATCTTCACATCGCTACACTGCTCCCAGCTTAGTGCTGCCACTCCTTTATCCTCTGCTCCATTTCTCTAGTGCGTCATCAACTTTTTAAGTGGTTTTGCAGAAGTGGTTATCAATTGGTTCAGTTTTCAGAATAGTTCTTCTGTAACTATGCTGATGAAAACGTAAGTGTGAGGAGAAAAAAGACCTTGTGTTTCAAATGAGTACATATTCTTGATCTACAACAGAATCCCTTAAATTTTGTTTCAGTTTTTTCTGTCTGCATAAATGGGTCATTCAGCTTTTTGCACAACAAATTCTTGGGACCATGACTGCTGTTCTGCCCACAGGGTAATTAGTAGCTTAACTATCAACTGGTTAGAGACAGGATAGTTTAAGCAGGTCAAAATTCCTTGTAGATCAGTATGGTTGAATGCCTTATTTAAGTGAAGATAAAGAATGCATAGGATTTTTGCTGAAGTCTGAACCAGGCATGGGCTTTGTTAGTACTGTTAGTGCTAGAACCCTCCTGACTGGTACCCACAAGCCGAAAGTGAAAATAGAGACAGTGCAAAAGTACAGTGATGCGATACCTGCTTCCGCTAGACCTCGTTCCTGTAGAAGGGGTTCTGTTTCAACTAGCTCTGTGGTGAGCGAGTGACAGCCACCAGCACCACCAGAATGCAGATGGTAAGAAGATAACAAGGTGTTGCATCAATCAGTTCGCATTATTTTGCCTGCTTCAGTAACCTGTGGAAATTGGTGCAAAACACAGTACTGACAATTTAGAGCAGATTAAGCAACACTTGTATAATAGACTATGAGTCAAGCTTTTAGCAGTTCGCTGGTGGGAAGGAAGCTCTTTGGATGGGACCTGCACAATACACTGTATTTGATTAATTTAAATTGCAAAGGAATCAGCAAATGGAATATTTTTCTTTTTTTTCTTTTTTTTCTTTTTTTTTACATCCCAAATCAAGGGAACAATTCAGATGCTGTAATAAGATCTCAAAAGCCCAAGGGATAAAGGAAGTTGTTACTTGATACAGTGGCATCTTTGCAATTCAGATGGCTTCTAATGATTAATAGGAACATCCAGAAACACTTATTTTGTTTTATTTTCACTTTTAACATGTCTTCATAATAAACAAGCTCTATGAATAAATATACCTGATGAAACAGTGAAATATACTATGTGCTATTGAGAATGTTCCTCCCCTTGCAGTACAGTAGCTGGAAAATTATGATACAAGCATAGTGACATAGTTCCCCCCCATGGAGCATTTTTGCAGCAAGACAAGTTAAAAGTAAGAATAAGATAAAATGTTATTATAGGGCCATTGATCTTCTGTTACCTAAAAAGAGTGAATATAGGTGTCACAGCTGACAAAGTGCTAAGCTATCCCAGCCTATGCAAAGCTCAGTACAAACCAGTGAAAAACAGCCTTATCAGATCTTTTCCCAACTTAAAGGGGGAGGGAGAGAATGTGTCCTTTAGAACCAATAGGACTACAAAAGCTGTCAGGTTCCCAAACAAAACAAAGCTTGGATGACAGCTGCAAATGCATTCTCTATGAAAATATAAATTCCACTTTAAAAAAAAAAAAAATACTTTCAAGCATCAAGTCTACTTGCCAAGTAATATCATGGAGTCAGACTTTATTACCTAGTTATAAAGTCCTAATACCAAGGTTCTGAAGTAGAAGTGTTCACACAAAATGATCTATAGAGACTCCAGCGGTGCCACCGCAACGGTGGCGTTCAGAGCTGTGGCAGGAGCTTCCTACGGACCAACGGTACCACCGTGCCTTGGCGACGCCAGACTCTGCTACTCATCCTAGCGTCTTGTAACAGACTGCCACGTATGAGCAGAAAATCCTGGTGCTGCTGTCTTAGCACCTAGCGGGGTTTGCAGTGCAGTTTGTTTCTATGCTACTCGATGGTAATAATTGATTCTTTGCTCATGCCGTCCGTGTTGATCTTTCTTTTTCTCCTTTACCCTTTGTCTTAGTTCCTCTCCTTGTCCCCTATAGTGTGAAGATCTTTCTACTGCATGTCTTTTACTGCAGAGGTGCAGCAAGACAGTGCAATGAATACCTCAGGGTTGTCTTTCTTTCCTTGACTACCAAATCACGTGGTACGTCTCTTTGAATCAATACTTTTTCTGGTTTGAGTAAAGTTTCAAAAGATTTAGTCTGAAGATTATACACAACACTTGTGCCACATTCAGCGTTGACAGTCTCACAGGGGTTAGAAGTAGAGCAGTCCACTGATGTAAACAATTTGGAAGTAAACTGGCAAATTCTATCTATTTTGATTTCTTTTGTTGCCACTACAAGCCCAGTAACAAGCACTGCAGCCACTCGAACCCCCGCGACAGGCACTGCAGCTGAACCAGAGGAGCAACCCATGCCGGTATCAGTCGCCCCCATACAGAAGAAGAAATACTTGAAACAACCAGCTCGCTTAGCAAAGGCTGAAGGTGAACCAGGGTCATCACGAGAACAGGAGGAAGAGGCAGAACCAGAGATAACCACCCGATCCCTACCCCTGAGTGAGCTGCGAGATACGCGAAAAGACTTCAGCTGCCATCCAGCCGAGCACATCGTTACCTGGCTGCTCTGATGCTGGGATAACGGAGCCAGTAGCTTGGAATCAGAGGGTAGGGAAGCCAAGCAGCTGGCATCCCTGTCTAGGGAAGGGGACATTGACGAGGCAATTGGAAAAAAAGACACAAGCCCTCAGCCTCTGGAGACAACTTCTGTCAGGCATGAGGGAAAGGTACCCCTTCAAGGAAGATATTGTATGTCATCCAAGCAAGTGGACTACCGTGCAGAAAAGTAGCCAGTACCTGAGGGAATCAGCCATGCAGGAGGTGTTTTATTATGACTTGGACAATGCACAGTTACCCATAGATCCAGATGAAGACCAATGCACATGACCCGTGTGGCAGAAGTTTACACAGAGTGCACCATCGTCGTATGCCAACTCATTGGCAGCAATGCACTGGAAAGACAAAGAGGGACCAATGGTGGATGAAGTGGCTGGCCAATTCTGGCAATACGAAGAAAATCTCTCTTCTTCCCTCGTCTTGGCTGTGGAGAAACTGCTAGACATAATAGCCAAGAAATTGTCACAAGAGTTCCAGCTATTTGAGGATAAATTCTGCCTCCCACCTGTACAGACCAATATCTCAGCTATCAGGAATAAGCGTCCCCCTGCTCAAGAGAGTGGAGATAGAAGGTACACATCACAGGGTACCCTGTGGTCTTACCTACGTGAACATGGAGAGGACATGAGGAAGTGGGATGGAAAACCTACCTCAGTCCTAGATGCACGGGTACGTAAATTGCAAGGAAAAACAATCACGAATGGGGGTTCTTCCAGGAAAATTGCTGCTCCAGTCTCTGGTGGGCAGTGTGAGCAGTGTGCCAGACAGAGTGGAAGGGCTTATTTTACTCCTGATCCTATAAGAAGGAATTCTAATCCATTTTTACAAAAAGTGAGTGGAGAATCCTATGACCAGGACTAGAGGCTCCACCAGCCAGGTGGAGGAAAATGACAACCAGGTTTACTGGACTGTGTGTGTGGATTTGATGGCCTGGCACATCAGACCCACGGGACTCCAAGGCTCTAGTGGACACCAGTGCACAATGTGCCCTAGTGCCATCAAGCTATAAAGGGGTAGAACCCATTTGTATTTCTGGGGTGACAGGAAAATCCCAACAGCTAACTGTATTGGAGGCTGAAATAAGCCAAACTGGGAATGAGTGGCAAAATCAACCCATTGTGACTGGCCCAGAGGCTCTATGCATCCTTGCTATGGATAGTCTATGGATAGCATCCATAGACTATCTCAGAAGAGCGGATTTCAAGGACCCAAAATGGTACCGGTAGGCCTTTGGTATAGCTGCCTTGGAGATGGAGGAAATTGAACAGCTGTCCACCTTGCCCAGTCTTTCAGAGGACCTTTTTGTTGTGCGGTTGCTGAGGGCTGGAGAACAACATGTGCCAATCACTACCACAACGGTGCACCAGCAGCAATATCGTACCAGCTGAGACCCCCTGATTCCCATCCGTATGCTGATTGGTCAACTGGAGACCCAAGGGGTGATCAGCAAAACTTGCTTACCCTTTAATAGTCTCATATGGCCAGTGTGAAAATCTAATGGAGAGTGGAGACTAACAGTAGACTATTGTGGCCTGAATGAAGTCACGCTACCACTGAGTGCTGTCATGCTGGACATGCTAGAACTTCAACATGAACTGGAGTCCAAGGCAGCCAAGTGGTAGGCCACAGCTGATACCACTAACGAATTTTCCCGGTCCCTCTGGCAGCAGAGTGCTGGCCACAGTTTGCTTTCCCTTGGAAGGGCATCCAGTACACTTGGAACTGACTACCCCAAGGGTGGAAACGCAGTCCCACCACTTGCTATAAACTGATCCAGGCTGCACTGGGAAAGGGTAAATCTCTGGAACACCTGCAATACATTGATGACATCATCATATGGGGCAACACAGCAGAAGAAGTTTTTGAAAAAGGGAAGAAAATAATCCAGATTCTTCTGAAGGCTGGTTTTGCCACAAAACAAGGTAATGTTAAGGGACCTGCACAGCAGATACAGTTTTTAGGAATAAAATGGCAAGATGGATGTCATCATATCACAGTGGATGTGATCAACAAAATAGCAGCTATGTCTCCACCGACTAGTAAAAAGGAAACACAAGTTTTCTTAGGCATTGTGGGGTTTTGGAGGATGCATATTCCAGATTAGAGTCTGATTGTAAGCCCTCTCTATCAAGTGACCCAGAAGAAGAATTATTTTAAATGGGGCCCTGAACAACAACAAGCCTATGAACAAATTAAATGGGAGATTGTTCATGCAGTAGCCTTTGGGCCAGTCTGGGCAGGACAAGATGTTAAAAATGTCCTCTACACCGCAGCTGGGGAGAATGGCTCTACCTGGAGCCTCTGGCGGAAAGCACCTGGGGAGACCCGAGGCCGACCCTTGGGGTTTTGGAGTCGGGGATATCAGGGATCCCAGGCCTGCTACATTCGAACTGAAAAAGAGATATTGGCAGCATACAAGGAGTTCGAGCTGCCGCAGAAGTGGTTGATACTGAAGCACAGCTCCTCTTAGCACCCCGACTGCCAGTGCTGGGCTGGATGTTCAAAGGGAAGGTTCCTTTTACACATCACACAACTGATGCCGTGTGGAGGAAGTGAATCACACAACAAGCTCACATAGGAAACCCCAGTCGCCCAGGAATTCTGGAAGTGATCATGGATTAGCCAGAAGGCAAAGATTTTGGAATGTCGCCAGAGGAGGAGGTGATGTGCTGAATAGGCCCCACTGTATAATAAACTGCCAGAAAATGAGAAGCAATGCGCTCTGTTCACTGGTGGGTCCTGTCGCATTGTGGGAAAACACTGGAGGTGGAAGGCTGCTGTATGGAGTTAATTTGTATGGAGTCCTATATGACAAGTTGCAGAAACTGCTGAAGGAGAAGGTGAATCGAGACAGTTTGTGGAAGTGAAAGCCATCCAGCTAGCTTTAGACATTGCCGATTGAGGAAAATGGCCAGTGCTCTATCTCTATACTGACTCACGGATGGTGGCGAATGCCCTGTGGGGGTGGTTGCAGCAATGGAAGAAGAGCAACTGGCAGCGCAGAGTTAAACCCACCTGGGCTGCTGCGTTGTGGCAAGATATTGCTGCCCAGCTAGAGAAGCTGGCTGTGAAAGTACATTACGTAGATGCCCATGTACCCAAGAGTCAGGCCACTGAAGAACATCAAAACAACCAACAGGTAGACAAGGCTGCTAAGATTGAAGTGGCTCAGGTAGATCTGGATTGGCAACATAAGGGTAAATTTTTATAGCTCAGTGGGCCCATGACACCTCAGGCCACCAGGGAAGAGATGCAACATACAGATGGGCTCGTGATCGAGGGGTGGACTTGACCATGGACACTATTGCACAGGTTATCTATGAATGTGAAATGTGCTGCAATCAAGCAAGCTGAGCGATTAAAGCTTCTGTGGTATGAAGGACAATGGTTGAAATATAAGCATGGGGAGGCCTGGCAGATTGACTGTATCGCATCCCACAAACCAGCCAAGGCAAGCGCCATGTGCCTACAATGGTGGAAACAACCACTGGGTGGCTTGAAACACATCCCATGGCCCATGCCACCACCTGGAACACTGTCCTTGGCCCTGAAAAGCAAGTCTTGTGGCAACACGGCACCCCAGAAAAATCGAGTTGGACAACGGGACTCATTTCCAAAACAACCTCATAGACACCTGGGCCAAAGAGCATGGCATTGAGTGGGTGTATCATATCCCCTGTCATGCACCGGCCTCTGGGAAAATTGAGCGATACAATGGACTGTTAAAGACTACATTGAGAGCGATGGCGGGGGTGGGACCTTCAAACATTTAGCAAAAACCTGGTTAGTCAATACCAGAGGATCTGCCAAGCGGGGTGGCCTTACCCAATCAGAACTTTCATGTACTGTAGAAGGGGATAAAGTTCCTGTAGTGCACATAAAATATATGTTAGAGAAGACAGTCTGGGTTACTCCTGCCTAAGGCAAAGGCAAACCCATTCGTGGGATTGCTTTTGCTTAAGGACCTGAATGCACTTGGTGGGTGATGCGGAAGGATGGGGAAGTTCGATGTATACCTCAAGGGGATTTGATTTTAGGTGATGATAGCCAATAGATTAATTTGTATGATGTTGATTGCTATATAACCCTAACACTGTATGTCATCATTATTATAATTGTTACATGCTATATCAATGGTATTACAGCAAGAATCACTTACATTAATGAAGAATTAACTTTGACAAAACTGAGCGAAGCGCGGTAGTGATGGAACCAGGACTGACTTCAGCATGCAATAACCCAACACTACACACCATCCTCCTGCTGTGCCCTACGTCACCCACCCGCTGCACCGCACCAAATCCCAATCCTGTTCGGCAGACTGAGCGGACTGTGCACCATCCCTCCTGCCCAGACAGACGGTTATGACAGATGAAGCACAAAGTCATGGACTGAATGAACTCAACAGACATTTTATAGAGATGGCCCATAGACTGCAAGTGTGATACCTGTGTGTATATATTAAAAGACAGGAAAAGCGGTGGTGATTAATTGGAAATGTATCAGAAAGCATGGGATCTGGGCGTGATGTAAATGGCATAGAATATGGGGTGGATATTATCCTGGTTTCAGCTGGGATAGAGTTAGTTTTCTTCCTAGTAGCTGGTGCAGTGCTGTGTTTTGAATTCAGTATGAGAATAATGTTGACAACACACTGATGTTTTAGTTGTTGCTAAGTAGTGCTTATCCTAAGTTAAGGACTTTTCAGTTTCCCATGCTCTGCCAGTGAGGAGGAGCACAAGAAGCTGGGAGGGAGCACGGCCAGGACAGCTGACCCAAACTAGCCAGAGGGATATTCCATACCATAGGATGTCATGCTTAGTATATAAACTGGGGGAGTTGGCTGGGAAGGGTGGGTTGCTGCTCAGGCATTGGTCAGAAGGTAGTGAGCAGTTGCATTGTGCATCACTTGTTCACTTGTCTTTTTTGGGTTTTATTTCTCTTTCTCTCTCTCTTTTTTTTTTGCTATATTCATTTGCATTACTATTATTGTTATTACTATATTTTGTTTTACTTTAGTTATTAAACCGTTCTTATCTCAACCCATGAGTTCTATTTCTTTTTTTCGATTCTCCTCCCCATCCCACTGGGTGGGGGGGACTGAGCGAGTGGCTGCGTGGTGCTTAGCTGCTGGCTGGGGTTAAACCACAACACCTATGTATGAATCATTCAGGAACTGCCTGAATTTTCTCAGAACATACCTTATTTTCTCTCAGACAGGACTTGTTTGCAAACTCCTCTCTCTGCCACCTGGTTGGATGGCTTGGTACCATCCAGTATGATGTCAATGAAAAAGTGGAAGCTCTCAGCTCAAATAACTCTCCTCCTCTCTCCTCTGGAGCTGTGCTTACAAAGGTGATTCTTGTTGAAGAAAAATGCCATCAGGGTGCCCATGTGTACTCTCTGTCGAAAGAATTCTGCTTTAGGAAGAAGTATTGCAGTATAATATCATAGAGCACAAAAATAAGTCCTGAAATGTGAAGAGCTTGTTTAGTCCACCCACACTACCCATCAGAGGCAGGATTAGCCTCCTGCATCATTCGGACACCTTTGTCCAACCTCAAAGTGTGCACCTGGCCGGCTACTGTGCCACGAGAGCCCCGAAGCGTGGTGACAAACCCAAGTGCCCAGCCAGAGCACGCAGGCGATGGGTGCCCAGGCATTAGTTGTGTCCCGTTTCCAGTGTATAACCCTCTGGAGAGGAATGGGCCCAGCTGCCAGGATTTAGCTGCGGTCCAAGGAAGGTGGACGTTGTCTGAGTGACCACCAGGTACGATGCTACCTTTAGACTTTGGCACCGGTATTACTAAAGTTTTCCTAAATTTGTTTTGTTTTATTTAAAAAAAGCATAGAACATGAGGAAATCATACCAGCGTGTTTCTTGTGAGCACAAAATCTTTGTATTTCCTTTTACAGTATGTGATCAAATTGTGACTAAAGGAAGGACAAGCTAACACCCAGTGTGCAGAAACACCCTACCCTCTATTTATTAATCCATATGCCAACTGAAATAAATAGCACTGGCAGTAAAGATCCTGGGAAAGCAATGTCAGAACAGAGGTGGTAGTGAGGCCAGCCTAGTGCTTGCCCTCGAGCAAAGGCTTTCTGCCAACGGTCCTTCTACCACCTGCTGGGTGGGCCATGGCACCCACTAGTTTTTGGTGCTTTTTATTGAGGAGCTTCCCAGGAAAATAAACAGCTAGTGGTTTCTGACAACAAGCCAAACGTCTTTTCCACTAATTTCGTAGCACTGTTGTGTGTTTGTGTACCGGTTGTGTTTTCTTTGCCTTAAGGAAAACACCTCAAGCTAATACAGGTGAGTTTTGTTATGATCGCCAAGAGATGGCTTATATATCTTTATTATTCCATATATGTTATGATTTACCTGATGTGTAAAAGCACAGTGGTCAGGTTTTCATTTGCCAGAACATTACTTAAACACAGATGCTAACCTTGGGCTCTTTGGACGGCATCTGTTAGAAGGTTGCATCTGAAAGAGAAATATCTGATAAGGCTTCTATGGCTAAATAGCCATAAATTAGGACCTAATAAGGGCCTTTTAACTTCTCAGCTGCTTACAATCAGCTTAAATAGAAGGGTTTTACAAACCTTAACTCATATGCTTACAGATTTTTTTTTTTTTATTTCAATATTTATCCTAGCAGAAAACCAATCGTATTGTTAATTATTCAACATAGTGTCTTTTCTTGGCAGGAATGTTATCAAAATACAAGGAGGACTGTTATTTGTGGGCATGACTCTGTATGGGAAGAACTGATGCTCAAAATCCATATTAGCTTGTTTTATTTACATTTCTGTGGCAGCTCGTTTGAGGAAATGTATTTGGATGTAATTTTTAAGCCATTTTAGGATCCAAAATTTTGTTTCCACATAAGCCCTTAGACAAGGGAAAATGCACTTTTGTTGAGTGATGAACATATACACCCTTTCTCGTCGGAAAATGACTTTTCTTTTCTTGTGCCTGTCCCTAGTATTAAATGCCAGATATGAAATGGAGAAGGTACCAGCCAAAGACTGTGCTGAAGTGAAATCCAGTGTGACACCACCCCCATTGCTTTAAGGAATTCAAGATAGTTCAAGCCTATCTTTTGCAATGGAGCAGTAACATCTGTACTATGTTCAGCTTGAGTAAAAGATGTGTTCATAGACTTTTATATTAACTCCAGCAATCCAAGTTCTGCATTTATGTCCTCTATGTGCTTTCCAGATACTGTGGTTGGGGTTTGGTTTTGGGGGGTTTTTTTCTTTTCTTTTTTTTTTTTTCCCATAAAAATCCATGCTTTCTGGTCAATGAGATTAAGCAAATTGACACAAAATAAAAACTAATTAAATAATGTGATTATAAATTGTTTATCCTTAGAGAATCGATTATAAAAAATGAAAATAAATTATGTCAAGATGCAGTCTGAATAATAATAAATTATTGTAGCTTTTGGCTGCCAGTAGCCAGCTACCAGCTGAGTCAAGATGCACCCTCATCTCCTGCTTGCTGCCTTTGAACAGCAGTTATGAATTAAGTCTGACAGTGTGAAAATAAATGGGAGAGTGTAGCTGAAGCCAAGCATTTATCAAGCCTAGTTGTACTCTATGCAAGGCAAGTCTGATACAAATTTAATAAGATAACAGAAAACTTAACACTGTCTTCAGGATGTCAAAATATGGATTTATGCCCTATACCAATGCTACCACTGTTAACTTGATGAATTTTAAGCTATTTCAGGTTTTGGGTTTAGCATCCATAAATCAGTGCTGCAATAGGAATAATTTTCAGATGCAGAACTGAATACCTGTGCATACATATGGCAGGAGTATTCAAAACTGTCAGTTAACATAAAATGGAGGGAAGAACCAGAGAAAGCATTGGGAGAACAGGTCTTCTCTCTCATTGTAGGTTATGTTGCGCTTCACGCTCTCCAAATGCTTTGTTTCAAGAAGTTTAGGAAATAAACCTGTAAATGCATGAAAAGAGAGACCAACAATAAACCAAAAGAACATTTCCTTACCTTTTTTTTTTCCCTTGTGACATTGGAGATGTCTGTCACAGACCCTCTTTTCTCTGTTCCTCATTATATTTAAACTGAACAACCTTTGGATGCCTGCATCTACAACAAGGGTATTTTTCTATCAATCACTCATTTAATATCCTCACTGGTTACCAAAGCTGCAACTAAACTAACATCCCGCCTTGTAGGGTTGGTGACTTTTTGTTGAAGAACCCTGTGAACTTTCACAGCGAAGCACATATGGGCCTGGCTGTTGCCAGTAGCATTTCTCTCCAATGAGAGAAAATTAAACAATTGCAGGTGGGGTTTGTGTCTCTCTGTAATAAACACTATCAAGATATCAATCACGAGTTAAGGTAACCTTTTGGACTACATAGAAGGAATACCCATAGTCTCTCAATGGCTATTTATCACTCTTTTCAAGAGTGATTTTGACCCAAATGGATTGTTTTCATGTGCTACTCTATCTTTATGCCCTAGTCCATCTTTTGCATGCACTACAGCACTATCTGTTCTGGAAAGTGCAAGGACTTTGATAAATGTACTCCAGTCATCATTGCTTTTTCATACTAGGTATCTATTGATTCTTATAATATCAACTTTCATGACTTGCATCATTTGTTAGAATTCCTCTGTTTAGTTTTAAAGGCCGTCTACATTGATATACAAACAATTCCATTTTTTCTCACTAGTTCCCTTCAGCATTCTTTACGGCTCCTTTTATCGATCGTATCTGCCTCAGTTCAGGAAGGACATGCCCCAGTTACTCTGGCTATTCAGTGAAGTACCACAGGACTGGGTCCAAAGCTCTTCCAGGGTCAGGCCTTTATCCTGAGCAGAGTGAAACGGAGTAGGTAGGTAATATTCCTGAGCCCAATTTCCAGAATAGGAGGCTACGTTTAATACAGAGAAGTCAGTAAGTACTTTTTGTCAGAAAGGGAAGGAATAGCTTTGCCTTGATCTATTTCAGAGATGATCAAAGAATAGATTAAAAGGCCTGAAAGCTCTGTTCAGCCATCATTCATCTGTGTGCTGTATAACAATGCTGCCATGCTTCCCTCCTGCCTCGCTCTCAAAGAGGTAGATGGGTAGCTCCTCTTAGACCGTCTTTTTTCCCTTGTGACGATACTTCTTCCCCTCACTATTCACATGTTTTCATAACTCCTTGCGTAAAAGCTAATTGAATTTATCTGGTAGCAAGTGGATATACGCTTGAGGTTAAATGAAATAGGTGTGCAATAATAGGTGCAGAACTTCCATCAAAGGTAATGGCTGCTCTCTTGATGGGGTGAAGACTCTTCGCACACGCGCTGGGATGGAAGTAAGGAGGCCGAGGAACGGGGAAGATTCTCAGTGAAGCAAAATGCATGTAATTTTACTGCATAGCTTTTCCTGGAGCCAAACAACAGCAGTTCAAGTTTTATGCAGCAATGAGCAGTATACTGTTTGGAGACCATCAGAGAAATAACTTGGAAGCTAGCATTAAAAGGAATGACATTTAGTTGAGAGGATACACAGCAGTCATACCTTTAATCTGTTTAAGAATGGGGCAACTGAGTAGCTATTCTACGTGCAGGCACTGCACCTTCCAGTTAGTTAATCTATTCTTTGGTTGACTTATTGGCTTATTGGCCTGCTAAAATGCTAGCCCCTGATTAAAATTAATAGAGGATGATTTTCCAGTACTATTTGGTATAATAAATTGCCCATAATAAAAAGGGGGTTTTTATCACCAACTATTGTGATGATTGCTTCTCTGGACTTTGATGTATGAGGCATGAGGCTATGTTGCTAAAATCTATTTTAATCAAAGGAAATGAGAATTTTACTATTGTTAAATGCAATTTTTTATTAAATTGTAGAAATAGTCCTAATTATGAAGAAGTTAGGTCAGGTCTACCACTTTAGTGAAAGTACCAATACATCTTGCTGACGTGAGAGCTGATAATCCTCTTTGTAACATATATGCAGATTCCAGGTGCATTGATCATTTCATCAAAACATCTGTTTTTAAAAACAAGTTAAAAAAAGGAATGTCATAGATACTAATACAGTTGCATTTTAATGAGAGAAAGAAAATCAAAACCAATGAGATCTATAGTAGAAACCTTTCCATAAGTTCAACACTCTTTTCCTTTGCATTCATTATTCAGTGCATTGGAAAAGCACTTCTCCAGAACAGATGCGGATCTTGTTTTCGCTTTTGATGAAGAAATTTCTCCAAAAGAAATCTGTAAAACTTGTAAGGAGATCAAAGCTGACAAAAGGTTGAGGGCAGTAAGGGGTGAATTATGACACTCCTCTGGAAGAAAAGTGAAGCACAGGCAAACCAAGATGCTGGACTCAATCAGTGCAGTGTGATAATTTGGCACTAAAGAACAAGCTGAATGAGAATGGAGATGTTCGTGGCTGTCATGGTCAGAAGGAAGAAAACCAAATTATTAACAGGTTTTTCTTTCCTCTCTGTAACTATATTAAAGAATGCAAATCCTTCTAATTCACCTTGGGCTAATCTTTATATACTTCATTTTAGTTTAAAGGAGCCCCACGTCTGTTTCACTGGGATTGTGGGCTAAACACTAATCTGAGTATGGATACAGTCCACAGTTTTAAAGAATAATGAGTTAATTACAAGTTGTTCTGTCTCAATTTATTTTTTAAAAATCATATTTCTCTATTGTGTGACAGTACTATCTAGCCTGCCTGAAATTCTTTCTTTCTACACAAGAGTAGAAAAAGCAAAAGTGGCTGAGGTCTAATATCTCACTTGATCTCTTAATGAAAAATGGATATGGTCAAAGTTATACCTCTCCTGGTAAAAATATGACAAAAGCTTTTGACAGGGAACAGGTAAGTTAAGAAACAGGAAGACCCAGGGGAGAGGTACGAGTCGGTGGGGCTCCAGTGACATGTGCACTTGAAAGAAATGTTATGGAGCACGTTCACTCGTTAACCGTGTGAAATAGAGCTGGTACTGTATTTTCGGGTCACAGATCAGAAGCATGTAACCACCTTAGAGAACCACAAAAGGTCTTAGAAGAAAAAAAGAATTTGATGAAGGATGTTGTAATGACAGTCCACTCCTGTGTGTTATATCCAAGACAGCGAAGGAATGAATGCAGTATGACGTGTAATTCAGAGTAACAGTCAACATTACAGAAGGTGAATGATAAATTGGAACTGCACAGTACGGAGCAGGGAACAGTAGCCAACGCTGAACATTGTGAAGGGTTCAAATATTGTATGAGATAATTACCTGAACAGTTTTCAGGTGAATATAATGCACTGTTCAACTTATTGGGAAGTCAGCTAATTTAAAGAGCACGTACTAGAAAAGCACTAGTAACATCAGACTGGCAGTGAGACTTTTTTTTTATTTGAACAGTATTAGGCTGAACTAGCACCTCACCATTTTACTGAGCAGTGGCCTATTGCAAGTCACAGATTACAGCTCAGAGAAGAAAAGAAATACAAATAGTAGGATTTATAGAAAGCAAATAGTAATTTTCTCTATTAAGGGAGACTCAAACAGTGCAATGTAAGGGTGAAATCAATATGCTATGACTCATAAATGTAAAGGCAATATAAAGGAAATATGGGATGATTTGAAGGTGAACTCACTGCAATGATCACTTTATTTTGAACACGGTAAGTAGTCTGGTGGTTTCAGCAGCAAAGACGAGACGTTTATAAAATGTCATAAAACTCTCAAAAGCCAGAGCTATTTGTTGGATCACAACACAAAATTTTTAGAAATAAAAAATGTCAGCTATGTATCTGATCCTTCACATTTCTGGATTTCAGTACTCTTCCCCATCTTGAACTTGTGTCTTCTTTCAGGAAGAACTGGACTATTAATATTTCTTTCCTCGTTTAATTAATCATCAAAAGAGTGATTGTGATTTCTATTGCCCGCTCACAGGAATCCATGCAAAAGAAGGTATGTAACCTTCCTTCTCATGATTAACAATTTCAAAGGGATATTCTGTCTAATATTTCTTTTTTTTACCCAACAACCACATTATGCATGGTTGAGGGAATTTTACTTCAGATTGACTTTAATCTGGTCCCTGGGACTAAAATCCCATTAACAGCTGGTGCTCCACCACATGAAGCAAAGCACAGTAAGTGGGGAAAGTAAGTTCATATATATATATAGGTTTCTTAAGATTGAAGTACTCAAAATAACAAAGATCTTAAGATCTTGAGCTACTCAGAATCATTGAATTCCATGCTTATTCTTTATTTGAAAAGGTTATCTTCTGTTTATTCCTTTACGAAGCTGTCGGGTCTGAATAATCTGGTTTTGAAGGTAACATTCTAAATTATAATATCAATTTTAAATTTATTTAAAATCATTACAAAACAGACTTAAACTGTAACTCCTTGGTCTTGCTTTTGAATGTCTATATTAATAAGAATAAAATCATTATTTGTTTGTATTGTAGCACAGAGGGGGCCTACTTACGGATCAGAGAACCTGTTGTGCTAGTCACTGCAGTAACCAGAAAGAAAAAGATGTCCCAGGTTGCATAATAAGCCAGTTATTGATATGTGCAGAATTTGAAGATGATAAACACCTCAATTCCCATAATGGGTATACTCTGTACACCCACAGTCTTACCTTTGCCAAGTTTACTGTGGGAACAGTAGCAAAGTCTTTTAAAGTGGGACTAAGAGGAAAATAACAAAAGATACATCTGTTTGGGGTTTGGGGTTTTTTTGGAGGAGAGAAAATCTCCTTAAGTGTGTTTGTTCAGCCAAGTGGAAGCCATAAAGAGGGAGCGAGCAGCATATAAGCAAAAGGTACTTATTTCTTCCTGAAAAAGACTGCAGGGACCCTGAAATGGCCTTGTATGTGTTTTTGTAGAAAGGACCTCTAGACTGTGAAGAACAGCACAGACAAAGAACAAATATGTTTGTCCCTAACTCCAGTAAATAGCTGAACAAGCTGAGATCAGAAGCTAATCAGTGGTGGCACTTGATGTATCAGTAGCTCATGTGAAATGACGAGTTGGAGAAAAGGCCATAAAGGCACATAACAGCCAGGTTATCTGTGAAGTGACAGAAACGGGTAAAAAAAAAAAAAAAAAGGATACGAAGAGAGGAAAAGAGAAATGCTCCTTGCAGAAGCATTTCAGATCGCTGTCAGTAAGGCAAATCTGTGCTTGTAAAATCTGCAGAAAGATGTTGCAGATATATGGAAAAAAGCCGGACAAAACTGTGCAGGTGCAATATGGCTCACGTGTACAGAGCTGAGAGGTCCAAGCCCAGCTGCCGTCCAGGTAAGGGACCTCAGCAAGAAGAATGCAAGAACGGTTCTCCTGGCTCCACTTAGCTCATGGTCTTGTCTCTGAGAAAGACAAATTGCAGATTCCTCTGGAAGAGAAGCAATCTATGAACAGGAAAGGCGAGGATGGCAATACTGACCACGGAAATAACCTGGGGGGATTCTAGGACACGGTGGCACAGGGAGGGCTGACTAAGAGAGCACGGCTAAGCCAGACTCCTGTTGGACACCTCCTGTGGCCTTCAGTTTCTCACAGGTAGGACTGCAGCTTGAATAGAAAGTCAATAGCTCTTTCTCCCCTATCCCTTTTCCAGCTCATCTCAGAGAAAACTGCTACTCTGTAGTTCCCTGAAGAATTGCCCAGCAAAATCAAGAAATACTAAACTTAGCAAAGATGTTTCTGAAAGCTAATGGAGGGAGAATAAAAAAACCCAAACCCAAGAACAACAAGCCAGAGTTTTTCACATGCACTGTAAAGAAAAAGAAAGACAGAGATACCGCTTTCCTATCATTGTAGGTCACTCTTCAGTGCTTCATCTTGATATGAATAGATCCCTCAATAGTTAACTTAGCCAAGGGAGGATTCAGATCAATCCTCCTCACTCCAGCCATGCCTTCTTCTAAATCAATAATGGCTGATGAATACCTCTGCCAAGCTCACAACACAGACACAATGGAAATCCTGCTCTTTTAGAAAGTGCCTTTGCAAGCCCTTTGGATAAGGGGTGCTTTGCTGCTTCTCCGCTAAATCTCAGCAATGAAGCTGAATTCCTGATGGTGCTGCCATTCTGCAGAAGCAGCACTGCACGGGTAATCTGCACCTTTCTGCTCTTTGAGGATTTAGCAAAAGCCCTTTGAATTCATTTGGAAACAAATTCAAACACACGTTCTATACAGCTTTCATCTTTAATAAAGTCTTTTTTTTTTTGAGTTAGACTCTGCTTTCACAACACATGTAACTTTGTTTTTCAAAATATCTCTCTGATAATTGGAGATTTTCTTTTTCTAGTTTAGAGTTCTGTAAGCAATGCAAGCTATCTGAATTAAAATTGAGTTAGGAGTTCATCTTCTGCAAAAACTAGGAAAAATTAAAAATTTGGAAAGATCAGCTGGATCTTGCAGTTCACATTCATAAATCAAATCCCTTAATTGCACTGAAGCACTAAAAGGAGAATCATTTTTGTTAACTTGAAAGATAGGATGCATTTTTTTGAGAATTCAATCATTTTTGATGTAGATATTCCCAGTAAAAACTATGCCTGTCCATAATTAAAAATATTTTACAAGATGCTTTTTCAAAAATCCCAATTATTAATAATAAATATCTCTTTGCAACAGCACATGAATCTACAGTAATAAAATAAAACTGAAGTTACAAGCATACCACTCCAGACTATGCAAACAGACTTGGCAGTTATAAGTACAGATTTATGGCTGGAAGGATGCATTCTCCTTGAAGCTGTTTGTGCAACCTACTTATCAGAAGAAAGAGATTTCCTGGAGATTTCTTTTAATTAGCTGCAACAAGCCATTAGTAAAACAAGCAACTAAACCCATAAGTATATAAGCTATTAGTCTTCTAGCATAGTTTATGAAAAAAATAATCATTAAAAATAGATCCTAAACGTCAATACGGGAATGGCCAGGTTCGGTAATAACCATTTCTGTGTGGACAACAATGTTTATAAGAGTCTAGGAAGGGAAAAGTTAGCAGTCTGCCAGTAAAGATAACGAGAGGAGAGGAAAGACATGATCCATGTTAATATGGCTTATGTCCCTCCCTTTTAAAGCTGCTGAAAGGCTCCACTTACTCCTGAGGCAATTAGGAGTAATCATCATTGCCAATGATGTATTTGTACTAGGTTGTCAATACAATCCAATGTCATTTCCAAAAATTTTGAATCAGATGAACTTTAAAGTTTGAAATGTAGCTATTTCCCTTTGACTGTTTACTAGAGAAGCCACTGCCCAATGTGATTTGAATATGAATTGTGAGGTGCACTTCCAGGGGCCTGCACGAGGCAAGAGATGTGGTTCTTCTATTAACCGTAATGAGAATTGCATGACTCATTCCTCTCACACCAGGCTAAAATGTACCCCTGCGGTTCTGTACTATGTATATTGACTTGAATGAAGCTTTGTGTAATAAGATTTAAATTGTAATGAGTCATTATGTCAACCTTTTTTGCTGGTATTTTACATAGTGAGTCTACGGCATAGTGTGCAGTATGCTAGTGCAGAAAATCCTAGCTAGTATAAGTTGGCAGTGGGTAGGTATAAAAAAAACCTGCTATGAAAACTTCTCTCAAAATCTCAACATGGCCACAATTTCAAAAGGATAATTTTTGTGTGTGTGTGTGCTTATTACAGCCATTATCATCAGTCCAAGATACACTTCTGAATCCATCACATTTAGATATACGTCCTCATTTGCTTTCAGTGGGATGAGACAGTCTTGTTTATATGGGCTGGAGGTGAATGATATCAAAGTATTATTTTTCAAGATTCTTTAAATGTTCAGGCATGCGCACGCACACACACACACACACACAGAGCTGTTTTCTAATAATCCTTTTATCAGCCTGAAGCTGAAATAACTTTCTTTCTTGCAAGGATCTGTTATAGAGAGTTTCTTATTAGTAACTAGATGCTGACATTGATTTCATTAAAAAATAAGCACAGTCCCGAAGAGCTTTTGATTATTTTTTTTTAATTGCATAACATGTAGAGTATAAACACAAACTGCTTTGCTTAGAACTGTACCTCTTTACTTGCTTGAATTAAAAGGATTTCTGGATCAGCATTTTCTCTCATTTTTTCAGTATATATTGGTGGCATGTTACCAAGGTATCTCTGAAACTGCTAAAGCTGGCTGGGGCTGAAAATGATGTGGAAAAATTCTTTTTGTGTTCATTGTCAAGAGCGTTCAAAAAACACTAACAAAAACCTTTAGCTTTACAGTGGTAAAGTAATGGCTATTTTGTGCAAAATTAACAGCAGTTAAATAAATATCTTTTTTTCTTATCATGATTACCTATACAGGACCTAAAGAATTAACTATGTCTTGAGATACCATTTTGTGTCCAGTGACTTCAACAGACAAATCTTGTTAATCAACCCCCAAAAGTAAACAGATTCTTAGCCTAGAGTGTGGCTTTTTGGTGTCAGCTTTTTAAAGACAGAGGTTAACAAAACTCTTCATGAAACAAACGCTTGTCACATGCTGACAAACACCTTTTTCCATAGGATTCTGCATTAATCTACAAAGCACTATTCTCCGACAGGATTCTAAACTCTGGTGTTCCCTACTTAACATGCTTCTCTCCTTCTGCTTGCTTCTTGTCTGAGAATTTAGTATCAACGATGAAATGATTTAGCACTAAAAGAGAGCAGGTTGGGGAAGTGGGAGAAGGACCAGAAGATTGACAAAGAAATGGGAAAGATAACTGAAGCTTAAAGCTTCTTATAGTCCATGACAGTAGCTCATTCTACTCTTACATTTGCACTCTTGCTTCTCTTAAATACCTAAGTGTTTACGAGGTAGCCACCAGGGACTGTAATTGAAAGCTACAGAGCTGGCAAATATCAATATCTCATAGCTGGTGTCCTTCCCCCTTTTCTCCCCTATTACATATCGCCTGTGAAATGGTGTCAGTGAGCAAAAGGCCACATAGCTGGCTTTTTATTTCCCCAACTCATCCTTAGATGTACCTTTTCTCATCCTCCCAGCAAACTGTTACATATTTTAGGATTGGTTTGCTTGTCTTTTTCGCTGGCAGCTCTTCCCGCTCTCGTTAGTACATGAAAGTCTAATTGTGCTGGGCAGCTCTGGCTTGGCAAGCGACTTACAAATTACACGTGAAATGGGACAGGAATCTTGGAAAAGCCTAGCACTAGACATCATTAATTCTACTCTTAGTAGGTAAATTTTCCTCAGGTGAGTGATGTGCTCTGCTTCTTACCTGAAAAGACTCGCTGTACTTTTTGCAAAGCCTTCTGCATTGTGATATCAATTAAGCTATATAAAAAATATTCTTATGACTAATTAGAAATGAGTGAGAAAATCAGTGTGAAATTTAGAAACAGATTAATACAGTAGAGAACCAAACAATTAATTTATACTCAATCTGGTGATTCAATATCCAGCCTGTTACCTCTGTTTATTTTTTTATCAGTATCTTTGTTCAGGAGCAGGCAGGGAATATATCCATATGTTTTACTTCTCTCGGAGAATTAGCTTAAAGAAAAAAAAAAAACCAACCTCTAAAACGTAGGATTGCAGACTCGCCATTTTTTTTCCTGAGAAGATCATAAATTATTTAAAGTTTCTTCATCTTCAGAATGCCCAGATGAATGCACTGAAATATTCAGAGGCTAAAACTTAAAAGATTATACAGGTGATTCAATAATTCTTGCCAACAACTGAAATAAAAATCATGCTTTTTTCTTGATATTTTAAGTATGAGGAAATAATTTTTCTGTCTTAATTTTCCCCTGTATCAACAAATCATTTAAGATACATCAGTATTAAATGAAAGGACATAAACGTAGCTGAAATGCAAATATATGTTATCCGTCCATTTCTGTTTGCCTTGGAAATACTTTTTCACTTTTTCCACTCGGTTCTCTATACTTGAAAAAGCAATAATGCATTATGTGTACACTGGTAATTAAGTCTGGCATTCGTTTTTTTTTCTATTACTACTTTTCTTGGTGCTTATTTAAGAACTTTGTTTGTAAAGTTGAATACACAAGGTTCCTTTTCAACACTTGTATTGATTTTCTTTTGTCTTTTATCAAACAGACAGCAACCTGTACACAACATGGAAAAAATAACAAGCAGCCAGTGCTCAAACAGCAAAATCAACATTCTTAATCTTCTTCTAATGACTACTATGAGCATGCCAAGATCCAGCAGTACCCCAGTAGAAAAGGAGAGTCCTTTGTTTCTCAAGTATCAATGATACGGTCAATACTTAAATACAATGGGGGAGTGGTGGGGGGTGGTGTGTGTGTTTCCCTCTCTTGAACCTAAAAATGAAGAAATAAACTGAAATGGGAGCTCTACAGCTTTTTTTTCTTCCCTTACTAGGCTTTTCAGCATACATAGTGTCCTCATTTTGGTTGGGATAGAGTTAATTTTCTTCCTAGTAGCTGGTATAGTGTTATGTTTTGGGTTCAGTGTGAGAAGAATGTTGGTAACACCCTGATGTTTTCAGTTGTTGCTCAGTGGTGTTTAGTCTAAAATCAAGGACTTTTCAGC
>JAVJGG010000039.1:18855249-18868198 GCA_035590195.1 Aviceda cuculoides
CAAGAAGCTGGCACAGGACACAGCCAGGGCAGCTGACCCAAACTGGCCAACAGGGTATTCCATACCATGGGACGTCATGCCCAGTATATACTGGGGGGAGTGGGGCTGCGGGGGAATCACCGCTCGGGGACTAAGTGGGTGTCAGTCGGCGAGTGGTGAGCAATTGCATTGTGCATCAATTGTTTTGTATATTCCAATACTTTTATTGTTATTGTCATTTTATTAGTGTTATTATTACCATTATTAGTTTCTTCCTTTCTGTTCTATTAAACTGTTCTTATCTCAATCCACAAGTTCTACTTTTTTTCCCCGATCCTCTCCCCCATCCCACTGGGTGGGGGGGGGAAGAGAGTGAGCGGCTGCGTGGTGCTTAGTTGCTGGCTGGGGTTAAACCACAGCAATGAGTTACTTGAATTCAGGTGCCTATCCAAAAGTGGGCTGCAAATATGCTAATCCAGCAGGGCATGGAAAATTAATCTTGGTCATAAATTAACATTGTCATTATAGTCCAGATAGTCAAGATATGGATATGCTTCTCAACCCTCTGTGCATAACCTGGCAGGAACACCAAGTTATTATAGCATTTTGTGTATGGACTTTTGAAAGTTCAGTCGTGTGCCACACCCTTCTGCGTGAAGTTGTGTGAAATGGGTCTAGAGGTACCAGTGGGGGGGGTGGAGAGGAAGCTACCAGAAAATAGTTGAAGAGAGGGTAAGTACGTGTTGAGAGAGCGAGTTTAAAAGCCCTCCAAGGTCCGATAAGCTCTGGAGACTAACGGTCTGGCCGGACCTGCAAAAAAGGCTAAAACGACAAAAGGCTGCTAAATTTGTCCAACGCCACCAGGACACAGTAGCATCCACAACGGGCCGTATCACGCGGACCGCATCCAAGAAGGCGGCGGCTGCTGTATTCAGACAAAGACGCCAATATCATACGCGCACCCTTGAGCAGCTTCCACACCTACCTGGAAGGTGCTGGCACCACCGTGGCTCTCCACGTGGTTGGCCCCCCCTTTGCTCCATCCACGGAATTGTGACTCACCTCATGCCAGTGTGTGTAGGATTGAACTGTCTGGGGAGTAAGCGGATGCATACCTATCTGTAATTAAAAATAAAGGCTGGATTCTATTAATAATACCAGCTTAATTAATAAAAGGTTTTAATAAATATTAGTCATGATCTGTGTCTCCCCCAGCTTGATCCCTTACCAGAGAAAAGGGATTTTATAATACTTGAACATTTTTTCTGTGTGGAAAAGGAAGACAAGTGATGAACCATTCAATGCAAGGTCTGCTACATGATTGCAGAGAAGATGCCTTTCACTGAAGTAACTTCATTTCTTGAACACACCCATCTGTTATCCTCTACCAGCAATAAACACTTACTTTTTCTTTTTAGTAAGATCTTTATGAGCCTTCATTTCATGTTAAATTTAAAAGGGTCATATTCTTTTGTGTTTTGACAGAGCAAAGGATTCTGATTTTTTTCTTTTCCTCTTTTTAAATATTAACTGGAATCAGAAGGCTGGATCATCAGTAGACATAATACATTATCATTAACTTCATGACTCAATTTCTCTTGTACAATTTTGCTAGTGCAGACATTCTAGCTTTTAGTTTAATTGAATTTGTTGATAAATCTGTCATGACATGCTTTCTATAGACGATCTTTCTACAGAAAAATTATTTCTACAGAATAAAATTCACTTCATGAATAGGATTAGAACAAGGCTTGTACATTGTTTAATCACATATTGAATTGGTTTCTAATAAGCAGCAGGAATGACTTAGATTGGCCCTCTGTTCATTTATGACTTTCCCATTAACATTTGCAAAATTGGCAATGAGAAAAAACATCTGTTGAAATTATACATTTTAGCAAAAGTTTTCATTAAATATTACCAACTTCTTCTTTCATTATTAAAAATTGAATATTCTCATTTAATCAGTGAATCCAGTAAACAAATGCACTACTGCCTGCAGTGTCTTTTGTATTGGAATTTCAGTTTCTACACTTGTCCCCAAGGCCAAGAAAGAGCATGACTTTATGTTGCCGATGTGCTGTATTTCATCAGGTTGTGTCTTAGTATATACATGTTACTTTAGATCTAAGCAGATGTGACAGAAGGTAACAGACTACAGTGTGGTGCTGCAATGTCAGCCTGTGCACCAGAAAGATTAGAAAATGCAGAGCTCTAAGCATGTTGACTGGAAAGCAGAAAACAAACATAGTAACATGTAGTTTTCTGACAGGAAGTCAAATAATTGGAGTGCACACGCTCCTTCATTGCAAAAAACCCTGTTAGTGCCATGAGGATAATAACGGTTTGCCTTTCCTTTTGGTTTGGCAGCAAGTGATTATCACGCTGAACAGAACTGAAGCAGACAGTGAGTACATTGTATATACAGGGAAAAGGAACTAGTGACTAGGCGCTACTGCATTTAACACATTTTATTACTGCATGCAGTTTCATGGATTTAAAAAGTGGAATCAATTTTTCCTTTCTGAATTCTGATTACAATGATTTTTTTTTATTTTTTAATGAGAATGCTATTGGTTTCCTTTGGCATATTTCTTGATAATAAGACTGCCTTGGTTATTACAGTGCTATGTTTCATATCTCTTTGACCACAATACAAGATGTTCCATTTACTTAAAACCTTCTTGATGTTATCGGACTGAGAAAATTTACTTCAGTAGCCCTAAAAGCCATTCCAGGAATAAGACTTGATCCTGCACTCAATTATCTGTCCACATTCCATCAAACATCTGTAAAGAGGTTAAAGAAAATGTAAGGACACCCAGGCCTTAGTTTAGCCAGTAAATGCTCTCTGGGAATTGACTTTTTTCTTCCCCCCTAATATAACAAATATTAATGCTAGCAGGTCTCTTGGCCGTATCAAAACTAGGCTCACCTTCATAATTGCCAAACTGTTTTATACACTCAATTATCAGTCATTTTAATTTCATTATATTTCACAAAAAATGCAGAGGAGGACTCGCATCTCAGAAGAGGACGCAGTACCGGTGTGGTCATGCAGAACAGCATTGTCCTTAAAAGTTATTAAAGCCAGTCAGTGGGAGAAGGGAAATAAAATTAGGTCAACTTAATTCAAAGCCCTATTTTATTTTCATTGTCATGTGGCTTTTGGTAATTGTCAGCCTTATCCAGCCATCATACTTACATCATCTTTCTCACTCGGTAATTACGTTTTTATAAACAAGAAAAAGTTTACCTTTGGAAGTTTTCAACTGGCCAGTTTGTCATACTTTTCAAGTAGACTCTTTCAATGAAATGTCGATTTGACATTGTGTAATTTGGAGAAATGCATAATGAGTTACCATACCTTCTTATGTTACCAAATGAAGGCCTAAACATTGCAATTATTATGAAAGATGAGACACCCAGTTATGAATTTGGTGACTGTGGCTACTTCAGCATGCTGTGTATTTATGACAATTTCTAAGAAACTTTTAGCTAAAACTAAAATGGAAGATGATTATCTTTTGATAGTAGTGGTTCAGCTACGTATGCTCACTTGCATTTATAAGCACGCTAATGCGTATGACAGCACAAGAGAGCCTAAGTGCCTCAGTAAGTGGAAATACAGTGAATAACCTGAAGGATTAAAGTGCATCAGATCCTTATAGCAAGTGACACAGGCCTGTTGTCACTTACAGGAAAAATACCTCTGTTCCTTTCACAAAGTCACTCTCTCTCTGTGAGGTTTCAAGGACAAAATGAAGAGGGTTTGTTGGTTTTTTTTCCATTCAGTTTTAATATACAGGCATGAAGAAAATCCAGGCTGCAGGGATTTTTGACCTGCAAGCATCTTGCTGTCGTTTTGGCGCATGATAAACTCCAACACTCCAGTCCCTATTTGGGGTACATAGTAATACGTGATAGACCTCAAGTAAAGGCACATGTTAGGCAAAAGAGTTCACAAGTTTGTTGGTTTAGCATAGCTTTGGGGGAAGGAAAAAGCAAAAAAAGCAGACAGGAAGATCTAAGCAATATAAACAAATTGTTAGCTAGTACAAGGAAAAGCAATGTGAGAGAAGAATTTAAAAGAGAAAAAAAGACTGAAATGAATCAACTCTTGATGTGTCCTTCACCAGTAGAGGAATTTGTGTGGTTATTTGTCAATATTACCAAGGAAACAACTAACTTAATAATGCCATTTCTTCCTAGTAGAAGGAATACGTGGCACCCTTTGCCCCATCCTTCCCAAACATACAACCCTTTCTGGACATAAAGTGTAAAACTGTAATATCTGCATTCCAGGATGCTTCAAAAATGAGTGGGCTTCAGTAATATTTTCCCATCTGCCATAGAAAAGTCAATTCTGACTTTGAGATATGAAGCAAATTTTTGTCTAAAATCTGGGCTCCTATTTAAGTGCAATATTACCTCTGTGGAGCAGATAGCTTTTTTAAATTAGATAGCTCAGGAAATGTCTTTTATAATAATAATAAAAAAAAATCTTTTACTATCTTAACCTCTACATTGATGCAGAGCTTATTCTAATCTACTTTTACCTCAGGTGTTAAAAGGATCTGCCAAAAAATAAAATTAGTTTTTGAGAAGCTGCACTCCCCCTCCCCTAACCATGGTTACTAATGTCCACTAGGTCTGCTTTCTTCTGAGACAGAAAGCCAAAACATGTAGGAAAAAAGAATATATTTTTGCATTTTCCTATAAATCTAGCCTTTTGCTTAATTACAAAAAGACAAATGCTAGCCATTGTTCATGGAATATTCCTGTACAAACACATCCTTTATTGCTATTTACAAACCAAAATTCAAAACGGTTTAGATTCTGAAGGTTTATGTAAACATTAGACAAACCTTCGAATTTCAGGTGTGTTACACTGTTTCAGCTGCCTTTCGGGAGTGCTAGCCAAGGTTTTACAAAAGAAGACACTTACAGGTCAGAAACTTTCTTTTGATGGAAGAAATAAGTGGTTTTATATCCATATCATATCTCAGTGTGCTGAAATCCAGGACAGAGAACGGCAGATGCCTTGTATGTCAGCTGTTGGCTCAGGCTCTTCAATTTGTATGCCTGAATTTACCAAATCTTGACTGATCTGCATGTTAGACACCGACTGAAATCCGCCATCCAGACCTCTGGATTTGCAGGCAACCCCAGTTTTAGCGGACTGTTGCAGAGCGAGGCTTCCTGTCCACAGCCTGGGCGCATAACAGGACAGAGTAATAATTCTCACCGACTATGAGAAACCTGAACACTCGTGTCACGGACTCGATTTCTTGTTCATGTGGGTTTTCTACAGCAGATTACACTGCTGTCAAATGAAAAGCAGCCTTCCATTTCTCAGTAGTGTTGGCAAGTTGGATGGGAGAGAGCAGAAACACATTGTCTTCCTGAATGTTCAGGACATGCCTACGGAGCTGCTGAGGAGTAGCAGGAGAATGGCCGGGGAAATTCTGGTTGCCTTCTAGTTTGATGACAGGAGGGCCTTGGGGACAGTTGCTTCCTGTGCTTGGCTTTCTGTGACGAAAACTTGGTTGTGGATGCGGCTATACATTCCTGGTGAAGTTAGGAAGGACCAGGGAGAAATGCATATGACCAAAGACAGCTTTTTAACACTTTAAGAGCTAAGATTCCTTAACTGCAGCACCACTGCACCTCTTCAATTTAAAGTTTAAATTTAAGGAATGCATTCCATCATTTTTAAGTTTTGTAAAAATCCTTTGTCTTGTCCTTCCCACATAGCAAACACAATGAAAACAAGCAAACAAAATACATAAACCGTGCCTGACTCAAACCTTGCTGTGTCCAGCACATGGTGGTGTAGCAGGGGAAACTGTAGCCTAAGACAAAATATTCACCATTTAGCATGTGGAGATTCACCCGGTTGGTGTTTGCCATGTGTTTTTCCTCCTCCCTCTCCTTCATATAGTCTTGGAATATAGCAAGTGTCTGTCTTAATCACTTCTTGTATACATGGCCAAAGATAACTGCAATAACTAGGGTGTATTCATTCCCATGATGCCAAATGACTTCAGCTACCTGGGATGGAGACCCAGAATCTCTCAGAAGGCTGCCCTACCTCTTCCATTTAGTCACAGAGACTTAAAAAGCAGAATGAGGCTTTTACTTAGGCTATTTTCAGTTACATTCCACTGAAACTGAAGTCTCCTCTAGGAGAAGTCTTACATGGTTCTAAACATTGCAGTGACTCTGGGATTTTTATTTTACTATATGTGTCCACCCACAGGATCTTGTTTAGCTTTTCTTCAGCAGCTATACGATGGCTTGGTTCCATTTTTGAAAAAGTGTAAGAAATTATCCAGGCCTTGAGACAAAAATGTTCAAAGCTGAGGTTTTGGTCATTTAAACATCAGTACCACTGGCTGCACACAAACTATTCAGAATCCTTTCACAGGGTTGGCAGAAAGCAAAGAAAAACATTTTTCACAGTACTGCTATCAATTAAGCCTCTTGTGTCCCAAAGGCAAGCTCATGCCTTTGGACTTGTCCTGTTCCAAGTAGATTTGGTCACTGTCAGCCTCAAAAAGAAACCAAGAATGTCTTCCATGCATTGATGTCAGTTATGTGGTTGTATAAGCTATGATTAACATTCTTAATGTACGAATGTAGGCTACAGTGGAGAAAGAAGCTTCATGGAGGAGAAATACCTAATTTTTTTCTCCCTAGAGGTAAAGGCCACTTGTCTTTGTTGCTTGTTGCAGTCTTAACCTATGGTAAACAGTTTGCCTAGGACATTAACTGACTCCGTATGCTGTCTGGGTTGACCACAGTCAGGTCTGGGTATGTGCAAGGCCAAACTTAATCAGTATTATTCCAGACCTTATCCAGCATGTCTGCACTTAATGAAGAAATCCATGAGCCTCAGCAAGCATGACGGGTAATAGTCCTAAAGAGATCACTTTTCTTGTTCTTTGATTCCACTTAGCAAGGAAGACGGAGAAACATGAACAGGAACATTCCGCCACGTGTTTCTTTCTCTCATGTAAATGGTTCCAATTCCTCCATTTCTAAAATGAGGAGATACAAAATGGAACAAGCTCTGCGAGTTTACTCTTTAATTTTTCATGCTTGTCCACAGAATGTCACTGTACAGCCATTCTTTTTTTCTCCATTAATTTAATGATGTCCATGACACCTTCAGGACACCAGGTAGCAGAAGCCTAATGAAAGCTCTTCTGAACCATTTCACTCACTTACTGTCTCCTGATGCATCCAAATAGCCTTATAGCCCAACTGGAGCTCATGCTGGTCGCTAAAGTTAATAAGTGAGTAGTCATTGGCATTTTAATATTTTTATATGTATGTTTAGTATCCATATATACGTATGTATGTCTATATATTTTATATAAATACTGGCATTCTTTTTAAAAAATATTAACACATTAAGTGCCTGAGTATCACTGTAGTACCAGGAGCATTAGATTTAATTAGGTAGCAAAAATAGAAACTGGAACCTGGTTAATAGCCTCCAAAGCTGATCTTAATTGGCTTATTAGCTGGAGATCAGGAAAAGAATTTTTTCAGACATCAGTTTAAGTGAATGCTGAATAAGTTATTCAAGATAACTTTGAGAATCAAATAATTAGACAAATAATACACAAAGTCAATAATGTGTGATCATCAACAGATGACAAATGCATGAACAGTGGAAGAGTATTATTCTTTCAGTTCTACTTAGCTGCAGAGAGTTCCTGTGTATCCATCAGATTGTTTATTCCAGTTATTATATTCATTCAAATGTATAAGAAAGCAAACCATAGATTTACTGCTGTCAAGGAGTACTTAGTGCAGCAGTTTAAACAAAGCATGGCTGTCTCCATATATAATTCATGTTTATTATAAATGTAAAGGAAAATTTTACAAAAGCATGTGTAGACTTCGCTATGTAAATTCCTGTTGTTTTCTAAATGTAATAAATACAATGTTTACCTGTAGAAATAATCAAACAGAAATTTCCTGCACTGAATAGGTAATTTCCAGGAGAGACAGTGTTATTAAGAGCATTCTCCGAACACTGATTGCTTCATTCTAAACTAAAGCACATCATTTGGTATTTAAAAGCTGTCTGGATTTGCTGCTTTGTTCTTACTATGCTTGACACATATGCCTCACAACTCTTCAAATGGATCTAAAATGTGTCCTCAATTATTTTTTGCAGGGATAGCACTGACTTAGAGAATGCATACTAGGGCAATCTTCCCCCCCCCTCCCCCCCTTCCAGAACCCCACTCTCCCCTTATTGAGCTTGTTGTAATTCAAATAGCATTCAGATATAAAAAGGGCATTCAGTTCCTGTCACTCTCACAGCCCCGACTGCAAGGCTGAGTTATATTTTGGATTTAGGCTAGTAATATATCAGTGGTTATGTCAAGTCTTCTTTAGAATTTTGAACTTGTGGTTCACTCCGTTTCATTAGCTGATGTTTTCTGCTTTCCCAGCTCTGAGTACCACATTACAGCAATGAACTCTCTCTCCTTCCAGGAGTCTGTAATGCCTTCACTGGATTGCCCCCACTTCTTTCTTATCCCAATAAAAAGTAGAAAATCACTTGGGCTTTGTTCCTCAATTACATATTCACCATGTAACTCTGACATAGAAAAAGTAAAGTTCTAGGCACACATTTCTAATTAAAATACCATTCCAATTACTAACTTGGAATCAGAATCCTACTGTGAAGTGGTTTATTATGAAATGTATCTGAAGAAAGCAACACAGGGACAATGCATAGCCCTTTTTTATAGTGACTTCAGCAAAATAATAGGCCCAGAACACCAAGCTATTCAGCTACAGCATATCATGAGAGTGAATGAGAATGTGTGTAAGTAAGTCCCTTGAAGGCAGAATAATGATAGTGCTTGTTAAGGTCACCATCTCCATTTCAAACTACAGCAACAGCTATTTAAAAAATAAATTTACAACCAAGGAGAACTTGGAATTAGCAGTGTTGCAGCATATTTGCAGATGTTATGTCATGTCACGTCTATATTAAAAAACAAAAACCCACCACTTTGAAAGTAAATAATTTCAGCTGCCTAAACCACAGAAACACACTTAGGCCATAGAGAACTATCAACCAGAAATCCTAAATATTCTGGATAACAGAAGTGACCAGCCATCATCCAGTGTAGGTGATAGGCTGTATGCTTTTAGAGAAATAGTTGCTGTGTTAATTCTTGTCTGTTTCTTTGCCTGCAAGGTCTTAAAAAAATAATAAATCTGATCTTGAAATAAATAAGGTTTGAACTTCTCTTATACTTTATTATAATTCTTAGCAGATTAGACTTAGTAAGACTCTTAGCATTTTAAATCTTAAAATACAGTCTTTAAATAAGCTTGTCTTTGCTGACCTGTCACCTTTAAGTTATTTGCAGAGAACTTTGATTAAGTAGCATTAACTAAGTCTTCTCCTTAAATGATTTGAAAAATGTAACTTTAAATAGGTCATTTTTTTAAAAAACTTTCTGAGCTACTTTCCTCAAGTCTCTCCTCCACGGATTGTCTTAATAGGTAAAGCGCTGTCTGCATTTGCTAGGGGTTGCAGCCTTTACTGGCAACAAAGTCAGCGTGTTCACTAAGACAGATCCCCGCTGAGACCTCAGAGCTTTCATGTGGGACCTCTGCCTCCTGGAAATGATATTGTATTTTACACGGAAAGCACCTTCCTCACTCCCACTCCTACAACCACTGAAAAAATTCTGAGTTCTGCAGAGCACACTCGAAACTCTCTGCAATCTTATTTAACCAGCGATTGAGGTAGCCCTCCTCAGCTATGGATTGCGCCGACAGATTTTTACATTACTTTTATCATTCTTACTTGCTGCTAAGAACTTCCTGTTTTATCTATTACATTTGTGAGTCTTGCTTGGAAAATATTTCTTTTTCTGTATGAACAACTTGAAGCTCCATTTTTGTGTTTTCCACTTATGATTGGGGGGAATAGCTAGTTGCAGTCTAACACTTACAACAACAATAATGGTTTTAAATGGCTTATGTTTCCAAAGCTCTTTAAGGATTTACAGACACGGAGCATCATTCTTACACCCACTATGTGAACTTAAATAAGTCTGCAAAGCTGGCCTGCTCAGGCTGTGAAGCACATCTCTTTCAAATGTTGTTTTCCAGGATGCTAGGAAAAAGCTTAGGAGCAGAGTAGCATCTTAATGTTCTCACATTCTTGTTTTTGACAGAAGCATTCAAAAAAGAAATTTCTCACACTATTTTTTTTTTTTCCAAATTGCAGAGAAAGCCCAGGCTAAGGACTTGAGCTTCTGTTATTTTTGTCAAGTCACTTTCAACAGTCAGTTACCACTGACAAGACTTCAGTCGCTACTAAGAACAGCAAATATTTATGGATGTTTCTAAAGTACTATCTAAAATCAGGCTCCTGCTCTGACAAACCAGTGACCTAGAATTGAAAGGCTTTTGTGATATTGGTAACTCCCTTAGTCCCAGGATCTCCTGAGAACTACCTGTTAGCAAGGGAAGTCTGAGTGATACACCATTTCAATAGCAAATACATTTCTCTTACCTTTGAGAACTGCATATACAGCTAAAATTTGCCATTTCAATTTATGTGGCTGGTATATCACACTTCATTCTGTTAGGTCATGCATTGGGAAGTAACCTACAGCAAAAGCAAAGCAACTAGACATATTTACTTACCAATAAAAACACCCTTCATCTTGGAATATTTTCAGCTGACCTTTTTGGTCTTGTTAACTCAAGAAGGGGATGTAACTGAGATTGTTTTAGATGCAAGCATTGCTTAAACATGACATTTAGGACTCGCTTAGAGGTGAGCTGCAGTAAGGTGGCACCTTTTTCCAATCAGTGAGCAGCGTCTTACATTTCTCCCACGCTCCTTACCCTCCGCTGTTCCTAAACACATCTCGTACACAAGAATCTCTGTAGAGGATGCAGCAAATTTTCAGCCCGTAGGAAGTTTGAGCTGTTAAGAAGACTAGCATAGCACTAATAAAATCTAAACACTTATAGTCAAATCTTATTCCTGATGCTGCTAAATGGGAACTTACAGCTTAACATAATAGGCAATTTAGCATATAAATGTGCCCCATAAAAGCAGGATGTTGGCAGTGCAAAACTATAAATGTTAACCTTTGGGCAAGCTGTTACAAATGTGCTACAGGCTCTTGCAATTTTAATGAACTTGTTTGCACATACGAGGTTTATTTTATACTAAACACTAGGATATACATACCCAATAAAAGGAACACCTTCAGAAATTTAGACCTGTGGGATTTCATCATGAAGATCTAGCCTAAAAAATTTATTCGCTAGCATTTTTTTTTTTTTTTAAATCTTGCCATTCTGAAGCTATGTCCTACTCATCTGTTATTAGAGGTTTACACCAGCAGGCAAGGACGATGGTCTTTTTACCCTCAGAGATGTGACTAAGAAACAATATGTAACTCTCCTAACAGTGTTAGAGATGATAGGAAGTATTTTATAACTACAAGCGTTTGTGGTCAAGACTTATATCCTGGACAAGTACAGATGTTAACGAATGTGATTTTCCCGAGTTGTTATTTCATTATTTTTGGTAAGCTCCTGGAAAGGCAGAGGATGTTGAAAAAGTGAGAAATCTATAGTGATTTCAAATCCAAATCAGGGCTAATAGTTATCTTATGAACTAATAGGCACCTGTGACCTTTTGTTGAAAGTAATCTGGGGTTGACAAATCAATGTCTAAGCACCCTCAAAATTAGATAATCCTGCAGAGCGACCAAATTAAGTTGCTCCGTTTCAGGCAAGCACTTGCAAACCCATGTATTTTCAGGCAGCTTTGCTGGTCATGAACACAATACTCACAGTCTAGCCTTGATGGTGACTATGTTTTCAGTCCAAGTCTCTCACGTTATTTGGCTTTGGTAGGCCGCTTCATTCCAAAGCAGAATTATTCAGAGCTACTCTTTCAAGCTAAATATGTGAAACATGAATCATAAAAAAGATATTTCACTCCTATCTGACTTCACTGCCAAATTTTCTTCACCTTACACCCTATGATTGCCTCAGCAAAGCATCAAGTTTTCAGTTTGCATTCATACTGTTTAATAACACAATGGCTACTGAAACATGCATAACTAAGAACCTTTTTATTTGCTTATTCCCTCATGTAAAGAAAAGGAACTCAAAGAACTTTCTTTTTATTTGGCTATGAGGTTCTTTTTCCTTGGTTAACAACCTTAACTGCCAACAAAGCATGGATCTAGGTTGTAAAGAGAATTCATGCAGAGATGAAAAAGTACTTGTCAGGTATTTCTCCTCTCCCTAACAACTCATTTTATTCCTCATTGTGAATATATGTATCTGTACACACACAGGTAACAATCTGGAGACTCATTAAGAAATAAGGCAAGAAGAAAATGAGGAATTTCATAATAACGTACATTATTATAAAGCCTAAAAAATTATATGTTGTATTAAATGGAAAGTTAAAACATGAAAGAGAGAGAGAGGAAAAAAGAAAGTGTAGGGAGTGTAAAGTCACTGGAAGTTTGCATTTTTAGAGGCACAGCCAATAAGAAATGTTTCTCTAATGTTATCTTTCAATATGCGGTGTACTCAATTGGGATCCAAAAATATCAGAAAATACTCCACCTCATGTTTACTTACATACAAGCTCAGAATAAGAGCTTCATGTACAGGTCCCCATGAGGATAGGACAACCTGTCTTTACATGTCTCTTTCCCAATACAAAATCTGTTGAGAATCTGCTAAAGTTCTCAAAAGGTTTATGTTATGTTTTTTGCATTTCACTGTAAGAAAGATGTATTAGGCCATAGAATCATAGAATCATAGTGTCATAGAATGGTTTGGGTTGGAAGGGACCTTAAAGCTCATCCAGTTCCAACCCCCTGCCATGGGCAGGGACACCTTCCACCAGACCAGGTTGCTCCAAGCCCCATCCAACCTG
>JAVJGG010000039.1:18869240-18888566 GCA_035590195.1 Aviceda cuculoides
GGATCTTGAATTCCACCATTACATGCTCACTTCAGCCAAGGCTGCCCTTGAGCTTCACAGTCCCCACAAGCCCCTGCTTGTTGGTGAGAACGAAGTCCAGCATAGCACCTCTCCTCGTTGGCTCCTCTATCACTTGGAGAAGGAAATTGTCATCATCGCATTCTGGGAAGGTCCTCAATGGCTTATGCCCTGCTGTGTTGTGCCTCCAACAGATGTCGGGGTGGTTGAAGTCCCCCATGAGGACCAGGGCTTGTGAATGTGAGGCTGCTCCAATCTGTCTATATGACATCTTCCTGGTTGGGTGGCCTGTAGCAGACCTCCACTATAGTGTCACCCTCCCTTTAATCCTGACCCATAGGCTCTTGGTCGGTCTCTCATCCATCCCCAGGCAGAGCTCCGTGCATTCCAGCTGGTCATTGACATAGAGGGTGACACTCCCTCCTCATCTCCCCTGCCTGTCCTTCCTAAAGAGCCTGTACCCTTCCATTCCAACACTCCAGTCATAGGAACCATCCCACCACGTCTCTGTGATGCCAATAAATAAGATCATAGCCCTACAACCATGTGCATATCTCTAACTCCTTGTGTTTATTCCCCATGCTACATGTGTTTGCATAGAGGCATTTAAGTTGGGTTCTTGATGAAGCTGACTTACTGGCTGGAATTCCCTTGTGCTGCTCTTCAGGTGCTTTCCTGCTGACCTGTGATCTGTCTCCATGTTCTGGGCATCTGTTGCTGGCACTGACATCAAACTGGTAGGAGTGGGATGGATTGAGGTTCCCCTCCCCCAGCAACTTCACCAGTTTGGCAAGCCTATGACTTGTTTCCTAATTCAAGCAAGCAAACCATCAGGAGTCATCTTCCATCCCCACCCAAGCAAAACTAAAAAATACCCCTCAGAAAACAAAACTTTACATTGCTTTAAAGCATGCACTGCCTACCTTACAGCCAATCTGCTTGTAGAGTTCCGTTGCTTTGCAGCACTGTTGTCCTCCAAATGAGAAAGGTCGCTTCTCTTGAGGGAAGAACCCATCCGCTAAGACCTTCAGTTATTCATCTGAGCTTAGGAAATGGGCTAGGAGTCCTACACTGGGTGTGAGGGTAGAAGTGTCTGCTGCAGACATCATTTATTTTTTCCTCACTTAAAACCACAAGCAAATCTTTAGTTATGATGCAAATCCTTCTAACAGTAGAAACAAGTATTTCCCATAATGTAATCCTTGGTTTTTACTGCTGGTCTCAATGACAACACACAAAGAAGCTGAAGTAATCACAAGTAAGAAGAAACACGAATAAATTGAAAATACAGCAATTTTATATTTCTTATCTAGTTATAAAAGAACCTGCTGGCCTACTAGTTAGCTAAAAATTAACTTCATTGAGTAGCTTTCCTGGAAGCCAGATCAAACAGTTTTTAGTGGACCAGATTTGGTTGATCGATATGCACAGACTGTATAGTTTTAGTTAAAAAATATTTTTTCCCTTGGGTATAAGTGCAGTACAATCAGGTGATAAGAGTGCTCTTCAGGTATGTATGCACAAAGTAACTTTTGTCTAGCACATTCATGTAGCAATAATTTTGTGATCTTGGCAGCAAAAGGTTCACTCTGAGTTGTAAAGGCCTGCAGAGATCCTAAGTACACGCTCCAAGTGTCACTTTTATAACCACCCTGTGCATGTCTTCGTGACGGACTTACTGTCACCTTCCCTAGGTGCACATTGGCTATTTCATCTGGGAAGTAGCACAGAAAGTTACTGAAATTGTGGAAGTATCCCATTACTTTTAAACAGTCCACTTATTTAAAGTAAATATTTTGTATAAAATGAGATTGCAGAACACAATATTTGTATTATCTTTCTTCCACCTGAGTTATCCAAAAGAAATTTAATAATTAAAAAACCAAACAAAACTGTGTCTGAAAACTGAAAATCAGAAGTTCGTTAATTTAAAAATTATTTCCTAGTAGTACAGTTAAATTGAATTAATGGCATTAATATTATTGTACCCTACTATGTACGAATAGAACTGAACACATGCAGGTCTAAAAGATGGAACATTTTAGGTTTGAATTTTAAGAACAGAACTTCACCTGCATGGTTGGTTGCTTTTGTCGCTCTGTATTATGCCAGCTTACATACTGTTATATATATCCTTGACAGTAATTTTCTGTAGAAAGCAACTAGGAAAATTATTTGCATAACTGTAAAAACAAAACCCCTTCAGGTCATTAGTACTGAAAAATATTCATGTTCATTTAAACTTAGCCTATGAAATGTACCGTTAAGTGCTTCCCAGTTAGAATTTCTTAGTTTAACTTAATCAAATCTAATGGTGCAAAGGTGATTATCTGTCTTCTAAGTTCAAGAATGTAATAAAACTGGTTACATTAGGAAGACAATTTACTTTCTGTACAATGACAGAAAAAAGTAAAGAAAAAGCAATTTATGGCAGAGCCTTTCATGCTTATTGTATTAGTTGCAGCGGAGGTTAAAACTTTCACCTTCCTATACTTAAACTTACGGAACTGAGAAATCTCGTGAATACATGAGACGGAACATGTACGATAATGTAGAAATTACACTTCTTGCCTTTGTGTAGCTGTATTTATATAGCAGATGGAGATTCATTCTTTTAGTATTATTCCAGTAATGTTATGTTTTATGGTATGAAGAGTTACCCTGAAGTACAGAAGGAAAATCCTTGGGGTTGCGTTCTCTTTTTCAGGTTGTTGTCTATTATGATCCCTTGGGAAAAACTGCTCAGTCACATTGGGGCTCCACTTACAGCAAAAGACAGAATCAGGACAGGAACATATTTCCCATTGCTCCTATTAGTCTCGCGGAAGATGCTCAGTGTCGATAGGACTTGAAGATAACATGGAGATTACAGACCCTTGGATGAATGGCATAAGAAGCACAGCTTCTTCGAGCCTGAGTATGATTAGCATGTCAAATAAAACAAAAAAAACCAGTGATATTTTTCAGACACATTTTTTCTGAAAACATTCCAGTAATAATGGGAAAATCATTCTTTTTCATTTTCTGTCTTAGGAAACCCAGCACTTTCTTGCCATATTACGTGTGTAGCGATTGCACTACACTTGACTAAAATGTCAGGAAATCGTGAACCTGAAATACAGCAGCCTCTCTTTGGCTCCTATTACTGTAATATTTATGGATTTGCCTATTTTCTCCCTATGTGACATAGTTTATTTGTGTCTTTGCCCCCCAGCCTCTCTCCTCTTTCTGATCCATGAAACTTATATGTTAAGATTCACAGGGAGATTGAGGATGATGCTTGGCTGAGCTTGACTGATCTGTCATTCCGATTTTAACATTTATTACATTTTGTTGATTATCTGCAAAGATATTTTCTCAAATTTTTTTGCTACCTTAGCAGAACAGATTTGGCAAAGCCTTCAGAATCTAAGGTGGTTGTCAAATGTGTGAGTTCTCATTTTTCCCAAACATCTCCGATCTGTCTCTCACCAAACATAGTCATTTTTGTTGGCTGTTAAAGCAGAGTGTGTGTTTGTACACCCAAACATAGCAGCTCCTTCATGATCTGATTGTTCTAATGATACTTTTATCTCTGCTTTCAAAACACGTCAATGATAAAATTCAGACAGAAAACAAACTATCACACTGTATTCATGTGTGATTTCATACTGAAGTGCAGAAAACAAGTGTGTGCAGTGGTCTATACTCTAAATGACGTTACCCATTAAATTTGTGATGCCACTTCCTGAATCTCACATAACATTCAGCCAATCAGCCATTTCCCCTGCTGCATTAGATGTAGTTTCCACAGCATCCAGCACCTCACTTCAATCAAGATGCATCACCTTTCAAATCAGAAACATCACCTGATTGAATTAGATACATTAAGAACTGAATGTAATACTTGGTATATTAAATCAACCGGTGATTATAGAATAATGCAATGACATCCTTGTCTGGATTGCCTGCATCTTTAAGGAAGCACGCTTGCGTGTAGTTTCCTTACTGGAATTTTATAATTAAGAAGGTCTATATCCTTCAATGAGACTGACATAACTGTGTGACTTTTCAGAGCTGTAAGAGCATATTCATCTAGATATGTTCAGGAATACTGGTTAAAAGAAAGTAAATTTTTTTTCACTGCGTAACTATTTTTCTGCCAAACATACCTTAGCGACTCCTTTTCTAATATAACTAGACTCCTTTTCTAATATAACTAGATTTTTTTCCCCCCAAGTGCTGATAATCTGTTGCCAAGTTTTCCTATCTACTGTTTGGTACCATTCAATAAAGTACATTCATTTTACTCATGCAAAAACCTCAGTGAGATTGCGCTTATCAGAAAAAGGGTTTCTGAATGCATTTGGCTCCACTTTTATGGTCCTGTTTCAAGACCAGCGTCTGTGTCTAGATATCCCAGAGTAGTGATAAATAGAGCCAAGGGCTGTTTATTACAAACATTTGCTATCTTGAATGTGTTGCCATCTCATTACAACGTGTTTCAACTTCTGCTCGGTCGGGTCTCTTATTTACACTCTACTGCATTCATGTAAGCGACACTGATATTTAAGGTGGTAGAAAGCAGAGTGAAAGGACACCATTTCTAATACTTTTAAATATTCTCTTTTCATTATTTTTAACAGCAGAAACTGATGTCTCTGTATCAAAAATTGAAAAGTTTCTGATTTTAGGATTCTCAGATGAAGATGGTTATGGTTAAAGCCTACAACTGAGATAAAAATTTGTGATAGACTGGATTACCTGAGCTTCTGGGAGCTGTCAGCCAACCAACGCATACAGGCAGTGAAAAGTATGGATGGCGTTTGCCTCAGACTCCCAAAGCAAGTTTGAGGGCACTACAGTACCATAAGGACTGTCAGAAATTTCAGATGAGAAGGTACAGCATGTCTTTTTCTCTGCCCTGGTCTCTATAATATCATTGTGCCATTTATGATATAAGTGAACATGACAAATTTTATCTATATAGCTCTATACAGCCTCAGTGGAATATTCACGGGTAGATAATCAGGACATACTCTGTATGCAACACTTACTTTAGCTGTACTCTCAATGAGCACTGTGAAGAACTAATTTTATTATCGTATATAACAAGTAATGAAATGATAGTTAATTTCTGGAATTCTTTAAATAGATGAAGAAATTACTCTAAAAATAAAGTAAGAGCAAAATTCAGACCTGAACTGCACCAGCTGTTTGCAGTCTGCCTGGCAGCTGGTTAAAAGTGGCATTACTTAGGGGCAGTTACCAGGCCCCTCACGTTTCCCATTGCCGGCTCCCTGGAAGGTGGGTGGAAGGCACCCTGTGCAAGCTTACGGTGACGATGGACGGGCTCAACTGCCCTGGCTCCCTGCCTGCCCTCCCTGCCCTTCACAGGGATCCCAAAAGACTGAAAAAAAGGAACCGACAGAAACCTGTCAACGAGGTTCAACAAGGGCAAATGCAAAGACACATCCTTGGGACATCACAGCCGCACGCAACAGTACTGGGAGGGCATCAGCTGGCCAGTCAGCAGCTCTGCAGAAAAGGGTCTGGGGGTCCTGGTGGGAAAGTTTAAAATGATACAGCCATGTGTCCTCGTGGCAATGAACACTAACTTTGTATTACACTGCATTTGCGAAAGCATAGCTAGCAGGTCAAGAGAACTGCTTATTCTCTTTCACCTGGCATTTGTTGGACTACACTTTGCCCAGTTTTGGGCTCTCGGTACCTTAACGAACTTTTTTAAATGAGAGATCTAATATCTGTTTTAAGATACCTAGCGAGTACTTCATGGGGAAGACAGAGACAGACTTTTCTCAGACAGGCACAAGACTAGTGGGAATGGCCATAAGTTGTAGCAAAAGAAAGTTTTTATTAGAGCTAAGCAAAAACTTCTTCATGCTGAAGGTGGTCAACATTGGAACAAGGGCCCAGAGAGGCTGCGAAATCTCCATTATTGGAGATATTTAAAACTCAAAGGAAAAAGCACTGAGCAACCTCATCAAACTAAGCTTTATTTTTAAGGGAGTAGAGCAAATGATGTGCAAAGGTCCTTTCCAACCTAAAATATCCTATATTTCTGTGGTTCTAGAATGCTACATCTACAGATAATTTGTTTGCTTGCATCTCCAGCTATGATTTCTTCATCAGTTACAGATTTTCCCAGTGTTGTTTGTTTGGTTTGGGGTTTTGTTTTGTTTTGTTTTTTCCCAGGGGGCTTGGGCGCTGAGTTTTTCTGATGAAACAACCCTTAGCATCTATTTCTCAAAATAAGAATCTGATGCCAGAAACATTCTTCAAAAGACATTGACTGACGGAAATTATTCCATATTACAGATTTCCAAGGAGGATAATTCATGGCAAATATAATGTTTTCCTCATACTTCCTATAACCTGTTTCTTCGAGATCCAAATAAATGATGTCAGAACAACGAATAAACTGTTCTTCCAGAATGTGAGAAGTGCAATCTTTCCACATTATACTACCTCACTCTCTAAGGAGCGAAAAAGGTTTTGCTTCAGTAAAGAAAGCACTCTGTTATGACTTTCTCTTTTGTAGTCTCATATCTTACGTTTCAATGGGTAAACTTTGCAAGTCAGATTTATATTCAAGTCTAAAGTTATGTTTTGTTGCAGTAAAATCAAGGGAAGCAGTGACAGATTGATCTATAGAAGAACAGGTGGGAACTGAACAGACCTTATTAATCTTTTTCTCTATTTGGTGGCACTCATATGCCTTTAATACATGGACAGAACTTTATCTGTGGCACGTCAAGTTCACCTTGAATAGGACTTAGACTTCTAAGCACTTGATGCAATTGTTCCTGAGTTAATAACTTGCACTTTTTTTGTAATTCGGAGATATTGGTAACATCCCCTTGTCCTCGGTGTTCTCTGCCTAGTGGAGCAACATGTAATGTGGATCCCCTTCTGAGACATCTCTTCCCATGTTTTATATCTGAGACAGTGGGATGAGCTCCCTTTGCGGAAGAGAGGCCTCTGGAACTAAACTTTCAGGTATCTCAGTCCACTAGCTAAGGCATTTAGCAATTTTACAGTGCATGATAAAGAAGAACTTCATCTTCCTGTTGAAGCAGCTATTTCAGTTTAAGGCATAAAAATTAATTGAGCTAAATATAGGCTAGTTTAAGCATGACATTGAAGTCTAATGACTACAAAAGAAATGGGAGGATCCCGTGTTCATGCACCCGCTGCTATGTGTATTTTCCATTAAATTTTTTTGTGTAAAACATAAACCATAGAGCACAGACTGACATGCCTTTGCTGGGTCTCTTTAGCTGCCCATCCAAGAGGCCTGAGTATAAAGCTAACCTGTAAATGGGGTCAGAAACTAGCAAGTTGACATTCCAAGTATGGCATAAATATTAATCAACTGTTATTATGCATGTTAAAGTCCTTACTTACTTATAACTACTTAATTTAACTAATTTCAGAATATTACCAAGCAGTATCTTCGCTACATCACTTATTTCCTTCTGATTAGGACACTGTATTTTTTATATAATTAGGCACTGAAAAAAATGCAAGTGAAATTTTGCTGTCTTACACAAAAGCCATACAGCCATGTACAGAAAGGCAACAGTATCATGATGGTTGACCAGCCTTCATCCTGAAAGAAAGTGAATCAAGCTGAAAGACATGCTATGGGTATGTGGTGGCTAGGAGGGAAAATCATGCCCAAACTATAGTGCCAGTTTGCTTTTTATACTAGATCTGCTTCTTGAACTGCTTATTCCTGCATGAAAATGCTCAGAAGCGGGGCAGAAATGCAAAACCTATGTAAGTCACTGATTGTTGTCTTTCAGACAGAGTTTTGAAAAATGCATCTACTGGTGTTAATGCCATTAAAAGAATTTAACACGTTAATGCAATGAAATTTAATTATCTTGATTTGAGTGTGTCTTTAGTTGTTGCATTTACATGATGAAAGTGCTATAAGGCTCATTAGCTCAAATAAACTCCTAATTTTCTACTCACAGTTGCTAAAAGTGTTGTTCCAGAATCAGCAGCACCAAAATGAACATTTCATTCACTTCCACATGGTTACAAGCCTTCAAGCTTAAAAGCTGTAACCTTCATGCCATGACTGAAAAGAAATCATATTTTTGTAGGAGTACAAAATTGCCATTGCTAATAACAGGCCACAGGCTTTGTACTGAGTTTGCAAGGTGTCATGACTGAGGCAGATCAGGCTCTGTCAAAGCTTTATGTGAACTATACAGAAGTTTGTTTTTCTCGATTTTGCTGCAATAGCAACTTTTCTAAAGACCCAGCGGTTATGCCTAATTTCTTTTGGTACTCTTTGTATGGTACAGACTTTGGTTTTGTATAGATAATAGTATCAAGTAGTTTAGTTATTCTGTGTACTATGAGATATTTATGGCTGCAGCATAATGATTTCATGTAGAGGAATACAGGCCCAGTATGACAGCAGGGGTGCTAATTGGGGACACAGGATCCTGCGTAGAAGCGTGCAGGCTTGGGATGACAACCGATGGGCACTGCTTGGCCCTGGACACTCTGTAGCACTGTTATATGAAAGCTTCTATGTTTGTACCCCTTTTTTTAGTGTTACACTCACCCTTCCACTTCCCTTTTGGTCTCCTAATGATGACTTCAGTCTGGTTGGAGGGAGCTGGAGGAGTGGGATATGGCATTTTGTTTCATCAGCTTCCTAAGTCCTTTGCCCTGAGGAGTATGATGTTGATGTTCAGGGTCTCTTTTTCCTTCCCTCCTTCCTTATCTTTCTATTCACCTGCTGCCATTTTTTAGGTTTTCTAACATGCTTTCACATATTGTTCTTTTTTCATTGACCTGCAGCTGCAAATTACATCCAAATTTATTAAATATGGTGTCTAACATACATCAGCTATTTGGTTTTTGTTCTCTTCTACCCCTGAAAACAGTTCTGCCCAGTTCCAGGTCTGCATTTCTCTAACTGACCATCTGATTATATGTATGTTTCCTAACCACAAAAATCAAGATGAGATTCTTGAACTAGCTAACTGCAGAAAGAGTGGGTTACCCTCAACTCACTAAAAAAAAAAAAAAAAAAAACCACCAAAAAAACCCCATCAGTTGATTAGAGATTTTCTTTTGCAAGCCACAGGATGAAGAAATGTAACAATAAAAAAGAAACCTGATTCTATTGTGCATACAAGTCCTTCAAAGCTAAAGACTGACTTTGAATAGATGAGAAACCATATTTTCTGCTCTCAGATTCCATTGGTGAAACTTCCACCTGAGGATGCTGCATTCTAACAGTTGTAGTCAATCACTCAGCAGCAGCAAATCGGTCTGAATACCTGACAAAACAAACTTACCATTACCTGACAAAACAAACTTACCATTTTCTAGCCACTCCTAATAGCTCAGGAGATGGCTCTGTGGTTTGCATCAATACTGCAGTTCATAAGTCTCTTTCAATAACATGTCTTTTCAAGATGAGGGGTACATACTTGTTTTTCTTGTTTTTCCATCACTTGTTTTTCCATCACTCATGAATAGTCCTTCCCATGGGACCTGAATGATGGTAAGTATTAGTCAAGTGAGTGTCATCTGGTTTATTTTGTCAGGAGGTAGACACGTTATTATCTCTGGTGACAGTAGCAAAGTTAAATTTAGTCTGTGTTACATTTTTCAACTTCTGTAGGGGATCTAAACAAAAACATGTCTTTTTTAAAAGGGAATTGGCTTCTTGCTTTTTCTCTGTACAGCTGCTTCTTAGTATGCTGAATTATTTCCTTTTAAAATTAAGGTCATTAAACAACTATTGCACATGTATGTCACATAAATATCACAGAACATGAAGCGGGTTACTGAACAAAAAATGAAAAAGGAAAACAGGTGTCTGTCTGTCAATCAATAAACTAAATAGATTTAATGAAACTACTAACAGAGAATAATTTTTTTACCATAGTCTGAACTATACTTGATCTTGTTCTCCACTCTTAATAATCATATCTTATTATAACTGTACTAGAACAATGGCAGACAAAGCCAGTCTTAAGACCATATCAATTTAATTTGACATGTTAGACAGTAGCCAAATATTCTCATGCTGTTATCAAAATCATTAATATGCTATATGAACACACCACCAACAAAAATTCCTCATTTATTCTCCCTGCATATCAGAAGGATTAATGTCAAATACTCTGCAGCTTCCTGAATAAAAGGTTTCTTGGATTTGATGTGACAAATGAGAAACAAATCTCAGACTGATCTTTTTCATGAGCTGATTATTTTATATCATGATTTGTATTTTCTTGACAGGCTCAAGTTCCAGGTGGACCAGAGGTAATACCAGTCACCCATCCATGTTGGCAGAAAGGCAGCAGAAGACTACAAAACTGTCCAAAATGCTAGTTCTCAATATTCTGTTCCCATCCCTGTAAAATTCAGGTTTTCTTTGCTCTAACTTGCCCTGTAACTCTGAGTTACAATTGTGACCTGATTCTATTAAAATAAAACTAGGAACTGTGTTAAATGTTTTCCTGACACGCTTTAGGATATTTCTTTTGTGGTGCAAAGACCTGTGGAAATAAACATTCTTGTTGTGGACTATCAAGTATGTGAATGCACATGAATCATACTGTGTGATACAGCATCTACATCTTGGAGAAGCAAACAGTAATTCTATTTGCTCTTCCTGTAGAGGATAAAATCAAGTTCTCCCTGTCTGGTCTTCAGAAATGTGCACAGGCACTATTAACATGGTTCTCTTGCTTCATTTGGGGGTTTATTAAAAAGCTATTTTCTTGAATTATGCCCAGAGCCTCTAATTTTGCAGAACTGCCTAGACCTAACCATGGCATCAGCTAAAAATGAAATCTGGAAGAAACAAATAGTTATACAAATTCAAATCATTAGCCCAGGATCAAAAACATCATTTATCGGTGTATAAGAACTTCCCTTAGCCAGAACTATGTAGCACAGCCAGGAAAACCAAAGGAAACTATTGTGCATTAAACAAAAGACCAAATCCTTCACTCTTCCAGCCTTGCAAACTGTACTCCACATGAACATTTTTATGCAGAAAGAATCCACATCTAGAGTAAAGGAAATCAATCATTTATGCAGAGTTTTTTCAGATCATTTTGCTGTTCTTCAGAGATTGGACTAGAATGGGAAAGAGGAATAATTTTAAGCTAAGGAGTCTTAAGGCTTCTCTGCTAGGAATTCCCAACTTTATTCATTTTCTCTTGCAAGCAATACAATTTTGCTTTGAAATAAATTCCCCTTTAGTGTCATCTTAACTCTTTGGGGAGCCTTTAAGGCAGTTCTAAGAGTCATATTCTGCATATTCAGTAGGGGGGGAAAAATTATCTAACTGTGAATTTACTAATGCTGAGAATAACACCTCTAAAATGAGAAAAAGCTTATCTACTAACTATTGCCAGAGACAAGGCTACAACTTTCAGTTCAGCTAGACTAGATAAAATGCTGTTTATGAGCTGGGTGCAACCCTTTGGAATAATCATAGCAGTTACAACAGAAGAAAAAGGACTGGAAGAGAGCTGGAAATGTCTTCCTTTCTAACACCCAGTTGCCTAACAAACCTTGTCCTACCATTCTGAGTTCCAAGTTGATACATGCTAGATTTTTGATGGCTAAATAGGGTTATCACACAGCCCCAAAGTTGACTTCAATATTAAGGAATTTAAAAAGCTACACCTAGTGATAATGAAGTTATCAGCATATGTGCAACTGATGTTGTGTTCAGGACCTTCAGTACAAATTTCCAAGACAAATCTTTCTAGGAAATTCCACAGAACATTTGACATGACCTGCCTAAATGCTTTGCTTAGGATTCCATCTGCCCAAAATCAGTGCAGCTACATTAAGCCCAGACCTTCTGAGTAATCTTAGCTGGTTTTTAATCAGACAACATCCTATGCTACAGACAGTGTACCGGATAGGCAGCCCTGTGTGATTTCACATTTAAAGTCTATCCATTATACTGTGATTCTGGATTGTAATGTCTCCCCAGAGCAGCAGTACTGATAGATTTGTGCAGCCACCTGTGTTGTCTTTCCCAGTTCAGGAATCAAATTTTAACCAGCATCACAGAAGGAGAAAAAAACCCCCAAAATCCAAAAAAACCAGACAGCCCTTTTCCCCCACCTTCCTACTGGATTTAAACTGATCATTGGATCGAACTGCTGTGAAGAGCCTTGTTTTTCTTCTAATTGTTTTTTTCCTGAAGTTATTTAGTGTTTCTGGAAATGCTTTACCTTTCCCAGCAATATGTAGATTCTGTTTTTTAAACCACTAGTACTGTAGTGGATGGTCCTGATTCTTTCTTCCTTCACATCTCTGAATAAAACTCTCTGCAGTTGTTCTGGTGCTAGTTTGACCAAGTGTGAAAGTTGGTTTGAGAGCTAATTCTTTGTATCCTGAAGTTCTAGTTATATCTATTGTGTTTTACACAGATTTAGAGATAATTTCCTACAGAATGAAGTAGCACAGAAGGACTGGTAGGACGAGGACTTCAATGGCATTCAGCATAACAATTCAAGTTACTTGATTTATCAAACAAACTAATTTAAATAGATTGTACTTTGAAGTATTATTTTCGTTATATTGTTTCTATTATGTGATATGCCATTTTCTATCCTCAAATATATTGGCCTGTCAATTGAATAACAGTCTACTTAAATTAGTAATTTGAAACAGATCAGTTACATTTACTAAATACAAGAGTCTCTATGACAACTAATTGGATTCTATATGAAATTTATTGACTTGTAATTAGAATATATTGGTTTGTGCGTAGCAAACTGTTTACACTACATGTGCCGTCTGCCGTGATCAGTAATCATCACATTTAAAACAGATGGGATTGTATATAGAGCATATTGGGTTTTGTGTACATTATAATACATTGTAGCAGTTTACATGCTCAAATATATATATGAAGTTACAGAACTCTACTAAACAAATGTTCTTTTTATATCCTCCAGCAACAGATCCCATATACTTCAAGAAATAGTCAAGCTATTAGAAATGTTTATTTATGATTCTATTTATTCTATTCTCATAGTGTGTCCAAAAGAAGGAAATACATCCTACTAGCTGTTAATGAAACGAAGATTCTCATTAGACTGTATGAATTTAACATGAGCATATTTTGCCTTTGACATGTATATTTACTTGCATTAGTATATCCAAGACAATCTGATGATTGATAGTCACCTGGAAAAGTTGTGAAGGTGTAAGCAATTAGTCAGTATGCAATAGAGTGGAGAATCAAGGTTACTTCCTTCAAAACAGATTTTCAGTTTTCTTTTGTCATACTAAATGAAATCCATGAAACAAAGGCAGGCTTACGTGTGGGATTGCAAAAGGCCACTGTCCATGGAGGTCCAGCTACTCCAAATATCACACACACTGCCAGCCTGCTCAAGGTCCTGAACCAGAGGAAGGGAATGACACTCGAGTAAAAGGGTCAAAAGTTAGAAACCTAGCTTCAGGGAAACATGCAGAGGAGGCATTTATGGGTAATTCGAGCACTGTATGACATAACCAACTTTAAACTACACTTAAATATGAACTAGCTTGAAAAAGAAAGGAATTACATCGTTTGGATGAATATTGTATAGTGTCATATTTTTATCAAGCCTGTAACAACATAAGCAGTTTTATAATAAGACATGAGAAAAAAACAAAGCTGAGATTCTCTAAGAACAAAGTAAGTATGTTTTTCATTTTTTTTCTGTATGCTTAGAGCCAGCACAGTAAGCTTTGGACCATTTCCACTCTCAAACCTGTAAAAAAATCCTTTGACTAAAGTGGTCCTCAGTATTGACATGTCGATTATTAGAAATATATTAATCATTACATAGTATGTACAGGTTCATGATTGTTGAAAAAAATGACTTTTTCTTTTATGCTGTTCTGTATATACTGACATATATAAGGTTCAGTTGATTACTTCTGAAAAACTAGACATTTATTTGAGTACAAGGGTTATATGTGGCTGATTTCAATTAAGTACTGAGAGCCCTCAAATTTTATGGGAAGCACTTGGTGCCCTGTTAAAATAAAACAAATTGATTGAGCATATATATATGTACTGTAACAAGCTCTTAATGAGGAGGTGCCTGCTCATCAGTGCTGCTTGGCAGTATGTCCTTTATGGTTTTCTCTGGTCTTTACGGACTTCTCTGTTTCCCCTCTGGTCTTTAGTCTCATGATACCAGAATATTCAATACCAAAAACCTTGTAAACACCTTCATGCCTTCTCCTTGGATGGGAAAACCTCTTCTCTTCTTTGTCTTTTACTGCCACTATTCTCAGAACCTTGCAAAACCTTAGGAAGTAATTCAGATCTTGACATCCAAAGAACGGCCTTCCCAGAAAGCTAAGGCATAAACTAAGTTCTACCCCACTTATATGTATTTACATAAAGTCTTTCTGAGTCAGATCCATTGTATCTAATACTTTCTCAAATCCTAGTAAGTCATGAACTGATTGCATTTATTTTTTATTTATGTAACATTCATTATTATGACTAGAATGCTTATGCACTACACAACATACCTATTAAAAGGGTCAATACATTTTCATTATGTTAAATGATTTATATTGATAGATTTGTCACTTTGAGCAAGAATATTTATAATAAAATTGCAATGATCGCAAATGTACAAACTACTAGCTGCTACTTCATTTCTCCAACAGGACACACTGTATCATTAAAGAGTTAAGAAGAAAATTTCTGAAACCATTCTCAGCGTAATTTGTCTCATTTTTCACTCAAGTCCTATTTAAGTGGAATTATATCCATGTTTCCAGAGGCAAAAAAGGGGGCAGACATTTATATAAACCCTCCACTTTCTCCCTGGGGGAGCAGAGGGGAGATGACAAGTCTTCAAAGGACACTTTTTGTTTGTGTATATCTGTTTGCAGAGTCCTGGAGCTTTGGAGAGTGGATGATTCCAGGTCAGTGGAAAGCATCTGGTTGATACCACAGAGATACTTAGTATGTAACTAGGTAAATTGAGCTCAAATGCTTCAGCTGGAGCCATTCATTGACAAGTCTACTTGTGAAAATCAAGGGCAATGAGAAGCAAACAGAGGATGTCCTGCAGCAGTAGGTCATTCTCTAGGCTATAGACATGACAGTTCTCAAGAAAACAGGAAAATGAAGCAGTGGAGTACTTAGTCTCCTAAGCAGAAACTTTAAGAGATATTGAAATTAAACAGAACAGAGATGGAAGGGATCAGCTAGTTCATCCTGCTGACAATTCTGTAATGTTCCTGTGAGGATTAGCATATTGTTCAGCACGGTGTTAAATATTCCCTGCTAGGAGCTGCCTTTTTTTTTTTTTTTTCCCTCCCTTCAGAGACCATTTAAACTAGAACAGGTCTTAGTATCAGGAAATAGTCTTGTCTGTAGCCTAAATATTCATATTTCTTAATTTCATCCTATTATGTTTGCTTAGACCATGACACATACTGCTCTGTCAAATAATGTCTATCTTGGTTAACTCCTTCAGATAGCGAATACTGCTCTACTGTTTACCACAGATTGCTTAGAAATCAGTCCTGTTAAGAGTTCTTTACACGCTTAACCTCTTGTTCCAAGACTGAATTATTCTGCTGCCATTGCCATCTATTATCATCATATCAAATACTCACATATTCTAAATGGAATAGAATTTCTGAAATTTATCATTTAAAAAGCAACAGAGGGAGAACAAACTCCGGTGTGAGTTATTTTACGTCAACTGTCATTTGGTTTAAAAGTTCTCATCAGTCTGCCACAATAAAGCATGAAATAGAAGACATACGTTCCTCTGAAAACATTCCCAAAGGTTCAAACTTAAAGATTCCTACTGCGCCAAATATCAGGCAGTCTGCCAATAAGCTCAATTAGAATTTTTGACTAAATTAAGTAGCGTACAATCAAAGCATATGAATGAAAAAAGCACCCTCCAAAAGAATAGCTTTCCTGTGGGTGTAACAAAACCTTTTCTTCACTGTTTGAAATAAGTCTCAAATTATAGTGATGTTATTTGACTTTAGGAATGCACAGATGTGTTAAGTATTTCATTGGGAATACAGTGTGGTTAGTTGGACAAGCATAAAGCATACATAATTAATTTCACTCTTGCAGTGCCTCTGCTCTTTAACATGGTATTTGTTACTGTAGCAAAAGAAGCTTACTAGGCACCATGTTTAGCTGACAACATTGAAGGGAATTGTTAAGAAAAAGAAAAATCTGTTTTCATTCCACTCTCAAATTTGCACCTAGTTTCAGACCGTATGTCTGCATTTAGCGTTTTAAAGCAGGCACAAGAAGAATGGCAGGTTCCTGCAGAGAAATATGTCACTGGTGATAACACAGACCCAAAGTCAGTCGAGCAGATAATGCATTGCAGGTCAGAAACTACGCCCCTGACAATACTGCACGTGCAGGTAATACACCAAATGTCACATCTGAAGGGGGTAATGCTTTTTCTACTGCTACATCCTCAACAAACTGTAGTACATAGCTGAATTACTTTCTGACATGGAAGCACGAAGGAGTTTTAGGAGGCAGAAAATACAATCAGAGACTGAACAAGATAGACCCCCAAAACAAAAAAATCTAGCAAAATTAACAGCTCAACCCTCATCAGCAATATAAGCCAAAGAGTAAATCATCTTAGATTGTAATCATAACCTATAAAAAAGGAAATTGTTCTTTATAACTCTGTATTAAAAGACTAAGCCCTCTAGAGAGAAAGGCATCACACCTTAATAAGGTTAAAAATTGCTTGTTTGATTTTAGTCTTGACACATTTTATCCTTTATGTGCAGGATTATTAACAGCACATTTCCCTTTAACGGATGCAGTTGAATTCATCTCTGTTGTTCACAATTCTTAGTTACATATATCTTGACTTATATCTTTACAGCACTGTGTCCTGGTTTCAGCTGGGATAGAGTTAATTGTTTTCCTAGTAGCTGGTACGGTGCTGTGTTTTGAGTTCAGTATGAGAAGAATGTTGATAACACCCTGATGTTTTCAGTTGTTGCTCAGTAGTGTTTAGACTAAGTCCAGGATTTTTCAACTTCTCATGTCCAGCCAGCAAGAAGGCTGGAGGGGCACAAGGAGCTGGCACAGGACACAGCCAGGGCAGCTGACCCAAACTGGCCAAAGGGGTATTCCAGAACATGGGATGTCATGCTCAGTATATAAACTGGGGAGGAGTGGGGCTGGGGGGGATCGCTGCTCAGGAACTAACTGGGTGTCAGTCAGTGGGTGGTGAGAAATTGCATTGTGCATCAGTTGTATAGTCCAATCACTTTTATTATTATTATTGTCATTTTAATTTTGTTATCATTACCATTATTAGTTTCTTCTTTTCTGTTCTATTAAACAGTTCTTATCTCAACCCACGAGTTTTACCTTTTTTTTCTGATTCTCTCCCCCATCCCACTGGTTGGAGGGGAATGAGTGAGCGGCTGTGTGGTGCTTAGTTGCTGGCTGGGGTTAAACCATGACACACTGACATTAACTCATTCATTCTTACCATACATAGATGAGCTGGAAATGAAGAAGGAGACAGTACTGGAAAACCTGCCTAAAATCATACTGGCATTGCTACTAGCATGCAGTGTTCCTGCATTTCACTCACATGCTCATTCTCCCAGCCCATGCTTCCTCTTCCTCACCATCCTCCTGGAGTATTAAGGAACACCCAGACTGTAATATTAATTCACGGTCTTTAATACAAAACTGCAAAAACACTGATGGGCAGAAGTACCTAATTAAGTTTCTCATCTGGACCAAGCTTTCCCATATCTTGGGTGAACATATCAAAGGTCAACACCTGAATGCACAAGCATGCACACATACATGAAGCTAATGCTGCAGACTCTAACCCAGAACAGGGTAGGGTGGAAAGAAGCACTGCCAATTAAACAGACCCCCTGAAGTCCCAGGGCAGCCTAAGGAACAAATTTTCAAGGGTGTTCTTTTGTTGTACACACTATGCAGCTTCCAGATTAGCTTCACACAAAACTGCTAAATGCAGCAGACCATTTTCAAGGAGTATGTTAAAATGTAGAAATATTTTCAGTAGCGGAGGATGGCAGGTCTGTTTTCTATAATGAGTCACTTCTTGACGATCTGAGAGTTTTTCTTTCAGGTCTGGAGCCAAGGAAAAACGTGGAATATTTTTGAATCATCACTTGTCTTAGCCAGCAGGTAATTCTACTAGTGGCTTACTAGCCCAGACTTGTGCTCAGAGTTTTAAAGATCAGAAAATCTGCCTAACAGAGCAACATGGCAAATGGTTTACTGGAGCACAATAGAACAGGGTTAGTATTTCTCCTTCCTATCCCATAATCAAACAAATATGAACTCTTGATTTCTCAGCCAAGAACCGTAACAATTTAAGTAGATTTTGCTAAAAAGTCATGCTGTCTTCCAGGCACAGTTTAAGGGCTGACAGGGATGAATCAGATGATATGAGGACCAAGCAATCCACTATTTTTGGTGGTTTTTCCATTTTTCAAAGTGATCTTTGCAGCATGGTCTAATCAGGTATATGGTGATTCCCAGGATTTGTGAGGATGGTACCAGGAACTACAAAATGAATAATGATGGACCAACATGATGAACGCTGGCAGCAAACCCTTAACTTTGGTTCTTTCTATAGTATGTAACATCATACCCAACTCTGCAGCCTTTTGGACAATTCCATGACACCTTCTTGTCCTAGATTTTTAATTTGCAGAATACATAGGAAGGAAATATCTTCCAAAAGGGAGAGGCACCATGTAAACTGCCTGGAACTACTACAATTCTGTATTTTATTTTTTTTTAAATCTCTTGAGTAGATGTTCACAGCAGGGATTCACTGCTGTTATCTCCCAGTCTAGCTGGATGCCAGAGGTAAGGGGCACATCTTTGGGACAGTGAGTAAACTGAAAGTTTGTTGAAAGAAATAGCATGCTTCATCTTTTCAAGCTAAGTGAAAGACAATGTTTTATTAAAACCATATTAATGGGCTAATAATATTCAGGGACTTCAGATTTGTCTTTGGTGAGGAACTGATGAAGAACACATACTGCACCACAGATACAAAACCTTAACATGTACTGGAGGAAGAAACAAACTACATTTCTTACTACATAGATGTACTCACAGTGGAAAATGAGGATTTATGTTGTGGTGGGTTGACCCTGGATGGATGCCAGGTGCCCACCAAAGCTGCTTTGTCACTCCCCCTCAGCTGGACAGGGGAAAGAAAATATAACAAAGGGCTCGTGGGTTGAGATACGGACAGGAGAGATCACTCACCAATT
>JAVJGG010000039.1:18889874-18917948 GCA_035590195.1 Aviceda cuculoides
CCTCCTCCTTCTGCACTGACCTGGGGGGCTGCAGGGCTGGGGCTCTCACATGTTCTCACTCCACTTTTTGGCTGCAGGTTTTTTTCCCCTTCTTAAATGTGTTCTCCCAGAGGCACTACCACTGTCACTGATGGCTCAGCCTTGGCCAGCGGCAGGTCCGTCTGGGAGCCGGCTGGCATTGGCTCTGACAGACACGGGGGAAGCTTCTAGCAGCTTCTCACAGAAGCCCTCCCATAGCCCCCCCATTACCAAAACCTTGCCATGCAGAGCCAATATATATGTGCATAAGCAACCTACATTTACCTACAAGACCATAATGAGGAGGCAAATTTGATCTGGTATATGATAGGACAGAGTCATATAGCTAGCAGGTCATTAGTGGAGAGCTGTTGTTTATGCATTCCACTTCAATTACATTAATATTTATTAAGAAATCTGCTACAGTTTAATGTCATCAGTTATCATTAAGAAGTTCTTCCACATGGGCAGGACAACTTAATGCAACATGCTGTTTGTGCTATTACTTTTTACCTTGCAGTGTTCATGCACTTTCCACTACTGAAAAAGAAATCCTCATGTGCCTGTGCAACTACTTATTTTAAGAAAACTTGTGAAGCCTGGCATGTCAAATTCAAATATAAAATACATGATATGACAACACCAGATCAAAGTAACAAACTGTATATATGACAGCTGTCTGTAATAATAGTCTTGTCAAGTACTGGAATGATGGTTAAATGTTGATGCAGGAACCAGGTAAGGAATCACACTTCCTGACAGACAATGACTTTAAATATTTCATCTTGTAAGTCCAATTCTGCCTTAATTTACACAGGTTCGGCTGATGTCAACCTTTGAGAAAAGATCTGAAATCTTATTTTTCCTGCTTTTAAAAACAAAAAATGATAAATATAACCTATAGTAATACTGTGAAGTTTTTCAAAGGAGAAAGGAAAATTTCTGTACACAGAGCATGTCCCTACTACAGTCTCAGAGTAGCCAAGAATCCAAAAAGAACTGGCTCATTATGATCCTCCTAATGCCATAATTATGCAGCTGCTCCTGACAGAGTAACTCAAAACAGCTAGTTGGATTTCTCCATACTATTTAGCAGCTATTGCAGTGGACTGATATCCACTGATCCCTAAATCAAACAATCTTGAATCCTAATCTATTTCACAGTTTCCAATAGAATATTTTCAGGGTGGGCAATAGCACTTTCTGTATGTCTGCCAAAGCATTAGAATTATGAAAATATGCTGTCATTCAACACAAATAATCAGTTGATTTCATATGAAATAACATACAGGAGCCCAACTCCGCACTAAACTTGTTGTCCCTTTGTATTTTGATAGGTATCTGCTACAGCCTACTTAGTGACCTGCTGTTCTCTAAACATCTCATGGAGTCTAAAGGGTCCCATTAGGAGAGTAAGAATTGCAAACCAGACGACAAAACTAAACCCATGTCATCTTAAAGGAAGATTTGTGTCCCTTTCAAAAGAAAATTGATCTCTTAGTTTAACACCACTGCAGTTCACAAGCCCGGAAGCAGAAAACCACTTGTCACTCTGACAAAGCTGTCTCACATTGTGATATGATGCTATTAAAAAACAGAAACTCCTTCATTAAAATTATTAATGTACTGAAAAAAAGCAAACACAGAATACCAATAATCCCTGCCCTGACTAATCACTTCTACCTCAGTTTCAGGTGAACTGTCTCCTACACAGCTTCCAGAACAGCCTCGACCTTACCCTGTCCTACAGCTCCTTTCCAGGCATCAGGAAATTATTTAGACAGAGAAAGCGTCCAGCTGTCTGAACAGTTTGTAGCATGATGTGAAACGTGTGAAATGCTTTTCTTTGTTCACATACAGACTAGGTGATTGCTTTGATAGCAACAGTTCATACTGCTACAAAGAAAAACTTAAGAGGATGAGAAAGATTTGAAACATTCCTGAGTGAAATCTGAAGGGCTTTAGCAGGATAATGACTTCTTTTTCTCACTGAGGGGAGCCTGGTAAGGAAATCTTGCAGAAAGAGATTTGTCATGTATCAGGAAAGGGAATGAAACAGCCAGCTTTCTCCTCCGGAAAAAACTTAAAACGTTTTCTGTCTATAAACCCTGATGATAATTTCCCACCAATACATTGATATGTATTTATTCTTTTTTTCTGCACAGCTCGAGATGCAAACTCCCTTCACTGAAACAGCCCAGGACTCTGTGTTTGGACCTCATGTACTGGAACCGCAACCATCCAGGTTTCCCTTGTGCTGACCAGCACTGCCATTTTTAACACGCTTCTTGAGCGCAACCCGTGTTTCCCTGTCTCAGAAATGGGTTGTCACCCATTGCATCGCCCTGAGCTGTGCGAATGCAGCTGACCTTTCTTTCCCAGGTTCCTTACTGCCATTAGTACACTACTTCCCAGATTCCTCGACTTTGGGGCAGTCCCGTTTCTAGTCTGTCTCTGAACAGAAACAGTGGGCTGATGCACATTTTCCACAGACTTTGCAGACAGGCTTGGAAAAACAAATAGTCTTCACTCAAAAATTACAACAAACATATCAAGATGAAAAATTTCTCATCTTATTTTTTTACCTTGCTGTGCTATTTGGAAACATTCCTTGTGTTGAGGTTGATGAGCTAGAGGTTAATGAGTTAGGGGATAAATATCCTCCCTTTTTCCTTTTTTTAAGTTTCATGTTCTGTTTCTGGTTTCCTCCACTTTCCTCTAAATATCTGGAAGGACTCTTCTTTTATAAAAGCAATATCATATTGCTGTGAGAGTCTGGTAAGATTCATCAGGTGTCCAAAATCAGATGTCCAGAAGGTGTGTTGTTTTGCATGGTTATTAGCCTATCAGATGCTATTTGTAAAAGGGCAGCAGTGTGCTAAATTCAAGGTGCTTAGGAAATCTTAGGTGAACATTTTGAACTAGTACAAAGGTGTGCCTAAGAAAAATACAGACCTATTTTACACTAAGATATGATCTCAAAATGCTTTTCTTCATTTTTTACTAGCATTTGTAAGTGCAAAATTAACAAGAAGCCATGACACTATAATTTTTAATTTATGGTTCCTGATGCAGTTTAATCTGTTAGTGTAAACAACAAAAATAATAGGTAGATGCATATTGGTCATGCAAGTCATTTGTATGATTGTGATCACCAGCAGACCAAATTTCACCTGAATTTGTCTTTCTCTTGCATCTGCAGCATGGTTTTACTTTCACTGCAATATACTTAGCACACAGACTAAAATGAGTAAAAGACTAAAGACAAGGAGAGACACTAACAAAACTGCATAAGGATTTTATATTATGTTTACAAAATTTGAGACACTAACATGAAACCAGTTTCATCAGTTTGGTAAAGAGTATAACTTTCATGCTTATTACCTTGCACAGATGTAATTGCTTGCTTTCTTCTGTCTATTGAGTTACATGCGATTCAGCTGCAAGCAAAGTGCTCTGTAAAAGCAGAATAAAGCTGGATTTAAAGAGAATGTTGCCACTGTCTAGATTATTTACTTATCAAACTGTCTGCTAAGGATGAAGTTGTGTCAGTGCACTGTTAATGGCAGTACACCCTCAAAGTTACAGAGGAAACAAGATAGTCATTTGAAAGTTTGGAAAGTAGGGCAAGAACAAACCAGGCAACTCCAGTTAGGTAGTAAGTCTTTATCTGAGACTTTCACTCGTACAAAACTTTTTCTGCCAGCCTTCCTTTTCTCAGGAGTAGAGATATCACAGAGGATGTATTTGGATGGGTCACTGCTCAGTATGCAGTCTGGCAGACTCTTATTTGTTCCACTTGGCCTTGCAGCACCATCATGTGGCTACTGTTGAGGAAATAAGATAGCCTATCACCAAATACCACCTGCCTGCCATAAGTACAGATGGAATTTGTAAGCAGTCTAGTATATAGATGGAGCAAAGCCTATAGAGAAGAGAGATGGGAATAACAAGTACTCAGAATGAGGAACACTCTGTGCTTTCTCAAGGTCATTTGGTTTCTTCTCCCTCATTATTAAGTTTAATAATTTATACCATTTCAGCTGTTTCTGCTTCCTTCATATATCTCACTTAAAAAATGAGATTTAGGTCTTTATTTAGGCTTTCTGAACACAAACGCATGGCTGATCTTCACTCCTATATTCCACCTGACTTTAACGCATTAGAACTTTTCTGCTCAATATTCTGACCATGGAAAGAAGTGTAACAGCTTGAATTCATGCACCCTTCTTCCTTTTTTTTTTTTTTTGGCGAGGGGTGTGTGTGTGAAGATTGTCTGCTGGGGATAAAAGATGGGGTTTATGCATGTTCATTCTCTGAAAATTCTTTAAGTGAATGATTAAAATAAAATAAATAAAAGAACACTGAGAAGTGTATGGTCACTATATGACTGTTAAAATATGGAGACATGCTAACTCATGGATTCAGAAAGCCCTTAGAAGTGTTAAATCTGATAGAAAAAAACCCTAGAATATCATGGTCTTTTTTCCTATCAGATCTGTAGCATTTACTAAACCATAACCTAACTCTGGCAATAGACAATAAACCTGAATTTATTGAACATGAAGTGGATTCTGGCCTTGAACTTAGTTTCTTCTGTGGCATTGTTTACTCCACCTGACCTAAATAAGGGAGAATTTTTTCATTTTTAACAATATGAATCTAGCAGAGGGAGAGAGCAGTATGCCTGTACCAGAAGAATCCTTTGGGCCTATCACACAGCAATTTCTGACGACATTGAAGTGATGTAACTCTGACCAGTTCAATACTTACAAGACATCATATGTACAGTTGTCTTGTATGGGAGGTTGGGAGGGGAAAGTAACTTAATTTTATCCCAAAGCACACTACTTCACTAGAAGAAGCAATGAGAAAAAGACAGTGTCAGAATCTGCATATAAAGTCCTGAAGTATGAAATTTGTTCAGCTTTCCAAGAGGGTTTTCATCTAGAAGTACAGATCTCAGCAATCCAGCCAATTTTATTATATGTGCAGATACAATAAAACTATGGTCTTGTCAATGTAGTCATAATAAAAATTCAGTGGTTAACTTCTGCAGATAATCGTAACATAATTCTTTAGGTCACAGATGCCGCAGTGTGGAATTTTAGAGTATATTATCCAAAGTGGCAGTGGCCTATTTTAACTAATAAGCAAGTCTTTTCTTCCTCCTACGTTAAGAAATTTGCTGAAGACATGGTCCAGAATGCATTTCCTCACCCTGTTTCCTTCCAACTTCTAGGTGCTAAATGGGCTTTCTTCTCTATTCATCTTCCCAACCTAATATAAAAACTATGTGTAGGCTAACAGTTAAATCAAAATTGGGGGACTGGCAGAGCAGGGTGAAAGACATTCATTCAATTCAATTATTATACTTTCTCACTCTTAAAAAGTCTTGCTCATCCTTCTCTAAGTTTGTCTTGCATAAAATAAAACCGAATATCCACTTTCCTGCAGAAATAAAATTCTATTTGCAGCAGACCACATTTGTCACCAGCTACAAAATACATAGGCAAAAATTTGTTAAATCTGATAATACAGCAAAACAAAGGAACAGCAAAGTAGATTGCTAGAGCAGGGTGGTCAACAAATCCTTTGAGAGGAAGGTAATGCAACATTATCATTCTTTGTGCTTCTCAAAGCCTGGCTACGTTACTTCTGGTATTCCTGGGACAGTTAAATCTTTTTTAGGCATACAGCTTGTCATGCCACACAGACTCTGAAGCTGGCTCCTAAATTATTTTGGTGTTATACAGACCTCAGAGTTCAGTGAAACTCTTAAACTAGATGGGATTATTGGCACCATCATTGTGATATGAAAGAAATATTTTTTTTCCTGTAATGCTTAAATGCTTGTCCTTTTCCATACTATTTACCCAGCTCCTATTCACTAAACAACAATTTATACCATGTCTTCATCTACGCCCATTGCACAGCTAATTCATTCTAAAGAGCACCCCTATATCACCATTTTCCACCAGTCTTCCACTCCCCCTCCCCCCCCAAAAAATTAATGTTTTATCCAGAGCATTATCACATTGAACTTTGAGGATTTATTGCAGCTCTAGCTCTAGGATATATTCAAGATATTACACCTCCTAAGTTCTCTGTTAAGAGGTATTACAATATGCCCGGATTACCCACAGTCTGATTTGGAAGTAGATTAGTCTGTGAAATTCACAGGACTACTCAGTATTCAGCATCACTCCATGAGGAAAATCACTTCAGTTTTCACGCAGAATTTTCTTTGATTAGGGAACATCAACATTAACATTCTCAACTTGTCAAGAATTCTGTTATAACAGCTGGTCTGTGGGAGCCTGTATAGTTCAGCTAGAAGTGCCTTAAGTGTTAAGGATATGAATATTACTTAGTAGGAAGGAGATAACAGGTCTCTGCCCCTGTGAGTTTCAGTACTTGTTCCTTATCTAAGAAGATAGACTGAAAGATTGAGTTGAACAAAAGTCATAGCAGTGCAGGTGGTATAAAAGACTGTTGCAAAGAGGAAGGTCATGCTTTCCACGTTCACAAGAGTACAATAAACAGCAGTGGATCACTTAATATTGCAGCAAGACAGACTCAAGTCAGACATTACAAAAAGCTTTGTAATAATTGAAACAGGTAAATTTTGGAACACACTGTCTAGACAGACAGCTGATAACAGCTTATAGAAAAGGAATGGTCCTAGTGACTTTTCAAGCTCTTTCAGCTCAAATTTCTCAATCATTACGTTACTTTTTCTGTATTTTGGCACTTAATGCAAAAATGCTCAAGTTAACAGAGTATTGGAAAATAATTTATTTCAGGTCTTCAGATATCCTTTTCTTTTTTACTTCTTTCACATTTGTCTCCAGAGAAAGAATTCAACCATTTCAAATAGATAAGCAAGGGACCTGACTTTAGCTATGTTTTATGGCTTTGAATTCCACAGATAGTCTTCAGCATAGTCACTGGAATAACACTGCTAAACACTTCAGTGATTTTGACAGTTTCCCAGCTATCACTTGCTGTTGCTTTCGCAACTGAAAATCAAAGTTGTTATCCATAAAATATGAATGATAAACACAAATTGTAGCCTTCCACAAGTTCTCAGGCTTTCATGGCTTTCTTAGACAACACACGGCACAGCGTGCCAATGAGGTGATCAAATTGCTACTTGTCTTCATTGCTACTTTACCGTTTATACTTGGACTGCAGCAACAAGCCACTGCTGAGAAATACAAAGCTGCCATCCCAGGGTGGAGATGCAAGAAGCAGACTGAGAAATCATTACAACCAAATAGGCAAACACTTCTCTTCAGTTATTCTCATTCTCCTTCTTTTGCAGAGTAGGAGTTGGTCATACTCCTTGCAGGATTTGGCCTGAAAACTGAGTAGAACTCAGAATACACGGCAGAACTGATGCAGAAGACCAATGTAATATTTGATGACATTCAAGTGAAAATTAACCTCACAGGAATGTTGCCATATCTTGCCATACTTCATTTAAAGATAAGCTTGAAATATTGATTTCCAAATCTTAATTGGAAGAAAAATAGCTACATTTATTTTAATAGGCACCACGTATATGGATTATAAAACAATCTCTGGCTTAATGCAAGACCTTTAAAAGGCAGAAAATTGGAATATAAGACACATGTAAGACCTTTCCTGAAATTTCTAACAACTTAACAGTATTTTTTAGTTTCAAATTCAGACCATTTCTTGTTTTACTTCTGGTGGTACATAGAATAGTTCCTTTTTTTTAACCACATTAATGACATTTTGGTCCTGTAGACTCTTTAAATAAAAGACATCAGTAGCTTTCTTGAGTAGGAGAGCTGGGGAGGGGGTGGTATGGCAGAAATCAAGTTTTTTTAGTAAAAAAACCCCATGAAAATACAGAATGTTGATTTAGAATAAAATGCTTTGCCCTCCCCCATTATATATATACATATATATAAAATACAGACTTACAGATGGATTTTGTACCCATTAAGATTTCTGCAAGTACTTACACAGGTTTATGTGTATATATTTAACTACAGGGCTGTGGTTACACAGGTTTATGTGAAAAAAGAATTGCAGATACCATTATTTCTACCAGTAAGAGAAAGCATTTTAAATTCACACTATGTACTACTAAACTACTCCAAGATATCACTGTGAAGTAAAGGTGTAACATGAGGCACTATCCTGAAGGACGGAGAAAGTGGTTGCCTGACTGATGATCTTCTGTTAATTTCCTGAGAGGGGAAAGGTTTATTAGTTATTTTGATGCTGCTGGCAATTTGTACTCAGATTTTGCATGTCACTGTGAGGGCTGGCTGGGCTGATAGGTTTAAGTGCTGTTTCAGGGCACTGCTGCATAAGCTAGATGTTACATTCAATCATGTTTTGGCCACTGCTAATAAGAAAAATCAACAGAAATTCCAAAATATGATTAAAGAATGTCTACCAGGAAAATGTATTGGTATACTCAAACCAATATAATTATACCGCTCTATGTTAGTACAGGTCTCTATCTTTGGAATTTAGTGTTTTTTTCTTTTTCTTTAATTTTTTTTTTTAAATATTTTTTGTGGTTTTGCTAAAATTGAACCACTTAACAAGGACACACAAATAACACTCTAAACAATGCTATGAATCCTGAAACAATGTGTTTATACCAAGAGTTATATCACTACAGATATATCACTAAATTTCCCCATTTCGACATTCCTCATGCTATGCTTAAGCTTATTTAACATCTTATTAATATCTTATAGCCAATTGTTTTGTTCATAAGGAAGTGGTATACAGAATAGCAGAGCTGCAGAATCACATTAGAGAAGATGACTGCAATTGCTGTCATGGTGAAATACTAGACTCAAGTCACTAAAGACACTGTAATGCAATGCACTGAACTCCATGATTTGTGCAGCACAGTGCTCATGTATTCCAAAGAACATTTATAGAACTCTATCCCCGTATCTTATAGTAATCAATAAATTAAAACTTTGCTGAACTATTCTGTCTGCTGTTTGATAATGCTGGATTTAATATTATTATTATAATACAATATGTATAAGAAAACACCTTTAAACATGCAATCAAACACATTTTTAAAAGCAAATTGTTTAATCTTCCCAGGACTCCAGATGGCACCATCAATTTTTTTTTTTAAAGACTGTAGGGAAGTTACTGTACACATCTGCTAGTTTACTGCAGTTCTTAACATCTTCTGTAAAACTGTTGGAAGAGCAAAGGCTTTCCTGACAGGAATAAAATACATACGAAGAAAGAGCAGAAATAAAAGTGAAGAGTTCAGGAAGTTCAGATTAATTCTCTAGTTGAGGCTTTCACAGATGGCTCTTAGTACCAGTCACATTTATATGAATTGCATTCAGCTGTCATTGACTTGTCATTGATTTCTTACCATTTTTTTCTCTCATTAATTTTACTGCCTTACATTTTCTTATTCATGATATAAAGAATATCTGTACAAATGAGAGTTACTAACCTCTGCCAGAACTATTAAAGCTTGGAGACATCAAGCAATGCCTTCTATTTGATGGAAAACACTTAATGAAACTCCAAGACTGGTGGGTACAAATAGAAACTCAAGTTTACAAATATGACTTATTTTTTCTATAAAAGGCAAATAAAGAAATTTTTATTTATTTATCTTTGCCTGTATCTCAAATGACCCTGACTCTGGAGTGAGAAAACAATTTAAAAAAAAGCAGCAGGTAGAGCTAATGCACAGTCTGAATTCAAGATTAAAAGGAATTAAACACACTAGCGAAATGCTTTTAAACAAAATACTCCTTTTAAACTGATCACTGCTCAGAGGACAAGTCAGCAATTTATAGTGTGGGAGACAGTGTATTCATCTCTATTCAGCACTCCATAGTAAGACTGCCACAGAACAGGGAGCCAAGAGCCATGGCACACTCAACTTTGAGAGGAGGCTCCTCCTAGTTTTTGGCTTTCACCCTATTGCAAACCCATCATCGGAGGGGTGTTATTGGCACTACTACTTCTGCATTTAGGAAGAAATCAGTAGCATCTTGCTTCTTGAGAAGGAAACTCAGCAGGAGTCAGGAGACGATGAGAACACATAACCTCTAATTTGGAAACGAAAATCAAATTTAGCACTTAAATGAGGTTGCCAAAGCCTAGTCTGCAGGCCAAACTCTCCAACTGTTTTGATCAGCGTTGTATGGGAAATGAACACATAGTCTAGGATGGGGGAAATGAACTGGCAATGGGATGATGCTGAAAATTTTGACAGGCTCAAGGATATTACATTTGATAAGTGGCTGACTGCAATTATTTATTTGGCAGAAAGAGACTGGCACATATATGTTTGTACACACACAAAGTACAAAGATAAAGTGACATTTAGAGAAGTTCAAGAATGTTGAATGATTCCTACTTATTTGAAGCCAATGCTGGTCCTCCAGGGCCCAGAAGATCTATCAACTAAATGAAGCTTCTTTACCTTTCAATGGAAAAGGTGTTAGGACTCTGACTAAAATTAAGAAAGAAAAAATTAAAAAAAAAATATATGTATGAGTTTTGTACAAATAAGCTGTGAAGAGATCAAGAACTGACCCTACTAATAAATAACATTTTTCTCAATAATTATCATGAGCAACCCTGACCTTGGGTTTAACTACATCCGAATGGCAAACTAAACTAAAATTAAATGTTAACCATTAATCCCACTGATCAAACCTAACCCAGCCTTTAGATCATCTTAGTGACAAAAATAGCTATAACACAAATACTGATCAACCTCTACAGTGGCACAAACTCAGACCATGTAGACTCCACCAATATACCCCACCCACCAGTTCTACTTTTCATACATGCTACCAAATCCTTCACAGGATTTATTGCATAAACTGTACACCACATCAAGCAAGTTTTTGCCAACTCCAACCCTCACTCTAAACATTAAGACCTCAGCAATAACCTGAAGGTAAAGCCCTCTTTTCCCAAGCCCAAACCTAACCAAGTACTCACACCAAAACTAACCACCTGCACTCTGTAGAGTTTTAGCATTACTTAGTCCATCTGTAATCCTACTTCAGTTTCTCTTACTAAACCCTGGCTTCATCCTTGGTCCTAATCCTTGTTTATTCTCAGCTTTAATACACACATATTGAAACCAGACATATGTCATAACGCTTCATTCACTCAATCTAGAACATTCAGTAACACACTATTACTGTAGTCTTCATGCCTTCATAATAATCCCAAAGCTATCTCCAGCATCAAAAACATTAGTCACCACTATATCAGCTTCTGGTCTTGACAACAGTAGGCTTCTCTCTAGCTTCTCCAGGCTACAATACCCAGATATCTCCTAAGGTTTTTTTCTTTTATTATAGAAGTAACCCAAATCACGAGGTGCTAGCCTAGACTATAGATGCGAGATCAGGCCTTTATTTCCCTTTTAAAATCTATTTGCCCTTAGGACGAATATGAAGTGAACAGTATAAGAAAATTCCACAAAGCAGAACAGAATTTGAACTCTTCAGGTTGATGCTGAATTCCTTTTTTTTGAGTGCTTATAACAGCATATTGCATGGCTTGTACTTCAATGCTGTAGAATCAAAGGTCGTACATATGTCTCCATCATTCATATCTTAGGGATACCTCCTGTTGTCAAGAATGCATTTCTAATTACATTTTCCCAAGCCGTGGTGTAGCTAGCATGTCTCATGTCAAAGCTGTGAACATTAAACTATTACTTCTGTCTAGGTAGGAAGGTTTGAGATGCAGAGCTTATTGTTAACCAAAGTAACATAACACAGTATGTGTAAAGAGCTATTTTGGAGACAGCCTGACTGAGATGTGGACTATATGTTAGAAAGCTTTGGTAAATTATGGTAAGTAGAAAAACCAATAGCTGTAAAGTAAAAAGTTTATATTCGAAGTTCATTTAACCTTTAAAGAAAGCAAGCTGAATAAATACAGGCTTTTATTTTTTTCTTTGTACAAAGAAGAATTTCTTTATGAAGAAAATCCTGATTTTGCATTTTTGCATTTTTCAATCGAAACTTGTAATAGGAAAGCAAATCTTTTGTGGCATTAAATCAGAAACATCAGGGCTTGAAGTGTGAACTGTTTACTATTCCACTATTTGATAAAACTTTAGAACCCTAGGGAAACTAGTTTAAAAGAAAGACCTGAGATTTAGACAAGCTACTGAAAATCTAAAACTAGTCATCCAAAATGGAAAAAAGGGAGAATTTCAGTTTACCTGATAAATCAGTATTTGAACAGTAGTGTTATAATTAATGAACAATAATGAATAGAACATAACCACTTCAAACCCCTCCATTTAATAACTCACTAGAAATGGAAAGAAAACAGGTTTCAGTGTAATTTTATATTGTAATGTATGCTATATTGTAATGAAAGAAAAAGTATGCCTAACTACTTAATCATTAGTTAAAGGGAAAAAAAGAAAAGCAACAAAAGTTGCTACATTGAGCTCTGTTCGCTTTGACTAGCTTTAACTAGAATCTTCACGATGTTTGGGGGTAAATTTTATTCTTCATAGTTGATACATTAAATATCACTTAGACTGTTAGGAAGTTAGAGTTATCAAGTCCTGATTCAGCAGAATATTTAAGCCTCTAATTAAATCCTTCCCTATTCAGCAAAGAAATGTATATACACATTTATGTGCCTGACATTATACAGACTATCATTTTTTTTTAAAAAAAAGGAATTTTGAAAAAGTTACCTTTAAAGGGCATCAAATGAAACAGCGAAGAGGAAATAAACATATTTTACTGTATTCAAACACATTTCCATTTCCTTAAAGATCTTAAAAACATTTTAGCACTCCTTACAGCTTATTGAACATAATAAGGCATCTTGTTAAAAATGAAGTGATGATAAAACTTTGGTAGATTAAACATACACAGTAAGTCAAACAAAGAAGAATTCAAGAAACAACAATCAAAAGGAATCAAAGCTAACAATCTTTTTTTCATATACATCAAAAGCAGAAAACCTTTCAAAAAGTCTATAAGGTCAATACATATACTCCAAGAGTAGCATCAGGGAAGCCAACCCTATTTCAGAGAAGCCAAATTCTTTGCATATTGTCCCTGTGGCAGAAAGAGAAGAGATTCTTACTCCAGAATCCTTTGTGGAGGACTCAAAGGATCTGTGTGAAACTGAAGTGAGTACAGAAGAGATTCCAGGACATTTTTACATTATGAACAATATCAAATCACAAGGACTAAATGGTATTCATCTAAGACTTCTAAGGGAAGTCAAGTAGCCAAATTACTCACAGAAGTGAATAACCATTCACTTAAAATCACCTTGGCATCTGAGCACTGGGGAGGGAAAAATACGATACCAAATTTTAGAAGGATGCCAGGATAGATGTGCAAAATAACATGTCTGGAAATCTGACATCTATAGAAACTGTAAGGAAAAAATTAATGGACATCTTGACAAAAATAATGTACTTTGAGAGAGTCAATCTGCCTTCTGCTAAAGGAAATTGCCCCTCGCAAACCTAAAAGAATTCTCCAAAAAGGTCACCTCTGTGCAGTTAAAGTGATCCAGTTGATAAAAGTCTACATGTATTTCTAAAAGGCTTTCAACAAATTTCTCCATCAAAGCTTTGAAAGAAACTAAGAAGCTATGGCATAAGAGGGAATGTCATGGAAAAATGATGGCTTAAGAGATAAGAAACAAAATGTAGGAATAAATGATCTGCCCTCATGAAGAAGGGAGGTCACTAATGGCATTCTGCAGGGATGTGTACTGTGACTGTTGAACATTCACAAGACGGAAAAGGGATCGAGCAGTTAGGTAGTTAGGTGATAGAAGTTCAACAATACAAAGTCATTCGAAGGAGTAAGGACAAAGAGCAGCTGTAAAGAACTGCAGAAGGATTTTAAGTTGGAACAGCTAGGCACTAAAACCAGACAAAACTCAATGAAGAAAAACATGAAGGGATGTATGTTGAGCAAGCAAATCAATCCTAATTTCATATATAAAACAAAGAATATTGCCTTGAAGAATATACTAGGTCTTGAAAAGCTTCAGAGGAGGGCAGCAAGCATGATCAAATCTATGAAAAGGCTTCCTTAGGAGAAATAATTAATTAAGCAAAGACTCCTCTGTGTCCTTCAGATACAAGAGAAATCTGTGCGTGGCATGGAGGAGGTGGCTCTGAATCAATTTGTTGATCAATCACCAGCCCTTCATGTGTAAGAACCAGATATCATGAAATAAACTACCAGGATGCAGATTCCAACCTATATTAGTCCACCATTAATGCAACACGTCATTAGGATTTGAAACTCCTTGCCAAAGAACATAATTGATGCCAAAAGTTTACATGTATGAGTCTGGATGAGCTCATGGAAAAGAAATCCTGTATTAATTATGCATTACTAGCTACACAGAAACTACATCTGGTTTAGTAAGTAGCTGACCAAAAATAGTTGAAACCAGGGAAAGTATTAGGTGTCAAACTCAGCTGTTCAAAGAACATGTCCTGTTCTTCAGGTATCTGTTTACAGCCACTCCAGGAGGTGGAATCCTGGGCTATATGAACTTTTGACACAACACACAAAAATCAGTCTTATGTTGCAGCAAAATAGAGCTGGTGAGGTGGTCCTGGCATGGATTTGTCCTTAGAGGGGGACCTAGAAACACTTCTTTACTCCAAGGATATATACCCAAGGACATCCTGACAGCTTTTCAGATTGACTCCTGTGTCAACTGTACATCACCTTTTCGTTGCTACTGGACAGAAATCTACTGCATCTTAGTTATCTAATTACCTAACCTGGAAGGCTGGTAATCAGGCTGGCAGCTCACATGCCTGAAGGCACATGTCCCTATCTATCCACACTGCCTTTAGGACTAATCTGTAACAGGAATCCTAAATAGAGCCTTAGACCTGATACCGACACAAGAAGGTGTAGGAACAAATGAAACAAACACCCCACATTACCAGAGATGCTGTCATTTCCTTTTTGTCTAATAACCGTGTCATAAAATTCATTACCCTTTTACAGTCGATATCTCTATTCTGTTCTTTTTCTATTAGGTACAAAGATATTCTGGGGACTGGAACAAGCTGAAGAGAGAATTTCTATGTGTTATAGGGCAAATTGCAAAGACTAATGAAAAAGACACATTATAACACCACTCCTATTTTCTTTTAGTAACAACCCCTTTGCAGAAAGGCTGGAAAAGAATGTTAGCAAATAAGTAAAACTGCCCTATAAGTTTTTAGCAACAACTGCATGGTGAGTGGGTAGCTTCTTCTCTGAAACTATTATTTACACTATTTCAGGATCTTTTCTTCAGACATATATTGTATGAAATTCATCTTAGGGAAAATATAACATCCCAGAAGACTCATACTGATCTGAGGCTATACTTTGTCTTTCCAAAGCTCCTCCACCAAGTTTTTCAGCAAAAGATCTTTCTCATGTGATTTTGAGATTTTATACAACACAGCTCAACCAGAATGTTGAGGAAGCTCATAGAGAAAGACATACAATTTATAATAACTCTACTCCTAGACTATATATTGTTTATTTATCATGGCAGCTGCTCCATCAGAAACAATGCAGAACTGCAATGATACACAACCCCAAGCACGCTGTTCTTGACACTCTTGCTTTCCCAGAAGATAACTAAGAAAGCGTACCAGAATAGTATTTCCTTTCCCCCACACACACACCTTCACTTTCTTACTTTTCCAAAAGCTAAGAGAGACATAGCAACGCAGGTTAAGCATTACAGTCAGAACAGGACTATGGGAAGAGAGGAAAGAGATCCTTTTTTTTGTTTTGTTTTGTTTGTTTTCAAAAAGCATAGAGACAAGAGTACATGAGGATAGTTTACATTTAAATTATAAAAAGCTAGTAGAGGGCAGGAAATCTGTGGCTATTAAGAAAAAAAGCTTTCAGAAAGAAGCCTGAAAAAGAATGTATGGCAGCCTATATAGACTAAGATTTTAGCTCTTAGCACAGCTGTACCCATAGCATACTCTTGATTAATTTCCTGTTTTACTGGTTGGCTTACCTTCTCCTCTCCAGTCTAGGGACATGAACAAAATGTTTTGAGTTTTGTTGTCAAATAGTTAAAAACTGCAGACTTTAATGAAAGAAAATTACTAATAATTCTGGGTCTTGTTTCTAGTAGTTCTACAAATTATTCTTTCACTCTCTCCTGACCTCAAACACCTCAAGTAATCTCTTCCATTTGCAATGTGAGTGTTGAACCCTGAACACTGATCATGAGATAACAAGAAGTAAATTAAAAAAAATGCCATTGGTAAATTTAGCATTACAAAAGAAGTTTGCGTTCTTTTTGGGTTTTTGGTTTTTTTTTTCTGTCAAGAATGTTATTCATAAATTCTTGCAAGAAAGTATTTCAAGCTTTCCTCTTCAATAAGGGGAATCATGATCAGGAAAAACATGCAGAAAGAAATAAGGAAATGCTAAGTAGGATATTCAAATTTCACGTAGACCATTTCTGTTAATACTTTTATCCAAATCTACTGCATGTATAGTAATGAAGAGATGTATTAAAGGCTTACCAATAGGATTCGTAGAATCACAGAATAATTTAGGTTGGAAGGGACCTCTGGAGCTCATCTAGTTCAGTCATCGAGCTAAGCAGATCAGGTTGCTCAGCCGAGTTCTGAATGTCTCCAAGGACAGAGATTCCACAACCCCTGTGATCCCCTGTTCAAGGGTCTGACCACCCACATAGTAAAAATAAAATCTTGTATCTAACTGGAACACCCCTTGCTCCAACTTTTGTCCATCTTGTCTCAGCCTATTCCCTGTGCATTTCCTAAAAGAGTCTGGCTCTGCCTCCTCTGGATCTTCCCATCAGGTAGCTGTAGACAGCAATAAAGTCACCCCTTTGTCTTCTATTCCAAATGCTGAACAAACCGATTTCTCTGACCCTTCTGAGACAGAAGAAAGGCCACAAAGGCCAAAGAACAGTCCATAGCCAGTACTAAGTGTCACTCCTTCAGGATGATCCTTCTGTTTATATAGACTTGAATCCTCAATAAGGCTTTGTAATAGAAGCACAGCTTAGGCCAGCTTGTAAGGAACAGAACAAACTCAAAATCAGAAAAAGAGGAAGTCCCCCAAAGTTTCTAACCTACTATGTTACTCTAAGTAAATTCTGTGCCCGGAAGATGCATTTGTACTCTCACACACTTGGCCAGAACACGCAACTCAGCTGAAGGAAGCTCAGCTCGAGTGTCCTGGGGGAGGCCCCGGGCCCTGCCCCAAGCAAGATGGCAGCTGCCAGCACCAGGAACCCAGCCCACAGCGTGGCACCACCACCGCAGGGCACTCCCGCACCTTCCCGGGCAGTTTCCAGCCTCCGGTCCACCGCGGACGGCCCTGTCTGCCAGGTAGGCACCCACTTACCAGCTAGGGAAGGTTCCACCACAGGCAGCCAGCAGCCCGAAGAGGCAACTGCTGCCCTGCAGGCCTCTCTTATTTGAGAACCAGCCAATCAGGAGTCAGCTAACAACCACGAACCTGCCAATCACAGGCCCCCAGCTTCTGTGGGCTGCAGAACCTTCTAGAAGCTGCCAGAAGCAATGGAAAGCGGCAAGTCTGGTGCTTCAGAAAAACAAAACGCAGTGCAAACGCAGAACCGGAAGCAAACAAGTAAGTAAATGAACGCGTTCTAATTAGATGTAACTGAAAAATAATTCACAGGGAGGGTGATCGGGGGCTGGAACAGGGGCTGAGCAAGGCAAGCCCCAGGTAACCTGACCTAACCTTAGCTCTGCCTTAGATAGTGGGATGGACCAGATGGCCTCCAAATATCCCTTCTAACCAACTTATAAATCATTCTCTGATTTATACCAGTGGGCACACATAGATTAAACAACGTCATGTTAATTGGCAGTCCGCACCCGAGCTCAACAGCCTAACTGGATGGCTGTGAATAAGGAACATAGGAGATGTTGTAATGGATTCAAGCCAAAATCTGACTAGCCCAGTGGAGGTACACCTTGGTGAGGTGATAAGAAAATGCTAAAGCAGGTACAGTATTTCCTCCTGCCACTCTCTTAGGGTCCAATCATTTGTAGCTTCAGCATTTCCTGAGCTGACATTGTTGCTCTACATTTAATAAATAACACAGAGGATTTCTCTGAGGATTTGCTAGGTCTCCTCTCGGACCTATTAAACTATAAGAGTGATGGCATCCTGTGACCAGGAATGCCAGATGTGAACTGCAACCACCTGAAGAGCCACCTCTTTTTATGGGCTTTGAACTTTTGCTAGTTTTGTTCTAGCTCTTTGATGGGCAATTAATTCCTCTTCACCTGTCAGACACCACTCATCATTTTCTAATATACTTTGAATCACTCCACTTCTGAGTTTATTGCCACTTTACCCATGTCATTACAGAGTGACAGGACCCAATGAAACTGTGACTGCAGGGTAGATGTAGGCCTTGAAGGGATTCAGGCTTAGCTAGACAAACCTGTGCTGCAGCTAAGTCTGCTCATGGGGAAAGCTTTGAGTATTAGCTTTTCTGAAAGTCCCAAGACAACTGCTTCTCATCTGTGCATACACCCCAGTCACTCAAGGACCTGGACGGTGCTGTGTTTGCTCCTGATAGATGAGCTGTATCGTCAGGTGTCATTGGCTTTTGAGTGTGGAACATCTCATGTTACCCGCTGCTGATCTGACAGATGTTGAATAAGATAGAGGACAGCATTAGTTCATGTGGGACCTGGCATATGAGAGCTTTCAGTATTAAAAATAGCTGCCCGTCTCAGACCTGTGAGATATAGCGGAAAAGAAATGAGTGAAGACAGGATAATGTCATCCTAATGATTCATGCCATGTTGTGCAGCTGGGCCAATTATACTTTATGACTGACTGATAAGACAGGAAACTGAGATATTTTTCCCCAACACTGTCAATCCTTTGTGTTCCCTATATAATACTGAAAAAGAAACATTTTCTTTACAAATTATTTCTGTTAGGTTTTGAATCCCTCCCAAAACTTTTACATAATCAGGATACACCAAACTCATCTTGGAAAGTGGTCCTGTGGCAGGCAGCCATTCCTTCATCCAGACAGAGCTCCTTCTGTATAGCTCCCAAGTTCAGCCTATGCCAGACATTAGATCAATATTTGCCAAACACTGATCTCAAAATCAAAGCATACAAGGTAGTATACCACTTTAAAATATTTACTACACTTGTAATTATTTGTCTAGATATGTTCTTATATAAAAACGCACTGAAGTAAAGAAATTGTTCATTTTAATGTTCAACATAAGGCCCGAATATTCTGAAATGAAAAAGCTGGTGTGTAGGATACTAACAGCAGGGCAACTAATATACTCAAAATACTGAAGGCAGGAAGAAGAGGGCTAATCTTCAAAGTAAATATTACTATTAAAAAAGCTTTTACTAACTAATACTAAATACATTAACTTTTTGACAGGTAGTGATTATTTCAGCTATTTCAGATCTCCCTAAAGTAATTATAATAATAATAATAATAAAAAGATATATTTTTCACTGCTATAAAAGAAGCCGTATAAATTTAGTACATGACTCAAGGTCCACCAAGACCTGATGAAAATCTTTTGGTTGACTTCACTGGCTTTTGTTTCTGATATCTCAGCTCCTGGAAACTCCAGCCCCCAGCAAAGCATATGGATAAGGACTGAAGATTTAAATGGGATAATCTTTATTTCACTCCAAGATATATTAAAAAAAATAATCTGGATAGAGAATGTTCCTAACCTTTTATCTGTAGCATTCTGCCAACTCAATCATTCATCTTCCTGCCACCTTTGAAACAAGGAAATGTTTTGTCAGATAACTCTCAAACTGCAGCAGAAGTTTTATCACAGGTTTGAAATGGAAAGTAATGCTGCTGTTAAAACCTAGTCTTGCTAACACATAAATCTACTGACATTATTGAGGTTGCCTTTCCAGTGCATTTCAGGATGTTTTACTAGATTCATGATGAATACATGTAGATGGAAAAACAGATGAGATTGAATAGAAGATGTGACAAATACATTCTCTCTGGCTCTGCTTTGACCTGCTCACACTATAATGAAAAAGTACTTGTGTATATGTATAGGTATAGATACATAATACATCACTTCCCATTCAAGGAAAATAATTTTTAATGAAATCTGTGTATGCACATAAACATGCTCAAAGTTGAGTAGAAAAATATATTAATATTTAAGTGACTCTTTCTTACATTTCAATTAAATCATATAGAAAGAGCTCAGTATGTACTTCATTTCATGTTTCTAGATTAATGTTAGGTTCTGAAGGAAATTTGCATATTCTCCAGGCAGAAGTTGCTTTTCTTCAAGATTACTGCAGATTTTTCAATGTTTTTGAAACACAACCAGATAAAATATCTTTATTCCAGAGACACAGCACATAAAGCTAATGGGAATATAGGCATTTCGAGACATTTTGTTCCTTCAGGACTAAACAAAAGGGGTTCGTAAATCCCATAGCTCCAGCTTGTGGCTTTCCTCTAGGGAAAACACTATCTGGGATGAAAAAATTCTCTTGCTCTTTACTCTTTTTGTCACAAAATACAAAGCACATTTGGTTTGAACAGATGGCTACTGAATTCAGTGGAAACAATCCATTGATTTCAATAGGAATTGGATCAGGTTTGAGGTCTCAAACTTGCTATTTGATTTGAGCATTAATTTGATATCTCTGGTAATAGGATCATGGGTCAAGGTATGTCTGCCAAATCTCAGATTCCCAAATGGAAGCTGCAATTTCAAATCCTGTTCAGAAGTGTACTACTTCCAGGTTGTTGATGTAGTTCAAAAATAGCTGTATGATTTATACTGCAGTGCACAGGTTAAATTTATATTCGAATGTATAAAATAGGCTCCTTCAGTGTCGGCTTTCAGGTTTACATAAACAAAATTCTCATATCATAAAGGCTGTCCAAAACTACTCTAGCAGCACTTTATCAGCCCCAATGACACAAAGTCACTCACTGTGAATGTGTCTGAAGCAACGTGCTTTTACTTTTCAGATGCTGAGAGATTTCTTCCTCCCCTCCCACCCTCTCTTCCCCCGCCCCCCGAAAGTTTTATTGATAGTGAAATACTAGGAAACCATGCATGTGTTGAGAGGGCAAACTGAAACCAAGAAGGAAGAATTGATGATCTCAAGAATTCAAGACTGGATCACAGAACCAGCAAGGAATAGAATCATGAACTTCATTCTCCTATAGCAGTTTGTTGCTTTACTTCTTTCTGATGACTGTAATTACTTTTACCAATTTGACATTCCTAATAGTTCCTGGGCAGATCTGTTTGAATCCAGGAGAATCTACTGAATAAAAACATCTAGATGAATTGGCAACCTGAACACGACATACTGTTGCACATGACTTAGGAGGCATCTGTTTGTAAGAACAAGATTTTGCAGATGCATTTACAAATGTGGCGCAGCTTCGTTTGGTTTTTTTCCAAAGCAAACTCTTACTGGGGAATGCAAATATCTTTGGGGAATACGGTATAAATACCACACTGTGAAAAACAGGGTGCTCTAGTGAAAAATTCCTGAAGCAGTGCCAGAAAATTCATTGACATAAATGGATTGTAATAGGGAGGAAACAAACTCTGGCTGCAGGAGCTGTTTTTAATTAAATACCTAAGATCTCCTCATTCGTGTCTTGCCCTTGACGCTGTCACTCACTGGTTCAAAATGCTGTCAACTCAGCAATGCTCACTTTCTCACAACAAATGGTAGCATTTTTCACATGTTCTTTGCACAGCTGTTTTATGACCACCAACCTGCAGCTCACCATTAACTCAGACATAATTCTGTTGCACAGGAATAGAGTTTTACCTGCTTCATTTGAAGCATGGGGCACCTGCCTTAGCAACTGTTCTTATGAACATAAACATTACTTTTGAAAGCTGGTTAAAGGTAACAAAGTGCAGAAACCTACCCTGGACCTTTCTGCCCTTGCAAGGTGGGTAAAATATTTACACCGATTAAAAATAAGAATAAAAATCCCATCTCCTGTTATGAAAATGGAGTAGTTAATGTGAATAGAGATTCTTTTTGTTACCTTGCAAATATTCTATTCACAATATTCAATTTGAGTACAAGTTGCACTATTTGAGGTTCTTTGAATAATTCAGATGCATTCATTTACTCTTGATTAGTGGATCAGGTTCTTCAAAAAGTGAGTATTTATTTTATTTTATGACATGTAGCATTAATAATGTATTACCTTTCTCACAAGCTGCTTTTTAAAGAAAGCAATAAAAATATGCAGGGAGACAAGACTTCTGAGTAGATATTAAGGAACCATGGAGCCACTTAAGCTGTCATTTTGAAAATAGTCTATTATAACTGCTATTTCTCAAGGAGGAAAAATACAATCTTGATAACACAAAAGGGTGAGTAACCTGGGTTGAGCAGATGATGCAACACCAGAGAACTACAGTACTGCTTTCTGCACAATAAATGACAGAAAGGCAGTCGTATTCCATGCCTTCACTGTGATGAGCAAGTGTTTGGAGAACAGCTTTGAGTATTTTTATGAAGTAGTACTCAGAATTTCTCTGGATTATCAAACACTGTTTGAAAATTGCAGTGGCAAAAGGCCAAATAAAATTACTAGGACCGGTAGTAATATTAGTTATGGCAAATGAAAAATAAATCACAGCTGCAGAGTCCGAGGACTTTAAAGCTTGCATTCAAAGAAGAGGAAGAGTTTTTGAAAACATTTGCTTATGCAGAAACTCTTCTGAAGAGGGACCATTTCTGCAGACATATTAAAGAAGTGGCTCCTGGGAGACATGATTAATCTCAGTGAGCTGTGAGCACTGTTAATTGTCCAGATGTCCTTGACAGACTGCACAAGCACATGAGAAATGTCCTACCCAGTGAGACCAGAAGCGCGTCCAGCTCTATGTTCTGGTTCTGATGGGGACAGCTGGACATGCTGCTTAGAAGGAGCAAGTGAACCTTGTCTATCTTCTGCTGTCCAGCCCCCCCAATCCTCCAGCGGTCACACTTTTTGTGTTAGCGATGTTAGAAGCTGTACCCCTGTCCACCCCTTTTAGTATCTGCTTATAGATCTGTTGTCCATGCATTTGTCTAATCCTTTATTGACTGTGCTGTTGCTGTCTCCCTGTACATCCTCCTGTGACAGATACGTAGGTAAGCATGTAGGTAAGTTAATTGCAACTAATTAAAACGTTGCTATCCCTTGTGAGTAAAATCTTCACGTGTGCTTAATTTTTTTTAAAAAAACATTTTCATTCTAGCCTAAAATACAAAGATGTGACAAGAACAAGGTTAAAACTAGTAATAGTAGAATAATATTTACATCCCTTTAAGGATACAGTTTTTTACATAGAGAGCCCAAAGGGGAGCATCTGACAGTATAAGAACTTGACTATAAAAGTTACCATGTTAATATAAATTTTAGTGCTTATTTCATTCCCTTATGGAATTCAACTCCTAAAACGTCATGATAGCTTTAGAAACCAGGATGTCCTTTGTTGACAATTTCCATATTGACTGCCTTCCTTGAACACTCGGTTAGCATAACTGTTTTCTCTTAATTTCACTTGCTGATAATTATATTATGATTAGGAAGGCTCAACTACTTTTGCTGGCTTCATTTCTAGCATCACACTTAAATTACTCTAGAATACAAGCTCCCTTAAAGAGAAATTGAGAGGTAAATCTGTTTTCCTTTTTGCTAGAGTCTTTTTTTATTGCTGAAATTGTGGTAATTGTACGGAAAGACCAGAAATGAACATACTGCCATAGCATCCAAAGATATTACCCAGACTTTTTGTATTGCCCAGCTTTTCTTAACTGTTCTAGTTAAGGATAGAAGTATGTGGTGTGATGCTTACAGATTTGTACAAATTACCTCTGTCATAGTTGCTTCAATACATATAATTTTCCATAGTAATAGCACTACTATAAATTAACACTTTTCAGGACTAGACAGTTATTTTACTACACCATCTACTGTACCGCATCTACTGTAATAAATACATGGTTTTCTTTTTTTTTAATAAACAAGGTTACAATAACCTTGATTAATACAGCTTTTTTATTGAGCAATTTAGTTACAATCTACTTATGTCAAACTTCTTAGCCTTATACTGAACAGCTAAAGCCTCTCTAGAGGGTCAGCACTCAATTGATCACTGCATTTTAAACCCTTTATGCAAACTATCAATTATAGAATCAATAGTCACAAACTCTGGCTTTTTAAATTAGTGTTCATAAACTGAGCAAAAATGGGCACATTCCTCTGCAGAAAAAACTGTAAGCCCTTTAGTTAATACAGCTGCCATAAACTCCATTTAAGAAAATGGCAAATCAAGTTTATAAAGTCTGTGTGAAATACAATATGAATATGTAACTTTATCATGTGCCTGCACTTCAACTTAAGAATTGTAATGTAGCTGTATAAAAGAATAATTTTCCTACTCTAGATATGAACTTTCTGCACTGAAATCACAAGGAGAACTTCTTTTAATTTATATTTATTATTATTGTATTTTTATGTCACATTTGGTCTGTGAAGGTGACTATGACTAGGCAACTAAATTGTAAGGATTTGAGAAAAAATTGAGAAAAAGGTGAATAACAGTAAGAGGAGTATTTTTGAATAGTTAAAAAGGTTTATATACAAAGACTAAAGTTGAGGGGAAGATGGAGAGGAAATTATTTAAAAATATTAAAAAATACACAGTACATATTTACATTACTGTGCATATTTATGCCCAGCTGAACTGAGAACCAGGTAAATGTCACTTTCATATTATTAATAATTTCCTTCATACCAACATCCACACTTTTACTGCCTGTGCACATTTCTCATGTTCAACTTACATTTTAGGTCATTTATCATTAAGAATTGACTTGGAGAATAAATACTACTAAAGATGCTTCTCCATCAGACGGAAATCACCATTGCATGTGCTGCAAACTTTCTACTGCTGGTGGTACTACAGCTGGTGTTACTTTAACTAAGTTGTTTCCAACTACAGCCAACTATGACCTTATATAGTAGGTGTTTCTGGAAATCTCATGAGTTGAGGGCCTCTCTGGAAAGCAGAAAGTTGCCAAACCTGGCAAACAAGTCCTAATTCTAATGCCACATGCTCTAGCATGTGAGGCAGAGGTGATGAGCAAGGCAGCTGCTATGAAGTTTTAGGCTTCTGGCAGCTCATTCTTGACCATGTGGAGAGCATGCAGTATTGACACAGACCAGCAAGTAATGAATTAATAATTAGTAATAAATTGTCAAAACTAATGGTGCAGACTGGAGTAAACTTGTGAAACTTAAGTGAGAAGGAGTTTGAAATGAGCATAGAAGGAGCTGCTAAATATTGAAACGATGCACTGGAAAAATAGCTTTTAGTACTTTTCCTGTTAGAAATGGCACTGTCAGATTAGTGTGACTGTACAAGGTGGATGATGGCATTCCAAGAGATTTCCAAGTAAAGGAGACCTGGGGATATCACCTGGGACAGTCCAATGTGTCCTTCTCACTGAAGTCCTAGTTCCTTGCATGCGACCTTCCTTCAGGTGATCAGCTGTTAAACTGAAGCTGAGGGAAAGCAATTTCATTGACATAATTGTTTTCTTGGTTTGTTACAGCCACAGGTTGCTCAGTTGTAAACACTTAGCAAACAGGTAAACTCATAAAAATAAGATACTTCCACCCAGTTCAGAAGAATCTTCTTTTTTTCATGAAGAGAGAAGACTATTTACCAATTTCTCTGCATTATGGCAATGCTTCTTGCAGAATATTTTTGCTCTTGATGTTTCTCCTGCACAAAGAGAAACATTATTTAATGTTTTCATTTGGTTCCTCTATGGTACAGGTGCACGTGCCTAAGCACAGTTGGCTCCCTGTTAGCTTTCCGAAAGACTTGTCACAGAAAAGAAAGTGATGTGCCAGCGCAGTATTTAGCAAGGGAGTGAAGAAAGGGAAGTGGAAACCCAGCAACCGTACTTACCTTCTTAAACAGATTCCATTTTACACTATAGGAGCACACTTGTCTGCACGGCTGGTTCTTGTGCTAGTTAAGCAAAACTTGTCACAGGAAACAAAAATATTTGCCAATTTGGCTTTAACGCAAAACCTATTCTTTGTTCTTTTGCACACATCAAATGTCAGCCTCTCTCTATCCCTCTGACAGGAAGCTGGCATGAAAGACAAAACACAGCCAGGTGCATCCTGGCAGGCAAACCGTTCTGAAGAGGTTAGTAGTCATGCTTGGTGGGAGAAGAGGGGTTGGGCTTGTGTTATTTGATACCCACCGATCACACTAATTTTTATACTTAGAATACAGAGTATAATCTTTTATGTAAATACTAGGGTTTGGGTTAATTTGATTTTAGCCATCTAAAAGGCAAATGTAATCTTAATTTCCTAGCTTCCCTCCATCATCAGCTGGGCACATGCAGATTCTGAAATTTTAGAACTGAAGGAATTAGCCCTGCAAGTACCTTTTTCCCAATACCCAGCTTAGAGATGATTTAGACAATTAACTTTGACAAAACACCACCCTAAAATTAAGGCTGATGTATCTGTCCTTGGCTATTGTGTCTAATTAGAAGGATACAGAATTCCCCCCCCCCCAATATTTAATAGGCAAATGTGTATATATGTTTGTTTCTATTCAGCCTACTGGCTAGATATACTTTCTTTGTAATTAGATTCAGGTACTCACTAGGTCAGATGTTCTGAGTAGAGAAAGCATTAACATTCCTGAATTTTCGTTACATTTCATATATCCTATGAAACATTTATATGCAAATTCACTCAAAATTTAAACTGTAACTCTTCAATATTAGTGTTTTCTTGCTCCTTTCTGTGTATTTTAGTAGCATATTTTGAGGGAATTTCAGCCGAGCATTTCCAAAACAGTAATAGGCTTCAATAACTGCCTTTTGTAGACTGAAGTGACAGCTTTTGGGTTGGAAAATTTGATCTTTTAATATTCAGCAGTATTATACTGACAAAAATACATTTGTGATTCAATAGGCTGAAATCTGATAAAAACCATTTAAAAATCCAAATAGATTGATTGTGTGTAATCATTGCAAGAGAGTGAATTCAGCTAACAAAAGGGCTTTCTTACCATGCTTCACTGTGAAAATTTTACTTTTATATGGATATAGCTGTGCAGCACATAAGCTGCAAATATGACCCTTTAGATTATTTTCCTGCATTTAAAAATACTTGTTTAGAATTTCAGAGACTTGTTTCCTTTGCCAATTTCTTCAGCATCGTTTTTATGAGCTAGTCAGCTCAGACGGTCTAATCTTTTTAGATGTCAAGGTCTTGTATTACATTTCCTATGTTACCAGGCAAGCACAGTGCTAAATGTCTTCACTGCAATTAAAACAAACAAACAACAACTTGTATCTGCCAAGACAGGCAGCTTTGACTTTGTGCACACCTACATAATATAATGAATAGTTTTAGATTATATATAGTAATTGGTGTGATGCTTAGTGATGACACTTGTCTCTTGTACATAGATGAACTTTGAAAACAAAGCAAATTAAATTGAGAGTGTGTATATTTATATGTAGATTGACTGCACACCTTTATTTTCTCATTGAACTTAGTTTTTAAACCATTATGGTCCATTCTGCTCTCTATAGTTAGAATCACTTGAAAGCATTAGCTCTGTCACAGCAACAGCAAAAGTGCCTTTATATTTACTAGAAAATAGCCAGTAGGCCTACCTGGTACAAGGGCCTTTTTAAATAGGCCTAAAAATATTCCACGTATGTCTTCTTTGCCATTACAGACCTTGATTATGTTGGTTTTAAGAGATATTTTTATGCAAAACAAAAATTTTACATATCCACAAAATGTTAGTTAATAAAATGAGCATTGTACTGCAAGTCTGCAGACAACCCAGAGTATCTTAGTATATCTGTTAGCTGGAAAAGTCAATCATTTTACCTGCTCGCCTGTGTTTTTACAGTATTTTTCCTAAAGCCTTCCAATTATTCACCTTTGCGGGGG
>JAVJGG010000039.1:18918048-18979810 GCA_035590195.1 Aviceda cuculoides
CTTTTTTTTTTTTTTTTTTAAAGTTTGTTTATAGTCTACAAGAAGCAGAACTGTAGTCACTGCTTCTGCCTTCCTCTGTACCTCCTAAAGTTTACATACATAAGATTACATGAAAACTGTTCCCTTACTCATTCCTACCCTCCCAGTTCACACCTGTGATGTCAAAGTGCTTTAGTTGCAGATTTATTTCAACCCTAAGCAAGAGATAGATGCACTGAAAACACATTAAAAACAGAAATACAAAGTCCAGGACAACCTTCAATGCTCCAACTACGGACTACCTCTTCCTCCTGCTTCGCATAAATGAAATTCCACTGTCTACTGCAGAACCTATTCAACATGTTTCCAGTAAAGATCAGCAGTGGTATGTGGGTCATCACCATTTCACATTTTTTAATTTAAGTAAAAATAATCTACCACTGGTTTTCACAGAAATGGTGTTTTGATTTTATTTTTTTTGTTGGGTTTTTTTGGTTGTTTTTTTGTTTTTTGTTTTTTTTTAAAGTTAGCCTTTAACAAGCTGTTGATTATAGAAAGCGGGAAATCTGATACGACGTTGCTGAAGGCTAGTAGCTAGGCACGTAAGAAAAGAATGCGTAGACCTTTTGCTGCTTCAGATGCTGGAGTCTCTGACCAAAGCACTGATTTGATTTCATGACTGCTCTGTACAGATAGCTGACATTACTAAATGCTACTCCAGTATCAACTTGTTAAATTTGAACCCAGACTCAGCATATCAATATACTAGGCCAGACTAACTGGAGTCAAGAGAAATATTTTGGGAGTTGTTTATTTTTAAATGAGTCACAATACACCATGATAATTAACTGGACTACATAATTCAATGATTGCCATAGAATCTATTATATTTGTCACAAAGACTGTAGTAGTAAATACAATACTATTTATCTATTTAATCCAGTGAATTGCTGAGCTGCTATAAAATCAACTATGGTTTTTGCTTGGTTTGGTAAGAGAAGCTTTTAAATTTTTTGATAACATGTTTTATAGGCTATTCAGGAATATATAGGAATTCAGTAAAAACTGAATTTACACAAAGACTGAAAGGCTTCTGTACCTGTTGTTACAGAAAGGAATCTAAAACAAGCATACTGCTATAAAACCTTTAGTGTCCAGTTTTCTGATGTCAGATATCTTTTTAATTAGTAGATATGGCACAAATGTAAATATTTGCAAATACATGAAAAGTACAAGATACCTACAACCATTTGGGATGCAGACTCTTTTTTTCAGTTTTTTATTTTTAAACTTGTCTCTCTCATCTTCTAGTCATAAGATGAAATCTTAAGAATTCAGGAAGCTTTAAACATGCTGCTACATTAACACAGTAAAAATGCTCAACTAGCACTGAAGCATGCTATCAAGTGCTTTAAAAAGTTAAGTCTCCTCAGATTTTATGTCAATCCACTGTAAACACCACTCCTGAGAACTGAAACAAACTATTGTCAGTCCAGTGTCCTATGAGGTTTTCTGGAAATGTTTGCTAACAATCTAATCCTGAACTTGGATTTCTATCTAAATTGAATTTATTAAAATTCACCCAGTATTAAAATATAAAATATCTTACATATCAACTGCCATTAAACACAGAGGCTAGCAGTGCAAGTTGACGAGAAATGTACTTGACATGCATGACTCAACATGTTTTCCTTTTTACAATACACTTCTAAAAAATAACCAGATCCAGACTACTTAAAATATGTCATATTCTATTTGTGCTTATTGTGGAATTTACTATCAACTTTAGAGTTTGATTTTGGGATGAGGAATCACCAAACAATATGCATAGTGATTACCTGTGATCCACTGTTGAGTTTTATAATGAAGCTTAAACATAGATCACAGTTTTACAAGAAGGAAAGTGCATTTTTCTTCAAACTCTTTAACCAAAAAGCAATATAAAACTCCAAAGAAGTCTGTAAGTATCAAATCATCAGGCACTACTCTAAGGGCAACAACAGACTGAAAATTACAGGCTAATACCTCCAAGTTAAATATATTACTAATTTAGAAAGGGACATTCATAACTATAGATCTTTGCCATAAAGCCTTTTGCTTAAACAAGCATGTTAGTTAAATGGTAGCAGTGTCAATTCATAGAGAACGAAATCTTAAAAACAGTTTTAGTAAACTTTAATTGTTGGACTCTTATCTGCACTCACAATTAAAACTAATATGTAATATTCAGATCATTTGAGTCTTCACAATGTTATTTAAACAACTCTAAAAATCCACATTTCGTGTGGCTTATGCCTCACTAGCAATATAAACTGTCTTAAGAGTTAATGAGAGCAAACACACTTCTGCAGTTTAGTTGGACGTGAGTTTCACTACCAAAAAAATATATTTAATATAAGCCTTCTAGAACCAAGTACTATAATTTGAACAGCAATGTTGTTCGCAGAGATATTAAGTTACAGTGTACTGCTCAGGCTGAAGTAGTGGTTGGAAGGAAAAAAAAAAACCAACAAAAAAAAAAAAAAAAAAAAAACAGGAGAGGAAACTGAAAATTCCTGTGGTTCAGGGTGTATACAGAAACAAATGGTATTTACAGTTTCTCTGCTCAAATATTACTTATCTTTAATTCTACATACAGCAAACTGTTCTGTAAAATAAAGCTTATATGAAAAAAACCTAAAAGATTCTACAGTAATCCTCATTTTCACCCATTTTATATGCAAACAATTTTAGTAATTACTATTAATTTACTGAGAAATTATGTACTTAAAACTACAAAACTTCATCTGAAGTTTAAATAATTCCCATGTCTAGATAACTAGACAAGAAAATCCCTTTGAGTTCATGTAAACAGGAAGTTATTGTTTACAATATATTAAATACAGGTATTCACTGTAAGACCTATTCACCTATGCTACTGTATGTACCATATTCTAAGAAGCAAATCTAAAACCCAAATGTTACAGACAATATAAAAATTAACTTCCTAATGGTGACAGTTTCACATCATTAGGAACTTCCAAAATTGTTGCATTTAAGTCTTGATTGTGATTTCATTATTTTCCAGTTAAGTTTCAGCTGTAAAATACTGTCAAATTCTTCTATAACCAGAACACTCACCTTATGGGGCCTCCACAAAGAAGTGCTAGACATTTCCCTTTTAGAGGTTCCATATCTTTTCTTAACACCAGTTGGTTTTCCTTCATTCCCAGGTTTGAACTGTATGTGCAACTGAGACGTCCTTGCACTATGACACTTGTATTTAAGGCTGGATAAACAGCAAGAAACTTTTTGACGTGATCCTTCCAACGAAACACTTCTCTGCAAAACATGGTGGGTTTTGCTCATTTGTGCATTTGGTCTTTCTAGTTCATTTATATTAATCTGACATTCTGAATCAATTTTTGAGGGTAGACATGCAGATGTGCTACGTGTCAGCTTTAAATGAGGGTATTTCGCACTGGAGTTCAGATTTAACTCTGGACTGCAACAGCCATTAACCATTTCACTGCTCGATGCAAATGCTCTTTGAGTGAGATCAACTGAAATACATGAGAGGCCATCAGACACTTCTTCACAAGTTGCCTGCTCAGAACTATTCAAAATTAGACTTTTGTCCTGTAATGATGTGTTCAAGCAAAGTTGTCGAATGTCTCTGACTTCGCCAGAAGAACAAACTGTTTTAGACAGTCGAAGTCCATTTACTGCTGTTGAAAGGAAACCCTTGGAAACGGTTTGATCTTCTTTTTGTGCCAGCTCACTAGGAGAAATAAGTAGTTTATGGGATGTTTGGTAGGTGCCTCTATGCGGTAGTTGACCTGAGCTTACTGGAGAAGCTGGAGGAGTACTAGAAGGACTCCTAGGGAAAATAACCAGTGACGAACAACGTCGCAGTGGAATTTTAGTTTTTTTCCTCACTGACAAAGCATCTTGGTCAAAAGCAGTATTACTTCTACACAGAGTTTCCTGAGATGAGTTGTTCCTATAGGGATTACATCTGTTTGCAGTGCTTCTATATGAAGAATCACCATGCACAACCCTACTACAGAAAGTACCATCGCTTGTCGAAAGAGTGCCACTACCACTGTCACTGATGACACTGTTGCTGTATGAACCTCCATCACTTGTAGTACTTGCACATGATCCGTAGTCACTGCCAGCACTGCTGAACGATCCACTGTCACTGGCTGCAATACTGCTAAGACTGCCATTGCACAGAGCACTATTGCTCAGAAGGCTATCATTAGATCGATGATCAATCACAATTCTAGCACCACAATTCCCTTCATTACCAATACCAATGAATGAAGTGTCTTCACCAGTAGCTACAGCATCGCCGGATCGAAAACATCCACTATACTTTCTAGACTGTAGGGAAATGTGCAGCGAGGTGCTCTTTTTTATTTGCAATGAAGAAATAGCTGCGTTTTCCTCTTGATTAATTACTTGTTGTGTTACAGGTGCATAAGCAACTTGTCTAGGAGTCAGTTTCATTTGTGTAACATTAGGTGCAGAATTCTGCGATTTTTTGAAGTATATACGATTGTTACTATCCAAAACATTTTCAGAGGTTTCCGATAAGGGATCTGTGTTGCTTCTCTGGGTAGCAAAATGCAATCTTAATCGTCGTGCCATTTGTTCTCATTTCCACGCATGTTAGCAAATGAAAACCACAAAGATCCTTCAGCAGAAAGGCTACACGCAGCTGCACAGAACCTAGAGCTAGCACATCGCAACAGTAAAAGTCCATAAAAGTTGCAGTCTTTGTCCTAATTTCTACAAAATACTAGTGTTAAAAAAAACAAGCAACAAAAAAAACCCCAAACCAAACTGTACCTCTTGAAATAAGTCAGCCATTTGTTGAACTGCAGTTTCTGGATCGTCTTTGATTGCTTGCAGTCAGAAAGCATTCATTTACAAAGCACTTAGGTTCCAACGACCTCGGTTGCAACACACTAACAAACACTACTGACCTTGTTTCAATTATACCTTCTGTAATTTGCATAAATTAATACAATAATAAACTTCCAGTAATTCCAAGTTTAAAACGGCAACTCCTGCTGCAGCTGCACTAGCTGAGTCAATGTGTCCGCACTTTCCTCAGCAGCGTATGACTACTAATATTTTTACCCATAGGTTTAGAATTACAGGAAGTTGGTAGGAATGAAGTCCCATATAATTGAGTATCAAGTCGAGGATTGAATTTCCAAATAGTAACCATGCTAGCAAACTGCTGAGGTCTGAATTATGCACAAAACAGTGAAATAAGCCTCCTCCCCTTAAAAAAAAAATTCTTTCTGCGCTATTTAAATAAAACTTGAAAGAGATCTAGCATTTCCTTGCCATCTACACACTGTTAAGCAATCCCACTTTCTAAAGATCTGCACATAGTAGAAACCTCTCCTGCCTTTTAATTCATAGTTTTCAGTGAGTTGCAACTGAATTAGAACCACAAAAAGTTATTCTGATTAATAATCTGGCATTTATTTTCAGCCTACCATGTTAACCTTTTATTTTATGTTTTAACCTTTCCAAATTACAGCTGTCAAAGGTAGAAAGAAACAAACTGTTCTTAAAAACTGAACTACCTCATCTTGTTTGCTGGAAGCCCACAATAAGCAGACATTCATTAGAGTTCAATATGGCATGCAAATATATGATCAGCTACACAAACTTTAGAACACTGACCTAAGTATGCACAGACATAAATATGATTACCAAGCACAATCGCAGAAGAAAGCTATTCTGTGTAATTACATACAAACTGTCTCATACATTGATAGCTAATTACTAATTGTTTTTAAATAAAATGATCAGCATGTCAAAAAGTTAATACACTGTCAACTCTTACAAGAGTAATGGGCTTGAGAATTCCTACAACACGTTTCACTGGTTCATACCATCTGAAAAGGTCCTTTGCTGGCACCTAGTGGGACTTTTGAAAGAAGACAATCTTGAAATTTGCTGTTAAATAGGGGTTTTTGTTGTTTTGGTTTTGTTCTGTTTTGTTTTTTAAAACAAAGAGTTGGCTATGAATGTACTTTGGAACACAGAAGCCATATATGATACAGTACTAAATGCTACCACACTAACATGAAATTACTTAGTGCTGCTGAAAAAGCACAAACAGAAGAGAACACTAGGCCATTTATACTTTTATAGGTCATACTACTAGATTTTTTTTTCTGCTCCATATTTATTTAACCTTTACTGTATTTTAAGCTAGAAGGCAGTAAAATTAACATTTATACCTCCTTCCCAAAAAAGAGCCAAGAATCAAATTCACAGTACCCTGTTTGCAAGAAACAAATTTGTTTTCTAATTATACTCTGGGGCTTACTTAACCTCTGTTACCTGAATTCCATGATTAGAATGCAGCAATAAATGAATACTAGCTTATTCATAAAAAGCCAACAAATACAATAGTTAATTTATTTCGTTATGCTTTACCGACTGGACTTCTTCTAATGTTCTATGTTGGAGGGGGACTGGGACAGGGAGAGAAGAGGAAAGGAAAATACCATAAAAGATTCTTCTGGTTACAGTTTCAAAAAGTTACATTTGAACTTCAAGCAATATATTAAAAGAAACCAAACAACAACAACAAAAAAACCCCACCCCTAAGATAAGTGAGTGAAGAGTAAAAAAATCCATTTCTTAAAGCTCCTTTTCTCCCCAACAACAAATTTATTAGTAGCACAGTTTGTAACATGTTAGTGTGGTACACAACAGATTGCAACCACTGCTTTTAGTAAAAGAAAGCAACAGTTTCTCCCTCAATAGATGATCTGAAATGTTTTTCAATTTTACTAAAGAATTCCCTATGAAAATGACAAGCTGACATAATTTGGTAACTCAGGCTTAAGATTTAAGTGAAATTTCTCAGCATGTTGCTCTTCCTTAGCTATAACTGTATAGGTATAGCCAGCCAACTACTGCTTCCTTAGTCAACATAAAATGGCTTTTAAAATGCAAAATTCTATCTTGCTGAATTAGAGTGGACGTAAATTAAAAATTAATAATTTTTTAAAAGTACCAATAGCTCCATTCAAATCTTAACATCATTGACTTCTTCAGTATCAATAACAGGTTTTGGCACTTTGTTTGAAATATACATAATTTTGAAAAGTTATTGTAAGACAGAAAGAGATAGCAAAAAGTCAGCTAGTCCCTTCACTAGTCAATCTCATAAGTAGTCTCATTGTCCTTCTTGACAGATTTTTCTAATGTGTTTTTAAAGACAACCATAATCAAGGACTCCACAAACTGCCCAAGCCCTGTATTCTACTAATGGTTTGCAACAAGTCAACAGAACAAACTATATTTAGTGTTCCCTTACCAAATCCAAGACAGGCAATCTTTGAAGTTTTAAAGCTATTACAGAATTATTTTAAAACTCCAATTGTTGGCAATATAACCAATACAGCAGGACTTTGAATTTATGCCTAACACTGAAGAAAAGTTTTGAACCTGGTTTTCAAGAACGCAAAATTTCTTAAAAATGATAAGGAGAGGTTTCAGGCTTCAATTTATCCCCAAAAGTTACAGGGAATAAAAGCAATTGGGATAAATTTTTATGAAGAGGAAATTATCCATCGTAAGGATGGTCTCACAAATGTAAAAGAATTTCAGTTTTATCAGCTTGCTCACATCTAGAGTTTAAACAGTCATCCAACAGATAGAAGAAAGAAAGGCTGATTAACACTGAAGCCCACTAAAATAGTGGAAGACAAAACACCGTCCGATCATAGCTGCATATCCTAGTGGAAGAGTGCAAGGCACCATGATTTCTGACACGTGAAGATGAATTAACATAAGTGGGGGAGCTTGTCAATGCTAAACAACAATCACAGCTAAGGCAACAATTTGACTTATTTAAAACAGCTCAAGACATCTGGGATAGAAACTTAGTGCGTCCGAGAGCAAGCTAAAGAGAAATAGGGAGACAGCCTTTTCCATTCACCAAATGAGGAGATGGAAAAGATGAAAAATAATGGTGTTATTGTAGAACTATACAGTGACTGATGAGGTCATGATGCTTTGATCTCTAAATATAATCATACATAGGAAACAAAGCACTATTTCCAAGTTGAGGCCAATAAAATGTTTTATTGGTTCCTCTCTCATAAGCAAACAGGTCAACTTATCTACTCTAGATTAGCGAAAGAATGCTAAGGAATTCTCTTGGTGGAAGCCACAAAGAAAGCGTTGGCCTTCTCCCCAAAAAATCAGGAATCTGACTTTCTAATCATGCCTCCTGCCTTCCAGGGGGTGGCAGTAAAGTTCCAAAAGCTAATGGACAAAGTACTTTGACCTTACGAAGATTACACTGTAGCCCATAACATCATGTGGAGATGAACACCTGAGCATCCTGAAAAATCATGTTTAACCTGCCATATAAGACACAAATGCTGGTCATTCCCTTTAAAATTGCTTTTCAAAAAATAAAAAAACACACCATATTTGAAATACTTGGGACAGGTAATACCACCAGTCAAGAAGTAAATGGTTTTGGGACTGTGTAATGCTTCTAACCAAGAAATAAGCCTCTTCTTTCTTAAATCTAATTATTCCAGACAGTTTGTACTTAAATTTATATTCATTTTCACTCTTCCCAACTTCAACAGAACAGCACCTCCACAAAAGATGCAATGGATTACTGAAAATATGCAGAAAGCATTAGGAAAAAATAGTAAGTTGTTCATAGCCAACACACTATTAAAGCACAAAAAGTTCCTTTGCAACAGCTGTCAGAATAAAACTGTGTTTGCAGTACAAACTAAAGAGCACTCAATCCCTCCTATTAGTTTCAAACTACTGCAGAAGGAAAAGATATATATTCTGGTGATAAGGAATGTCTCTGAAGTGGCCCTAGGACTCAAGTGTCATGATTGTACTGCTACCAGCCTTACTCCTTTACAATAAAATGTACAGACAGAAAGATAGGTAAGCAGACATCTTCACACATAAAATAAGAGTGTGGTCAGAGGAGGAGTTTTGATTTCACTGAGAAAATAAACACACAAGCTATCCATATCTTACTTATGACTTGCCATTCTGAGAGCGACAACTATCTACCAGATCACAATCCACCATCCACTTGTTATGATTTCCGAAGAAAATGCGCACATGCGTTCTTTCATGGTACTCCTCACACATTGAAGAAGCTTCTCACACTGTATACAGATATCTACATTGTCAATACTACTTTGTTTGTGGGGAAAAATAAACATGCAGTGCAGAGCTTTCAATATCATCAAAGAATTTAGCCATATCCTTTGAAAAACATTATAAAAGAATGATGCTTTTATGAGTTAAAGCACATGAGAAGTTAAGAATAATATAACTGCTTCAGAGCATCACAAACTGTGGTAATGTCAGATAAGTAAACGAATTAGGTCTGCCTTTAGTTTTAGGTTTCATTACAGAAGTTAAGGTTGTTTGGTGTGGTTTTTCAATCCATGTTAAATCCAGACATACTTACTTTCATTCAAGTCTTTGCACTTGAATGAATGAGTAACATTGCCATATTAACACAAAAGGACGTACCAAACGGTTTTCATCAAATACTTCAAAAAGGAGCCTGTGTTTCTGAGGATTAACCTAGGAAAAATAAATACATTAATAGTTAAAATATATGCTGAATTCCAGCATTTGTCTTCAGCAAAATCTGTATGTTTATGCAGGAGGAAAGAAATACACAAGACCTGAATTCAACAGCAAATCTACACCTTGCCACCATTTCACTATGCAATGCATATCTACCAGAATCCAAGACTGGTGCTATCCCAAATTGTTTTTAAATCCATGTTCTTGTTTTCAACATTCATGGAATAAAGAAAATAACATCAAGAGTGAAAATTTAACTCTGGCACAAATAGAAATGTTAACAAATGTGTTTCTAAGGAAAGCAGTTTGTGAGCCTTTTCAAACATTAATTATACACATATTTCTGATTTTAAGCTGAAGTACTGAGAAAACCTTTTTCCTAATGTGTTAAATACAATATCCAACATAGGTAATAAGGCTGTAAAAATACTTACTCTAAATAAGAGTTCTTCGTTCCACTTTGGGTTTAAGGACTATAAGTAGGGGGAGAAAAAGGGGGGGGGGGGGGGAAGACAGCATTGGTTACAGTGACAATTCAATATTGGGGTCTTTTTTTAGGTCTGTTTTATCCCATGTAACAATCCACTTAAGAAGACAGTACAAAAGCTTTAACCTTGCTATTGCAGGTAAACAGTGTAAGACTCCTATGATTTTTAATACAGTGCAGAATGGAGACAATTTATCCAAGTATTCTCAGATTTTAGCTAATGCCATGGATGCAGAGAAGGCCTCATTATACAGTCCGAATCAGTTAATATATGGCATGTCTTCAGTAATAATCACTGCCTTTTCCTCAGTCCACTATCCACATTGCGTAAATGCAAACATACATTAATCCTGAAATTATGAACTCTTAGCAAATGCCAAATCTCTCAACAACATAATCTAGACAGACCAGGCACAGGTGGGCCAAGCGATACCACCTGTTCACCTAAATACATCTTTCAATTGTGGCTATTTTTAAAAATACTAGAGATAGTTTAGCTATGATGAGAGTTCAAAGTAACAATTATCAACATGAAGGGAAAATGCACGAGTGATCTCATAACATAAATCACAGCCACTATCTGAAAACAATGCTTTGGAAGAGTACTTTCCCTCTCATGTACACAATTTTTTATTTTTAGTTGATCTAACATAAGTTACCAGTACCAAGACCAACTCTTTCCTGCTGGTATTCTAGAGAAATGAGTAGTACCGTGATTCAGGTGAACTGTCCAATTTGATGTTGAAACACAACAAATTGTGTTTGTGTTTCAAACATAAAAAAAGATAAAAGCTGTACTCCTGCAAGAAGAGAGTAAAAAAAAGTTGCACAGCAAGAGAGATTCTTATATCATTAAAGATCTCAGAAAACCAGAACAATCCAGTATTTCCATGAATGATGTAGTTTTGAATCAGTTTTCACCTTGTATTCCTTAGTGTTTCTCTACCTTCCACTATAATTACTGAAAAGAAAATACCAAAACAATGCCATGAACAGAGAAACAGAGTAGCTTCACGGAACTTTCCTTTCCCCATGTCCGTCCACTCAAGTGACGTACTAATTCTCATATTTCAGTAGTATTAACCTTTTCTCTAGAGTCTGATCAAAAAAACCCAAACAAAACCACCACACCCACAAAGGTAAGATGGCTAACCTTTTTAATAGTTTTTGTCTGAACACTGGTAAGGACTCCATTCACTGGATCATACACTGTCACTTTCACGTATGGGTCACTGGGAAAGGGAAATAAAAAGATAAGCATGCTGCTATAGATCCTTTTATTGTCAGCATTACTAGCAGTTGAGTTTTTAATGGCTTAAATTAATAGAAGCTATGAAACTAGCAGTTAAAATTACTTTATGAATACCATACACGCTTGTACTTACAATCGTTTTCTAAACAGTTTTAGAGAGAAAACTAAACACTGTTACTGATAACGACCATAGTAGCTATGCCATTTTATATTCCATATATTATTACAATTTGATTCTCTCTCCTCTTTCACAGTTCTTATTTAATGAGAACAGGTTTCATAAATCCTCAAGAAGACATGCATGAAAAACATAAGCTGTGATAGAAAAAGCTTGAAGTATTAAATCTCTTGTTTTAACAATTTAAAACACCTGGTATGTGAGGTACTCCCTTGAATATGCAATGTTTTTACTAAACATTCTATCAGTTTCACAGAGTTTGAGTTTAATTTGAATTTTTTGGTTAATGAAGGTGCCCTAATATGGTTGCTTAAAATGCCCTACCACCTCAGATTTTTTTCTCCTTGCTGTGGTACAATAAACAGCAGATTATATGAATATCTACTTTTCATAGAATCAAGGCATTCAACTGCTCAAACAGACTAGTAACAAAAGGTGACCAAGACTGTCTGCCATATGGCAAAAGAGCATATGGTTTTTACATATTTAAGTTATGATGAGAAAAGCTGCCCTATTTTTGTCTGAAGTAAAAAAATTGCATGTGAAAAAAAAAATTGAAGAGAGACTGTCTGGCTTTAGGGAAAATATGAGTATCACAAGAGAAATTTTTCTAATGCTAAACTCATGTCACACCTAACAATTTTGCTAGTGCTAAAATAACAGCATTCCCGTACATATGCCAAAGCAGCTGACAGCAGAACTAGTACTAAACCCATCAGTACTTTTCTAGATGCTCTGTACATGGGCCAGAAGAAAAAGTAGCTTTAGTACAAGCTGCATGCTGCCACTTGCCAATTCTATAAGATCCTACAAAGCATTTCAAAAGTCTGATTTTTCCTGTGGTAAATGTTAAGCCACTTTGGTTGTTTCTTCCCTTATAGGGATTGTTAACTTTTATATTTGTACATACCCAGAGCCTGCAGCCACTGGCATGGGTTTACCACATCTATAGAATTGGTGGATGCTGTTCCTCTGCATGTAATTTCAGTTGAAATAGTCTTATTGCTAACAGCGTTTAGTGTTGTGTTCGTTCCAAGTCTTTAAGGCACAGATGAGACAATTTTGATTACAACTGAACTCTTGTTATTTTAGCTGCAGTCTATCTGAATTAAAATATGTATGTGTATCTATCCTCCATGGCAGAACTATTTTACCACGCAGAGAATTAAACCTTCCCACACATTATTTTGCCAATGTATAAGATCTCTCCAAGTGACTCTTGGGCAAGAAAACAGATATCTTCATGTTTATATACTCTCTGATTATTTTATAAGGTTACCAGTTAAAACAGTTCTGATTTTCTTTGGACAGAGGCACAGCAGGATTTACTAAGATCAAAACAGGTGTGGAAAGAAAATAAAGAAGCAGCTGCCCCTTAATACATAAACAACATATATTCTTACCTGGCTCCTAAGATATCCTTCTTGGCCAGGCCAATTCCAGCTATAACCTTCACCCTGACAATACGTGTGTTCTCCTAAAATACAAAATAACATATTCAAGATGCATTCAGATTTATTTTTCAGATCTATTTTTGATTTATAAAGCTAAAAGCAATTATTGGCATAATTTTGAATTTACACTGAAAACTATAGACTAAGTAATGCAGTTACTTTGTCCTATAGAAACAGCTCTAAGTTTCAGTAGCAAATTTATTCTACCTTTACCCCTTTTAAAATCTTATCACCATCATATCCACATATGATGGTAGACATAGAATCCAAAAAAATGGGTAAGCCAATACAGTAGAGTTTGGGTTTTTTAAAGTTCATTTTATTTTGTTTCTCAGCATTCTAAAGGAGCGGGATGTTGTTTTGAGTTAGGGTGCTTAATCCCACAGGACAGAATTGTTAACCTAGCATACAACTGCTCCTGCCAGCCTTCTTTCCCAAATTCCAAATCGTTCCAGCAGTAGCAGTCACCACTTTCCCCCAGTGAGCCTTGCAATACACTTGTATCAGACTGGATACACTGCATGTACACACATGAAGATCTTCTCCTAGGGCAATAGTACGGGCAAACTGCTATTGCCACAATTCAAAGAGCCCAGTGACTTCTACTGCTCCCAGCAAGGCAAGCATCTGGGAGCAGTTTCCACGAGCAGTTCCCCTGTTTCCCAGCAGGCAATTCTTAGCCATCTTTTCTACAGAGTAAGCAACAACCTTTGTGAGAACATGCTCTGAACAGCGTAACAATTTTTGGTGCATATAGGCATGATCTGTTAGGATGCAAGGAATGGGTTGCCATTTACATCTCACTAGCCATTCAAGCAAGTTCCATTAAACACTCAAGACAAATGCATATGAACCGAGCAAGTTTTCACCTAATGGCATCTCTGCATTCAGAGGGTGGGAAATAGATTCTGACCATAAATTTATTTCCAGGGGGGAATGAAAAGGGTATCAAATTTATCAGAACAGATTAATAAAGCCGTAAAGAACTGTGGAAAAGGGCAAGAATAAATAATTCTTGCGTGTTTTTATTTTACAGCACAGAGAAGCCATGCCCAAAATATTGGGATTTCTGAAATGACCTGTCAGCAGGGTATGAGATTTTTGAAAACCAAAAAACTATTTCAGTTACATGTTATTCAAATTACAGCTTCACAGGAGTGACACAAGTGACTGCACTCCTCCCGTTAATTAATACATCTGTGCAGAGTCTTATATGGCTCATCTGATAAGCTAGTGAATTCAAGAGGGGAAAAAAATCCCAACAGCTGTGACCATGTCAGAGGAAGAAGACAAATGAGCACTGTTTCTCTGGAAAGCAAAAAGCTTTGCAGATGAAGAACTGTTTGTAAGCAATGGCTAGTCAGAGACACTTGTGAGGAAAGCTGATCCAACCTTGGTGGTTAAGGAGTTAAACAGATACCAAGAGCAATGGGTGAAGCAGCAGATGTTGTCCCTGGGGCCTTCCTGAATTCCACATATGATTGAAAGTGCCTTCAAAAGGAGACTTGTAGGAACACTCAGAGAGTTTGCTTTATCATTGGTCTCCTATATAACCACAGCGCTGGAATCCCTAACCAATACCAATTGGAGGCGTTCGAAAAGCTAATGAAGAGAATTGAATGCTAATCCTGAAGCAGAGACTACTGGCTGACAAGGTAAACTAAAAACAAACCACTAAATAAATTTAAATTTTAAAAAAAAAAAAAAGAAAAAGTAAGCAAGTTTCTCCCACCCTCTATCATTACAGATGATTGCCAGGGAACTTGCATGAACATCTACATACTCACTCACCGACAAAAGAGTCAATCGGCCAAGACAATTCCAGTCAAATCACAAGTCTATCTTTCACCTTCACCTCAAAGAAAATTGTCTCCTAGTAGGAAATCTAATAGTTCAGAAAAGACCTAACAACCAACCTCAACCAGCACTGACCCCTAGTAGGTGACCCCTAGTAGGTGTCCTAAGCCTTCAAAATTCTTAGTCACTATCAGGCTTTAAGGCACAGAACATTACCAATATGTTTTATGACAGTGTGGTCGTGACAGACAGCAATAGAACTGACCAGATTTATGAAAAAGTAAGTACAAAACTATGGTGGCATAAAATTAAGAAAAGCCATTTGTTAATATTTTTATATATCACAAATATCCTAAAACGTCCACCCTTGTTATCTTCTATCAATTACTCTGCTTCAGTGACATTCAACATCAGAGAGTTTTGGAGACTACTCAAGTTGGAGTACCACATGTGCTTTTCCGTTCTCACTGAGCACTTCTGCACTTCAATCAGTGCACCACTACCCTTTCCTAACAAGAGGAGGGTCCTCAGTCACAGCCCATGGGATCCAACTTGGAGAATCCAGCTTGAGAAACAATCTCACCATCTCCTTCTCAGAAAAAGACCAAGAGCAGATGTTGGTGTAGGATACACTGCCCTGAAAAACAAATACTTTTTCTTGCATCTGTGTTTAGTTGCTTAGACCACAGGCTTTTCTCAGTTACTCAAGCATGAGAAAAATAAAGACAATTAGATGCTTTTGGGCATAGGCATCTCAGTCAGGCTTAACAGGCCATCAACATAGTCCACATGGGGGAGATCCCAGAAATAGGATCCACACTCCTCAGATTTTAGAGTTGGCTTAATCATGCTGTTTGTTTACTGGTATCATAATAGAGATCTGCATTTATCTGAATGCTATTTTACAGAATGACAAGTTGCTTTGTACATGACCTCAGGAAACTAGAAGCTGCAAACCTGAGGCTGGCATGCTGAAGGTCGATTTAAACATGCCTTGCTGAAAGAGAGAGTATTATTTGTTTGGGATCAGTGCCAAAATAGGACAGCTACAAGATTTTAGTTATCCCAGCAGAACAGCTAAGCAAGCTGACATCTGCTTATGAACTGCCATATAGAAATATCCTTCTAGATTAACAAAAACAGTTTAAAATAATAATCTGAATTGTTCACAACAATCTTCCCCACAGACTTCCTTTTTCACTTTCACTTTTTCCACTAACCGCTCTCACCAAAAACCCACCACACACATTTTTCTGTACTTTTTAAACTGACAGGTGATACTGAAAGGCCCACTTCTTTTTCCAAGCTATAAAGACTAGAAAGTTCAGCCAAAAAAACCAGGCTAACACATTAGGGCAATACTTAATCACGACAGATTAGGTTCCCCATTCTCTGGTCACACCAGTGTGCAAGGCAGATCAGACGAAATTCAGACGGCTCGATTCAAATGCAGTCAGAAGTGCCTTACCCTGGAAGGATCCATTATGCTACCGCCCCACACATCCTGAAGAGGCAGAGGCCTGCTGACAGGATACCGGTCTGTGCTGTGACCATATGACCTTTTCTCCCCACTCACTGATGACAGGCAGAATTGCTAAGGAACTGCTGCTACAGCTCACAAAAGCCCCAAACACACTGATCGCAGAAAGCAATGAACAGCCGAAGGGGTCCAGGACTGTTTGAAGCTAATGTCATGCAGCGAAAAATTAGGCGATGCACGCCCTGCACAGAGACAAAGCATCAGATACTTGATTCTGGCATCCAGAGGGAACAGGTTCAAAACCAAAATTTTATGGTTTCAAAGGCAATTTTGAACCTTTTCTTCTTAGTTCACCTTGCTGAGAGATCCTTATTTGCTGCCTTTGTAGCCACACATACAAGAAATGGTTTATCGGTAACTGCCTCCGTAGATCCACAGGCAGCTGCAACCTTAGATTGTTTCCGTGGTCCAAGAAACACACAGGCTGCAACCTATACCTATACTGTCTGTAAACTCTCCCAAGCTTGCCTTGCGACTCTTTTCCACCACTGTGGTGCTTCCAGTGGTTCTGGTGGCATAGGAAGGCATAGGCGCCTAGTCAGTAACCAGAAACACACCATTTATGTCTCGTAGGACTGCAGCTTGTCTAGGAAACCGCTCTCAGACCAATTTATCTCCCCAAAAGTCTCTTCCTGGCCATTAATGCCTACCTGTGCTTTTGCAGTCCTGACGTTAACTTGAAGGGGTCAGTCTGAATTTATTCTGTCTGTACAGCTGAAGACACAGAGTATTCACTGCTGCTTTGAACACACTAGGAGTCTTATAGGTTTAATGCCCTAGCACCCAGCTGCTTTATAACACAGATATGCACTTCTGAGAGACATGCACACACGACAGCCCATTAAAGGCAGCAGCTCTGGGCACAGAGTTGTACAAGGGTTGTTTGTATAGATGGAGCAAGGACTGCCAGTCACTTCGGAGGCTGGAGGGGAAAGGAAAAAAAAAAAAGGGGGGGGGGAAACACAATAATGGCACACAACACACCATCATATACAAAACACAAGCAAATCATTTCACGATTAAAACTGTAAACTGTTAAGCTGCTCCCTCTGAGAATACAAGTACCCCAATACGAATCGGGTAAAAACAGTGTGGGAAAAGAAGTATTTGTTAAACTACTGAATCTGCCAGGGAGTGGCTGCATACAAACGAAGTCCAAATGACACTGAGTGTTTGTATCAGTCTGGTCCTAACAAATTCAAGGATAAATTATTTTTAGGGGTTATATAATATTTTTAAAAAGCTGATGGGTGGGGTACATGGGGGGGATAAGGCTACCACATATTACAGAGACTGAACTGTCCAAAAATTCTTGGTCCGATTAAGTCGGACAAAACATCCTTTACAGAGCTAAATCAGCAAGTTAGTTATCTTATTATGAACTTCCGGGTTTTATCATTATTCTATTGTTAGTTGTATTAGTATATTCTAAAGCACATGTTCAAGATTAACCGGTCAAAATACCCAGGCCTGCTAACTCATGCCATTTTCACAATCTCTAACAATTAATCTGTTTACTAACAGATAGAATGTAACAAGATGATGAAATAGAAGGTCTCCAAGCTGATATGTAGAGAGACAATCAATAACTTAAAGCTTTAAAGGCAATGACTGCCAGCCTGTGATACTTTGAACTGATTGTAACACAGAAATCCTTTTTATGTATGCTTATTAAAATAGTTTTAAAATGCACTCTCCACTCAGCAAAGCAAGAGTCAAACTAATAAAGTGGACACTTCCAGAAGTGGATAGTGTTTCATTTCCACAAAAGTCACTATCAATCTACCTAGATTCAATGAATACATATTAAGGTGAGAAGTTCTTGAACTGTTCATTTTGGGCAAGAAAACAGCATTTGGAAAGAAATGTGAAGCTTTTAAGGAGTTTAAACTTGCTCACAACTTTATCAGAATAGAATGGTCTTGCCTGGGTTACAGCTGTTTATAGTCAATGACTATAAAGGACAAGTATTAGCACTGTCCATTCTCACCCCCATCCTTCCCAAATTCACACAGTAGGAAAATAATGCTAATGACTACTCGGTGACTCCTGCTTTAGTGGTGGAAGTCCAAGACAGAGCAGAAGACAGAAGGTAGATGCAGAAAGAAAGGGTAAGAAAGAAAGCACAAATTAAGAAATGGTGACGTGGTGATGACCATAGTACAAAATACTGAACAAACCAGAGAACAATGATCAAGTGTGAGCCTTGTCTGAGTCCCTGAAGGTAGACTTCAGTCTGTGAGTGTGCGCACAGGCGTGTGTACATATCCATGTGTGTGCATGCAGAGTGCGTTGCCAGTTCCACAGACTGTAAATAATAAAATATTTCCTACACAAACTAAATGTGATAAGATTCTATAATGTTACACCAGCAAGACACATTTACCTTTGCCAGTCATTCATGTCTGCAACATCCAATAATTCAACTATGAACATATTACACTACTAATCATTCTCCTTCACTTGAGCCATAAGACAAAACACATAACATGCTATTATCAAATTCAGTGGCTATAAAGGCACTCTCTGATATTAGTGTAAACACTTCAAGTCCAAACATTTTACAGGAGTTTTCAGCTAGTTGCAATCCATTTCTCAGGTTGAACAATGATTCCTGACACATCCCAAAGCTCCAGCAGGTGACAGATTGCAGCTACACTCAGATAAACAACTACCATACAGACATATAAAATTCAGATAAATTAGAAGAACTGTACAGCAACAGAAGAGACACGTTTTTAATTAGGAGAAGGGTTCTTCAGGGTACATATTTGATTAGTATTGAAAAATTAATTTTATTGGCTTTCCTATTTTAGCCTTTGGTTCAAGTTTTGGTTTTTCTTTTTTAATATACTTCTACAGAAAAGATTCATATCGGATGCAAGGGAACACCAAAAACAAGATGGTTAATCTAATGTAAAACACAAACTGGTAGTATCTGCTGGACTACTAGACAGCTTTTTTTGAGGAAGCCAATATAAAAATGTCTGAGTAGTCTAACAGTGAGCACACTTCATAGTAAACAATTGCTCTAGGCAATAACATCCTGTTATTCTTTTGTTCCAGCTAGATAGGTCAAGAATCAACTACCACTAAATCAAGCCAAGAAAAAGAGCATCGAAGGGTATTACAATGACAAAACAGTACAGCAGCATCACCTTTTAAGATTCTGGTAGTATCAGGAATTATCTGTTAAGGCTTTCTTTAGCTTCATTCCACATCTGCATATAATGCAAAGATAAAAAGAGAACAGAAAATTCAGATTTGGGTATGTGCCGATAAGGCAAGCTGAAATAAAGGTACCCATAGTTTGGAAGTCCAACACTGAAACCAGTAAATAGCCTGGTCCAGTGAAAGAGCATAAAAAGGAAGGGATGTTCAACGGGCTGAACATGGTCTATGTCCCACGTAGAGCAATCCCTCCCATCCCATGTACTGAGGTACAGAAAGTCAGTAGAGGGGAAGAGAAAAAAAAAAAAAAAGAGGGAGAGATTATCAATTATTATGGAGCGTTCTGCAGTGCAGATCTACACAGACTGCTGACCTCATTAAGGAACAGCTATGAACAACAAGAAGAGTTAGGACACTTGCATAGGTAGAAGTGCACTAAAGCCAAGATGCCAGTAAAGAATAAGCACTAGCATAAGAGATAAACACCATGAATGTATCGTTTCTTTTATAGCATGCTTCTCAAATCTGTGAGACATCTTACTCAAGGCACCCAGCTTTACCCTACTAGTAGCTTGTATTTCAAGCACAAATCGTGGATTGAAGACAGACATCATCACATAAAAGGCTCTGAAGCCTAGGAGCAGCTTGGAAACAATGATGAAAGATTATTATTACAGCTAAAGTGACTATTCCAGCTGAATAGATAGCTTCTTGCATCTGCCAATTTTAGTAGAAGACACTGCTGTGTTTCCATAAGTTAAAAAACTCATACCTTACCAAGTTTCCTAGTCTGTATCTCAGATCCAAGAACACTTCGCTTATTTCAAACTGCATTAAGTTTGGGGTTTGTTTTTTTACCTTGAGATCATTAGTGACCATAAAAGTTACGTTTGAGTATTTTGCAACAAAACCATTATTCCTTAATGGAGCAATAAGCAGTCTTTTCACCTCAAAGAAACCTTTTAGAGTCTGCATGATCAAGGATTTGGCTCTTCCATTACCTACACTGACGTTAGCATAGAATGTCTTCCCTTAAGCAGTCCGTAAGATATTGACATTCTTCACCTGTCTAACATTAAAAACAACATGTAAGAACAGACCTTCCTCATATATTATAAAGAAAGAGGTACTAAGAATTTTAAATAAAATTCTTTAGATCTTAAACAAAAAACTCCAACACATAATTATAAGATCAGGATGGCTAAGAGCACTTATATATGCTATACTCAGCTAGAGCAATGCCAGCAGGAGATAGATACGAAGTTGACAGCATGAGGAATAGGCCCAATGAAGTTACTGTTAAAAACTTACCATCTCATTTGAAAGAAAGCATTTCCCACAGAATGGTGAGCCTTAGCTGAAGCAAAGTAGTTCCTGCAATATTCAGACCTTGCAAGCGAGACAGACATATATGTTAGGTGACCTCTAAAGGATAGTAAGTTTTGTTAGCATCACCAGTTCATTTCACCAGGAGGTAGAAAGCGGGAAGGAGACTTTGCCATCTTGACCATTCCTTCACAACCCAGAGAGCACCCTCTTCCCCCTCTATGGCAACCAACAGAGCCAAACCATTTTTCTTTGAAAAAATTCTCACAAAGCAAGCAAAGCAAGTTTTAGATTCAGGAAGATTCCTATTATAGAACTACATTAATCAAATCTTGTAAACATAATGAAAGTCATTAACTTCCACCTGCCAGTTACAGTCCAGTCTTACTAACTCACTACAAGAACTTAAATGTTAATTGTACCATATAAACATTTTGTGTTCATAAATAAGGAAGTCTCAACCTGCAAGATGGTTATTGCTACAAATTGTATTTAACACCTCTGTTCAACTGCAAATTAAGAAAAAGATTCAAGAAGACAACAGTCCACTAATGGAATTACCAGTTTGTCAACAGAATTTTACTTTAAAAAAAAAAAAAAAACCACCACCAAAAACCCAAACCAAAAAAACAACCACCAAACCACTTTTCAACATGTCCAACACAATATCCACAACAACCACAGTCAGTGTTTGTTAGTTCTGTGTGAAAGAAAGGCTTTAAAAAACAAAACAAAACAAACCCAGGTACATAAAGTAAATTCTTGAAACCATCAAATCTACACAAATTATACTGCTGCTAAAAAAAAACCAAAACAAAAACAAAAACAAGCCCACCAAAAAACACAACACACACCAAAACCCAAAAAACCAAATAACCAAACCCAAAACAAACAAAAAACCTCCCAAAACCCCAAACCAACAAGCATCACCATTTCTACAAGCATCTAAACTGTTCCAGATATACTGGATTCCAGATCATGCCTTGCAATGGGAAAGTCCTTCACAGTCTAGAACAAACTCAGAGCATTTCTGAAGCACAAAGGCATGTGTGTCTGGGTTTTTTCCCTATGAGTGCCACATGTAAGAACAGAGTCAAACAGAGCAGCCGTCTAATACAGAGGTGCTAGGGAGGCCATAGGGTTTGAAAAGGAACAGAAGCACTGGGCTGCCTCAAGCTCAAGCACAAATGAGCCAAACAAAATTGCTGTTTTCGTCAGAAGCAATCCAGAGGAAGACTAGCCCATGCCAGTCTCCAAAGTAACATCTGAAAGATTGCTGTATTTTTGAGATGATGCTGATGACCAGAAATGTGAGAAGGGTTGTGAGGTAAGGTATGCAGAAGCAGAGAAGATGAACCATGTATCCAAGATATTCAGTTCACTGGCAGCAAGCTAAATAATCAACAACCTACTCCAGTAGTATATCCTAAAGGAATATAAAAATATATCTAAAGCTTTCCAGAATAAAATACCATATGCTTATGAGAAATCTTATGTGACCTGCAGAAAACAAGAACAGTTGTTCTACATAGGACAGCTCTCAAGTGACTGAGAAACCTGAAATGGCAAATGCATGCAAGTGGGAGTGTATTTTGCCTGTAAGAAGTTCCCGTTACTAGTTTGCTCCTCGAAACAGATCAAGCATAACAGACACAATGGATCAAAAAAGCTAGCTAACTACGATGTTATTTAGGCAATATAAAAAGAGCTATAGCAAAAGAAGAAAGTCCTTAATTCAGGTTGGGAGTGTAAAAACTCTGACATACAGGAATTTTTAAATTAAACGGGCTATGAAATACAAGTACATAGCCAAGCAGCATCACTTTATTAAATGCCATTCCAAAGCCCTACAGTGCAAGCAGACATTTTAACAGAAATAAATACATTGTCATTCTGGACAGTTCTTTAACAATTATATTTTTAACCCAGCAAACCACTGAAAAATGGAATTCCTTCTGTAACCAAAGAAATAACAGAGCATTAGCAGAGATATCAACAATTCTTCCTTCAGTCTTTGAAAGATCATTCCACAATTACAGTTAGAAAATGCTGTATTTAGTATTGCAGTCAATTGTCACAAAAACACAGTAACTAGAAGTGAATATCTCAGTGTCAGAAAATGCTTGGTCAAAGTGTTTAACTGACAGAAATCCAAGTCTTATCAAACTGAATGTTTTGTATTAGAAAGTCCTTCAGCCAAATAACCTGTACCTATGGACAGCTCACCTCAACAAGCACTTTTAAGACCACCAGCAAAGTTACCACTGCTATGACAAAAAAAAGCAGCAGCAGTCACGTCAATCTGCTCCTGCAGATCTGAACCAACACCTGCAACCATATGCAAAGATAGACGTACCCCGAGTATGCAAGAACAGGCACGGTTACCCACTTCACAGGTCAAGACAAAGTCTGCAGCATTTAATGCTCCCAACCTGAGGCGGCCTGAGGCAAAGAGCACTGTGAGACAAAGTCTGACCTTGAGGTGGGAAGTATACATTAAGGTATTTCTTTCCTCTTTAAAAAAAGTTAAAGAAAGGATGAAAAGTAATTTTAAAAAATATTATTAGAGCTCTTTATTTTTCTACATTGAGATCAGCCTGTAGCAAGGTGTATAATCTGTTCATTTGCCTTTTTTCTATACACTAACCTGCAACGTAAAATAATTCACAATAAAAAAAGAATTCAGAAATGTGATCAGCATTCAGTTTTAGTTTAATATCATTCCTAGATTATATTAATTTTAGCATGTTATTGCATATTCATCCCATTAGAACTTTTGATGATAGGATCATGAACTATTTCTTTCTAAGAGACAGACACCTTACTAAGTAAACAAAATTGGTATTGGTCACAAACTACTAGTTTGTATTTTCTCCTGTCTTCATTTTTCAGCATGTGACCCCAGACCTTAATTTTCCACACACTGCCAAAACCCTGCTCTGAATACAGAATTATTAGTTTTCCTCATTGACTTTTCTAGTGCTCATTATTTCAATACGCGACTAAGTCATAAGAAGTCCTGTGGGTGACAAAAGGATACTATATCCATTTTACAGAAGAAAAACTGAACCAGAGAAATTAAGGACAACTGCATCTGCTAGACTCAGGCACTGAAATTCAAATACCTAAATACAGCATATACAATAATCCACTGTATACACAATAACCTCAGCTACAGCTTCCTTTTCACCTCAGCTTCTTCATAGTTTTGTTTGTGTCGGCAACATTGTATTAGCCATCTATTAAGTCCAAGTGACTAATACATCATTAACCGAGAAATCTGGAATAAATGCATAACTTGAGGGGTGAGGAAGAGGGGGAGGAAAAATCCACACTCTAATACTGCATTCAACTGCCGCAACAATTAGACCAACTTCTCCTCATCTCCATTATTTTATTTACATTTATAATTATTATATTTATCATATAATCGTGTGCAATAGCTGCAACAAGTAAAGAGGTTTTGCAGATAACACCACTTTCTTTTACCAGACAATTTTGATTCATACCCCAAGCAAATCCATCTTACAGAATGGGTCACAGAGCAACCCTGGGGAAGCAGCAGTGCGCAGACATAAACTATGAAAAGCCTGCAAAACGAGGGCAGGGAAGGCTTTTACAGAAAACTCCTTGATGCTACTATCAATACAATCTGGGTTTCTGACTTTGTGTTTTTGTAGTGATTTTGGGTATTCAATCTTCCAGATTTAAAATCTGGGAAGACAAAAAAGGACAACTTAGAGAGTCAGAATTCTAGTTTCCATTCTAGTACCCTAGGCAAAAGCAGCTGGCAGCAGTTTTCCTATAACCATAAGATCATTTGTTTTGTAATTTGTGCATGCAGAATCACACATGAAAACTATGAAGATGACTGAACAAGTTCTTTACATGTGAATCAATAAGCACCAACTGAATATCAAAGTCTCTGATCATAAAACAAACTACATTTTTCACATTTGCAACTTGAAAAAGTTTGGCTAAGCTTTTGAATTATGGAACAAGTTGGATCCAATAGATTTGTTACATCCTCATATTTTCTCCTCCTTCCCCCAGCTGCTCCAAAGGAACGCATTCGTAAGGATGGAGAGAAGACGAGAATCGTTCAATTTTTACCAGATTTCAAAATATTTTCCCCACAGCAAGGGAGGCTAAAAAACAACTAAAATGACCACAGTTTAATAAAGTTAAAATAGAGAACCTGAGGCATGGAATGCTTTAGTCCAACTAGATAGCCTCAAAAAGTGACTAGCAACTGCAAACAGGATCTTGCAATGGGAAGCACTATGCAACCTTTGCAGCATGCTGTGCTAATTTTCTATTAGAACTCCTATGCAATTCAAATATTAAGATGAAGGGGAAAAAAAAAAATCATTTGAGAGCTTTAGAGTTACTTCTCCAGCACTAAAGCAGAACTTGAGAAAGAGAACCATGCTAACAGACTAGGAATAATATTTCATAGTTTTGATAAAGTGAATTCCTGCTAATGATGCAACAAGTGTGCATTGACACAGAGATCATCACTGCTGGGACACAGAAGAGCTGATCAAAGACAGTCTTGGTTAAATATCCTACTGGCTCAAAGACAACATTACTGACTTCACACAGGTTACCAAACAGCTTTCAGATGGATACAGCTTTTAGTCTTCCTGTACCTGCAATAAAAAAAAAAGTGACCTTCTTTCTTCTTGATAAAGTTAATTGTTCCACCAATATTCTGCCCTCTGCACAAGCCACAGTTACTATCCAAAAGCCCAGCCCATCCATCTACCACTTAAGCACAGTAACCGGTACATCAGTATCAGCCACCTTCCGAAGATCCACGTGCTCAGGAACTACGACCTGGTGATAGAAGTCGCTGTAGAAGTCACTTCCAGTTACCCACGAGTTTACTGCAAAAAAACACCTGAACGCAGGCAAGATTTCACACTCTCGCTAACGGCAATGCGGAGAAAAGCACCGTCCCTCAGGCCCCAAACTACCTTTTGCATAATTTTAATCCACGCACCGCTTCAGAGGTTCGAATGCTGCCTGTGACAAAGCCTGAAACAAAGACTTTATTCTTCAGTACCGGGGGAGGGAGCCGGGGGGAGAAGAAATCCCGCTTCGCCTATCGAGCTCCGTCACGAGGACGTTGCCCAACGCACGCAAATTTCTCCGTCTATGGGGGGAGGCTCGCACAGCTTTCAAAAAGCAGCCTGGAGACAGGAATGCCGGTGCTAGGAGACACGGCAGCCGCCAGCTTACCGCCCTCCCCGCCGCCGGCCGAGGCTGGTGGGGCGGCCCGGCAGCCGGTGCGGAGGGCAGCTGGCAGGGAGGGCGCCGGCGCCGCGCTCCCCAGCTCCCGGGCGGGCCCGCCGAGGCCCCCACCTCACCTCCGCTCCCCCACCCGGCCGCCCCGCCCGCCCCCTGCCCCGTGCCCACCCCACTTATAATCACTTCATTTTTCTGACTGATTTTAACTTCCCTCTGTTCAGTTAGTCTCCTGAGAACTACACACTGGCTTATTGTAGTTCCATACACGTGTAAATTGAAGCTTGATCTACACAGCAGAAAAGTAAAAATACATCTTTTGTAGAACAGCTGACATTTGGAAAGCTCAGACAAGCTTTCGGGTACAGTCTTTTATCATCTCTGATAACTAAAAACAACTCAAGCTAAGTACAGGTTAAATTTCTCTTAGTTTAATCTCATTATGTTAAACAACTCTTTTACTACATACATAACAGCTGCAGTAGCAATGAATAACTTCATTTCAGTGCCTTAGAAAATGTCTTTTTCTTTGCACGTCCTCCTCATCTGCTCTAGAACACATCACAGCTGGTGGCTTAAAGCTATGGGCTGAAGTCTAGTACAGTGCTTCCAGGCACTGCATTTATCTGTCTCTTTGATAGGTGTACATACTTGTCTTTTTTAAAATACAGAATTCTTAATTCTAGTGCAAGAAGAAAAAGTGTATGTAAAAGAAAAAGCGTAAGAAGAGGTAGCATCAATTCCATAGTTAAAAGCTATCCAGAAAGCACGGACCAACAGATTTAATCTCCTGCTTCAAATTGCTTTGGATTAAATATGAAGATAGCTTTCAGATCATAAGTGTATTTACTGTTAGAACTTTAGTTTTAAGCATGAAATTAGCACCATCAAAAGACCTTTAAGTCACTAAAATGATAAAAATAAAAATGGAAATATATCATCAGTTTCATTGTAGTTATCAGATGTGATATATTTTCATACTGAATCATGAATGCAAGGACCAGGACGAAAAGATTAAATCTTGGAAAAATACTTGTTATTTGCAAGTGGAATCCATATGTACCTTCTTAAAACACGACTTTCACCACCACACAAGGGAGGAGAGCTGTCTTCTATTTGCTGTAGAAAGTACCTTCTTGCTCATCTCCTTCTTCTGCTTGATACATAGCACTTCCAAGGAGGAGCAGACTGGCTGCTCTTCAGTCAAACTACAGCTCACTGCTAAGGCCACACCTGGAAGAAACCTGAAGAAAAGGCAAGAATGCTAAATGATCATATGGGCAGCATATCTCCAAAATTGCCTGCTGTTGGTAAACACACGTTCTTCTTTAAATAAATCCATGTGTACGTTCTAACAACGCATTACCTCACCACGAATGGCCTCACAGGAGATCTTGGAGTCCACCTTATAGGTAAGAGATGTTTTTTGAACACTGCACCAGCCCTTCCTCAGTGCTGCAGTGCTTTGCTATAAAATATAGCTGGGATTCAAGTACTTCCAACATGGCCAAAGAAGTGCTCCAGGTATTCCTTGTGCCACAGGGAGGAGAGCAAAAAGATGACTCCCAGGGAACATTATTTCTGCAATCCCCCTGCAGTTCTGCACAGTGACACCAATGCTGAAATTATGCACATCTTCAGATACTACATATTTCTGCCTTGGTCTATTATTCTGGTTTATCAGATCTCTGTGAAATTCCACAGTTTCATTGCCTCCTGAATTTGTCCTTCAAAATATTACTGAGCCCAGCTTGAGAATTTACCATCCGAACCAGGGAAACCCTCCTTCTTCAGAAGTTTTTATCCATTTTTTAAATTTTTTTTTTTAATTTGTAGGCTGAATACATTCTTTAGAATAACAACTAGTGTTTCAACAGTTATTGTCAGTGAAGGAATCTACTTGTGCACAGTTTTGATGCCAAAATAAATATTATTTTCCTGCTTGAAAAGGTCCCACAGACAAGAAAGCTATGCTCGCAAAGCCATAACTGTGTCAAAGAATAAGATATTACTGCCTTAGTGTCAGGACAGCTATCGAAAGAGTTGCTTTTAAAATATGGACTTAAATAATATAGAAGAATGCATAAAATGTTGTTTCATTAGTTCCTCATTTGATGGTTATTTCATTATATCACATTCATGGTGAGAGGATAATCCCTTTAGCTCAACAACAACTTATTAACCATGTTCTCTCAATTAGAAATAGCTTATTTTCTAACAAAACAAACCCCATAAACGCTTCTGCCTCCAGCTTATAATGATTTTCTATAAGTAAGTGTATCAGAGGCGTAAGTAGGAGGAGAGAGCTTGGTATGAAAAGAAGTGACACCGAAATGGAAGATATTTCTGATAATATAAAGCTAGATTGCTGTACACATTGTGTGCGAATATTTCTACTGTTTAACAAAAGCCTGCTACTCAGTTGCATGAAGCAACTGCAAACGAAGTTAAATTTTCTTGACTTTCTGACAGTTTGTGTCTTCATAAAGAAATGAATTTTGGAAAGCTGGAAATGGCAGAGAAGTGTAGCTGCAGGAATACTTTTAAAACCCTTTATTTCAGAAACATAAAACAGTGCAAAGGAGAAAACTGCTTTTGTGGATCTAGTTTATTAATAAGCATTGTAATTAACAAGACAACATGCTGTACAGAAACCTGAAATAGAACTACTGCAAATTTACTGGACTTTAAATGCTGCTGGACTGTAGTATATGATGTCCAACTGCATGATTTGTAAAGTGTGGTTAGGGCTGTTTCAATACACAGACATACACTGCTCACTCTCAGATCCTGTAGTATGCCATAGAGCAGGGAGATTTCCCAGAAATACAAACTCAAATATTTACAAGAAATCGTCAATCTCTTTCTTCACTAGGGATAACATAAGTTATACACAATTTTCCTATGTATACCAAATAAAAATCTTTGCCTTCAACTTTACTTTGTGTCTGCACAAACCAATCCTTTCCTTTCTGTTTATCCAGTTAAATAATGGTAGTAAACTGCAGTGCAATCATTTAATTGGTAATCATTCATTAAGGATTGGTATTAAAGCTGCGAAAGCAAAACTTGAGTGAACAAAGTCAAGTGGAAATTTTCAAGCTTTAAAAACTCAAACCTTATAAGCTTGAATCAAACAACCTTAAGTTAATCAACCATTACTGACTAGAAATTATTTAGGTCTACTGTCTTTGGCTCGACCAAGCTGGAAGCAGGGTAAGAACGGTAGCTCAGGGTGGATGGGGTTCCACGCTGGATTACAGCTTGCTCAGAACACGCCAGAGCAAACCTGCACTTCTCTTACAAAAACCCCAAACAGATCTACACGCACTGGGGCCGTGGGTGGCCAACACGAAGCGGCTGCTCTCCTCCAGCCCTGCGCCAAGCAAGAAGTCCTGCCTGGATTCAGAACCACATAACTAACGTTATGTCAAGCTAGCTGCTATGCTAACATTCCTAAGCCCTCAGGTCCTATTAGCATGGGCTCGTTGCCATGATAATTAGCTAAATGACCTGCATCCGGCCAGCTCCCAGCCCAGAGAGAGCAGGTGCTCTGTAGTCTCTGTCTGGCCAAGCAGACGTGCCTAATTCTTCCTTCTTTAAGTTCCACTTCAGAATACAGCACACTTTAGGGAAACAAAGAAACAGCATCTTTTGCTTCAAAGAGTTTGACTTCAGTTCTTTAAGATTTTTTTTTTTTTATAATTGACTGCTTTACTACTGCTTTCTGCCACCACTACCCATAACTTGGCTGCAACATTTAGATGTGCAACAAGCATGTATTGAGTTGGGGGGGGAGCAATAATCTGGGCTAGACTGTGGGACACATTACTTTGAAGGCAAAGGTTTTCCTTTATTGTTACACTGTATGAAACAAATCTAATCATGTAACTACGATTTTACTGTATATTGTATATAGGATCGTTTTCTTCACAAATTGACACAAGTAAGATAAAATAAGTTAAATGACTAAAAAAAATTACACAAAAAATATACAGTCTATGTACTAGATAAATTATTTATATATATGACAAGATGTGTAAAGAGTCTCTAGTAACGTTATTCCTCTGGATACTGACATGCCACTCAGAAAAATATTGCCTCAAATGCATAGTTTTATATGTTAGATATGTAATATGTAAAAATGAGGGAACCATTTAACTCCTGATACAACGTGTATTTCCAATTAATTGTTCTGTATCTTGTTGACAGAATTTTAGAATATCACAACAGAATTTCATGGATATAACATTTAATGCTTCCTATAATCAGATTTATCTTTACAGTGCTTTTGTTTAAGCAATTTTTTGTTGTTGGTTGGTTTTGGTGTTTTGTTGGTTTTTTGTTTGTTTGTTTTCAAGAGAAAGGGGGACGGTTAATTGCTTCTGTACCTTAGGGGAAAAAAGAAAAAAATCCAAGCCCCTAAACATTCGAATGTGAAGTTTGTTGTTTTTTTTCCCCTACCTATGAAAAAACACTAATTCTGGTTCCTTTACCTTTTCCTACGAAAATCCTAAAATTGTGGAAATTAATTCTTTGCCAGGAAATTTCAGTTACAGTTTTCAGCCAGAAAGGAAGTGTTGCAGGCAAAAAAAATTGAGAGTTTTCCAATGCAGCTGGCAATTCTGTAAACATTTGGTATGGCAGCCCTCTGTAACAAAAACTAAACTCCTCTGCTTACAATAGGAAGCATTAGCTGTCAGCATTTTTCTAAATTTGCACAATTAATATGTTTGGTAAATCTGTGTAAACTACAGATAAGCTTTTTTTTGCATATCCCAGAAAAGGACTGCCGAATTTTCTCATTGTGATGTCTCCAAAGCAAACAACAAAGGGCTTTGTATATATTAGATGTGAATTAATTTGTCAAATTTTTAATTGTCCTGGAATTGGAAATGAGTTGTGTCAGCTATTGTTTGTCAGTACCCAAAGGATTACTATTTTTTTCCAGGATTTACATGCAACTGGAAGCCGGTGTGCCACATCTTTTCTAAACATTACTGAAAACTACATTAAAAAAAAAAGAAAAGAAGTACATCATTAGATAATCTGATGTTCATTAATTAAACCCTATCAGTAGGTTAAAAGTGAAGCTTCTTTTATTTTGCACATAAAACCTAAATGTGATTTGAATAGATTTACAGTGGGGACAGCCATATATAAAGCTACTTATACCTGCTGGGCACATAAGAGAAGCTCTTTTTAGCATTCATTGGAAACCCTCAACAACTTGAACTTCTGTAAATTTTACAAGCAGCTAATATTACAGCATTTTTACACACAGTTTTGTTTATAAATTACAGATTTAAGTTACAATATGAAGCCTACATAGAATTCTATCCATAGGAAATATTCACACACTGTCTTTTTTGCCCCTCCATACAACTTCGATTGTCTCACTTAATGTAGCAATAAAACTAAATGAAGTTACGCAGTTTTTTAAAGCAAAAATTTCTTTGTATGTACATACTGTAAATGATAAAATGGCTAAACAGCAACAAAAGACTAGAAGGAAAATGTGGGGTTTTATCTAAGAAAGGAACTGCCTTTTCATTCACTGTAGAATTTACCAGCTTTTTTCTGCCACTATCAAGAATATATCCTCCAGTACACAGCACACTGAAAAAAATCCCTCATCTTTAAAGAGAATCATCTTGAGACTTGTATCAAATAACATGATTTGGGTGTGTTTATGATTACATTTATCCAGCTTTCATTACCTAGATTCTTCTTTCTTTGCTGAGAACTGTCAGTCATTCTCTAATAAACTAAGCCACAATGACGAGTGCTCCAGCTAATAGGTTTGTGGTGAAGTAACTAATATTATAGCTAACCTTTTACTGAATACTTACATTAGGTGAATATAGCTGTAAAAAAAAGCCATATACATCACTATAATATTCTTTTAAACACCAGTAGCTTGCAGCCACATCACATCAGCCGAAAGAACTACCCCATTTTCCTACTGTTTTCAGCAGTGCCCATGTAATTTTCAACTAACAGGAACAGTAGCCAAAGCAAGCTCTGCAAGATGAAAAAAAAAATAATATATTTTTTTTAAATTAGACTTATGGCTTGAAAAGCATAATATATGTCATCGTTTCTTGCATTATTGTAGAACGGAAAATCTTGGAAATTAGAAAAAGTTATTTATAATCTTTTTTCCATTTTTGATCTTGCATATCCTATTACTGTCATGTTGTTGTTTTCACAAAGAAAAGCCTAGTTGAGAGCTTTCTATCTCATGTATTACATTCTTTCAAAGAATAAATACCTGCAGATTGAGCCAATAAAAATTAAAAGCAGTTGTCATGTCTTTAAGTACATTTTCCTTCTTAGTTACATAGAAGATAAATTTTGGCGGAAAGATATACCATCCTTCTTAAGAATTAGATTTTAGGATCTTATTCATTCTATTATGTAAGGTAACCAAATGAGAAATTGCCCACTTGATCTCTATTGCTAAGCAAATGGAAGATGAAATCTATGAATATGCTATAAATGATAACAACAAAGAAAAATTTGAGTAATCTATATTTAGACTATAATATTCCCCAAACTGTACTAAGAAATTGCTTTCAACAGGGAGGAAGAACTGCTGGCAGATATTTGCACTACGTGGCCCATATAAGAAAACGAACAGGATTTTGTGTTTTTCTTTCGATTGTTTCTGGGTTGTGGGTTTTCTTCCCCATTTTGTGGGTTTTGCCAAGAACTATGGTAAATTTCTTTTAACTAAGTCCTAAGGATTTAGCTTTTCAATTTCAAATTTAGGATTCTATATACATAAATATTCACAAGCCTAACAAGTTTGTATACGCACCAAGAACAGCGTTAGGCTGTGACTATACACAGTCACACTTAAAGCCTGAAATAATGGGTTTGTCGGATATGCACTTATAGCTGGTGCTCATGTATAAACGTAGTGCTACTCCCAGACACCGGTGCCTGGTGGGATGCGGCGAAGCTTGCCAGAGGAATGACTTTGACAGGATCTTCGCTGGCGCAATGTCTTTCACAGGTGTTGTAGAACTGGGGCCTGGGCCCACCCTGGCCTTTGTCAGTGTCGTCCTTTGGAAGGGGCCTCCCAAGAGTGTGTCGTCCCTCGGGCCTGGCTCCTCGGCCCCAGCCTTGCTGGAAGCCAAACGACGGCAAAGGGGTGTTGGACTGCTGATACTGTGTCAGAGAAGGTGGCATCCAGCAGTTGTCGGAATGGCCTAGGATGAGACACTCCTGTGTGCAGGTTTCGGAGGCTTCAGCCAGGGCTTTCTGGAGATTGACTTCGATAGCTGGGAGGAAGGAAAAACACAAGGCGTTATCGGAGGTCCGAAGACTTGGAAGTGCACAGGGAATCAAGGTTAACAAAGCAATCCCAGTTTTCCACAATAACGGCCACAGTTTGGAAAGAAAATACCTCCAGGTGTACGACTTAAGTGAAGGTTTAGATGTTTGCAAGTTTGGGGCCCGCGGTGTTGTGATTGGCTAGCATCAGAGAAAAGCTAATGTTTAATGAACAGATGATAACCATCATTACAGCTGTGTAAGTGAAGCCCTTATACATTCTACTTTACAATGACCTTTTCACTTTTTGAAATTGTCATTTGTGTAGTAAAGCTAAAAGCTTTCTAATAATCTAATACCATAATTCTATACATTTGCATACAACTACTTGAAAAAAATTATTAAAATTAGGATTTTTTTTTTTTAATGTTCTCTTAAAACTGGATTTTTTTTATTGTTTTGCTTTGCTTAAGGCAAAACAAAATTAATTTGGATACATAGCCAAGGATGGTACATTGGCTTCAAAGATGCACTTAAGAGCTTTAAGAATGAAAGACAGTATAACAGCAGTTTTAAAGATAATTGATTTCTCCATGCATTCGATACTGAAAACCTTGAAAAATCAAAGGGTAATAGCAAAAGAAGCTGTAACCTCTGTAGTTTACTAGTAATCGAACCAGATTTCTTCAGTAGATGCAAGGTTTGTGCCCTTGAAAAAGGATTATAGAAATTTTAATTTGTTCAAAGGCAAAGTAAACTACTAAATCTGAAAGACGTAATTTGCAATACATAAACAATCTTGATCAGTTTCGTTTAAACTGTGGCTTTACCATGTTGTGTAAACTCAAACTAATAGAATTAAATTTCTACAAATCATTCTTTGAAATAGTTTTCATATTATATGTGTTAATTTTATATTCTCTTGCTGTGTACATGGTTTAAATACATCAGGAGCAAAGAAGAGTGTCTGATTAGATGTTTTGCTGTGTTGTCTTCACAAAACTTTCCAATGAAAGATACATACGTATTTTTAATATCTGTCTTCATGAAAATAACATTTAAAATTGGATTCTGGCTCATAACCACTGGAGAAGGTATGCCGCTAGGAATTACTTATAGCAATACGAGTTCTGTGTAGGAGCCTCTCACCCTCTGAGCTTTGTGTTTATACACATGCTGCACTTCTGGTTTAATAAATACTTTGCATGTTGAAATCTGTGTAAAGCTACAAAGCACAAATACATATTTCCATGTTACATCTCAATACAAATGAATTAAGTTTTTCCTTCAGGGACTGAAATATATAATGCTGCTGTGCAAAATACAGGATACATCTTTTTTTAAATCTACCACGTTTAAGTAGACAACTGGTTGCTTGTTGTATCATGAATGCTATATTCTTGATTATTTCTCCTTAAGTACATTGTATGAGTATGTGCCAGTTAGGGAAATTATTGTTTATAAAAGCTATTTTGCCCTATTACTGACATTTCAACATGCCTTCAGTCATTTTGTCTCAGTATTTTTCAATGTAATCCTGACAAAGCTTTGGCACCTTGCTGTTGAAATACTAATCCAGTTTTGATGGGCAGTAGGAGACATAAATATGGAAATAGTTCAACAGAGGCAATAGTTTCTGAAAAAAAAGTTACTACTGGTAGATTAGCCTAATCTTTCTGTGTCCTACTATCTGCTATTAGAGACATAAATCTGAGTATATAGAAGTCTTGTTAAGCTCTTTGATTATCCAGGTTTGCTTGTCTTCTGATCAAGGCAGTTCACCGAAATCAGGTACAACCTTGACAGAGCGTTGAGTTATCCCTGTTTTATACAGAATACAGAAACTGATCTTTTTTGTATTTATTAAAAATATCTTTTTGATACCCAGTACCTCGGTGTTTCTTTCTATCTTGAGGCTTTCTAATTGCTCTTAAAATGCTATTAATTCAGTTAAACCAAAACCACACAATTGTTTATTTGGAAGTAATACTTATCCATTTCTAGCTCTTCACAGCAAGCCGTTACAGTACTTATATTGTACTATCTGTCTCAAACTTCAGTGAGACTAAACAAAGCTAAATTGTCAAAAGAAGCATTTGGCAATAAAAACATATAAGCTTTAGACAAGCCAACTGCAGAAATAAAAGGTCACTTATAAAACATTCTCTACACCATCTCGACAGATCAGTAGGACAGTAATTTTGTGCCATGTGTTGCCAGACTACCTGTAGACTTGGAACATGTTACCATGCTAAGAACATTGTCAGAATGACAGTCTTGTTTATTCTGTTAATAACGAGATATTTTAATCTGAGTTTTAGCTTTATCAAAAAAATTAACAAAAAAACCCCCCAACAACTTTAGAACAATCCTGGGCATAATCATAAGTCATGAATACAATTATTTTTTGGCTTTGAGTTGGGGTTCTGTTATACAACAGTCTGCCAATGCAGGATTGTTTAGAAGATACACCTTTTGTAGCAGTCATAATCTTTCCTTCAATGCTGGTATTTGGTACACATGATCTTGATTGTCAGAGTATGTTTTTCATCACTGCTTATGATTAATAACATGTAAAATATACAGTTTGCCTTAACTTCGAAAGACCCTTTTCTACTGAGCACCTCTGCAGTGTTGCAGAACAGGAAATAAAAAGTATTTAGGAAATAAAAAGTATTTAGCGAATACAAGTACTTTTCTGTATGATGTCTGACTCAATTTTTTTCCAACAGTAACAGCCAAGTTTTGTTTTATAATAAACTGCCTTCATTTAAAAAAAAAACAAAAACAACACAAACACAAAAGAAACTTAAAAAAAAAAAATCAGTTATAACCTTAACCTCTAGACTAACTTTAAAAGGAGTACAATTTTTTTCTTTAAAAAATAATAATACGGCTTTGTGGTTTTTTTAATCCAAATCACCTGTGTAGAGGCCACAGCATCAGTGCAACCCTGAGGCAGTCTTTAGAAGACTGGGTATGCTGTAGGAAACCAAATTAACTAAGGATGTTACAATGAATATAGTGTGAGGCAGGCAAGGTCCCCAATATCTGCATTTAAAGGAAACTTAGAAAAATCTCATCAACTAATCTGCTGCAATAAATAGTACTAGCAGGGATAATTGGGATGCAAAACAGTTTCTGTTTGGTATAAAGTAAAAATAAATAAAATCAGCAGTGTGAAATACTATGTTTTTAGCACAACGAAGTAAAAATGACTGTTGGGGCATAAGTCACCTGTTTTTGAATGAACCTGGAACAAAATGTAGGAAATTTTCTGCATGAATATTCACCGGACATTATCTTTTTTTGCCTGCTCTTCCAGGCCATGAAATGTAGCTTCTTTCTGTCAGTCTAATTCACTCTCTATTTTCCTAACATATCATATTTTCCTGCTTCTTTAGCACCTGAAATCCTTCTGAATAGCTACTTGGCACTGGCATTGCAGTCATCTAAACTATGCTTTACTTATTAAAAATACATTTTTAACAATTCCCTATTTTATTAGAGAAGAAAGCTTTATGTCAGCAACGTGTTATACTAATGGTGCCAACTTACAATAGAACGCAGACGATTTCCAAATATTCTGTTTCAGACTTAACACGCAAAGAGGTCACTGTAACTAGCACTGCGATGTTGGCCTCAGCACCCTCTCCAGCTTTCCCTCCGCCACTTGCTGCCTACTTTAAAGGAAGGATTCTCCGGCTGGCTCAGCCGAGCATCCCAGAGGACCATCTGAGGTCACCAGCAGCTGAGTGAGTGTGAAGTTCAGCGCTCAAGCGGCCATTTATCAGAGGCTGTGTAAATTGACCATGGCATTTTCTAGCTGTTCCTCTTCAAGCTTCTTTCCATTTTGCATCCTTGCAAGTCATTGCTAAATGTGGGTGAAAATAAAATTTTCTGAGCCCTTCTCTCTCATTCGAAAGTAGTAATGTAGGCAATTATTCTGCTCAGAACGGTAAGTACTCAGTGGTAGGTAACATCTGTGACATCTGCCTCTACCAATCAAGTAGAAGGAGGTTCCTGCTGTCTCTGATTATTTTCAGAAGAAATAATGATTTTCACTACTGAAATTCAGTGTCTAGTAACATCTTCTCACATAAGATATGACAGGTTTATAAATAGAAGTGTACATATCCCCCATGTATTATGAATAAACAATCCATTCCATTGAACTCTTACCAGTGTACCTCATTTCTTACTTCACTCAGTAATAAACCCTTAATTTTATGTATTTTTTTCATACTACATGGAGACTCTTCAACCATGACATACAAGTAATATGAAAGAGATTTTTTAATTCATAGAACAGATCACACTCATGCACATGTGAGCTTACCACTTTGATTTGAACTCCAGCTTGTTTTAGGAATGAAACTATTTTTTAAATTGTCTGCCTCAGAACTAAGAACATTTTTAAAGAATGTGTCTGTCAGCTCTTATGAAATGTTTAGATCAGAACTGTCAAATGTAACAAAAAGCACAATAGTTAAAAGACTTTCTTCATTGTTTCACAGTCTTTATCATTTATAGGTCAAAGCAGTTTTCAATAAGAATATTTACTTTCACTTAAGAAAACGTGGAATTCCAACCTTGCTAGGTAGCTATCCTTCTGTCAAAATAATTATAAAAAAATACCATTTGATACTTTTTCCCTGTTTGTTTTCATTAGAGACTTTCTGTGGTTCTAAAGTCTGTGTAGGGTTTTATAGATAGTAAATAAAAATGTTGGTTATTATCTTTGCTTTTGGAGGATGAAAGCTGAAGAACTCTACAATGCTACTGTCCTTCTCGGTCCACAAAACTTGTGGCACAGTACTGCCTACTTGGACATTTCCAGCTTAATATGTCCCAGTTTTAAGAATATTTCTCATAGAGAATTCTCAAAGGAAGATAGGTTGTTAGTACAACTGTGTTATCAGCAGGCTCAGAATGTTGAGAAGTTAGAATCATAGAATCATTTAGGTTGGAAAAGACCTTTAAAGATCATTGAAGCACATACTTGGTGTATACACGATACACTTTTTTTTCTACCCCTATGCCCTCTCCTCCACCCCCAAAAGGGAGACGTACTACCGAGACAACATCAAGAGGGCTGGTTCCTTTCTCAGTCTGCCACGAAAGTCATCACTTGCATCATGGAATCACAGAAGGGCTTTGGCTGGAAGGGACTTCTGAAGATGTCTGGTCTAACCTTCTGCTCAAAGCAGGATATCTTGGTCAAAACAGAAGACAGCAGTTTTTCCAAAAGTTTAGGCCAAACTTTCAGAATTGCACATATCCCTTTAAAAACAATCTGAATGCATGTGTTAAAAGGGAGATGTGCACTTCTAAGAGTTGAACAATTAAGAATATGACCTCCTGGCCTTAAAACATCTCCACCTTTATCCACATGTGTAATAATGATCAAAAAGCATTTGTAAATGTATTCATTAGCAAAGTACTCGGATTCATTAGAAGTTCAAAACCTGTCAGACTGCACTGTATCGATGCAGGCTTAGGGGCTTATAAATTGTGCAAAAAAAATTTCGAAAACAATTTAAAAAAAAAAAAAAAGAAAATAAGTTAAAACACAGAATGTAGAGTGCTTGAATTTTGAAGCCATGTAGCTGAAGTCTTAATGAAAAGCCAGTATTGAATTTGACACATTTTGGATGCAAACCATCCAGTGTTACATTTAGAGCACTCTTGTTTCATAATAAAGCAAGCAACAATTAGCAAGCAATTAAGCAAATTGCCCATAATTATGCCATTGCTGAGCTATTTTTCATATTTTCACAACACAGCACATATATGAATACATGGCTTGCAGTGCCAATGCTATTCTGTCAGCATCCAGAAGTGCCTCTCATTTACTGAAGCGTTTCGTATTAAACAGCTCCCATCGCACTCTCAGTGCTCTCCGCTCAGCGGCAACCCACCAGAGTGATGAAGATGACAACCTTATACTACTCATCTCAGCCAAGAGCTCCTAAGGAATGGGTCATGTCCCTCCATTTTTTTGCCCATGTGTATTTACTAAATGCGGTACTAAATCTAAGCAGGAATTCAAGCATAATATAGGGAAATTATAGTCCAGAATTACCCTGGTGACCAAAAGTGGCCACTTGGGTAACATCATTTAGTCATCTCCACTATATGAGGAGAACAGAAATGACATTAACAATAAAAAAGGGAGGGATAATAGTTGTTAATGTAAACTGGGTTACTTTAATAAGGTCAGGAGGAAGAAGCTTGAATGCAGAAACCCTAAATAACTGCTGCTATAATATACTCTACTTTTTTTTGGTTTAATAATAAAATGCCTTTGGGAGAAGTTTCCTATGAATATTTTATTTCCTGTATATGTCTCAATAAATTAAAAATCTAAAAGAGTTACTTAAGTTCTAGCCTTGAAACCTTTTTCTTCAAAGAACAAGTAGGACACACCACTTCCTTTAGTTTTCAGCTGTGTGTACAGAGCTTGCCTTGCTTGTGAGAAATCACACTCAGAGGAAGATTGATCCTCCAGATGTTCTAACTGGGGAATCAACATGCATGCAGGAAATCACACATTTCACTTTACCTAGGCTTGCCAGATTGTACTGGATAACTTGCAAGTATAAGCTCTGCTTCCATTCCAGTAAACGCAGTTTATATCCTAACAGCCACGTGTTTAATTTGAACTGAATCCTAAAAACTGCCATAAGTTAGGTTTATTATAAAATCCCAATGGTAGGAGGTGTGAGTATTTTGCACCTGGCTTCAATTAGTCGAGCAAACATTATCGAAGATGGCTGGGGAAAGGCGGTGAGGAAGAAGACAGGGAGTGGACGAAGTATCAGGGCAAAAGAGACAGCATATGGTAATTCCTGTATAATTAACTATGCTTGTGAAGTGAAGTGAATCTTTCCTTCACAAATAATAGCCATATAAATAAAGCACATTAATCTTTCATTAAGTCATCTCTTACTGTTATTCTGACTGGAATTTCAATCTTACATTAATCAAAACCAAGAAATGGTCTAAAAGCAATGCTCCTGTAAAAAGTTCAGTTTCAGTAATTGCTGTTTTCCACAGGAAGAGATTTCATCAAAAAAAACCCCAAACCCCCTGCAACCGCTTGTGTTTCAGCCTAATGAACACGGGTGTGACAGTGTTGTAGAAGATGAGGCACTGACCCTTATTGCTTCAACAGTCCATCTGGATTCATCTTGAATGCCCGTGGTTTTGTTGCTAACTATGGCAAAACAAATATGGTAATTTGCAAAGGATACGTGTTTCTTATCCTATCAAGTGTACGTTGAGTTATCGATGAGAATTTTAACCATAATTTCTAAAGTATAATGACCATCTAAAATGAATAGCCTAAAATCTAGTATATTGATTACAGTACTGGGTAATACAACGTGCTTTATTTAATATTTAATTAACTGCTTCACATTTGTACTGAAGCTTCTTAATTATTAATACATGGTTCATTATTTAACACAGAATATAAATTTAAATTCAAATCAATTAAACAAGGTGAAACTACATAGTGAAAAGTGGTTTATCCTCCAGCAATAACCTTCGACCTGCAAACATAGTAAAGAGTGAAATTTGCATTTCTTCCCCATACCTGAGAAGACTATGCATTTTAGATGATGTATATTAAGGTCTTCTACTGATGTAAAGTTTCTGTAATAAACCCAACATTGTACAAAAATAGGCTGGATGAAAAAGGGCTTCAGCTGTCACTTTTCAGCTGCTGCCTGGAAGAGGAAACATTTTCAATGTAAGTTTTCAACAGGCCATTGGCAACTCGGCAAACTTTCTCTCGCAAGATACCACTCTTCTCCGCAGTAAGGGACGCAAGAGTCTAGGGAGCGTTGCGGGGACCCTGGAATGACTGCTGCTTCAGGTAACGGCCCGACGCGGTGGGCTGACCCCGGCCAGCAGCCGAGCAGCACCCGGCCGCTCGCTCACGCCCACCCTCAGCGGTATGGAGAGCGCGGAAAACCTTCCACCTTCTCTGGAAGGTGAGCCGTGCTTATCAATGCTACCGGTTACGGCGACGAGGAAAACAGTGTAGTCTCGTTAGCCTATCTGCAAGCACTATCAGAGAGCCTGAAGCACTGAGTGCAACACTACTTCCACTAAATGCTCCGATGCGACGATGTTTCTAAAGCCTTATTGCTCACACGTGTGATTACATATATAAAACCTAGTTTTATGCTTTCTTAGATATCCTTAAGCATTCCTTGAAACATGAGATGCAGGAGATCTGTGAAGAATAGTGTATCTCAGATGAACTTCCAGAGATTAACTGTCAAATGCTCAGTAGAAGTTGCTCTTAAACGTTCAAGTGGAAGTCATGTCTTAATGTTAGACAAGCTCTGCTCTGCCGTGCCTCTTGCTTCTCTGGGAATCAGCACCCTTTGGCTATTTCCACCTAAAAAGTTACTTTTACTGTTTAACTGTCTAAATGGTACTAGAAAAACGTTAAAAAACCCCACAAAATATAATCAACAAGATAAAAACTGGAATAGAAATAATGATTATATATTTTCTCATTATCATAATGGAAGCATATTGTTTAACGTAAAAAAGTGATCTAGTCAAACATGTTAAAACAGAATGGGGTCTAATCGACAGAAAAATCACTTAACCAATATGAGGTAGCTGTGTACACTCTGAAATACCATCTATATTTCCTTTTAGTGATCGAATCGTTATTCAAATACCTCATTAGGAATGTATATGACAATCCATTACCACCAATTAAGCAGATGTGTATTTGCTTAAATTAATTTATTTATTTAATCCAGAGTCAGTTCAACATAGTATGTTCTTTCATTTAATTCAACCTTGAGGAGACTCTTTTGCCTGTGGGTTTGCTGGGGAATTTAGGGGCATATCGATACTATTTTAAGAGGCACTGAACATGTTAAAAGGATAAAACAAAGTGAGAAAATATATCACGGAAATATGGCCATTACTATACTTTCCCCATGAAAGCAGGGAAAAAAATACATTAAGACAATACAAAGAGCTTGAGGTTTTTTCTGTGCAGAAGGATTGTTTGTCTGAAACTAAAAAATGAGCAGTCTTCAAAATACAGCTTTGTATAGCTAATCCTTAGAAAAAGAAATTAACTTAGCAGTAATTTCTACTGATAATTTTTAACATCTGTTCTCCCTCTTCTTCAAACCTAGCTAAAGAGGTTGCTCAGTTTCATTCACACTTGAATTCAAATATATATAGAAGGTTTAAAAAAGAAAATTCCTGCTTAAATATCTAGAGTGTAAGTATACAGAATATAATATTATACTCAGTTTTCAATGTTTAAGTTTTAAATAAAATTGTGTGTGTGTGAAGGAGAGATAGTTTACTGATTTTACTATAAATCACTACATATCATGAAAGGGTGAAGATTCATAAAGAGAACTAAGAATCACTGAATCTACATAAACTCATTTGGTGTACAAACGGCAGCAAATACGTTTCTTAAGCTTAGGCTGCGGACATCGTAATTAAAAAAAAAAAAATTATTACCTTTTGTGGTTTTCTGGCTAAAGAACAAAGATCTGGGCTTGGAGAGAGAAAAAAGGATGAACTTCAAAAAGATAAGAAGGCAACAGAATTTGTAGGTGGAATAAGGTCAGTAGCATTTACTCTTGGTAACAGACCTAGATGAAAATATTCATATACTCTCATACTACTCCAATAATGAATTCTAACACTTGTGGCAATAAGCAGATCAGGCGAGTCATCCTCAGCACCAGGCGGATGAAGAAGGGGACAAGCCGAAGTTCATTTTCGGTTACGTTTGAGATACCTCACACACGGCAACTCCTTCAGGGGACTGGTGTGGGATAAAAGACCTACAGTTCTGCTTCAAATACCTGTATTTACACCCTTTATTCACTTCAGTAAGAGTTTCTTGATGTAGCTACATGGCAAATGGGGCTCTGTTTTCTTTTTCTTGACTTTACAGTAAAAGTAAACAAAAGTTTGAAGTAGAACACTAAGAAATTCTTTTAAATTAAGTAATTGAACAACTGTGGGCAATTGTTCAAGGTTCAGACGCTTTAATGAAATGTTAGTTTTCAAAAGGAAACCATAAAAACCCCAAATGGTAAGTAAGCTAGTAAACATATCTTTCCTGTGATAACTTAAGAGCTAGACAATAAAAGATGTTTTGAAATTGTGTTTCCATCAGATATACACAAATAGAAATTTGAAGTCAAAGGCCACTAGAGCAGCAAACAAAATAAACCTACAACATTCTAAAAATACTCTATGGCTTTTATGCTGTGACTCCAATTGCATTTCAAGAAAAGAAACAGCATTTTTCTTTGTTAGAATATAAAAAAAAAATTATTTGGTTTTATTGTGAATATCCTGACTTTATTTATTTTGCGAATATTTCTAAATATTTTTACAATATTCATCTATGCTGATATCTAAGTAACACACTATGCTTATTTGAGTGCTGATAGATATTACACCTGACTGGACCATGAATAATATTAAATCTATTTATTCCAGTTAAATATATAAGTAAAGCTCACTGAATTTTTTTTGACAAAACAATTTCCCATCAAAAACGTAGCTTCAAAGTGCAACTTTTTTGTGACAGTATTGATTCAAATGGCATTTGTATACAAACTAATGGTTTCCATTTTCTCTATTCATTTTATTTTCATTTAGATTTTTAAAATATGAGAATCCTTAATGTTTCAACATTTTCTCTATTCATTTTATTTTCATTTAGTTTTTTAAAATATGAGAATCCTTAATGTTTCAACATTACGCAGAAATAACATTATTGAAAGGAAATATTCTCATTTCTCCAAAGCTTTTCCTCAGATTTTCCATTTCACAATAAATTTCATGTTCAGATTGCGATTCTGAAAAACAACACTCCTTAAATTTCTTGGCCTCTGCAACATGGTCTAACACAATCCGCAACCCTTTCCCTTTTCTAAATTCCCTGCAACTCCCTTACCATTACTACAGAAGAAGGAGCCTTGGGCTCCACCTAAAAACTTGAAAATCCAGAATTACGAGTAATTAGGATAACGATCGCGGGGCCAAGATGGCACACTTTTTAACTCCCCTAAAGTGTCCAGTGGCACGTGGGTGCCAATTATTAGATTCCTTAATGACAATCCACAACCTTGCGGAAGGACAGACTGGAGGAGTAAAACTGCCATTCCCTGTCTCCACAGGACAAAAGGATTCCCCTCCTGCAGCTTTTGTCCTCCGCAAGAGGACAGTCCTCCATATGGCTGCAGCTCAGGCGGGTTTTTTCTCTTGGAAAACCCTCTGAACCACAGGCTCCTTGATGACTAGACAACATTTTCTAACCAATTTTTCACAGCAGTTTTCTGTCATTGCTACTTTGTCAATCTGCCACAGACGACCCTCGGTGGAACCACATAGCTACTCATCCCTTTGACGAAGACCCCCAAAAGTATGAATACATGGAAAGGACAATGTTTGATTAACAACTTTGTGATTGCTGTAAAAATGAAATTTGAAAGGTAATAATTACATTTGTAATTACTTAGGTCTAAGTCTCTTATGTTTCCTACTCTCTCTAATTCTGGGCAGCTGGAGCAATGACTCATTAATAATAATAAAGTCATTTAACCCTGCAGGCACATTACAAGGAGAAAGATGTCATTTGTCACCAACGCAAATAGAACATTCACTGAAGGATACAGAAAGACCACTATTTCATATTTATTGCGAATGATAAAAGGGACATTTTGCACTCATTCTCACCATGACGTCCCAATCTGCTTTTTAATTATCAGCAAACATAAGGGGACAGCATACAACATATGAGGGACTACTAATAATGTATTGTCCTGCAGTGACATTTCCATAATCACTTTAAATCTACCCTATACATATGTACTAGTTAAAGCTTTCAGCTCATGTAATCATACCCCCTAGTAAGGAATGAATTATCCTTTGCAGATCGAGCACAAAAAAGCAGTTCTTTCCCAGAGTTTGAGGGTCTGATAGCTGACGTATGCATTGCTATTACTTTAAGTGATAAGGTTTGGCATTCCGTTGCACTTACGGCTGAATACAGTAGGACTAAAAAGTACATTTCTACATTTGTATTTTTAGGCCAGGAACTTTAAAGTTGTAATTCTCACTGGCAATAATTTAGCCATGGACTTCTGCGAGTCACTTAATTCTCCAGTGCTTTTCAGTATTGTTCTGTTTTTCACTGCTACAAGAACTCTGTAAGAAGCACTCTGTATTAGATGAAACAAATACCCTTATTCATAGGGAAGTCAAGCAAGTAACTCAGAATTTACTGGATTTAAAAAAAAAAGAATTACTTATGTAACTGCCTGTCTATGAAATACACTTCTGAGGAAAAGAAAAGCCTATTCTTTCCCTAAATGATTTATTCAGGAGACATGAAACCTTGAGGAAAAAATATGGAGAGAAATTTCTACCATGGTATTAGTATGATAACAAATTAAAGGAAGTTTCATGTCAATAAAAGTCACCATAATCTGAGTTTCAACTCTATCAAGCTAGAACATCAAATTCTTCTTTGCTTTGCTTTATCATCAGCACTTATCTAACCATCAGGCATGCAGGAAGACCTGAGAACAAATTTAACAATAAGAAGTCATAATCTGTTATTGCGTGGGGTAGAAAGGAGGTAAGCAAACCTTCGAAATCTGTTTATATTTTCCCCAGGTACCACAATAGACTATATAAAGACATGCCTGAAAAAAGTTAAATAAGTAGTGTTAAGAAATAAGACACATCAGGAAAGAGTAAAATACACAGAGTAAAATGCATATTTTCACTCTTAAGATAGTGACAACACAGAAAAGCTTATACATGGAGTGAAATATTTTGTCAAATTGAAAAATGGAAATAATATGAACACTACAATTTTCACATCAATTTGAGGTAAAATGTTTTGAATTACAGTCATTTTAATCTTGTTTTATAAAGAAAATTACTTCAAATGGGTGATAATTTAAAACAGCATAATCCAAACTTCATTGTGCTCCAGTCAGGCATAGAAGTGTGGCTCTGAGTGATTTGGAGCAATCTTTGCACATTAGCTCAGAGCCTCTTTCAGAATAGACATTTGAAAGAAGAAAAAGGATGCCTGACTAGAGTTTCCATCATTTACCTGTGGGTTCAAAACTACTTACTGCGATGGCTGTGACTTCCTAATTGGTCTTTATAGGCATTGCTAGCACCTTCAGAAATTTTGGCACCATTCTGATGAGGCAATACTTTCACAGTTATCATCTCTTTAAACATTCAGTTGTGGCCAGTTTCTCCACTGAAGTTTTGCTGTTTGGTTGGAAGTTTCTCATATCACTTCACATAAGCCTTTTCCAACTATTAAGAAGTTTTGGGCATCAAGGAGTTTTGCTGACAGGGTAGGAAAAAACCTCAAAACTAAACAAACCATACATATATGTGTGTGTGTGTGTGTGTGTGTGTGTGTGTGTGTGCACGCGCATATATATACCTATAAAATGAACTTTCCCCTTTTCCTTTGCTGAAAGAACACAAAATTACCTCTCGGAATATATGCTACTAACTTTTAATCCTCAGTTTCCCTTGAACAACCTCCAAGAGTGACTTTCGGATTTGCTTCAATATTCTCTTCTGTTCTCCTAAGTAATTTTCAATTAAAATATAAAAATATTCTACTTTTAGCTAGTAGCATTAGTAAACTTGTAGTTTCCTTCTCTGAGCACCTGGACAACTGACACATGATGGGAATAATTTAGGCCAGATCAACCTTTGACACAAGTCTTTACAGAACAGGATTTCTCATAGCATACGTAATTTTTAAAAAGACAAGTGTTAGGGAACAGTCACAGCTGTGACTATTCTGGAAGATTTCAGGGTCAGTAATATCAGCCAAGAGAATGGGAGTGAGCAACTGCTGACAGTAATCTTTGCAGCCCATTTCAAGAGCTGTCAGGACAGGTTCTGTGACTGCAACCATGAGGATTATGATGACGCTTGAAAAAAGGATATTTTTTTTTATTAGTATTATTATTAATCTATTTTAAGAAATAATTTTGAGCACAACAAATATAAAACTGTGGGGGTATAAAGTTAAATTTCATGAGGTATCCAATTGTTCAGGAAATTAAATTCCTTTACTTCAAAGATAGAAATGTTTTAAAATAGGAATAAAAACATTGGTTCATCTTTACAGTATGCTTTTATAAACTTAATTATAGAAACATTTTCTTCCTATAACTACACACTATGTGTCTATACTGAGGATTCTGAAGAGAGAGATTTGTCGAGCTTCAAATTATAGAGAGTAGGTGCTAAGTTTTGACTCAGCCCTATTTGAATAACAAGATGTCCTAGCATAAAACAATCATTTATGTTTTTATACTTTTAATAGACCGTAATTGTCTTTGCTAAAAAGTAATGTTCATTCTTTGACAAGTTTGGCATGAGTATACCTAGGCTAATAAAAGCCTAACATTATTATGAAATGAGGTTAAATACTAGCATTCAGATTTGTCAAGGAACTTAACACTTTCTGTAGTATGTAAGCCTCAATCAGACATTTCTCTATTGCATACGACACAAGGTCCCTTAGAAACAGATTTAAGAAACACTCAGTTCTTATAAAGTCACGGAAGCTCAGCATCCAGCTCTTTTGTAAGTCTAAATTTCAAACTAGTTTGGAAATCCTGGACATAGCAGGCACACGTTAAAGTTAACCAAATAAGATGAAATCACAACAGTTCTTGTTAGGAATGGAAGTTCACATACTACCCTAATCTCTAGTTTATAACAGCAAATCCACAAAAGCCCATCATTTATGTTTATTTTTTCATAAGCTCTACAGAGAGGATATTTTAAGTCTGGGGCAAGCGCTGCTCCAGCAGATGCATCTAAAAAGTTCTCACCGTGTTTGACACACAGATTTCTTTTTAAGAGGGTACAAACCTGAATTTCTGAAGCTGCTGTTCCTTAAGCTTCAGTGGAGTACATTTGACAACCGTCTTTTCTACAGCTAGTATGGATGGCAGGAGGAGTTCATACTTTGTATTCCAAAAGATTGCTTTAAAATCTTTCTATGGTTTTTAATTAACCATAGGATATAAAAGGACCTAAATTAAAAGCTACCAGTCAATTGCTGACTAAGTGTTCACCAGCCTGTTATTGAACCTATTTCATCTATTTATTCCTTAATTCATCCATAGTCTCCTAGAGATGTCATTAATATGCTCAAAGTTAATTTATTACCCTCTATTGCTTCTATTCAAGCTCATGTTAACAGAATAAATTCATCAAAAATGATCTGACTTGAAAAGGCAGATTTGGATTCTGACAGAGAATAATTTATCATGGCTGGGAAAAAGCCTCCCACCAACTGGGCTGTTGGAATGCGGAGAGATGAAATCGTAATGACTGCAGAACTTCTGCAGAAAAGGACATTAAAGTCTCAAGGGGAAACCAAACAAACAACCCCCCCCTTCCCCGAGTCTAACTCCCAAAATATGTAGATTCCTGACACCGACTCCTTTTTTATTTCCACGCTCACAGGTCCTTTCTCTCGCACTCCGTGCTGCCTTGAGGCAGAAGGAATCATGAAGGCTCCGCTCGCCACCGTCTGCCCGGCACAGAGCTGAGAGCTCTGGAGGGCCACCAGCGCCCAGGTACAAGGAGTGACGGGGACATTCCCGGCTGTGCAGAAATGGTACCGATATTCAGAGGGTCACAAACTTGATCAACAGATCCATGTAAGGGATCTGTCGATTAACATCATTGTAATGCTGCGTAATGTAACGCTAATGTATTTTATTTACAATTCGTTGTAATTATCCCTGCTGTAACAGTAATTAATAGATTTTGGGTCATCTACTACTCTAAGTATTCTACTTATATACAGATTATCTGAATTCCAGGAACAGCTGGATATAACAGCATTTATAGCATGTTTCAGATGCTATTACAATGGAATTTTTTTTTTCCGTAAGTCCATTATACAGTAGAATTGGAAAACATTGTGATACTGTCATGAATGTGGTACCACTGTAATTGTAATATGGGTTGTGGAGATTTATTTTAAAGCCTGGAAACACTTGATTAATCACCGCATTACAGTCAATATTCTAGGTGTTATTGTTTCACCCAGTTACTGTTTTATCCCCAACAGCAGCACAGGGAGAATTTTCCCTCCCCTATACTAGAAGCTGCTGTATACTGGACTCAGCCACTTCCCTAAGGGACTGTTATTCCATTTATCCATCACTTCACATACTCATATTCTAATTCTGCACATACCAGAGCCATTTCCTTGCTCCTAGTCTTGTTACACTGAGTAATTATGCAGCTTCAAGACTTGAGTAACTAGATTTCCCCAGGGAAGGGGGAAAAAAGAAGCCCAACAGTGAGTACTCCAGACCTGCCCAAGAAATACAAAATTCACCAGACTCTGCCTAGATATTTTATAGAGAATCTTAAATATGAGTATAATCATAAACATCAGTGCTCTAATATGTGTAAATAAGTAGGCTTATCCGGCTGACTCAATCAGAACATATCATATCTCTATTATATACCAGAACTCAATAGAACTGTGCTTCCAACTGTACTGCTATCAATATTTGGTATTTCTGATTCAAGATCTATACTTACTTTACTCCATTAATGCCTTCAATCTAAGAAATTCAGTGAGGTGAATATTCCAAGTATCTGATCAGTACATTATGTCACACCGATGAACCACTACATTAAAAAAGAGTTAACATTTCCCAGTGAAGCACTGAAAAGTTAGGAAGTGCAAATTCTGCAATATTAATTCAGCTCCCTTGTGTAAATGTGTTTTGATGCAAACTTTAATTAAATTATCATATACTATTTTTCTCATAGGACCCTTGGGCCCAATTCAGAGAGTAAGTAGTTATTCAATATTTCTCTTTATCTACTCTAATCAGCATGTGGCCATACACCTTTTTAATTAATACTTTCAAAGCCTTGTGTTGAATGCAGATTTATTCATTTCCTTGTGTACTTTTTTTATTGTTTTCACAGCACAATCAAAAGCTTCATGAACATGAATAATATCCCACTTGCATTATTTGCTTTATTGAGGCCATTTGCATCTGGGAAACTGAGGCATAAAGAAATAAAGCAAAATTATGTTGTCTCCGTTATTTCTGGGTGCCCAACTTGAGATAGCTTAAACCAGATTTTTGTACACTTGAGTATTTAATATTATATTAAGTTTTCAAAGCATATCTGTTGGGAGTAGTGAGTGATGCCCTTGGCACCCAAAGAAACCTGAAGGGCACAACACATTAGCAAAAATTCTGTTTTCTCTCTCCACCAAAGAGCTGTGTTCTATACTTCAAAATGTACAACAAAAAATAGACATATTGATGACTTATCTTTCACTGTCATTAGTAAATCTAACCAAACACAACATCAGAAAACCATATATACACTTTAAATAGTCCTCCTGTGATGAAGAGCTCATTATTTTAATAAACCAATAAAAAATCCCAGGATTATATGTGCTTTGATGATTTGATATGGTATCAAATCTTTCCAAAAGACATATCTTAAAATTTATCATTAACTCTAATTTAATAAAATCTAACGATTTCATAAAATTTTACATGGTAAACCAATTTCTAGAAATTCCTCAAAGTGCTTCTCAGAATTAAACTTTAAATCTTTTGTAAAATAGATTGGACTATAGTTACAAATACCCCCATTGTAAAATCTTTATGATTTTGTATGCGAATTCAAAGTAGATTGGGCCATACATAATTAAAAATAGACACACCCATCAGTAATTCTCAGACTACTGTGTTGTTATCTCTAACTGATGAGTATTTTATTCTGAAGATTTTTTTTCCCTGTATGTTTCTGACATGGTTTGCAACCTTTCCTTCCTAACCAGTATAGACAGGCTACAGTTTCTATGTAGCAAAGCTAAATACTTATTTCCTTAGGGAACAAGCCGAATACAAAGACAGCTAATGAAGAGAAGGGAAGGAGACATATGCAGAAGAAAATATAAAATACTTTTGATAGCAGGAAGTCTGCTCTGCCTTTCTAGTTCCAATACAATCATCATCTGTGGAAAAGCAAATCTTACAAATTATTATCATACCGATGGCCGAAAGTTAAGAATTAATTCAGATGGGCTACGTACAGCTACGTACAGTAACACAGAGGTCTATCCTGCAGTCAGCGCAATATGCTCAGCTCAATTAGTTACACCCAAGCCAGCTCGGGCATCACGACCATTTTGGCTACAGCAACTGGGAGCTCAGGGTAACAACCGTGCGGCTTTTCTGCGGCTGTGGAGAAGCATTTAAGCTACAGCCACGTTACCGCAACGCAACCCTTGAATTTCCTTGGGTAAACTTGCACCCTTTCTTGCTAGAGAGACTATTTTGCGGATACAGAGGGACTAAGCAGCATATGGAAGTGGGTTGGAGCTTGTCATTCCGTGTTAGTATAGATTGTATCAATATGATTACGTAACAGAGCGTGTAAATGGGCTTGGGGAGAGCTCCAGAGGAGGAGAGGAAGGGGTCTCTGACTCTTATCGCCTAACAAAAGAGCTTCCCGTTTGGCCCCTATACTTATGTCAACTTGAAGAATCAAAGTTCTGAACTGAACAGTCATATTCTTGTAATCCAAAGAAAAGAAGAAAAATAGCAGATATTACTATCTTTCATGAAAGAAAAAAGAAAAGTGGGGAAAGCAAGATGTACTCTGAAAGAGTTCTGGTCTGTCAGGTTTTAATGCCAGACATTTCATTATAAGGTTTCATCTTCACAAGCAACAATTTGCTGGCCACCCCAGAGGTCTGTTCAGAAAACTGTATTTTCTAATTTGAGATGTAAGTACCCACTAGAAAAGCCATTTGTCCAAAGATTTTTAGATACAATTGGGCTTCAGAAATTCCACAGGCTCAGAGTAAGCCTCCTGAATATAAGTTTCTCTCTTCCTCCAGCAAAAAAACCTGTTATGAAATCTTCACAACTTAAACACAGCTAGAGTTAGGGCTTATGATTTTTGCTGGTCCTGCCAACTAGCCTGAAATTGTAATGCGCACATGTAGACATACCAAAAAAAGAAAATAAGTATTAAAAAAAAAAAAATTGCCCAGAGCACATAGTTTCAAGTAGATATTCAAATCAAAGCTAATAGTTACTTTATTCCAATCAAATAATAGAATGTTACAAGAAGCTCCTGAAAAAACAACATAAATATCTGATGTAGCCTAAGAATACAAGCAACTGTGAAATGATATATTAAAGGAAAAATAAGCCGTTCTAATAACTGCCTTTCAGTCTGTCCATCGACCCTGTACGATATCAGAATGTGACACACTCATATACTGCTAACCATGTGACTCATACTTTCTTCTCTGAAATACATACCATCTTCTGTCACTCGCCAGTCATGCACTATTCATTACAGATCGATTTTTTCTGACTTATTTTATGCACAGCTCATCACATCACCCAAAATGGATAAAGGGAAACATTTGGCTTGCTGAAGAGGAGGCACAGAAAAGCATTGCTTAAATTCTGATTTTAAAAAGGCCCTGAATCTTGAATGGGATTGTGTGAGCACTTAAAAACATGTTACTTTCTGTAAATTACTGGCCTAGGGTTCTTCATCTCTTGAAGAATCACCTTCTTTTATATTAATTACTGCTTTAGCTTGTCCATCAAAAAGAAATAAAGACAGGAACAAAAAACCACAGGGCACCTAAAATGTATCTAGTATGAGGCAAAAAGTTTTATCAACCTCCTTTAAGCAAAAGCTTAATCTTTTTATTTCTTCTACTTCATAACAAAGGTAGGTAATACACTGGGAAATCTTCATTAAATTCTCAACAGACAAGCTTTTATGAACCTGATAATACTAAAATATTACCTTGCTAAATGGTGTGCCATTACCATAACACCACATTAAATCTATTACATTAGCATGTTATTTCCCTGCTAAATGATCAATACAAAATTACTGATCATGCTAAATGGCTAGTGAAGTAGATCTTCTTAGAGAACATACTTGATTTCCAGTCAGCCAAATGTGGCCACCTTCTCATATATTAGACAAAAACCAACAAAAGTCATCTTTATATCCAAAGAATTCAAACTACTCTTATACTTCTCTAAAATTGGGTCAAAATTTCAGATCCTGAAACATATTTGAATTCAAGTGCTTCTGCACATGAATCCCAGTGACAGTTCATGCCAATCACTGTGTGGAACTTCTGTCATAAAAGATGGTGAATAACTCACAAATTATGTTGGGAAAGAAGAAAAAGGTGAAATAAAAAAAACCCCAAACCTCTTGAAATAACTGTTTTGAATTTGGCATGTTTTTTTTTTTTTTTGTACAAACAGCTGAGATGATTAACAAAAGGTTGTTTTAGGTATGTACATCACGTTATCGTAATTTTGAGAAGATCAGTAAGGATTGCTGGAGATGCTGGTGACAAGATGCAAGAAGAATGGATAAAGGAATAAAAATAAAACCCACGGGAAGTGATTGGGATGTTTCCCTTAGCTACATTTTACTGATATTGTTACGGTAAGTAAGTCTGCAACAGGCAAGAGAAAAATTTTTGAGTATTAAGGAATCTATTTAAAGTGAAGTCTTTTCAGACTATTTTTCATAAACCCAGCAGAATTGATAAATAACTATTTTAATTTTGTTTTTATTTCTAAGGAAGATGAAATGCTATTTTAAGAGGTGATTGATTAACGAGTGTACAGCAATACTAAAAAATTAAGTTTGATACAGAATGAAAAGATTTCTGTTCACAAAAGATTCAATATTTGTCTAATTTATTGTTTGTTTCTTCTTCTTTCCCTGCCTTTGCCCTGCCTCCCTCCCTCCCAAACACCCTATGCAGAGCTGGGCCCTTCTGTTTAGTCAGTAGCCAATTACAACTTCTCAGATGCAGTTTTTTATCCCAAGGCAATTTGGTAATCTTACGCTGATTAATTAAACTAGGGTCTCTAAACAAATTGTTAAAACTCCTACATCCACAGCTTGCATATCTAATCCAGATAACAGGATAAGCAACATGATTGTCAAAGTTCATGAAGAAATGAAAACAAGAACACTCTATATTCATTTTTCTTTGTAGAGTTCCTAAACAAAGAATAAGTTGTACTTCAAGGTAGAAAATCTAATCTGCATTTAAATAGAATTTCTACAAATAATAAACAAAAGCCTGAAGCAACATTTTTACAGCAAGTCTTGCTGCTGGTTCACAGCCTAATCCTTCTATCTCTATCTGTAATCCCTTCTACCCTTGTATATTCATTTCCATACCAGTTTATCACGGCATCTTGGCTGTTTGAGCTCACAGTTACAACAGTAACCTTGCACTTCCTCAAGTTTCTTCAAAGCTGAGCCTAAAACTGTTCAAACTTTGGGGGGTCAGCAAGTCAAGGCAAACTCAGATAGAATCACCTTTATTAAAACAAGGGGAAGTCATTAACCCATAGAGTGAGAAGAAAGACAGATTGAAGGGATGTGCTTTGCACATGTGGGGTGGGTTGACCCTGGCTGGACGCCAGGTGCCCACCAAAGCTGCTCTGTCACTCCCCTCCTCAGCTGGACACGGGAGAGAAAATATAACGAAAGGCTCGTGGGTCGAGATAAGGACAGGGAGAGATCACTCGCCAATTACCGTCACAGGCAAAACAGTCTCGACTTGGGGAAAAAAAATTAATTTATTACAAATCACATCAGATTATGATAATGAGAAAGAAAACTAAATCTTAAAACCCTTTCCCCCGACCCCTCTCTTCTTCTCACACTCAACTCCACTCCTGATTTTCTCTCCCTCCTCCCTCCCAGTGGTGCAGGGGGACGGGGAATGGGGGTTGGGGTCAGTTCATCACACGTTGTCTCTGCCGCTCCTTCCTCCTCAGGGGCAGGACTCCTCACTTGTCCCCTGTTCCACCATGGGGTCCTTCCCACAGGAGACAGTTCTCCATGAACTTCTCCAACGTGAGTCCTTTCCATGGGCTGCAGTCCTTCAGGCAGAGGCTGCTCCAGTGTAGGCTTTCCCATGGAGTCACGGCCATCTTCGGGAGCACCCCCCTGCTCCAACGTGGGCTCCTCTCTCCCCAGGCTGCAGGTGGGCATCTGCTCCCCCGCTCCCCTCCATGGGCTGGGGGGGCACACCCTGCCGTCTCACCACGGGCTGCAGGGGCATCCCCTCCTCCAGCGCACCTCCTCCCCTCCTTCTTCACTGACCTCAGTGTCTGCAGAGGGGTTTCTCTCATATTCCAGCCCCCCACTCACTGCAGGTTTTTTCCCCTTATTAAATCTGCTCTCCCAGAGCCGCTACCACCGTCACTGATGGGCTCGGCCTTGGCCAACTTGGAGCCAGGGAAGCTTCTGGCAGCTTCTCACAGGAGCCACCCCTGCAGCCCCTCCCCCACTACCAAAACCCCACCACACAAACCCAAAACAATGTTTTAGAACTTGTTGAAATTATATTGTTTTAAATTGTACAGTAGAGCATTTTCTGTGAGCGTGGGAGAATACTTACAGAGCACAAATGATATCTGCATATTTCTAAATACATTTATCTGCTATAAGAGAAAACATAATAGAAAAACTAGAAAATTTTAACCAGAAAAATGCACTCAACATTTCAGTAGCTGTCTTTTCATGGTGGCAATATCTATTGTTCTGAGCCTTCCAGTAACTTTGGAAGTCCAATGTACAAATGTGTAATGCAGAAATTGGCACAGTAGCTATAGTTATACTATACTGGCTATAGCCACTATACTGTGGACGGATGACCAGCTAGCAACTGAGGCACTAATGTGCAGATAAAACTGAATTAGAAATTGACCACATATTTCATCATGGAACTAGACTTGTGCAGTTACTTTTGTTGATCTGGCTTAATAAGAACATGATGCTTAACAGCGTATAGATCTCTTTGGGATCCTTTCTTTGAATGCATACTCCAGGAAGCTAAAATTATTTTGCCAATGGGATAAGAATGCATGAATAAAACTCGGGCACAGACAAGCTTGAGCCTGGGTGTTTTGGTCTGGGTTTTCTTCCAGCTGTGTTGCTCAGTAAGTTTCGAATCTGTGTATTTTGTATTTTTATCCTGTAGGCAGGGCAGTGCTAATGATAAACTATATGCCTGACTTAAAAGAGAGAAAAGGGAGTTTGGGGAAAAAAGCAATGTTGGCAAACACTCTATTATAGGTGATTATAATAAGGAATTTAAACTGTATGCCACAATTGAAAAACATGAAAAATTACATTTCCTTTTATGTGAAGCTGGTATGACCTTCATCGTCTGAAATAGCAGGAAATATGATTTCTACAGTAACTATACTACACTTTTAGCCTGACGGTTGTTAAGCAGAAAGCTTAGCATGAATAAATATAGATAGAAATTGTCAGGTCACATTTCAGTGAGAGTTCATGTTAAGCAGTAATATAAATGTAAGAGCTTACAATGAAATGAAATTCATAATGTAAAGATCAAACCTGCCTATAAGAGTCTTTTAAGGAAAGCTGTTGGACTGAAAAGATTCCAATTTTGTTTTAATAGATGCTAACATAGTACAATAAAACTAGGGCATTTCTGCTGGATAAAATATGATATAAATTAGGGCCTGATTCAGCAGAAAAACTGCATCTGCTTCCATGTGGATGATCTTACCATGCAACAAAAACTTTCTTTCTTTTTAAACATCAGTGCTGCTCTTAGATCAAAACAAAATAAAAGCATAAATAGCTAGCTGTTATAATTTTTAAGTTTAAAATACTCATGAACTGAGCTTTATGGTTGCTGAAGTGGTTTAGTGATTTAAATTCAAACATTCCCTATTAGGATAAGTAAAATATTAGTTTATGGTCATCACTGATGCTGAGCTTGTTTGAATCTTACCTTCAGCAAGCACGCTAATGTAAAAGCAGTGTAGCAGTGAGCCATCATAACCTGTGAAAGAAGAAGGTGCAGAGCTAAAAGCATAAAATAAGTTTGCATGGAAACTCAGCAGATTACTTTTAGTGTTTCATGTGAAGATACAAGGTTGTCTGACTCAACAGCTGTGAAGCTTTTAATGAAGTATATTTAAACTAAGATGGCTTATCAGAAACCACAAGCAGTCTCAGTATAGACAGGTGGTTGCAAGGACATTTCTCATGAATTTTTGTGACCTTTTTCAAATGTAGTTTTACCAAATATGCTTAGTTCAAATTAAGAGCAAAAACAGATTAGGTTTTGAAGGTCACACTACAAGAACAACCATGTTGCAGCAGACTGAAGGTATATTTAGCAGAGTAGTCTGTCACCATCAGTGATCATTATCAGATACCCAAGAAAGAATATGAGAAAGTGAAAGCTTATAGTAATACTTTCGCCAGTAGTCACCTCTTTCAGCATTCAGTTCAGGAACTTTCTTTGTCACAAGCAGTATTTATCAATTTAATAACCCCAGTGAATTTTATTTTTTCTTCCATTAAGTTGCCTGATTGCTTTCTGAACTCGAACTTCTGTGTGTATCTAGAGCATCTTTGACCCCAACTTTCACGTTCTACATTGGGTTATCTGTTGTATACCTCTTTAGACACTAGATGCTTGGAAAATCTTGCTGTTAACCTTCCTAGATTAGGTTAGCAAAACTTATCCAAAACCTAGTCCTTTTTTTTTTTTTTTAAACTTCTGAAAGTGTGCATTAGCCCTACTGTATGAAAGAACTGATAATTCTGTGCAATAATTTTAGAACTTCAGAGGCTGATACTCAGAATGCAAGATCATAAAATGCTACCACTTGACTGGGAGTGTTTTGTTGCCTGTCGAACATCCAGCTCTGCTTATCACAGGTTCAGCTCCTGCATAATAACAATGAAAGCTCTAAGGTAAGTGTGCTGATGCTACTAGGATTTTAGAAACTTGTCTTAGACTGGCACTGAACAACTTTAACAATGGTCGCAGTGCTAGAGACTGATTTCACGGATCTCCCCTCTATTGCTGTCATGTGGCAGTGGTAAGGAAATTCAGAAATGGTTGCAACATTAGTTGGATTGGCGAGTTCTGACTGTAGTCTTGGTTGCACTGGCACATTAACTAGCCCTAATATACAGTGCTGCATCCTTTTTCATGTTTATTTTTATTCTAGTTTGTTTTATTTTTGTTGTTAATACATTGCAGTATTTCACAATGTCAAGGAAAATAATCTGGAATGGACAATCACTATCCTTTTTCTATTTGGGATGCCTGTTTTGACATCCTGCATATTTTATCTGTATTTAGTTTCTCCTTTTTCACATCTGCTTACACTGTGCAAACAGTTAGATTTGTCCTCAACTGGTCATGTTTTGGAACTTTCAATAAATAGCGAAGGTCTCAATTTCTGAGCAACTAATAAAGGAGAAGGTGTAGTTTGTTCAGTTGTCTTCTAATTGTATATATCTCTGTTTAAAAGTACTTGAGGCAGAAATTAAAAATGTCAGTGTGATACCAGCTGTGATCTTGGAACACGTGAAAGGAGCAATACTAATCCTGCAGTGTATGCAACACATTTGAGGTGAATTTGGTTTTGTTTGTAACATCCATTCCCTATTTAGTCACAGGCCTCCTAAACTGAACTTTTACTCTGGACTCTTTCTTTTTTTTCAGTGTGAATTTTTGGCTTAAGTCTTGAGAAAACTTCTTAAATGTATTTTTTTCTGACCATCTGACAAGTATATCCCCTAGTTCCTTTTAAACAATAGTGCAAATTTATGCTATAGTTAGAGAAAATGCTGTTAACTACCATTGTGCCTGTGTGTCTGCAATGATTCTAACTTTATTTTGTTCATTTGATCTGTCTTCATAATGCTGTTTTCCCTTAGGCTTCCACTTCTATTTCAGTACTCATTTTAGCCTGTGTATTCGCAGACCCAGGCTTTGTGTCATTGTCTTTATTTGCAATGTGAAGTACCATGCTACAGCATTAATATATACAGAGGAGATACAGTCTTCTGACACTATACGCACAAACACTCAGTAGTAATGGACAGAATACAAGTTTCTTCCCCACTGCCTTAACATCATAACTTATGGTTTATGAACTGTTTACTGCAACATTAGGCACATGAAGGCAAAATTCTGGAATCATAAATAGCTGGCTTCAGTAAACCCAGTCTTCTATCAGCAATTGGCTACTGTAAGTTTCTGGTTGTAAAACTGGAGACTGCCTAGTAATACCGTAACTTCATAGAAGTTGTATTGGCTGCTTGCTTATCATATACATGCCATTCACTGTGTATGATCTTTCCATGGATAATGCTTTTAACAGTCTAGCTGGTGATGGGTAAAAGTTGCAGGTTTATGCAAAATAATTGGTTTGGATTAGTTTCTTCAAGAGGAAGATAGACTTCATTGCAAGCTGTCCACGCAGAAATGATGCATGGAGGAAAGAGTCACTGAGCTCACTTACATAATCTGTTTCACAGGCAAACCAAGTAAACAAAACAGCTCTTTCCCCAAATAAATAAATTTTCTTTGCTGCTTTCTTTCCTGTATCTCTATATTTCTCATTAGGCAAAAGCTGTAAAAATGTTTTTAAACATGCTTCAGCCCAAAATTGTTTATTTAAGTTTATTGTCTGAGGAAGGAGACCCTTATCACCTGTTTCACACAAATTCAGTTTTTTGGGGGAAAGTAAGCTGGACTTATGTACTTTGGATATTCTGTTCTACTTAGCTCAGAGGAATATTGTGAACAGCCTTGCCTGTAAATTTTTTGGAGATGGTCACATGATGAGTACTGAGGGTCCTTGTCTCTCCCTGACACCTGGAGCTTGTGGAGTATGTATAACACCTTAAATTTTGTGCCCAATACAACTGCGAAGTGTTTGCCTTTTTTTCTGGGTTGTGTGTGAGCAAGCTTATTTCAGAAAGTGACAAGAGACTCTGTTGGACAGGAGGGTGAAACGTACTTATAGGTGTTCTGAGTGACTTAAAATGTATGGACGTGGACTGTGGTCCAAGATACACTGCAGGAATCAATAACCTTTTCTGGTCTGTCTAGTCCTCGAGGTAAGGCTTGTCTGGTTTAAATCGTCACGGGCTGTTTGCCGCTTTTTGCTCCGCCCCGACTGGGGTAGATGGTAACAGGTTGGGTTTCAGGTGCCCAGCGGAGCTGAGGGAGCTTGGCCAACAGCACCTGTACGCTGGAAGAGCTGCTCGGAGGTTGGAAGCCGCAGGACAAGTGTAGAGGTGAGCACAAGAATCTTGCATCCCTGCCACCTCCTCCTGCTGCTCCTCCCCTTGCCTGCGGGGGTGCGCGCTGGCAAGGAGGAGCGTGCGAGGAATTCCGAGCTGGGGAGGGACGAGTCCTGCAACTGCTCATTTTGCCACTTGGTGGCAGCATTGACTACGTGTTTGAGCCGAGTTTTGCCGTTGCAAGGGTAGACTGAGCTCTTGTTCAGCCTCGTTAAACATCAGTCGAGTAAAAGATTGATAGCAATGCAAATGTATTTATAACCACTAGAGATAGTCACCTTCCACCCCAATTAGCCTTTGAATTGATTTAGTGAGAAAAACATCTATTATGGAATAAAAGTCTTAGAGATTAGTGTTGCATTATTTCACTACATTTGAAATAGCTGTAGGTAAAGGGCCTTACAGGCATCAATAAGCTTTAATATAATAAAGTGCTTTTAGGCTACATCAGAAGCAAATTACAAGTCGAAGGTTTGTTTGCCGAGTAAAATACAACCACAGCTATGTTGGGTTATGTTGGGCCTCTCTGGCATTTACAAAATCTAGCTTATAAAATGTTTCTTCTCATTCGTTTATTTTTAAAAGGGATTACTTCATGCGAAGCTCCTTACAATAAAATCATTGATTACAAAAACGTGCTTCTTTTTGCAAGCTAACAGAAATCAATTATGTTTTGAAGTTGTATGATTTGTTTCTATTTTCCCTTCTTCTCAAACGCAGTTTGCTGAAAAGAGCCTGGAGTGAGACGAGTGGTAATGGTTCTCATTGTGGAGCGCAAGTCCTAAGTACATCCCAGTGACTGACTAGTACTGCCAGCAAAGGATCCAAGGAAGAAGAGAGTCTCTACTTGACATGGAACAAAAAGAAATTACTATAAAGGGCTGGTATGATTTAACGCTTCTAATTTAAAGACCTGATTTAGGTCATGCCGAGTTTCCATTATAGGTGAGAAATGCTTTTTCTTTGAAAGTAAAAATTTCCTTAATGTTTTATAACGTTGAACTGGTTTTGCTGCTTTGCAGCTATGATGTAAATTAGCTTTCTTGCTACGGGTACAACATGAGTGAACGTGTGAACAGCTTTTGAAAACAGAACTGGAGCTGTAGCTGGATGCTTTCCACTTAAGATTTCGGGGGGGGGGGGGGGGGGCGGGGGGGGGGGGGGGGGGGGGGGGGGGGCGGGGGGGGGGGCGGGG